>CM042398.1:16899097-17499097 GCA_023634145.1 Thymallus thymallus
GTGACAGAGACACTTAGAGAGATCAAGAGAGATCAATAGTTTGTTTCCACAGCAACCAGCGAACAGTGATACTACAGGGGCCACATCAAGGGACACTCCCACTGCAGGTCCCGGGTCAGCTTTCCCCGGTCTCTAAAAGCAGCCCAGACAGTACTCACTCCTCACACTGCAGGTCCTGGGTCAGTTTTCCCCGGTCTCTGAAGCAGCCCAGAGAGTGCATGCTGTCCAGTACATCGGGGTCCAGCTCGGTCAGCGACACAATCCTCTTCACATACACACGCCTGGGAGGAGGCTGCTCCGGACATGGCTCGTTACGACCACCACTGACAGGGGAGATAGGGAAAGGGGGAAAGAGACCGTGTGAAAAGAGAGAGATTGAAAGGTGGAAAGGGAGAGAGTACAGAGAGAGATAGAAAGACAGATGGAGGGGAGAGAGTACAGATGGTAAAGAGTTCAGTGAAAAAGGCCACATAGACAAGCAACATGTAGAACTCCTCAATTGACAGTGCTTCTTTTAATCTTCTACTCAGAGAGAAGAAGACAATGATACGTTGTGAGAGAAAATAGAGTAGAATGGGATGAGTGTACTTACAGATACCAGGAGTGTTTTTGTATTGCTTCTAGCTGTAAGAGAACACAGACACAGTCAGTTAGTTATCAAAACAGAACACACAGTAGTCCTGCATCTAGTCAGTAGCAGCAATATCTACTGGTACCGTGAGACTCTCTCTCCCTCACCCTCTTTTCCCTCTACCACCCACGTACCGTGAGTCTCTTGTCGGGGGTTGACCTCGATCATTCCTTTGAGCAGGGCCTGGCATTCTGGGGGGATGAAGTGAGGCATGTGGAACACCCCGCTCTTCACCTTCTCAAGGAGCTGGCGCAGGTTGTCATGGTCAAAGGGTAGAGCTCCCTACGCAAACACACACACAAACATGCACACACACACACACAGGAAAGGAGAGAGGGGCGTTATAGAGCGAGAGAGATAGAGGGGAAGAAAGAGATGGAGAGAGAGGAAGAGGTTCTTACCACCAGCAGTGCAAAGAGGATGACACCACAGCTCCATACATCTGCCCTGCGACCATCATACTTTTCCCCCTGCAATTCAAGAGGACGGCATCACACACACTTGGAAGAAAATCTATTCACTGTTCATTCATACAGCATATACACACATATTGTAGGTTTATGCATCTAGACAATAGCCACAGGCGTACAGAAAGAAAGGGAACTTACCCTGATAACTTCTGGACATGCATAGTGAGGAGATCTGTAGAATGAAAATAAAGTTTTGAACATACATAAACATACTCTACATCAGTAAGGACACCCGCCTCTCCATGCACACACACACATGCAGGAGCACACACACATACTGTACTCACCCACAGCTGGTCTCTAGCAGGCTGTCCCCCACCTGTAGGGAGGCCATGCCGAAGTCAGCGATGCGGATGTTGTTCTTTTCATCCAGGAGCAGGTTCTCAGGCTTCAGGTCTCTATGACTACACACACACACACACACACACACACATGCGGACATGCACATACACATGCATATGCACACAAACACACACTCACCAGACAGGTTAGAGAAAACAAGTCAGTTCTCTTATTTCACTTCTTCTTCTTTTTCTCAATCTCTGGATTGATTTAAAATTGTGGCTGTGTATATAATGCTGTATATATATTTCTCTAATATATAGAGTAGCTGTGTATATAATGCTGTATATATATTTATCTGACATATAGAGTAGCTGTGTATTGAATGCTTTATATATATTTCTCTGACATATAGAGTAGCTGTGTATATATTCCTTTATATATATTTCTCTGACATATAGAGTAGCTGTGTATATAATGCTGTATATATATTTCTCTGACATATAGAGTAGCTATGTATATATTCCTTTATATTTCTCTGACATATTGTCACGACTTTGCTCCCTCCCCTGGGGCGGGCGGCCGAAGAAGGTCGACGTCACCCGAGTACTAGTCACCACCGATCCATTACAGTTTCGTTTGTCCCGTTCCATTCACACCTGGTTCCCATTTCACTAATTGTATGTTCGTCTTATTCCCTCTGCTCCCCCCTGGTTTTTGTCGGTGATTGTTTTGTGTGGGAAGTACTCTGTGTGTGACGTGTTTTCCTTGTTTTGTCTCGATTGAAAGGAATTAAAACGTTTACTCTACCGAACGTATCCAGCCTCCCTGCGCCTGCTTCCACCACTCGCTACACTCATTCTCTCACACATATAGAGTAGCTGTGTATATAATGCTGTATATATATTTCTCTGACATATAGAGTAGCTGTTTATATATTCCTTTATATATATTTCTCTGACATATAGAGTAGCTGTGTATATATATTTCTCTGACATATAGAGTGGCTCTGTATACACTGACTGATCAGGTGAATCCAGGTGAAAGCTATGATCCCTTATTGATCTCACTTGTTAAATCTACTTCTATCAGTGTAGATGAAAGGGAGGAGACAGTTTTAAAGAATAATTTTTATGCCATTGAGACCATTAAGGACATGGATTGTTTATGTGTGCCATTCAGAGGGTAAATAGGCAATACAAAATATTTAAGTGCCTTTGAACAGGGTATGGTATTAGGTGCCAGGCGCACCCAGTTTGAGTGTTTCAAGACCTGCAACGCTGCTTGGTTTTTCACGCTCAACAGTTTCATGTGTGAATCACGAATGGTCCACCACCCAAAGGACATCCAGCCAAACTGACACAACTGTGTGAAGCATTGGAGTCAACATGGGCTTGAGGCTGTTCTGAGGGCAACTCAATATTAGGAAGGTGTTCCTAATGTTTGTTATACTTAGTGTATATAGCTGTATACAGTATATTGCTGTATATACTGCATTGCTGTGGTGTCTGACCATCGAGTGGCTGTGTATATATTGCTGTATAAAGTATATTGCTGTGGTGTCTGACCATCGAGTGGCTGTGTATATATTGCTGTATAAAGTATATTGCTTTAGTGTCTGACCATATAGAGTGGCTGTGGCAAAAGTCTAGCGCTGAGATGATCTGTCTGAAGAACTTCCTGGCCTCTTTAGGCGTCAGTCTGCCCTTCTTCACCAGGTAGTCAAATAACTCTCCTCCTGAGACATGCTCCAACACCAGATACCTGGGAGAGGGTGATACTGTATGTTCAAGCATATAATTATAACAAACTCATTCACCCACTGTACATGCTCATACATACACTCATGACCTCTCACACATTTTGATGTGTACAAGCTTGAACTTGTATAGGCCAGTTCATATGCTCACGTTCAGTACAACACCAATTATCACTCACACACACACATTCATGCACGCACACACATACACCAACACACAGTATATTAGTATATTATTGAGTTTTAGTACAGTATAAGAGACAGGCAGAAAGAGAGTGAGAGAGAACAGAGGATAATATACTTACAGGTATTTGTTATTCTCATAAACATCGTGCAGCTTCAGCACATGAGGATGTTCTATTAGTTTTAGAATAGCTATCTCCCTCTCCACCTGGAGATAGAGAGAAAGAGAGAGAGAGAGAAAGAGAGAGAGAGAGAGAGAGAGAGAAGAGAGAGAGAGAGAGAGAGAGAGGAGGTACAAAGAGAGAGAGGTAGAGAGAGAGAGAGAGAGAGAGAGAGAGGTAAAAGAGAGAGAGAGAGAGAGAGGTAGAGAGAGAGAGAGAGAGAGAGAGAGAGAGAGAGAGAGAGAGAGAGAGAGAGAGAGAGAGAGAGAGAGAGAGAGAGAGAGAGAGAGGTAGAGAGAGAGCCATTGAGCGAATGTGACAGAAAGTGCATAGCCTATACACACCTCCTCTACCCCAGAAGTAGAATACAAAGAAGAACCAAAGAGGAAGAAAAAGCTGGTGATATATTGTGTATCAATTATTAACGACAGCACGCTGGCTGTCTATATAATGTGCTCCTATAAATGCATATTAGCAGGCTCATGTCTCTCTCTGTAGGCTACGGTACCTTCAGAAGGACAGACTCAGAGAGCGTCTGAGTCCCAAATCGCACCTTATTCCCTAGAAAGTGCAATACTTTTCACCAGGGCCCAATGCAATAGGGTGTCATTTGGGACGCATGCAGCTTCTCTGGGTTCATACCTTCATAAGGACAGACTCAGACAGCTTCTCTCGGTTCACAATCTTTATGGCCACCTTCTGTCCCGTAATACAGTGGACTCCCAGCTTCACCAAACCTGGGAGAGAGTGTGGAGAAGGAGAGGGGAGGAGATGGGGGACGAGAGAGAAAAATAGAGAGACAAAGACAGAGCAGAAAGTAAGAAAGGAAAGACAGAGGGAGAAAAAAAGCTTTGAGTTTGTCTTGTTTGTTTTAGTTACCTTTATTTTCAACACAGTTCAGACCAGACAGGAGACACAGGTGGAGCATGACCTCACCCAAACCATATTGACTTGACTATGCTGAACCTAATGGTCTAATTCAGAGACTGCAGTCTACATCAATCTGTTTATAGTTCAACCAGTTCAATCCACTAAGGCTACACCAGCCTGTTTCCAGCACTGACATCTTCCCCCCCGGGGGATCAATAAAGTACCTATCTATCTATCTATCGATACAAGTCTACCACTTACTCACCAAAACCTGTACAATAAACCAAGCAATTTCTATCGATTTAAATTCAAGTCATCTGGTCACATTCACAGGTCTAAACATGTCTACTGAGGGCCAGATTCCCACACCAGGATTAAGTCTACTCCTAGATTAAAAAGCATGCTCAGTGGAGAAAGTGTTGTTTAGTCCAGGAATAGAGAATAGGCTTAATCTGGGTCTGGTACATTGGACCTTAATCGATCAATTCAATCTGCTTACTCTGGTGGAGGGTCATCTAACTCCAATATAAAGGTCCGGTTTCCCAGACACACATTAAACCTAATCCTGGACTAAAAAAAAACATTTCAATGGAGAATGGAGATTCCCTTTAGTCCTGGTCTAGAATTAATCTGTGACCGGGAAACCACCCTTTATGTTAGAGTTAGTTAGACTTCAGAGCACATGGAGATTAAATATAACAAGATCTGTCTGAATGTGTCCACAACTGTACTGTATTGTCAATGAGATCCACGCCTCAGAACACATAGATTAATTCATTCATAAATGACACACACACATATACAAACAAGCACACACATACAACTACTCTCACAATAATATTACATGCAACATTATACACATGTAAATCCTGTGACAGCATGCTTCACATTAGTGATCACAGATATTTGTAAATATCAATAATATTGGACATATTGGCCCATTCATGTGAGTTGGAAATACATATAAATACTGAGGACATAATGTCCAAAGATGCACATAGAGTGGACTCTTTGGACGACAAATTATATTTGTCGTCCTAATACACATCAATAGTTATATGAGTATTTTCATCTACCATACATTCATTTAGCTGCTATTGCGCGTGATGATGCGTTTAAAGGGAACAGTGCAAGTATGGTTACCTGTCTGCCCCTTCCCAAGGGTTTTCTCCAGCCGGTAAGGCCCGACGTATTGGGCCGACTGGCCTACGGACAGCTCCTTGCTAGTCATGTTGTCCGTGCGTTGAAAGCGAAATTATATGACGACAAGGTGATCAACTCACTGTTTTTTTCAAGAGGAATTTATAGCTATCGGTCCTCGGAGCAGAACGGCTCCACCGTGATAACATTACAGACGCCTAGCGATGTTGTCACAGGGAGGAATAGAGAGAGCGGTTGTAGTCGTGATTACAATTTCGTGGCCTATAGTCTCGGCTAGGCTACTCCCATGCACTTGCCTTTTTCTATGCGGCTATTGCATACATTTTCTGTGATATCAATTCGGTAAACGACCGTGGAATGATATATGAGGATGTTAGAAAGTGGAAGAGGGAAATTCGTAGGGTGATTTTGACAGGTTCATATTTGAGAAGTCCAAAATGATGGCAGTTATTATGAATTACAATTATTATTAGAAATAGACTAAATAAATGTGTCCTATTGTTAATATCGGTAAAGACCGATAGCTGTAAACAGCTGGAATAGCCTATCAAAAACGATTTCATTAGATAGGCTCCATGCAACGGCTAGATTGCACACAATTTCTGCACCTCAAAGCCTACATCCGATACTGTCATCAGTGATCCTTATAATAACATAATCATTATATTTGTAAAGAATCGTATTATCATAACATCTTTTAGTCTCCCTCCACCTCTTTTTGTCCCATTTTGGTATGTAGCCTATCTCTGCTCCCTCCTCTAGACTATATGAATAGTAATATTCCGTTATAGGCTCTGAGGGTTGGTTTTCCCAATATCCGGTGCACTCTTCGGATTATCCCAGGGCCTGGTATCAGGAAATAGAGGGGAACAGAGCGTCAAAACAGCCACCCTGCTATCCGCACCCGTTCGGACTAGCCTACTCTTCTCTCAATCTGTATTCCCCAGTCAACGTCTGTCAACAATTTCACCTTGAGTTTCAGGCCAAAATTAATTTTAATTTCGAGAAATGCTCGTTTTCTCTATTATTTAAAATGCTCGAGTGGAAGGTTGTAATAAATCGTGGTTATACAAAAAACGAGCATATTTAGCTGGCGTAGTACTCTCCTCCCTCCCTCTCCTTCTCTGCCTTGCTCTCTCCCTCCCTCGCCGTCTACGGACATATCACAGCATCCCCGCTCGCGCTTCTGCCGCCGCTGGTTTCAACATGCATCCTTCACCGGCGCCCATGTGCAGAAATATGTAGCTTCAGAAGCGATTCGAAAAATATCTGCTTGTCTGTCGAAGTTCTTTGCATCCACAATCCGTCAGCGGATAGCCTCCCTTCTGGCCGCAACCCCGTTTTCTTTTTCCTCTATCCCCTCTTCCTTCTCCTCATCCGATACGGCAGCATCAGCATCCGGGTTCCTTTTTTCACCCCCTCCCTTCCCCTCTCTCTCTCCTCCACCCCATCCTTCTCCCGTCTGCCTCTCCTTAAAATATGCTCTCCGTCGCCTCCCATCCGCTCACCTACTTCTGTATTAAAACACCCCAACTTTTGAAGGGCTTGGGGGGAAACACATGAAACGAACATTTCCAACATCGAATAGTGTAAATAAAAGAAGAAACACTTGTTGTTAGACGTTATTGTAGAATAGAATAGATTAGAATGGAATAACAAAACGTTTAATTTACTTTCTTTTAACATTATTTGTTCCTCCCCTTTGGTCCATTTCCACGTCGTTCTAGTTTCATCCCAGGCATCACAAAATGTAATACAGTCTATAAGTGTTAAACTAAAAGTATGTTTATCTTGATCTAGCCTATTGATT
Organism: Thymallus thymallus; assembly: GCA_023634145.1. NCBI lineage: Eukaryota > Metazoa > Chordata > Actinopteri > Salmoniformes > Salmonidae > Thymallus > Thymallus thymallus. Next base: position 16,906,425 of record CM042398.1, read on the forward strand.
GGTCAAATCAGACAGATATTATTAATCTCACATCACTTCTATGATGTGTCTAGTTTCTCTAATTAGATCCATCCACAGTCCTAGCGAATGGGTACCAGTATTAATTAATAATAGGCTAATAGGCCTAACGTGTTGCCACACCATCATGCAGTTCCGCATTTGTACAAAGGGCGGCAGTACTTGCTCATGGTCCTGATTTGGCAGGAAGTAACATACTATACGAATTTCATTGCATGATTTAATTAGATTTAGATTTTTAGATTAGATTTTTTTTTTTTTTTGGTCGAATTATTATTTGATGGACTTATTATTATAGTGTTTTGCGTCATCCAGATGCCCAGCCCATATATGGGTTTATTATACGACACTAAGCTTATTCATTGTATCGTTTACAGTTTGTGAATATAATGATACTTTGTGTGAAACACATCAGATGGACTGACTACATTAAATTCCTTCCTAGACTATATTGGCTGTATACATGTGAGTGTCTGGGCAGTAGGTGTAATTTATTTTTTAAACTGCAGTTATCTTCATAACCACCAGGAGTCAGACTATATGAACAGGCAGATTACATAAAAGTGTAATTCAGTGGTCACCAACCGGTCTATCGAGATTCAGAAGCCCTACGCACTATGTAGGCAAACACACTGAAAAACACAAACTCCACCTACAAGGTGTGGCTAAATCGAGTGCCCCTTACTGCTGGTCAATTGGATAGCTCAAATCACCATACCAACAGCTTCCAAGACCAGGTCACAGCAAAGTTTGAAACTAGCCTACTTGAGATTTCATGATTTTTAAAACCATGACCGATAGCCCTGCGTTATTATTAATATTAGCAGCTCATCGTGTATTTTAATATCGATGAATATTTCACTTTCTCTGGTCATAGGAACAACATGAATTTGTGCATGATGCAGATGAGGTGCGGCACGAGTTTCGCGATCAGGTGGAAGATGGTGTCTCCTCTATGGTCAGTCTCACCGGAGGTAAGGAAGGAGAGAGCAGGGACCGTGAGAGGCAGACACTGCTGCTATCGCACTACCTACGGTGAGACTAATGCCTTGTCCAAGACAACTGGGAAAACGAGATCTGACTGGGAAAGAAATGTGTTTTGAACAGTCATCCAACTCGGAATTTCAAGTCGGAAATTTAGGCATCTTTTCTAGAGCTCCGACTTTCCGACCTTAAGAATACTGAAGTCATGGTTTGATCTCGTCCCCCCCCCCCCAGAGTTCCCAGTTTTTTTTAAACTACCATGACCATATTGCAGGTACATCAGTCCAGCAAAATAAAAATGCAAATTATTAAAATGTATTCTCATCTTTGCCTCGCAAGTGCTATACCAACTGATCTATTTTATTATCAAAGCTTGTGTTTGAAATATAATGTATTAGGCCTACTGCACAAACCTCATTCCTACAGAACTGTTTTTATTAGGTTTATTAGGCTTTTTGACTGCGAAAGTGAACTTGACTCTGAAAAGGTTGGTGACCACTGGTGTAATTATCCTGTGTGTATCCACAGACAGTATTAGGTAAACCCTGTTAGTGTCTGTACTACTAATCCTTCTCAACAACAGATAAGAGTTCAGACTCCTCACATGTCAGGTCAAGCAGGTGTAGGACTATGGTGTATACTACTGCTATGTTGTACTACTATGTATCGTAATAACCTTCTCTATCCCCTTGAAAGTCCTGGGTGAAAGTTGACCAGCATAAAACGGTATGTACGTGCACCCTCCATATACACTACCCCCTCCTCTTCTTACCGCCCCCTTTCCATATGCCTCCCAGTAACGTCCCACCCCCCCTGACACAACTCTGGGATGAACCGAAATATCTCCTCCCTCAGCAAAATTCCAATGAGGCATAGGATATGCCTGGATTGAGCGCTGTCGTGCAGGGTATACAAAGCAAGCTAGATCTACTCAGGGTTTTCTAAAGTTAACCAGCTTCAGTTTGCTTCACATTACTAGTTCTGTTATGTGTAGTGCTATGGCCCACTGTCCAGCCCCCTCAACAAACTTACCCTCCTTACATGCACACAAAGGAAGGCCCACTGCATGCGGTAACGGTGCGCCAAGTCTAGGTCCAAAAAGTCTCCTTAACAGCTTTTACCCCCATGCCGTTAATCAAATGGCCACCTGGACTATTTACATTGACCCCCACCCCACCCTTTGTTTTTACACTGCTTTTCTTAACTCTATTTCTTGAACTGCATTGTTAAGTGCGTGTAATGTAAGTAGCGTTTCAATCAGTGACTTACTCAGACCTTGAAGTAGTTGTTCCCCTTGCGATGCTTCGAGGGTGACTGTTGATGTGTGCAGAGGGTCCCTGGTTCGAGCCCAGGTAGGGGCGAGGAGAGGGACGGAAGCAACACTGTTACATACTCACACATCCTGAATAGCCTTGGAGTCTACACACACACACACACACACATCATAGAATGTGTGTGTGTCTTGCCAGAACCTTCCTAAACTCCACTTCACCCATATCTGGGCCTTCAGCCAGTCTGCAGGACAAACACATACGCATTTAACCCTCATTGTCAGCACCCATTGAGCCTGTGCAGTGTGTGTTTCAGTTCTACACCCTTTTCCAGAAGATTATTTGCACTTTTACCATCATGTTTTTAAAAGTATAGGACTGGTGTAAGCATTCTGTCATTTACCTGTTCAGTTTGTGTAACCATGCAAGTATTCACTTATCTGTAAATATAACTGTATACTTACCTGTACAGCTAATTTAACCATGCAAAATTTTCACTTACCTGTTCATTTAGCCAGTCTGTCTATTAAGTAAACTGTTATTATTACCCTCGCTCATATCATACGCATTTTTAGCTACTGAAGTATTTCTCTGCCATCGACCTGTATAGTATAGTTAACCATCCAACATCCACCAATGTATAGTGTACATATTCAGCCAACCACCCATACTATGCAATATCTTTTTATAGCTTTTTTTTTGCACCCCAGGAATCTTGTATTTCTATACTTTTTCATACTGCCGCTCTATGTATCATGTACCATGTATCTGTCTTTTGTGTACTTTCGTTGTGGCGTTTTGCACCTGCCCTGTGTTCTGTTGTATCTGCTTGACAATGAAATTTCCCCCCCGAGGGATCAATAAAGTACCTATCTATCTATCTAGCTAGAGTCAGTTTACACCATTATTCAATCCATGTGAGAAAGAGCAAGTGTACACTTTGGTAGAAGGGTGGAAAATGGGGATGCGGGCTCTGTGTCCAGTCCCTAGTCCAGAGTGCGATCATGGAATCAGTACATGAGTTAAGACTGCATCAGTCACATTTGACAGATGAAGGGTTAACGGTATTAGTCAAATTAAGGGTTTATCTCCCATGCCCCGGGCCTTTAAACCCATTACAAAGAGAGAATAATCCCAGGTTAAAACACTTTCGGATTAAAGAGTTAAGTCTTAAAGTAAAAGTGCAAAGAGAGACAGTCTTAAAAGCAGACACGTTCACCAGCTTTTGATGGTCTGAGCCAGTGTTCTTAAAGTGCGGCTGTAGGATCACCCCCCCCCCAAATCTTATTCATTAGGCTCTAAAATACTAAACTGATCCTAGATCAGCACTCCTGATAACCTTTATAAATAGGGGCTCTTGTCTGCAACAGATCATTAAGTATCCAAAAGGTCTAAAAACCCAAAGCCATAACCCAATTCAGAACATGAAACTGTAGAGACGGGTTAGCTGACAACTTCAGGAAAATAATGCACACGCTTCAATGGGGCAGAAGTCTGTGTGTTATGACTCTGGATGGTCAGATAGCTAGCAACTATGACAAGAAGCTGCCATGTGGGGAATTGTCAGTGGCTTGTTTTAGCTTGTTCTTGATACCATGGACTTGTTTTGAGGTGTTTTAACTGATGTCACGTCTTTACTAATATGGCAAAAAATGTGCTTGCTAGCTAACCAACAACTGTAACAATGTATTTGAGAGACAAGTGCTCACGGTCCAAATGTATTTATGTTTTCAATAAACATAGGAGACGAAACATAGTTCACATTGTCAACAATCTACTCCAACCCAGTGTCTTGCCCCATAGTTTCGCACGCGTCGGATTTGTTGCTAAACAACCAACCTGTCCATTGAGGTTACAAAACTGTTCAAAGAACCCAGGATGACATTTCACATCACATTCAAAAAGAGAAGCAAAGCAAGAGGCAAAATGTCATATCAATTTCTTTTAGACTTTATTATTTCATTTAAATGTATGCATCTCAAGTGGACAATTTACATAAAACCCATAGGCTCTCCGGAATTGTCTACAAATAGATGTACTCAGCCACGGTGGGAACAGAGCAGGGGTACAAATTGGAAGACACCATTTAAGCTTCATGGAGCGGTTGGGGAGGGAGGTAAGAGGTGGATGGTTTCTGCCAGGCGCCGAACCCCGCCAGTATCATTCAGCCCAGTGCTTGTTGTGCAGAAGGGAATGCTGGGAAAAAGGAGGACAGTGCAGTGGACCTGGAGAGAGAGAGTGAGCAGGAACAGAAAAGAGAGATGAGGTAGAGAAATGTAGAGAGAAGTAGTTTCAGTCATAATGGCTAACATCTGCCTCCCTGGCTAGAGTGGATAGACTGGCTGGCACACCATTGGGTTGTTTACACCATAAGCCAGGTCCTGCAGGCTATTCAATTCACATTCCATGAGTGTTCCCCAATAGTCAGCTAAGCATTTCCTATGGCAATACAGAAAGTCCATTACTGGACAAAGAAAGGTTGGCTTTAGTAGTTAGGAGCCTTATCAGGACACAGCGCCCCTGCATGTGAACTTACATTTCCTGTGAGTCTAGCTCCTCCTCTCCTCACGACGCCGCCGCTGCACTCTTCAAACAGGCTGCAAACGCCTCCATCAGATCCTTACAGTCACCGCCCTCCTTCACACTGCAGAGAGAACAGAACCACATGGTTAGGACCTCTGAGGGAGGGACCTTGGATCCTCTCCTCCAATGTGAGTAAGTTGGACGGCCATGGAGCCAATAGATATCTTTGAAGCATTTAGATAGGTTGACAATCGAGCTCAGCACCAAATGATCCCTGTCAACTCAACTGAAGAGGTTTTGGCATCAAGCCGTCAGCCCTGAAGTGTATGAGCTTTTCTAAACAATGTTGCCATTCCTCAGATTGATCCAAGTCAGACTGGTCATACAGACAGACACTGCCCTCACTAAAGGAGTGAACTGGTTACATAGGTATAGAGTGTTGGCAGACTGGTGGGAGATTATTTCAGGCACTCGGCACCAAACAGCGTGCAGACACTGACACAACGCATTAGGGTGATGGGGCGAAAGGGAGCAAGGGAAGAGAGGAGGGCGGGGGTGGAGAGAGAGAGACGGGGATAAACCCATCTGTGAGGGAGGGCGAACATCAGGGAGAGCGAGTGAATGCGTGACAACGCAAAACGTAAAGGCCAGGTAGGAGGGCAAGGGTCAGAGATGGCAGCAGGGGATGGATTGACTGACATGACTGTCTGCAACCCCACACTACCTAACCATTCTCCAGTGGGCATTTCTCGGTGCAACCCCCCCCATCCCATTGTTGCTGGACTGATCTCTATGATGTAACTCACAGCTGGTCTCTGCAGATTAACAAGGTTTACGCAGCCGGTTGCTATAGTCAGTCGGGGGGTGGGGGGGTTTGTGTGACCCAACAGCAGCACAGATAATCTACCATAAACATACCTTGCTTTTACCACAGAGAGTGCTAAAACAAATAGATATGACTGGACCAAACCTACTATGAGAAGCAGGGGGGGGATAAACCCAAAACAGGCAGACATTTTAATAATCAAATGACATTGAACTGTAATGGAGAGAGGGAAGGGAAAGAGGGATGATACATTCTGCCATTAGAGGAGCGACACTGGGTCTGGGTGCCACACAAGCGTAGCCCGGGACCTCGTCAACCAACCGAACTGATTAGGCTTCATTAGTTAATGCTACCTGAACAGAACAGAACAGAACTCTCTTGTCTGTCCATCTTCAGCTCCACACAAACGAATGGGGGAATCCTTTGTGAATGAACCAAGGGGATAACTTTGGGGGTTTGAATATACTGTACATAAATTATCAACATGCAAGAGTCATCTGCTGCGGAGTGTTAACTCTGGGCGTCAGAGGTTGCAGTGGCAGCGAACTAGTGATGTCACCTTGATAGCAGTCACACAACATGTGGGTGGTCGGGGGCATCAGTCATGTTATGGCACCACCGCCACATTTGCATGGCAATGGGCACCGACCACTTTAGTTAAAGAGGGTAGGATAGGATGGCAAGGGCTGGGTTTGTATGGGAGGATGATGACCGATTGGGTGGTTGGAGTGGTGGAAACACGGCCTTAACCAGGAAATGAAGATGTGAATTATTTAGGGCTGTTAGCCGGCCACTAATGGTACGTGGTCAGCGGTTTGTTTACCCGCAATTGCTAATAACCCACCCGCAACCGCCCGACTATATGTGATAAAGTGAACATTTGTTTTTGACCGATTTAGATATGTTTCTGCTTATAACTGCCAACATTTTGTTAGGCTATTTTTTAGACATTTACATTTGTCATTTAGAAGACGGTCTTATGCAGAGCTACTTACAAATTGGTGCATTCAACTTAGGATAGCCAGTAGGACATCCACATCTCGATCACAGTAAGTCCATTTCTTTAAACAAGCAGCTGTGAGGAAAGTCAGTGCTAGCAGGAAAATAAGTCAGGTGTTAGTTTAGACAAAAGACCAGTGTTTGCAAAGGGCGGGCGGGGTAGAAGGATTACTGTTATACTATTCCAGGTATTCCTTAAAGAGGTAGGGTTTCAAGTGTCTGTAATTAGATTCATGCAGCTTCTCTTCTGTCATTACATGTTGCCCTAGAAGACTAAATAAACCCTTGCTCACCAGAACAATGTCAGAAATCAATAGAATGAATGCTTCAATCTTGGTAAAGTTGTCATCTCTGAGTCTTTCGCAGAGCAAAGACGTTTAGGGACCCGGGAGAAAATCAAAAAAAAAAAAGGGAAAGATTGTATAAAACGCCACATGCATCAATTTCAAAGATTTTACTGAGTTACAGTTCATATGAGGAAATAAATAATAATAAATTCATTAGGCCCTAAATCTATGGATTTCAAATGACTGGGAATACAGAAATGCATCAGTTGGTTACAGAAAAAGGGCCTCACATTGGGCCTCAGGATCGTTATTTTAGTGCATTCAATTTGCCATTCGATAAAATGCTAATTGTTTTCGTTGTCTGCAGTTTATGCCTTCCCATACCATAACCTCACCACCATGGGGCACTGTTCACATCAGCAAACCGCTCCCCCACTCGACGCCATACACATTGTCTGCAGTATTGGGGCAAGTTGGACGTACTGCCAAATTCTTTAAAACGACGTTGAAGGCGGCTTATGGTAGAGAAATTAACAATCAATTCTCTGCCAACAGCTCTGGTGGACATCCCTGCAGTCAGCATGCCAATTTCACACTCCCTCAAAACATCTGTGGCATTGTGTTGTGTGACAAAACTGCACATTTTAGAATGGCATTTTATTGTCCACAGCACAAGGTGCACCTGTGTAATAATCATGCTGTTTAATCAGCTTCTCAGGACCAACACCAACAATTTACATGTTGCGTTTATATTTTTGTTCAGTGTAGAAAGCTGTGAAAACAACCCAACATGTTTCTGATAAGATTTCAGTTCGGCTAGGATGCATATTTTGTGGTTGAAATACTAATCAGCTTTTATGATGCTGATGAAGACAGCATCTCTACAGACAGTATCTAATGCATTCTCTCAAGATGCTAAAATAAATAAATATTTCTCCACTCCTGTTCCTGAGTCAAAATGTAGCCTGTATAATTTTACTGCAAGAAATGCTTAATTCCGCAGGATTTAATACTAAGGCTATGTAACGCTTTGAACACACCGACTGCAACATTGCGCAAAATAGTATGCAGAGTCATCTAGATATGTGTGCAACAAAAGTTCAACATTCACCTTCTGCTACCATTTCTGTCAACCCGTTTACACATACAGTCGTAGTCAAATGTTTTGAGAATGACACAAGTATTGGTCTCCACAAAGTTTGCTGCCTCACTGTTGATGATGGCAATTTGCATATATTCCAGAATGTCATGAAGAGTGATCAGATGAATTGCAATTAATTTGCCATGAAAATGAACTTAATCCCAAAAAACATTTCCACTGCATTTCAGCCCTGCCACAAAAGGACCAGCTGCCATCATGTCAGTGATTGTCTCGTTAACACAGGTGAGAGTGTTGACGAGGACAAGGCTGGAGATCACTCTGTCATGCTGATTGAGTCAGAATAACAGACTGTAAGCTTTAAAAGGAAGGTGGGGCTTGAAATCATTGTTCTTCCTCTGTCAACCATGGTTACCTGCAAGGAAACACGTGCCATCATCATTGCTTTGCACAAAAAGGGCTTCACAGGCAAGGATATTGCTGCTGGTAAGATTGCACCTAAATCAACCATTTATAGGATCATCAAGAACTTCAAGGAGAGAGGTTCAATTGTTGTGAAGAAGGCGTCAGAGCGCCCAAGAAAGTCCAGCAAGCGCCAGGACCGTCTCCTAAAGTTGATTCAGCTGCGGGATCGGGGCACCACCAGTGCAGAGCTTGCTCAGGAATGGCAGCAGGCAGGTGTGAGTGCATCTGCACGCACAGTGAGGCAAAGACTTTTGGAGGATGGCCTGGTGTCAAGGGCAGCAAAGAAGCCACTTCTCTCCAGGAAAAACATCAGAGACAGACTGATATTCTGCAAAAGGTACAGGGATTGAACTGCTGAGGACTGGGGTAGAGTCATTTTCTCTGATGAATCCCCTTTTCCGATTGTTTGGGCCATCCGGAAAACACCTTGTCCGGAGAAGACAAGGTGACCGCTACCATCAGTCCTGTGTCATGCCAACAGTAAAGCATCCTCAGACCATTCATGTGTGGGGTTGCTTCTCAGCCAAGGTAATGGGCTCACTAACAATTTTGCCTAAGAACACAGCCAAGAATAAAGAATGGTACCAACACATCCACCGAGAGCAACTTCTCCCAACCATCCAAGAACAGTTTGGTGACGACCAATGCCTTTTCCAGCATGATGGAGCACCTTGCCATAAGGCAAAAGTGATAACTAAGTGGCTCGGAGAACAAAACATTGACATTTTGGGTCCATGGCCAGGAAACTCCCCAGACCTTAATCCCATTGAGAACTTGTGGTCGATCCTCAAGAGGTGGGCGGACAAACAAAAACCCACAACTTCTGACAAACTCCAAGGATTGATTATGCAAGAATGGCCTGCCATCAGTCAGGATGTGGCCCAGAAGTTAATTGACAGCATGCCAGGGCGGATTGCAGAGGTCTTGAAAAAGAAGGGTCAACACTGCAAATATTGACTCTTTGCATAAACTGAATGTCATTGTCAATGAAAGCCTTTGACAATTATACTTCAGTGTACCATAGTAACTACTGACATAAAGATCTAAGAACACTGAAGCAGCAAACTTTGTGGAGACCAATACTTGTCATTCTCAAAACTATTGTCCACGACTGTACAGTTTGACGGATACGTTCGATAAATCCAACGTATGTACCACACAGAACGCACTACAACGCAATGCTGCAAGGCAAACACAGCGTTCCATTGGAAATGAATGCACTTCTTATGCACCAAAGCGCAATGACGAGAGGCTATAGACCTACAGTCAGTGTCCAGATTTCAGTTTCCATTTAACCCATCTGAACAGTAGGCTTCAGTTCCCTTGACGTGCCATAGGCCTATTTGAAGTCCCCATCTTGTGATTGCCAAATTTGTATAGCGCCTCACAATCAAACATCTTTTACCACTTCACCAAATCTTTCCCTTGTTAATATTGAACACGGACACTGGGAATGAATGATGAAATGCCCTTTTCTACCCCAAGTATAAAAACCCTCATGACGCAATTCACCCCAGACCACGCAGACTGAGGTGTACGCAGAAAGTTGATAATGGTTGAATTTCTATTAGTCCAAAGACCGTGGAGACGCTGGTCCCCACGTTAAAATGGTTTTAAACTACCAAAATACCAAAGAACGGGAAGACTTGCTCCACACGTTTGAAATGGCAATTCTCTAAAGACCAGCCAAAACACAGCACGAGCTGAGTATGGCAAAAAATCTATAGACCAGACAGTGTAGAGCGTGGCTACATGGCTGAGATGGTATAAACTATGAACCGTCGATCACTACAGAAGTAAATAAATCCTAGAATACCATCGATTTATCAGTATGCAGATGAAAACGTACTTAAGTCTAGGACGAGAACACTGACCAACGCGGAAGCATCTATTCTAACAGATCCACTCTAACACCACTACAACCAGAAAGACTCTACGAAGGACAATGGCAATCTCTACTGGGCAAACCAGAGTCTTGCATCACCAACTCAAATATCGAAGTCAGCAGCACGTAAATACATTGCATTACTTTTTCAGAATGAACGGTTATTAGTGGTAGTAGTATTCCGTGAGCGCAGCTTCTCAATGTCCGACAGAGCAACTCCTTTGTCTCCCTTCCAAATACAACAGGTATAGACTTTACTATGAAATGCATACTTACAATCCCTTAACCAAAAAATGCAGTACCAGGCGGTGATGCAACCGGTCAGATTGCTCTCTGTGGTGAGGCTGTAGAACTTTGAGGATCTGAGCACCCATGCCAAATCTTTAGTCTCCTAAGGAGGAATAGGTGTTGTCATCAAACCTACCACTGTTGTGTCGTCGGCAAACTTAATGGTGTTGGAGTCATGCTTGGCCACGCAGTCATGGGTGAACAGGGATACAGGAGGGGACTAAGCATGCACCCCTGAGGGGCCCCCATGTTGAGGATCAGTGTGGCAGATGTGTTGTTGTCTACCCTTACCACCTAGGGGCAGCCCGTCAGGTAGTCCAGGATCCAGTTGCAGAGGGAGATGTTTAGTCCCAAGGTCCTTAGCTTAGTGATGAGCTTTGAGGGCACGATGGTGTTGAACGCTGAGCTGTAGTTAATTAACAGCATTCTCACGTAGGTATTCCTTTTGTCCAGTTGGGAAAGGGCAGTGTGGAGTGCAATAGAGATTGTGTCATCTGTGGATCTGTTGGGGTGGTATGCAAGTTGGATTGGGCCTAGGGTTTCTGGGATGATGGTGTTGATGTGAGCCATGACCAGCCTTTCAAAGCACTTCATGGCTACAGATGTGAGTGCTATGGGTCGGTAGTAATTTAGGCAGGTTACCTTGGTGTTCTTGGGCACAGGGACTATGGCGGTCTGCTTGAAACATATAGGTATTACAGACTTGGCCAGGGACAGGTTGAAAAAGTTGGTGAAGACACTTGCCAGTTGGTCAGCACATGCCCGGAGTATATGTCCTGGTAATCCGTCTGGCCCCACAGCCTTGTGAATGTTGACCTGTTTAAAGGTCTTACTCACATTGGCTACGGCGAGCGTGATCATATAGTCGTCAGGAACAGATGGTGCTCTCATGCATGCTTCAGTGTTGCTTGCCTCGAAGCCTGCATAGAAGTAATTTAGCTCGTCAGGTAGGCTCGTGTCACTGGGCAGCTCGCGGCTGGGCTTCTCTTTGTAGTCCGTAATAGTTTGCAAGCCCTGCCACATCCGCCGAGTGTCGGAGCCGGTGTATTAGGATTCAGTCTTAGTCCTGTATTGACGCTTTGCCTGTGCCAGACTAGCACACTAGAGAAAAGAGATTAGGGACACAGAGCTAACGTCATCCAGCTTGTGAGCAGCGCCCAAAATTTAAACATCTCTGAAGTTGATTACTGGGCCTGTCTGAGTGGGGAACTAAGAGTGACCTCAAGACACTACACTACGAAGAGTTCAATGGCATTGGGATGCCTGTGAGTGAACAACTATGGAGGGAACTAAGGGAAGGCCTACAATGACAGGTTATCATTCTAGGACCAATTCAAACATTGTCTGAGTCTCAAATGGCACCCTATTCCCTATATTGTGTGATCACTGGGCACTGGTCAAAAGTAGTGCACTAAATAGGGAATAGGGTGTAATTTCAGACAGACACAATGTCTATGGAGCAGGAGGAGAAGAAGCAATTATAAAAAATAAAGACAATAACTGCAAATGACTAGGTTGGTTTCCAGTTGGAACTCTGTTGTAGCTATGGGGTCTCGAATTGCAGTAACACTGCATTCCATCCAAGTAAACCACACTTTCAGTAAAGCAGAGCAAGCACACGCATGGCTATATACAAGCCGGGGGCCAGGGTCTGTGTGGAAGGCTTGGGTGTTGGCTTACAAGTTACACACAGTTAGGGAAGACTACCGAAGTTAACACAGAACCAAATTTCAAAGTACACAGCAGGACTCACACAGATAGTAGACCTCTGTAACATGTGGTTAATATTTAAAGAGGCAGTTAGTTATCCGAGTCATACATTGACATGTATAATCTATAGGTCTCCATGTCCTGACTAGGAGATATGCTACATACCGCAGGTAACAGGGGTGTCAGTAAGGCACCTACAAAGCACACACAAATACCATGTCACAGGTTCAAAGGTCAGTCAACGCAGGTTCTAGAATGTTAAGGCCGGGGCTGCAAACTGAGCTCAAAGTACTTTCCAGAGGAGTTGTTTGGCCCAATACCAAACTAACCCCTAGACCCTAAGGCCTGTGTACTTGTGGATATCTGAGGATAAGTGACCCCTTCAACTAATCCATGTCTTTCTAGGTGACATGTCAGGGCAGGCCAAGCCAGCCAAGATGGCCGCAGTCAACTATGCATCATTTGAGGCTGTTTAACATAAAAACAATTATATATATGTGTGTTTTCAGGTTCAAGGCAAGTTGCCAATATGATCATGATCTATGGCCATAGGACAGGACATGGTATCCTGGACGTTTACACACCAACCCATGCATGACTATTTAGGATTCAACAGTGGAGCTATAAATACATTGTCCTGGTATACATTACTCAGTCAGCCCTCTGCTACAGCTAGCTATGCTAGCTACGTGGACCATGTTACAGGATACAGTATAATTTGGGCCTGTTGATGACAAACCCCAAGGACCATGAGGTTAACATTAGAACCCTGGCCTGTAGGTTAACGGTAAAACCCTGGCCTGTAGGTTAACGGTAAAAAATATATATATATACAAATAAGAAAAATCACAGTAAGTGCCAAGTGTTGACCCAAGTGCTGACCCAAGTGTTGAGAATACCTTCATCTAAATATAAAAGTATAAATGCTGAGGTAAAGGGCACTTGATGCACAGTGAACTATAATAGAGGCCTACAACGTGTATAAACACTACACTCCATTCATAAAAGGTGCCATACCACAAACATAGGGAACTTCATTCAATGACATTCAATTCACCATGGCTCAAGACCTCTAGAAGCCCACTGAAAATGTTACCAAAACAACATTTTACAACCAGAAGCCAACCTAGTCCATCCCTACCATGACCTGCAACCTGCCACCCCCTAAACCCTGCATCCTTATCTTATCCCTCACACCCATGGGTCTGGACTTATCTTGCCTATACAGCCTGGGACACTCCAGGGCCTAGCCCTAGTCTAGCCTAGCTCCAAACCCTGCAAAAACACATCAAAATACAACACCAAGGGTCACACTGCATCTCGGTTTTGGTGCAATGTCAATGTGAAGATTGACAGAGTTGAAAACCGCTGAAGGCTAGAGTAGACACGTTACATCAGCCATCGAACTGGGCTTTGACATTGCACTGTCATTGAGCCCTCACACACAACCCAACCATCCATGTTTCCTGTGTCTACGCATTTCTAGAGATAAAACCCACAATAATCTCACTCTGCACTAATCTTGCATAGGGAGGACAGAGGGGGGAAAGGTGCACACAGGTCGGGACAATGAAGCAGTGAGATAGTGATTTAGCGCTGGCTAACGCTCACTCAGCGCTGTTGACACAGCAGGGCCAGGGAAGCTGAGCGGTGTCAGACATGGCGACATAACGAGGGGCTGGGGGGCAGCGAGTGGGAGAGAACATGTAGGCAAATTCCCTGCCTTCGATCAGGCTTGCTTTGACCCCAAGACCCCTACTTTCGTAACCCCCCACTACACTACAAGACTAACCCCCCCTACCCACTAACCTGCCAAGACAGTATGAATTCAGTTACATTTAGAAAATGGGAATTTGGATTCTTCCATCATTGTGCACTGCACTACTCAACTGCACCACCATTTTATCAAGGCGCAACACAAGGATGCCACACGACATCAACTCATCATGCACCGCTATAGCCTACCTCCAAGCGACAGGGGGGGGTGCAATTCCACAGGCCGCTTCAATTTAACACAACTCTGAAATCCACTTGGAGACACTGGGAACTTCCAAGTTAAAAGCGCAAGAAGCACTGTGGCTTTGCCATGTCCATCCAATGAGTTGGAAGCCACGGATGGGCATCCCGGAGACATTGGTCCTGGTGGCAATGGCGGACACAAACAGAAAGCCACATCCGTCCGTACAGAGACTCACCATTTGTCCAGGTCCGCCTTGATGCTTGCACATGCGGCAGGGACGGGGGCCTCAGCAGGAGCGGTGGTCTCGGAGTCTGACATGTCTGTAGAGTTGCTGTGTGTGTGTGTCTCCTCTGTACGCCTGTGGGTTGCGTGTGCCAGAGAGAGGAAAAGAGTGAGAGGAGAGAGCAGAGGAGCGTGTTAGTGGGAGGGGCAAGTGAACACACATGAGGGGAGGGAGGAGAGAAAATGTGACAGGACAGAACACATGTGAAAATAATAGTCAGCTCAGTGACCCAGACAAATTTCAGAGGGAAAATAAATCAAGTGGAAAGATGTTGGAGTAGAGTGGATTAGAGGTGACACTTCAAATACCATGAAATGACAGATACCTTTAATTTTCACGTAGGCCTACTACTCATTCACCAACTGGATGTGGCAAGTGGCAACCCAAAATCAACAACCGTCTATTAAAGGCAAAACTTACATTATTTTTACACGTTTTGTGTCCCGTGCGCGCACATGAAGATGGAGCGATGAGCGCAGCAGAAGGCAAAAAGATGTCAGTCCATCAAAGCAAACGGATCCCCGCACGACCTATGGACGAGTGCCACCTACTGGCCTGTTCAATAAATGACACACGCACAAACTGTAGTATTGCGTAAAAAGGTCACCCCAAATAATGATAGATAACGCATGCATCAGTTGGAAAGCAAAGCACGAGTCCTACAATTAGCCAATAGCTAAACTTAAAGCATTTTTTTTTCAAAACAGGAAGACTAACTACTAGTCAGTAGTCCATACAGGAGTTTTAAAAAATCAACCATGTTTAGGCTACGGAACATAATGGGCGCATTTGAGCAGACGAGGAGTGAAGTCAGGGAGGTGCAAGCGCGACGTCCGAAAGTCAGACACTAATGTGGTTTTCAAACAGCAAGGCTCAGATCAGCTTGACAGTTTTGCCATTGTTTAAAAACGTTTATCTTTATAATGTCAAAATAAACATGGCTCCAAATCACACTCACAAAGGCGCAAATAGGAAATGTTTTAAAACCCGATAATGAAACACACTTAAAGGCGGTGACCAACGATGGTCCCCAACCAGATAAGTGATCCACTTGAACGCCTCCATTTACTCCGCAAAGGCAGCAGTGTCAGTGAGGCCCCCTACGCGCCCTTGCATTAACAGATCTATAGGATTCTCAAGGGCACGGACATACACGTTTTTACCTTCAAAGGCTACCGGCAGAAGTCAGTGCCAACCATAACTGTTCGCATAGTACAGTAAAGTAAGCAAACCTTTATCTCCCAAACATAAACGGTTGCTAACACTTAATATTACTCGAACCTGGCCAAGGTTGCGCAATAAATCCAAATGAGTAGCCTATTTTATTTATTTATTTTGTATTTAACCTTTATTTTACTAGGCAAGTCAGTTAAGAACAAATTCTTATTTACAATGACGGCCTACCTACAGGGTCAGCCCCTAGAGCAAATTAGGGTTAAGTCCCTTGCTCAAGGACACATCAGGTTTTTCACATTGTCGGCTCGGGTATTCGAACTAGCGACCTTTCGGTTACTGGCCCAACGCTAGTCTACCTGCCGCCCCTAAATCACACAATCGTTTTAATCAATACACAGCCTAATTGGCTCCATTTAGTTTACTACACAATTCGAAACGCATATTTAATAAATTTACTGTCAAGCATTGGCATTTTGGCAGCTGTCATTGCAAACAAAAGCCTAGTCACAGGAATGAGGAACATGGGTAACTGAATAGGCCCCGCGTGCAGCACAGGTTACCTTTTGCAAACAGTCCATTTAACTTTTTTTTTTTTTTTTACCGAATATAGTCAGAAATGGGAAACATTCGCGACTCAAAAATGCCGAATAAATCTCGAGTCTAGGGGCCTACTTGTGCATATTTCAGTAAAACCCAAACATTTCTCAACCGTCCACGATATCTTACCTGATAGTCCTGTAGTCACTATGAACAAACGCTATCGGCTTTGCTTTATAGGCTACCTAACCCAGACCTTTGCTTCCCCCAACATACCAGCAACCAATTACAAAGGGGTCTATGACTCGAGTCTGGTAAACGTATTATTTTGGACATAACCTACCATAGGCCTACTACAGTTCCGTACTTTGCATAATGCTTTATAAGAAAGCATGGCCATTTAAGGTCCATACTCCCAATAAGTGACGTTGCATGCAACAATTTTAAAAAATTGCGATTCTGAAGAGAAAACCTAACATCCGTGGTGAGATAGCGCACTGGTGTTCTTATACCATCTTTGCCGACGCCCCCTTCACCCAACCCCCTTCCCTCCATCTCCCCTAGAGAAGCCTCGGATGTCCATTAATAGCTCCTATAGATTAATATTCCTGGGGAAACACCTGAGAGGCTTAACTCTAGTTCTAATTAAATTACCATTAAATGCCACCCAGTTACTTTGTCCTGCAGTGGGACTGGATTTGACCGGAATTAACTGGGACTTCAGTTCAATGCATAACTGGAACAGGAACACAAATGTACAAAAAGCATTAGGCTTACACCACACATAGCAGCAGTACACTTGCCAGACCCTCTTGATGTGAGAGTTACATGTAAATAGCCTATGTTTGAATCAATGAGAACACTTTGTAGCCTAAGCTTTTATAAAACATACAAGTACTTGGTAGGAGTTAGTGCGTGGCGGTTAAAGTATATGCCAGAGGCATCTTTTCTTTTGCATCTCTAGGCTATAGCTGTTCTCTTTAATGAACATCATCTGTACATCTAAAGCCCTCTGCATGCCACAATGAGCAACATAGCAAGAACATTATATAGGCCAGAGACAAAGAGATCATTGTGGCACACAGTAAAAGTATCTATCGTGCCAAAACTGACCCCAAAACAGCTTTAATCCCAATATAAAGTATTAAATCCTACCTATCAGGGCAGATGTCTGATCTTAGTCTTGTGTGACAGCGAGTGTGTTGAGGATCGCTATGCTGAGGCCTTCAAAGGTTTCCTAAAGGTCTATTGAATGTGATCCTATGGACAGAGGGGGCGTGTTGCGTTTGAGTCTGTGTGTTGTGTGTGTGTGTGTGTGTGTGTGTGTGTGTGTGTGTGTGTGTGTGTGTGTGTGTGTGTGTGTGTGTGTGTGTGTGTGTGTGTGTGTGTGTGTGTGTGTGTGTGTGTGTGTGTGTGTGTACTACAGTAATGTATAGAGTGCCATAGAGGCCCTGGGGGAGGTAGTGGAATTTCCTTTACACAAACTTAGCAGAGCCAACCCCTTTCACTGGAGGGAGAGAGAGAGAGGCCGAACCCCCTTTTAGAAAGAGAGGGAGAGAGCAGAGGAGGGAGAAGGACAAAAAGAGAGAGAGAATATGCACAGAGAGAGATAGAGGCTCTGCCAACCATTTTAGGTAAGAGAGAGTTGGGGGAAATGAGTGAATGAGCAAGGGAGAAGAAAATCCTAGTAAAGCCAACTCTTTGAGAAAGAAAAGGAGGGAGAGAACGAGAGAGAGAGGCCCCATGGTTAGATTCCACATGGGCAGCACATTTTATTTTATATTTTTTTATTTAACCTTTATTTAACTAGGCAAGTCAGTTAAGAACAAATTCTTATTTACAATGACGGCCTACCAAAAGGCGAAAGGCCTCCTACCGGGATGGGGGCTGGGATTCAAAATATAAATAAAAAAATAAAAAATATAGGACAAAACACATCACGACAAGAGAGACAACACAACACTACACAAAGAGAGACCTAAGACAACAACATAGCATGGCAGCAACACAAGACAACACAGCATGGTAGCAACACAACATGACAAGAACATGGTAGCAACACAACATGGCAGCAACACAACATGGTAGCAGCACAAAACAGGGTACAAACATTATTGGGCACAGACAACAGCACAAAGGGCAAGAAGGTAGAGACAACAATACATCACGCAAAGCAGCCACAACTGTCAGTAAGAGTGTCCATGATTGAGTCTTTGAATGAAGAGATTGAGATAAAACTGTCCAGTTTGATTGTTTGTTGCAGCTTGTTCCAGTCGCTAGCTGCAGCGAACTGAAAAGACAAGCGACCCAGGGATATGTGTGCTTTGGGCACCTTTAACAGAATGTGACTGGCAGAACACCTGAGTATAAGACTGTATCATCCCCATATAAATGGATAAGAGAGCTTCCTACTGCCTGAGCTATGTTGTTGATGTAAATTGAGAAGAGCGTGGGGCCTAGGATCGGGCCTTGGGGTACACCCTTGGTGACAGGCAGTGGCTGAGACAGCAGATGTTCTGACTTTATACACTGCACTCTTTGAGAGAGGTAGTTAGCAAACCAGGCCAAAGACCCCTCAGAGACACCAATACTCCTTAGCCGGCCCACAAGAATGGAATGGTCTACCGTATCAAAAGCTTTGGCCAAGTCAATAAAAATAGCAGCACAACATTTCTTAGAATCAAGGGCAATGATGACATCATTCAGGACCTTTAAGGTTGCAATGAAATGACATCCATAACCTGAACGGAAACCAGATTGCATACCAGAGAGAATACTATAGACATCAAGAAAGCCAGTCAGTTGATTATTGACAAGTTTTTCCAACACTTTTGATAAACAGGGCAAAATGGAAATTGGCCTATAACAGTTAGGATCAGATTGATCTCCCCCTTTAAATAAAGGATGAACCGTGGCTGCCTTCCAAGCAATGGGAACCTCCCCAGAGAGGAGAGACCGGTAAAAAAGATCAGAGATAGGCTTGGCGATGATAGGGGCAGCAACCTTAAAGAAGAAAGGGTTTAGACCATCTGACCCAGATGTTTTTTTGGGGTCAAGTTTAAGGAGCTCCTCTAGTACCTTGGACTCAGTGACCACCTGCAGGGAGAACCTTTGTAGCGGGGGGAGGGGAAAAAGAGGGAGGAGCATTGGGACCAGTCCCATTAGAAGGGGTGGCGATTGAGGAAATGTTGGACATGACAAAGAACTGTTTCATCATGGCAGGGGTGGGGTGTTTCAGATGTTTTTTCAGGACCCCCCTCTCTTGCTCTCTCTTTATACCCCCCCCTCTCTTTCTCTACCCCCACTCTCTCTCAATTCATTTTAATTTAATTCAAGGGGCCTTTATTGGCATGGGAAACATATGTTTACATTGCCCCAAAGCAAGTGATATAGATAATAAACAAACACAAAATGAACTGTAAACATTACACATACGATGTGCAACTAGTCTCTCACTCTCACTCAACTAGTTTTAACTAGTCTCTCACTCTCACTCAACTAGTCTCAACTAGTCTCTCACTCTCTTTCTCTCTCTTTGTTTCTCCTCACTCCCTCACTCCCTCCCTCCAATCCTTCTGTTTTCATCACTGGTTTGCATCAGATCAGGCAGGCCAACTATTCCTCATTCCTCTACTGCACATCACATCAAGCCAGCACAACTACAAATACTGTTTTAGTAACAGTAAGCAATGGAACATTTGGAGAGAAAAAAAAAAACAGACAGAGAGAGATATTTGGAGGAGTTTTGTATTTTGTGTTACAGCAGTTGGTAAGGAAAGGTTTGTTAAGGAGAGAGAGAGAGAGAGAGAGAGAGAGAGAGAGAGAGAGAGAGAGAGAGAGAGAGAGAGAGAGAGAGAGAGAGAGAGAGAGAGAGAGAGAGAGAGAGAGAGAGAGAGAGAGAGAGAGAGAGAGAGAGAGAGAGAGAGAGAGAGAGAAAGTTTGGGAGTAGTTCTGTGTTTAAGTAGGGGTTGGTAAGGAAAGGGTTGGTAAATAAAGAGAGCCAGTTGGAGTTGCTAGACTCCAGGGGCACTTCTAAGGGGAAGGAAGTTACATTTAAAGTCAGATGTATAGGTCATACGAGGGGGGAGAGGAGTGTTTCATGTGTGTGTGTGTTTGTGTATGTGTGTTAGTGTGTGTATGTGTATTAGTGTGTGATAAGAAACAGCCACAGTGAAAGGAGGATGTAGGGGGAGGGTGTCAGCCAGCAGCAGAGGAACATGGGTAATCTATAGGGTGAATTTCCATGTGGTGAGACCGGTTGTTCCACACGTTTTCTTTGTGTACTGAAAACCCATATATAGTGCCTTGTATTTATCCCATAAACACCACCCACAGGGCTGGAGAGCAACATGTGAATGATACACAGAAGTCTACACTCCACGCATGCACCATATAGACACACACCATATAGACGCCTGCACACACACACACCACACAAAGTCACATACAGAGCACACACATAAAATCAAGCCATATTAATTCACAAACTATCATAGATAGCACACAAACATACTTAGCTAGATTACAAAACATACACACGCACACACACTGCTCTAGATTCATAAGGATCAATGCTCTGGCTTGACGGCTTTCTATGAGTTCTCATTTATTCCCCAATAAAGGCAGTGTTATGGTTATGGTTACCCAGGGAGACCAGAGACAATTTCTTGAGGACACAGGAGCCCTTCAGTGAAGTGTAAGCCTGGTACCAAACACATTGATTCTAACCTGGGTCTCTCTCTATTTGGAGAGAAGAGAAGCCTCTGCTGGCTCAACAAGGTATAACAGTCCTGAACAACTCAAGCCCAGTCCATGCATAGGGCCACATTTGGACTTATTTTTACATATTTTTTCTTTATATGGGAAAGAGACACACCGATATATTATATGTGTGCGCTGAAGGCAGCAGCCCAAACCGCTAGACCACCACAGGCTACATGTTTATCATGTACTGAAGATCATGTATTGATGTCAATGGGATGAAAATTCTAGACACATGCAAGGACCTCCAGTTAGGATTCAGCCCTGGGCGTAAAGCACTGATACACATAGGTGGTGGTAGGTGGTGTATGGTTTCAGTTACAGTCCCAGCTAGCACATTTTGATCCTTGGAAGTTGTGGGCACGTACGTTTTTGGTTTCACATAGGTTCTGGGAACCAAGCCATACGATTCCTGACCGCTAAAACAAAACTGAAGATTTCGCCTGTTTTGGGAACATACATTTTTAGGTTTCAGGGAGGTTCTGAGAATGTTTTTCTATGGTTCCCTGAATATTTTCCTGAGAGGTTTTATTAAAGGCCCACCTCAGAGGAAGTTGCTGCACCTATTTCGAGTAATTCCTGTCCTAGAGCGGAAATTCTCGTTTAGGTTCCACCACGAAGACTGACGCAGGTTGCTAATACATATTCAGGAATTGGGCTGTGGGAAAGTTGTGGTGATTTCCATGTGTAGCAGAGAAATAACAACAAATAAGGCACTGACTGACAGTTGTCAGTGTAACTAGCTAGCATGCTAATCAGCTAATGAAAGTTATGTGAGCACCATTTCAGTTATGTCAGGCATGCTGAAAATAATTATTTCAGAAAAAAACTACCAGCCTACTTATCAAGAGATGAGTCTGAGCTAAACCGTACCTATACTAGCTGTTGACATGTTGAGGGTTGACGTTAATAATTCCAGTGAAACAGCGTCGGATTCCAGACGTCATTAATATTTGGACATACACACAGACATGATCAAATTGCTATATTCTTTGTTCTCGCTGTTATCATTTCAGGAAGCAAGCTAGCTATATATCAATGGATTTTCTAAATTGTGCAGCTATATGTCAATGCATTATCTAAATTGCGGTCGCGACCCCTCCATACATACAAATAATATAAGCTCTGGTAATATGGATAGCTATTCAATGGTTTGGAGCATTTAGTGCGGCAGGTAGCTTAGTGGTCAGAGTGTTGGGCCAGTAACCAAAAGGTTGATGGATTGAATCCCAGAGAGGAAAACCTGGTTCAGTCTGCTTTCCAACAGACAGTGGGAGACAAATTCACCTATCAGCAGGACAATAGCCTAAAACACAAGGCCAAATATACACGGGAGTTGTTTACCAAAACAACATTGAATGTTCCTAAGTGGCCTAGTTACATTTTTGGCTTAAATCGGCTTGAAAATCTATAGCAAGACTTGAAAAGGGCTGTCTAGCAATGATCAACAACCAACTTGACAGAGCTTGAAGAATTTTATGTAGAATAATGTGTAATAATAATCCTGGTGTGCAAAGCTCTTAGAGACCTACCCAAAAAAACTCACAGCTGTAATCTCTGCCAAAGGTGATTCTAACATGTATTGACTCAGGGGTGTGAATACTTATGTAAATTAGATATTTCTGTCTTTTATTTTCAATACATTTGTGAAAAAACATGTTTTCACTTTGTCATTATGGGGCATTGTGTGTAGATAGTGAGATTTATTTTTTTTTTATTTGAAATTTAGGCTGCAACACAAAATGAAGAATAAGTAGCTCTCTATCCATGGAATTAATCCACTACGTCACCAGAAAAAGGTGCCTTTTTAAAAATCTCATACAAAGCTGTTAATTTTAGTCTATTCAAACATAATCTATTTAAAAGGAAACAAGCACTCATTAAGTGTTTCTTAGCGTTCTCTGAATGTTCTGAGAACATGACTTTAAATAGAACCATGAGGAAACCTGTAGAAAACGTTATGCTGAAATATAGAAATTTCCACTGAAGAATGTTGTTTTTAACTTTCCCTGAACGTTCTGAGAATGTTACTTTAAAGAGAAACATGAGAAAACCTGTTGAAAACATTAATCTGAAGTACTGAAATTCCCACAGAAGAACGTTGTTTCTTAACATTCGCTGAACAATTTGAGAATATTACTTGAAATAGAACCATGAGTAAACCTGTAGGAAACGTTATGGGAAGGATGTAAAATAACCATAGGACAACCACGCTCTTACCAAGCTCTAAGAAACGTTAGGTTCTCATTATGTTATGTGCTAGCTGGGGTAATGTAATGTTACTAATTGATTGACACATTGGCATCATTGATGCTGATAGAATGTGTGTAAGGACAGTGATGGTACACAGTCATACAGTTGGAATCATGCATCGACTCGAGGTTTGCCCTGTAAAGATAATGGTCTGGGCTAACATTTTAAACACATATGGGGTCATCTAGGATTACCAGAGGCTCATTGAAAATGGGTGGCAGTGTGGCCTAACCAAGGCTCATTGAAAGTGGTTTAAGTGAATGGTACAGTGTAATAAAGGGAAGAAAGAGCCAACAGCACACTAACAACACTATCAAATAAACAGCTAACAACATCACACTAACAACACTATCAAATAAACAGCTAACAATAACAACACTATCAAATAAACAGCTAACAACAGCACACTAACAACACTATCAAATAAACAGCTAACAATAACAACACTATCAAATAAACAGCTAACAACAGCACACTAACAACACTATCAAATAAACAGCTAACAACAGCACACTAACAACATTATCAAATAAACAGCTAACAACAGCACAGTAACAACACTATCAAATAAACAGCTAACAACAGCACACTAACAACACTATCATATAAACAGCTAACAACAGCACACTAACAACACTATCAAATAAACAGCTAACAACATCACACTAACAACACTATCAAATAAACAGCTAACAACATCACACTATCAACACTATCAAATAAACAGCTAACAAAAGCACACTAACAACACTATCAAATAAACAGCTAACAACATCACACTAACAACACTATCAAATAAACAGCTAACAACAGGAAACAGACAAGATGTGGTGTCGCTCAAATCTGTGAATAACACAGTTAAACAGTTATAGGCTGTACAGAGTTTGACAGAAACGATTAGTAACTAAACTTCCATAGTATACTGTATCTTCAAGTGACGCAAATACAGTAGCTCCCACCATGTAGGACAAATCAATTATTTCATTCATAAACTGTATTAATGGAATCTACTTGCCCTTCAACCTCCCCCCAGCCCCGCTCTCCTTTTTCCAACAGCTTTTGTCCACCTCACTATCTCACCTTAAAAAATACCATGGGTATTGATGAGCACATACCTAAGACCAGCACAGACCCCCAAACAATGTTTCTCATTAGTGATCAGGAGAGAACTAGTTCTGAACAATAATCACAGTCAGCAGACTTATGCATTATCAAATGAAAAAAGACAAGGGCACTATATAAGGGGGACGAGAAGGAACAACAGTCAAAAAGAAGGACAGGAAGACAAGGAGAGAAGAGAAAAGAAAGAAAGATGTCTTGCCGATCCTAGGGTACTAAACTCCATTTAGCAGGTGAGATGAAATGTGTGCTTAGTCTGTGTGGGAGAGTTTTTGATGGAGGCAAGTTGACTAAAGCCAAAACTCTCTCTCTACACCTCTCTTGTGTCCTGTCATACCATTGGCCTCAGTGACCTAATGGAGAGAGCTTCAGCGATCATACAAGCTTCACTCACATGCTTTTTAAACATTCTGAGGACAGAAGTGAAAATTTTGCCTGCTCTGGAAACGTTTATCTTTAGGTTCTGAGAACGTTTTACTCTGGTTCCTTTAAAAAAAATTTTTTTTATTTTTTACACTCTGAGAATGGAAATTATAGGTTATTTTGAGTTTTTTTAATAACTTCCTGAAAACTTTGACTGAATATTTCAATAACACTTTTAATAACACTGCTATATTATTTTGGGCTAACTTTTTTTAAACTCTAAACACAGATAGGACACATGGAAATTAATTTCCATAGGAAACAAGAACTCATTAAGATCAGGTGTGGCCAGGTGTGGCCAATTAGTGAGCAACACACCTGAACATGATTTTAAATAGAACCATGAGGAAACGTTATGCTGAAGAACTGAAATTCCCACAGAAAAACATTATTTCTTAACGTTCTCTTAACTATTTGAGAATATTCTCATTGCCAAACCAGTTGAAGAACGATAGAACATTAAAAAAATTGAAATGAAATGTAACCATGTTTGAACATTTAGGAAACTTTCTGTTAAAGTCATTAAATACCTGAGCCAACAAGGTGAAAAAAACCTGTTGATGTGTCCTTAAGCAAGGCACTTAACCCTAATTTGCTCCAGGGGCAATGTTCCAAAGCCAAAAAACTATCCTGCACCTTCCCAGAAAGTTGTAGGAAGGTTGTATTGAAAATAACCATAGGATAACCATGCATGTGTACCTGGGTCTGTGTGTACCTGGTCTGTTTGTGTTCAAGATGTACTGTATGTATCGTTAAATTAATATGTCAGAGTATGTTCAACTTGAGTTAAGCTTATTATAACCACTTTTGTGCCTTTCCCTCTCTCTCTCTTTCTCTCTCTCAGGACTCTTACTTCCCACCCATGGGACGAGTGATGATGCCACGCCCCTCTATGTGACACACCTCCTCACTACACACCCAAGGACAAGGAGCAAGCACTCAGAGTATCGGTCAGTAAAGCTCTGTGCTCTCCTCACTCATCTCTTTCATCTCTCTATTAGTTATAATCTCTCCCCCTTATCTTTTCTCAATCTACCTGCTTGAGTACATTTATCAAATCTACGGCCTTGTCCTGCAACAACCTCTAGCCCCTAGTCCCTATGTACACATCTGAGAGGATTGGAGAGGTGTGAGTAATATGCATCGAGCAGTCTTAGATTAGTGGAGTCGCGGAGATGAAGGAAAGGAGACAAGGAGAGAAAGCGACATAACTGAGATGTACCCTTCCCCTCTCTCTGGGTTTGTCTCCTCCCTGTGATATATCTATGTTAGTACTCATCCCATTCTAAAAAAGCAGTGCATTTAATAACATGCACAAGGCCTTCCATGACTAAACCCCCAATCCCCAGTCCATACTCCTACTCCCCTTCATCAAGCCTGATTATGTTGGAGCATTACACTCAGTAAAACTGCAGGTGCATTCTACAGTGTGCAGGATCTATCTATCTTTCCTTCATGACTTTACCCATTGTGTTCCTCAGGAGAATGAGCTGATCTCCCTGGCTCGCTCCCTCCTCCTGGCCTGGAACGATCCCCTGCTGCTGCTCTCCTCCGAGGCGCCCACCTTGCCACACCCCTCTAATGGGGACATCAGCAGTAAGATCAGGGAACTGCAGGACTACTCACAGAGCCTGGGAGACGGACTGGACGTACTGGTCAACAAGGTGGGTGACTGACGCTGTGTATCTGAGTGTTTTTATGTGAAGCATTCCAAACTCTACATGTACTAGTGGTTTTAGTTCAACAGTTGAACACTGTGTGCAAGGTGACAACCTTTTCACACCAGCTTTTAAAGAAATGGCTCTCTTTCTCGCTCTCCATAGATGGGCCCCTCCTCCCAGTACATTTCTTCAATCCCCTTCAAGGGTGGAGACCTTGGCAATGACAAGACCTCCCGCCTCATCAACTTCCACTTCCTCATGTCCTGCTTTTGCAGGGACTCACACAAAATCAACAGTTTCCTCAAGGTCCTTCGATGCCGGGCTACCAAAATGCGACCAGAAACATGTTAGGAGTTAATGGCAGCCATTTTGGTACTGGATTTTCTAACTGGTACGGACAGAGCCAAAATGGGGTAGCCGTTTGAACGAGAATTTAGGGCATTGGTTTGTTAAGTTTGATTTTGTGACATCATGACTGATGCTCTCTGTTGTCCAGATCACCTTTGGACTATTCATACATTATATTCAACACCTCTCATCTGAACCACATTTTACCAGTGTAATATACAACTCAAGAGGTGTTATTATTGTTTATGTTCTGTAATGTATTGCATCAACAATATTCAACCTAATATTGCCACTTATAATCACTGAACAATTATCTTCAATGATTTATATAGATAACACAAAGCATTCCTCCAAGTCATTCTTAGTAGATACAGAGGGATATGTTGATAGTTGACCAATGACATCATGATAACATTTGCACTTTAGAATATGATTTCTCAAGTCACATATATAACTTCCTCTATACTATACAAAATGTACTGTTTCACTAAATATCAATAAAATCTTTATTGCAATATAAAACATGATTACTTGCAGTCCATCCAGAGCTGTAGATCACTTTAAATTGTAAAACTGGGTTCAAACCTTTTGCCGGCACTGTATGTACTCGTTATATTGTTATTACTGTACGCTAACGTACTGTAGGTATATGAGAGAGAGAGAGAGAGAGAGAGAGAGCGAGAGAGAGAAGGATTTCAAAACACCCAGACCCTCAGAGCCTCTCTCGGTGAGTGAGAGGAATGCAACAGCCGGGTGAAAACCTGACTCCTCTCCTGGCCGCTCTGTAAACCGACACCTGTTCGCCACATTTGACAGCTCTGCTCTAGTCAAGAAGAGGATGAAGCAAAATCAGAGCGTAACCATGCAGCCTAAGGTGCCAGCGCGAGTCGACATGTCAGGCTATGAAGTGTCAGTGCAGCAGCTTAATGATCTGTGTGCCAACGGAGACGGTTACTACAGCATGCCAACACACCATGTCGACGAGGTGTTCCCCAGGATATATGTTGGAAACGCGTGAGTTTAATTTGCTTGAGTTAAAGTGTCAATTAAATGTTCATTTTAAACTTTATAGACAGGTATAAGGCTATTCGATCAACTTTAGTCTTGGCAACACTTATCTGAAGCTAAATATGAAGTGCAGGTATTATGATATTAAAATGGAGTGCATCCTGGCCTTAGTCATATACACTGATTGTACAAAACATTAGGAAAACTATGCTCTTTCCATGACATATGTTAACCAGGTTAATGCTATGATCCCTTATTGATGTCACTTGTTAAATCCACTTCAATCATTGTAGATGAAGGGGAGGAGACAGGTTAAAGAAGGATTTGTAAGCCTTGAGACAATTGAGACATAGATTGTGTATGTATGCCATTCAGAGGGTTAATGGGCAAGACAAAAGATTTAAGAGCCTTTGAACGGGGTATGGTAGTAGGTGCCAGGCGCACCAGTTTGTGTCAAGAACTGCAAAGCTGCTGTTTTTTTTTACGCTCAACAGTTTCCTGTGTGTATCAAGAATAGTCCACCACCCAAAGGACATCTAGCCAACTTGTCACAACTGTGGGAAGCATTGGAGTCAACATGGACCAGCATCCCTATGGAACACTTTCGACACCTTGCCCATGATCCGACGATTTGAGGCTGTTCTGAGGGCAAAAGGGGGTGCAACTCATTTTAGGAAGGTGTTCCTAATGTTTGTACACTCAGTGTATTTTTATATTTGTTTTATTTAACCTTTATTTAACTAGGCAAGTCAGTTAAATAAAGTGCACCGAGGGACAGACAAGTTTAAAATAGACTGACACACTTATTCCCTAACAAAACTATAAGGCAAAATTAAAATAACATTGAGGGCATGCACGCTCTGTTCTTCTATCTACCATACACACTTCCCCCCCTTGAATAGTCTGATTCTATTTAGGTGAACAATCTGTGTGGATGTGAACACACACACACACACACACACACACACACACACACACACACACACACACACACACACACACACACACACACACACACACACACACACACACACACACACACACACACACACACACACACACACACACACACACACACACACTTATGTAGTTATTATATGGTAAAACATAAGGATGGATATAAAACTCATAAGACCAGTAACATGAAGACAGAATGGAGACAAATAGAGAGAAAACGTTTTCAATTAACTGTTCAATTACCAGCTTGATTGGAGATATGTTGATTGTGGAATAAGGAACAACAAAAACAGCCCCACCCAAAAGAACTCAAGGCACCTCATTAATGGAACATTGCCTTAAGGGGACTAAATGTGTTACATAATAACAGGTCATGGAACTTTCAGCGTCATCCTGCCCATAGGATCTTTATGTACGTACTGTAGCCGAAGCTGTAGATGGGACTAAAAGTACAGCATCTCACTGCTAACCTATTCTCCTTCTTCCTAAAGGTGTTCCATATATTATTGACTGTCCTGATATCTAAATGTGCTCCATATATTATTGACTGTCCTGGTATCTAAAGGTGTTCCATATATTATTGACTGTCCTGGTATCTAAATGTGCTCCATATATTATTGACTGTCCTGGTATCTAAATGTGCTCCATATATTATTGACTGTCCTGGTATCTAAAGGTGTTCCATATATTATTGACTGTCCTGGTATCTAAATGTGCTCCATATATTATTGACTGTCCTGGTATCTAAATGTGCTCCATATATTATTGACTGTCCTGGTATCAAAATGTGCTCCATATATTATTGACTGTCCTGGTATCTAAATGTGCTCCATATATTATTGACTGTCCTGGTATCTAAATGTGCTCCATATATTATTGACTGTCCTGGTATCAAAATGTGCTCCATATATTATTGACTGTCCTGGTATCTAAAGGTGTTCCATATATTATTGACTGTCCTGGTATCTAAAGGTGTTCCATATATTATTGACTGTCCTGATATCTAAAGGTGCTCCATATATTATTGACTGTCCTGATATCTAAAGGTGTTCCATATATTATTGACTGTCCTGGTATCTAAATGTGCTCCATATATTATTGACTGTCCTGGTATCTAAAGGTGTTCCATATATTATTGACTGTCCTGGTATCTAAAGGTGTTCCATATATTATTGACTGTCCTGGTATCTAAAGGTGCTCCATATATTATTGACTGTCCTGGTATCAAAATGTGCTCCATATATTATTGACTGTCCTGGTATCTAAAGGTGTTCCATATATTATTGACTGTCCTGATATCTAAAGGTGCTCCATATATTATTGACTGTCCTGATATCTAAAGGTGTTCCATATATTATTGACTGTCCTGGTATCTAAATGTGCTCCATATATTATTGACTGTCCTGGTATCTAAAGGTGTTCCATATATTATTGACTGTCCTGGTATCAAAATGTGCTCCATATATTATTGACTGTCCTGGTATCTAAATGTGCTCCATATATTATTGACTGTCCTGGTATCTAAATGTGCTCCATATATTATTGACTGTCCTGGTATCAAAATGTGCTCCATATATTATTGACTGTCCTGGTATCTAAAGGTGTTCCATATATTATTGACTGTCCTGGTATCTAAAGGTGTTCCATATATTATTGACTGTCCTGATATCTAAAGGTGTTCCATATATTATTGACTGTCCTGATATCTAAAGGTGCTGCATATATTTTTGACTGTCCTGGTATCTAAAGGTGTTCCATATATTTTTGACTGTCCTGGTATCTAAAGGTGTTCCATATATTATTGACTGTCCTGATATCTAAAGGTTCTCCATATATTATTGACTGTCCTGGTATCTAAAGGTGTTCCATATATTATTGACTGTCCTGGTATCTAAAGGTGCTCCATATATTATTGACTGTCCTGATATCTAAAGGTGCTCCATATATTATTGACTGTCCTGATATCTAAATGTGCTCCATATATTATTGACTGTCCTGGTATCTAAAGGTGCTCCATATATTATTGACTGTCCTGATATCTAAATGTGCTCCATATATTATTGACTGTCCTGATATCTAAATGTGCTCCATATATTATTGACTGTCCTGATATCTAAATGTGCTCCATATATTATTGACTGTCCTGATATCTAAAGGTGCTCCATATATTATTGACTGTCCTGATATCTTGGACAGAAGGCTTGAAGCAAAGATCACTCAGAATTCTCTAGTCCTATGGGTCCCATAATACTAAAAGCCTGTACAGAATAAAACATATTCCAAAACATTCATCCTGTTTGCAGCAAGGCACTAAAGTAATACTGCAAAAAATGTGGCAAGGCAATTAACTTGAGTAAAAAAGTGTCATGCTTGGGGCAAAATCTAAAACAACACATTACTGAGTACCACTCCATATTTTTAAGCAAAGTGGTGGCTGCTGTTATGGGTATGCTTGTAATCGTTAAGGGCCGAGGAGTTTTTCAGGATAAAAAATAAATGGAATGGAGCTAAGCACAGGCAAAATCCTAGAGGAAAACCTGGTTCATGCTGCTTTCCACCAGACACTGGGAGATTAATTAACCTTTCAGCAGGACAATAACCTAAAACACAAGGCCAAATATACACTGGAGTTGCTTACCAAGAAGACAGTGAATGTTCTTGAGTAGCCAAGTTACAGTTTTGACTTAAATCTACTTCAAAATCTGTGGCAAGACCTGAAAATGGTTGTCTAGTAAGGCTCAACAACCAATTTGACAGCGCTTAAATAATAATGGGCAAATGTTGTACAATCCAGATGTGGAAAGCTCTTAGACTTACCCAGAGACTCACAGCTGTAATCACTGCCAAAGGTGCTTCTACTAAGTGTTGACTCAGGGGAGTGAATACTAATGTAAATTAGATACTTCTGTATCTCTTTTAAAATAAATGAGCATTTCTAAAAAATGTGTTTTCACTTTGTCATTATGGGGTATTCTGTGAACATTTTGAATTCAGAATGTAACACAACAAAATGTGAAATACGGCAAGGGGTATGAATTCTGAAGGCACTGTATATGCCTGTATACCACTGCAGCTTTGAAACGGTTATGACACCTACAGTACTTTGTTTTTTAGGTTTGTGGCCATGAACATGATGCGTCTGAAGAAGCTAGGCATCACCCACATCCTGAATGCAGCGGAAGGCAACTCCTTCATGCACGTCAACACCAATGCAGAGTTTTACGCTGGCACAGGCATCACATACCACGGCATGGCTGCCAGTGACACAGACCACTTTGACCTGAGCGTCTACTTCGAAGAGGGGGCGGACTTCATCGAGAAGGCCCTGGCACACAAAGATGGGAAGGGTAAGATAAAACCTTTGAGAGAAGGGAAAATGCACACCTGAGTTAGTGAGGTGCAGGCCAAAGGGAACATAACACTTAGACGGAGCGATAGTGTTCTCTTTTTCTTTTAAGGTAAGACAAAGATGGGAAGGGTAAGGTAACAGTTAATTGTTTTGGTGAGAGCCTCTGGATGAGATCAGTGGAATATAATACAATACATTATAGTATATGACATCATCGTGGTAAGATGATGAAAATGGGCTTTTGTGGTCTAATGGGATGACTCAGTTTCAACACGTAGTCACACCAGGGATGGATGGAGTCGACTTCAGAAGAATAAATTCTATTTTAATAGATTTTTGCCATTGTGCATTTAGAAACTGGAAATTTAGTCAAATTCAAACTTAGACATATTAAATGAAATACATTTTGATGCAATATTTTATCCCAGTATTTGATGTAATAATGTATCCTTATTTGTTGCAATATTGTATACTAATAGCATATGCTATATTGTGTCGCGTTCTCTCTAACCTCTAACCCCTATCCACGTCCCTCAGGTAAAGTGTACGTCCACTGCAGAGAGGGCTACAGCCGCTCCCCAACGCTGGTCATCGCCTACCTGATGTTGCGCCACAGGATGGACGTTCGCTCTGCCCTTTCCAGGGTACGACAGAAGAGAGAGATCGGCCCTAACGACGGTTTCCTGCGCCAGCTGTGTCGCCTCAATGAGACGCTGGCGGCCGAAGGAAAGTTATGGAACCAATGACAGTTTGGGCGGAGGGGGTTTCTTTCCCCTGTACTCGTACCATACAAGTATGTACAGATAAACAGACACGTGATAGTGTGTAGGTATTCAGGAAACATGGAAAGTATGTACCTGTACATGTACACAGATACACACATTCACTGACTGCCATCCTTGTAGGCTGGCTCAAGCATGACTTATCCTTTGATTTCTATTCAGACAAG
This sequence comes from Thymallus thymallus, assembly GCA_023634145.1. Classification (NCBI taxonomy): domain Eukaryota; kingdom Metazoa; phylum Chordata; class Actinopteri; order Salmoniformes; family Salmonidae; genus Thymallus; species Thymallus thymallus. The sequence goes on from CM042398.1 coordinate 16,939,564, forward strand.
CATTGTATACAAGTGAATCCTACTAAGGAACAATGCTGCCACCATCCCTCCATCTCTCTGCATCTTCCTTACCTCCATCCAACCTTGACCCAATTCCTTCAATCAGTCACACTGCCAGTCTTTTCTATCCTCTGTGCTGTGAAGCTTGCACCTACTCACCAAGGTGATTTCTAGAGAACCATTGAATGGTTATGTTGTCAGGTTTACTTTACCTTCTGTTCCATTTGAGAAATAGTTAACATTCAGATGTAGTCCTTTGTTGTAGCATGTTTTTTTGCACTTTTATGAGAAACTGCGTGATGGTTTACATAGTGAGGCCTACAGTGTTACTGAAATCATGCTATATTACACACACACAAAGACACACACACACACACACACACACACACACACACACACACACACGACGACTAAACTAAGCTAACCCCTGACCAATAGTTTTTATATGACAGACAGTCCTATCAATCCCATCTGTTCAATCATATTATTACACAGCTTCCCACTGCCGGTAACACAGATCATGTGTTATTAATTATCTATCCAATTCACTGTATTCACTGTTTTTAACGGTCTACGATGAAAACACTGCCAGAATGGTAAACAGTGCCAGAATGTGAAGCATATTTGATAACTTTTTAGTTAGTAGAGACTTATGTAGTATTGATATTGTTAACCTACTGTATGTATATTAAATGTAACATTTTGATGTATGTTTTATTGTACGTAAGCTATGAAATATGACTGAATATAAACAGAAATGCATTTACTTTTGTATCTGCACAATGACATCTATTACTGAATCATTATGCAAAGTAGGTGTTGTGTACGTATCGGTTCTCGTAGGCACAAAAGCTTACCCTTTACTGACAGACAAACACTGGTTAGTGCACTTGATCTCTAACGACACCTGTGATTGTTATCTCTCTTTCACGATACAGTGCCATAGGGCTCGGGTCAACGGAATAAGGTGCCATTTCAGACATTTGGGACTAGCCTAATGATGAGCTTCCACCATATTGTTGTCACCCGTCAAGTATTTTCCAAACAGTGCAAATGAAGGGGCGGAGACGAGCAGAGGGTAGTAAGTAAAGTAACTAGTATGGGATATTCATCAGTTTGTCCTGGTGATGGTGCTGTGGTACGACGGTAAAAGAGCAGCTGCATATTATATCTCATATTTAATAGTTTGCTCGAACTGAACATAGTCAAACTGTTATATAGCAGTTAAAAAAACAAAAAACATTATTGATAGAATTGTTTGAAAGAAGAAACCAGAAAGTACAAATAGTACCAGGTATACTGACAATAATGAAACAGTTTTGTAGAAGTTCACATAACCTTTATGTGAGCAGCAGTATATCAGGCTGGACAACATTTGGTGTTCTCTGTCTGTATCAACTGGTCTGGGGCTGGCTCTGCTGATAATCCTGCATACCGTTAGGAATGGGGTACGATGGGGTAACAGGACCTATATTCACAAAGAGTCTCAGAGTAGAAGTGCTGATCTAGGATCAAGGCCCGTATTCGCAAAGCGCCTCAGATAATAATAATATGATTAGTTGAAAGTGGTAACTGATCCTAGATCAGCTCTCGTACTCTGAGACACTGTGAATAGGGCCTGTCCCCTGTCTTATTCATTCTGATTTAAAAGGCTAAACTGATCCTAGATCAGCAGAGCTGTGATCTATAAGTTTTTCCTCACAGCTTACTAGAAGGGGAAGAGACGAGAAACAGAAAACAGAGAAATTAGCCAATGACTGTCTGGAGTTTACTTTACAACCCCTGATCCCTATCACACCCAAGACCAACTGAAACCACATGCTCAATGTTATTCTCACCCGTAAAATTCCCTGCATTCTCTACTGCGCATGTGCTCCCTTATCCCTAAACCACACAGTTTCATTCACCAACTAGCAGCAGATCACTGCTGAAAACTGAAATTCCTAATGACCTTCCACAGATAGATCCTCTTTTTAACTAGGTCACTCACTGCTATTATTGTTTATTGCTCATTTGATTAATCCGTTTTTTTATACGTAGAGATTAATGTTCGATGGTCTCACTTTCTCACTGTCTCTCCTTTCAGTTCTTTCCCTCCTGACTTAAACACACTAATGCCTTTCTTCTTTCCCTCACTCCTTCCATCCTCCCCCTCCTCTTACCTACAAATCTCCAACTTCTTCCTGACAAAGTCTTTAGCAAGTCTCTTATTAAACTTGGGGGAAAGCTCGATTTGTGTGTGTGTGTGCGTGTTTCTGACAGGCAGGGTGAGTGTGGGCGTGCTCCCAGAGGCAGCACGCCCTCCCCGTCCTCGCCTGACCCTCAGAGTTGGGCTGAGGACACATCTAGGCAAACGAGAGGGTAACATACTTATGTACAGTGGTGTGTATTCATGGAAACCAAGGGAAGAAGAAAACAATTTAAAAACAACAACTTTTGTCTCTCTGTGTTTCACAATTTTCCTTCAATTCGCAAGATGCTGACTGTATCTCACAGGAGAAAGCATCAGAGTGAGCAAAACAGCGCCCCTCTGTCTCTCTATGTGTAGGCCATCTATCTGATGCTATCTGGTCCAAACAAGTATGACATTGTTGCTGCCCATAGCATTGAAGGCAAGGGAAGCCAGTGAGCATCTGGCCTCCCTTGACAAAAAAAAGTATTAAACAATGTGCCAATCAGCGGTGAGCTAAACTGAGAGAGCTCAACTGTGAATGGCCCTGGCGCACCAAAATAAAGTGTCAAGGGAAGCCAGCTTCGTTTTTTGTGTCACTCCTATCAAATCCCACTGATAGCATACATCATTGACAGAAAAGCTTTAATTGTTGCATCTCGTTGTGTTGTCCTCCGGTGGTTAGCTAGATAGCTAAAATCGTCCCTTTCCTAAATTAGCCAAGGATGGAGATAGGGATTTGGGCTTGTAGTTTTACTTAATTATCCATAATGACCAGTGATTACAATGGTGATTCTGATCCAACCATTAATTCATACATTGTTGTGCTCCTGGATGGAAGTTCAATATGTAGCTAAATGTAGAAGGCTAATGTTAACTAGCTAACGCTGCACATGAATGGAAGTTAGGCTAGTGAGCATGGTACCCTAGTACAACAAAAAATAAAGCGTGTACTTTATGACAGAGTGATAGACCGTTTCGTCAACATGAAAGAGAGGAGGATGGCATTGGCATAGGGTGAGTCAACGTTTGTTGTTTTTCTACTTGCACGAACGTGCACGCACACACACAGAAATCAGAACCATGGACAGTCACATCATATTTAGCTTACGTTGATTTGACAAAATTGTTTTTGGTTTCTTTTAGTTGTCACTGTATTAGGCTAAGCAGAGGTGATTTGAAGATGTTGAAGTTGAAATGGTGCTGGAATAGTGGAGTCAGCTCCTGTTTTCTTTGCAACTTGCGGTAATGCTCTGTGGTTCTAAATCAATAGTTGTTTAGTGGTCAGAAAATGTCGGAAACATTAACTTGCTTGACCATGCTGTAGGTCATGTAACTGTCTGTTACTGTACATGCAATATGCTTTGTAAACATCACTGGACAGAGGCTGCTATCCGGTTTTGTGATAAAACAAAGGTGTGGTTTAATTAATTCTGTCACTGTGTCTTCTTATTGTCTCAGCCTTTAGGCCTACAGTATATATCTCAGTCGCAAGGCATATGAACTAACAGGTTATAGAGCAAACAACACAATTATCACAACGCAAAGGTTGTAATAATGCTTGACTTCCCCGTTGATTTTACCCACGCACTGCTACTACTTATGTAACAATGTTTTGCATGAGTGTGTGTGTAGAGTGGGTTGGGGCTGTCATGATGCTAGCCCTTTTGGTGAAACGGCTAAGCAGAAGATGGGGGGGGGGGGGGGGGGCAGTTTTATGACTTTACAACAACGTCATAAATTCCTTGCAGAGACTCTTCTACCCCTGACCATGCAGTATGGAGAGAGAGAGGGTGTCACAGTAAGACAAAGGAACTCTCCTGCCCAATTCTACTACATCCCAGAATTGAAACATTTAACAATATTTCTAATTTTGAGAATGTGGAAACTGTCGGTGGAGAAGCCAGCTACGATCCTGTCCACTTTGTGTCACCATGGTGAAGTCATGAGGGACAGCACAGCCACATTACCCTAACTCAATTATGAGGCTTGAATCTGAAATACTTTTAAAAATGTTTGACTAAGTATAAGAATACTTTTGAAGGGATAACAATGTGATTTATTTTATTTTCTGGTAACTCGTGCCCAGCCAGTGGCCACGCACAAGTGAACAGACATTGGTTGGAAATGATGAAACAACCCCCCTTTGCTACAGTTGTATAAAAGCCCCCTGTGACGAAAGTCATCTTCAGTTCCAAAGGACGAGGTGGATTAGTTCCCCACATTAAAATGGCAAAATTCAATTACAACTCCACCCGTGAGATGGTATGAACGCTGAACTATTGATCACTCAAGAAGAAGTCAGCCTAACAGTCTGTAGCTAGAAAGGTGCGCAAATCTAGTAAGAATATTGACCGACACGGAAGCATCTACAAAGTGAGATGAATGTCTCACACCACAATGACCCGGAAGACCCTAAAAAGGACAGTGATGACCTCTACTGGGCAAACCAGAGCCTTACATCACCAGCTCAATGAGTGAAACCAGCGATACGTAAATACAAATTACATTCCTTTATCTGAACGAGTGGTTGTTCAAGTGCATATGTATTTGTATTGATGTGAGCATAGCTTCCCATGTCCGATAGAGACCAATTCCTTGGTCTTTCTTCCAAACCTCCCCACTTTTCTCTGAATCTATCGTGTTATAACCAAACTGTCATTGTTTTGTTTAGTCCACTAGGGACGGTATTTACTGTATAATGTTTGTATGTATTGTATATTCTATAATTGTTTGTGTATGGATAATTCATGGTAAAGACTGGGTTCATACAGACTAGGATTGTTATATTATATAATATATCCAAAGAGTTATCTTCGGGAATTAATAACTCTGTAAACGACACATTCCTGTGATGCCCCGACTTCCTAGTTGATAAATGTTGTATGATTAGTGTAATCACATAATAATTAAGCCTAGAGAATCAATTTGATAATAGAACAGTCTTAACTTTTAATGATAGTCAGACACACGACAGGGAGGTTGTTGTATTGTTGTCTTGTTGTACTGTATGACACGTGGATGACAGGCTATTTCGATTCGCAGAGTGAAGGAACACATGCTTGAATTAACCTGTGTCCAGGCACGTGCTCAAACACTGTATTGATGCCATGGAACTTCACATTACTCACAAGCACTGGTTTCATTTGAACTACAGTCTCATACACAGCATCTGCAAGGTTCTAAATGTGGGTTTGAGCACTACGTAGTGTCCTTTTTTAATGTAATGCAATTTGATGTGTGTATGTGAGAGTGAAAGTGTGTGTGTGTGTGTGCTATTTTTGTGCCTTTCTGTGGTGCTGCAAGCACTCTCCTGAGCAGAAAAATCTGTAATGATGTCTGAGTGAGTCTGTCAGCCTGTGTGTGTGTGTATGTGTGTTACTCTGTGAACTCAGATATGTTTGCAATTTGTCTGATGCGGAGGGAGCCAAGAGAGCAGCTCTGTTTTGAAGCTCTGACTGTATATCTGTTGCGCAGGGAGCGAGGTGGGAAAGACAGACTGGGTTGGTGGAGAGGAAGACTGCCTTTATGACATCATCTCCTCCACAACAATCTAAAGCAAACTCAGTGAGTTCACAGTACTGTACTTATTCAGATTCAAGTTCAAAACAGATCCTGTAACAAGGCAGATAAACAGAGAGAGAGAGAATATGTATTTATTAGATAAATATATTACGGATAGACTAGCAACAACTACCATAAAAATATATTATTTTAAAACAATGAACACAATCTCAACACCACATTTTTAAAACTGCGCTGGTTGATTGTTTGGACCAGTCAGCTCAACACAGAACAACACATATCGGACATAACATAACACCATCCATCATTATAACATATGCAACACAAACAGAACACTGGCTTGAGCAGCTGGTGACAGGAATCACAGTGCATTTCCGGAATTGTCTTTTGTGTGTTTGTCGTAGTAGTACACTGCTTGTACAATTAAATTATATATACTTTTTTACATTTTCCTCTGACAAAACCCCTGAAAGTTATTATTTGACTAAGAACCTTGGCACAACATAGCCATATGGGTTAACAACAGTAACGTTTATATAACTTCAACATTTGTAGGACAATACTTGTAGGACCTAGGCTGAGAAACCGTGATGATGATGACTGCATGAGGTTGTGTTCCTGTGGGATTCAGACACACATTGAGGCTGGCATCCAGTGCTTTCACTTGAGCTAAAAATTGTGGTTTTATAAGAGAAAAAGTGTCAACAAGTAGACAAAAGCATCAACAAACGGCAGTCAAATTGGAGGAAAAAAACAAGACGAGAAGAACCACTACTTTGCATTCAAGTTGCATAGTTATATCAATAATACCATATGAAGAGATTATCTGTGCAAATGTAATGATTTGTCGTCCATCTTGCACATATCAAAAGCCAAGTTAAGTGGAAGATATACGGTATAGTGGTAATACACCCCACTCTCAACACACATGCGAATCCCCGCAAGAGTTGTCCCTTCCAACTTCCTCCCTTCTCCACCTCTGTATACACTTGTCATTTATAAACTCTTTAAATAAAGCTTGAAAATAAGACAAGTTAAAAACAGAAAGTTATTCTAGTAGGCTACCTCGATTTTGAAACAGTTTCTCCCATTTTGTGCCTTCGTTAGGAACATGACCATAGCGGCAGGAAGTAGGGATGCAGAAGGTGCTGCAGCACCAACTGGTAAATGGCCAAAATTAAATAATTAGTCCTGTTTGTACATAGGCCTAAATAAATAAAACAATTCAAAATACTACACCAGAGAGGATAATGTAGCCACAGAGGACCAATAGCTTCTTTGGAAAAATAGCTGTGAATTGTTTTAATTAGTGCATAGGCCCACACATCCTGCAATTTGTGAAGTGCGCTTAATATAAAACAGCTGATTGTGGAGTTGTGGCTGTCAGTGATCAGCACTAAAATTGGCCTTATATTTCAAAATACAATTGCTGGAAAAACACTGTTTAGAAATCAAATGGCTAATGCTGAAAAGAGAATACTCCAATCGGTCTGTAGTTAAGCTACCAAAACTCCCAATATTGAGCGACCAGCGGAGCGCATCTGCCATCCACGGTGAGTGAACATATTCCCAGCCCAGCCTCCACTTACTTCATCATTGGTGAGTCGTGCACCGTGCCTCTGAAAAGTTTATTATTATTATTTTTAAATACTATAATTTCCTCCACCAGGCTGGATAATCAATCTGCATCTCCCCTCTTTTCGACTCTATTACCGACTAGATCTTATGAAATGTATTTTACTGTACATATGAGATGATAGATGCATGCAATGCTGTATTATAAAGGACATTTTGGGGTTGAGGACCTCTTCACTGAGGAATGTGGTTGTTTTTTTATGATAAATTGTTTATTCTTTGTGTATTTCCTATGGTCCTATGCTGCCTTGATTGTGTAATTACTTGTCATGCAGAGCTCCCTTGGAAAATACACCTTGGTCTCAATGGGACTCCACTCTGCCTAAAGGTTAAATAAATTACACTAATAGCATGTCCCATGATTCGGATTCCCTGACCCCTAACCCCCGGCCTCTCATGATCACATAGGTGAAAACAAATCCTTTGTTCCCTGTCAGTAGACTGACATCTAAGACTATGAATGCAGGCTTTTTAATTAACACAGCAAACCAATTTTTATCTTTTGCCCAATTAGTGGTAAAATAATTAGAATTGGGCTGCCTGTGTAAATGCAGCCAGTGAAGCATAAAGAGTGACTTCTACAGAAGTAGTATTTAGTGCCCCTGAATACCTGAACTGAACTTTTAGATGTGGTGCTCATTTTGTTGCAGTAGTGGTAGCAACGTGTCATCGTTCTGTTAACATTCCTTTGCCACTTGTTGATATAACTGTTAGGTCCATTAGTTGTAAAACTTTGAGTTGGCTTTCATACTGCTCAGAAAACATGTGCCTAAAATAAAAGACGAGGACTTTTAATATGTCAAAAAATATACAGTATACGTTGTGTCTGTACAATAATGTGCTGTATGATACCTAGGACAGTATAAGGTTTTGGTTCCACAGTTGTGAATAGCACAGGAATGTGAATGAAGACAATGTTTCTAATGGGTGTGTTAAAATGTCTGATAAAACACACACACACACACACACACACACCCAAAGAAGTGTTTAAAGTAGCCATCAATCAGAGGTATCGTTCAAGATACACTGCAAAATTAGAAGTCTGTCCAGGTAAGCAGGACTTCAGGAGATAACGTAAAAACCGTCCACTAGGGGTAATGGTGAGCGCTATTACCATCAAGTAGTCTTGAGGGTTGCCGCAAGCTTGGGCTCCGAGGGTCGCGTGTTCAATCACAGTGATATGCAGTTAAAAAAAAAAAACATGTTTTACCCTATCCCAAACCTTAACCCTTAACTTAAAAATGCGGAATTAATGGCTATTTAACCATTGAAATGTGACATTTATTGACCAGGGTTTGGACATCTATTACTGCAGTGAGAGAGTTTATTGCATCAATATGACAAATTAGTATAAATGTTTTGTTTACCCCAGCTTGAGCCAATCACAACACTAGATTGATTCGCATGCAACACAGTCATAGACACACCCACTTCTCACATCTGCCCAAGACATGTCACAAACACAGACAGTCAAATAAGCATGAATGAACAATGGTTTGAGTCTAAACAATAATCATTTATTAAAGTGAAAAGGTCATTGTTTTCTTATATACCTGAGTTCAACCACCTCCTGCTTTCCACTCCGCAATGATTGCATGTGAAAGTGTGCACCTGTGCATGTGTCTGTGTGCAGGCTCCAATTGTCTTATTTTACTTGGCTCTTACTAGGATAAATTATCTGAAAAGAGATTGGCCTATACTTTAGATAGCTGGTGTGTCTATACGTAATAACATTGCTGATGAGACCTTCCAAATGCCCCTGTCACCATATTTCGGTCATGCCTTCTGCATTATCGAAAGTGACATTAAGAATGGACTTCCATTTTGGCTCTACCTGGGGAATTTCATGCATTATTGCATCATCTGTAATATTTAGACTATTTGTCACCTTTTGGTGTGACATATGACATGTTTGAATACAATGTGCTGGGGAGCAATGTAACATGCATGCATAGGAGCAATGTAACACTGGTATGGATCATTGGATATTTCAGAGTTTTTCTTTTTTAACCAGAACCAATATGGTGCATAAAAGTGTTTCCCCAATCTTTGAGTTGAGTATAGAAACTTTACTATCCCGTCCATCTCCAATCAGACATGCTCTACACCATTCAACCGTTGGGAGATGCAAGAGGGTTATTTGCTTGTCATCAATATTGGGGCAATACCCTTGCCTTGCCAACCCAAAGGCTAGGATTGAGAAACACAGGAGTAGTTAATGGACTTCTCCCTCTGCGTATAATGTGTTAGCTCCCAGCTAACCCACAATCTCCCATTCTATATACTATACTTCACTTATGATTACCACTGGACATTGACACCATACTGCTTTCACTTATCTGGTCCTTTCAGATCAGTGTTCACCAAGGTAAGCTGGGAGAAGGGAAAGCACACTGTTTAAGATTGTTTGGACATCAGTTCAATGGCTGATTTCATTAAAATAATTGGCTCAAGAGCAGGTTGAGGAAGGGAAACGTCCCCAAGTAAGAAACTGGACATTAACAACGTTTGACGTAAGTGCAACTTTTTACAATACAAATAAAAAGAGCGCTGGGATGCCACCATTTCTCGATGGATGTTTTTTTGTCATAAGCTGTGAAACATTTAACAAAAATAATTGATTGGTGAGTGTCTGAGCACAATAACCACTATCATGTTCTGCAGAGCAGCAATGTCTGTATTATTTGTCTGGTGTTACAGGGGTACCGACCAAGCCTGCCTCCAGATCGGTTTGTACCGTCTTGCCAATTTGCCGTGATAATGACCGTAGGAGTTTACCAGGCTTGGTTAGGCCGTGATGAGGGGCACAAACAAGAGTTGTGATTTAGATCTTGTTGAGCTTCTTTCAATACTGAGCCAGGACAGAACACCCCAATACACACTATGCGGAGAGAATCTCACTTAAACATCTCCTGATCCTGTGAGTCTATCTGAGCCTAGTGGAGCAAGTGGTTGTGACAAACTGCATCATGTCAGAGCGAATGTCAAAAGCCTCAAATACCACTTGAACTGAAGATGGTGTCGTTTTATGTACAGTTGAAGTCGGAAGTTTACATACACCTTAGCCAAATACATTTAAATTCATTTTTTCACAATTCCTGACATTTAATCCTAGTAAAAATTCCCTGTTTTAGGTCAGTTAGGATCACCACTTTATTTTAAGAACGTAAAATGTCAGAATAATAGTAGAGAGAATTATTTATTTAAGCTTTTATTTATTTCATCACATTCCCAGTGGGTCAGAAGTTTACATACACTCAATTAGTATTTGGTAGCATTGCCTTTAAATTGTTTAACTTGGGTCAAACGTTTCGGGTAGCCTTCCACAAGCTTCCCACAATAAGTTGGGTGAATTTTGGCCCATTCCTCCTGACAGAACTGGTGTAACTGAGTCAGGTTTGTAGGCCTCCTTGCTCACACACGCTTTTTCAGTTCTGCCCACAAATTTTCTATAGGATTGAGGCCAGGGCTTTGTGATGGCCACTCTAATACCTTGACTTTGTTGTCCTTAAGCCATTTTGCAACAACTTTGGAAGTATGCTTGGGGTCATTGTCTATTTGGAAGACCTATTTGTGACCAAGCTTTAACTTCCTGACTGATGTCTTGAGATGTTGGCTTCAATATATCCACATCATTGTCCTTCCTCATGATGCCATCTATGTTGTAAAGTGCACCAGTCCCTCCTGCAGCAAAGCACCACCACAACATGATGCTGCCACCCCCGTGCTTCACGGTTGGGATGGTGTTCTTCAGCTTGCAAGCGTCCCCCTTTTTCCTCCAAACATAACGATGGTCATTATGGCCAAACAGTTCTATTTTTGTTTCATCAGACCAGAGGACATTTCTCCAAAAAGTACGACCTTTGTCCCCATGTGTAGTTACAAACTGTAGTCTGGCTTTTAATTGCAGTTTTGGAGCAGTGGATTCTTCCTTGCTGAGCGGCCTTTCAGGTTATGTCGATATAGGACTAGTTTTACTGTGGATATAGATACTTTTGTAGCTGTTTCCTCCAGCATCTTCACAAGGCCCTTTACTGTTGTTCTGGGATCGATTTGCACTTTTCGCACCAAAGTACGTTCATCTCTAGGAGACAGAACACGTCTCCTTCCTGAGCGGTATGACAGCTGCGTGGTCCCATGGTGTTTATACTTGCGTACTATTGTTTGTACAGATGAACCTTCAGGCGTTTGGTAATTGCTCCCAATGATGAACCAGACTTGTGGAGGTCTACAATGTCTTGGCTGATTTCTTTTGATTTTCCCATGATGTCGAGCAAAGAGGCACTGAGTTTGAAGTTAGGCCTTGAAATACATCCACAGGTACACCTCCAATTCACTCAAATTATGTCAATTAGCCTATCAGAAGCTTCTAAAGCCATGACATCATTTTTGAAAAATTTCCAAGCTGTTTAAAGGCACAGTCAACTTAGTGTATGTAAACTTCTGACCCACTGGAATTGTGATATAGTGAATTATAAATGAAATAATCTGTCTGTAAACAATTGTTGGAAGAATGACTTGTGTCATGCACAAAGTAGATGTCCTAACCGACTACTATAGCTTGTTAACATGAAATCTGTGGAGTTGTTGAAAAATGAGTTTTAATGACTTCAACCTGTGTATGTAAACTTCCGATTTCAACTGTAGTTCCTGTCAAGAAGCTTCACACAATGTGAGCGTACGAACAGTTGTTTAAATCTCATTTTTTGGTTTCTGTTTTGTCATTTTTATAGTTTGTTTATGTTTTTACGGTGATACTTTTTCTTAAAAAACGTATCTAATATTCCTGTTTACATTAAGACCGACTGACAGCAAATTCATGGGGTGACGTTTCCACCAAGCTCTCATCTAAGGTCAGTTTTACTTTAACCCATCTATAGATCAAGGTTAAGACTGGGTAGAGTATAAGCAGAACCCAGATCAGTGAGTTAGGGGTGTCTTCCACCTGGAGCAAACAATACAAACCAGCTGAGATCAAAGTGAAGTTTCATGAAGACCTAGTCTGCGTCAGAAATAGGGGGCCATTTGGGACACACCCTACACTGCACAGATGTTCAGAAAGGGTCTACAGCTGTTTGTTTTACACAGTAAAGCATCATATCAGTCAAGCTCCGACAACACAGACATGAACTTAGCAATTAAATGAAATGCTAAACAACAAACAAACAAGAATAATCATAACAAAAAAAGAAACTCAACATAATTACTTCCAAGACGTCTTTTCTTTCCCTCCGTTTCTGGGCTTTCATTCCTAACTGAGTCTCTTTTCCGAAAAAAAAATAAAATAAAAATGTATTCAGACCAATCTGTCAAACAGTATTTCAACCCGAAAGTGTGACATCATCCATCATCCATCCATCCAGTTCACATATATGCACAACAACACTTGTTAGTGCACAACATTTTCAGTCTGGGACTTCTCCAGTTGATTTAGTCTGTTTTTACATTCGTCATGACGACATATTATCCATGTACCTGGGATTTCATTCCCTCTCTGAGTGCTACTTTTGGTTGGGGTTCCATTGGATGTTCAGAGGGGAGCGAGACAGCCATGTTGTGGGGAGGAAGGGGTTATGGGGAGGTTAAAGCGAGTGAGGGCAAAGCATGAGATTGTCATAACGGGGAGGGGAGAGATTGGGGCTAGTTTCCTGGACCCAGATTAAGCCTAGTCGATGGAGATTCTCCATTTAAAGAAGTTCATTTGTGTCCGGGAAGAAATGTGTTGAGTTCTAGAATGTAGATGATATACCTGGCTTAGTAGTGTGGTTAGTTAAGGTGGTGCAATAGGACCAGTGTAGAGAATGGGAGGTGTGGGGGTAGCGTGGAAGGACATACCGAAGCTAACATTTGTCGGTTGATTATATCCACTGTCCTGACAAGCGAGAGCCGGAGCATCCATCTGCTGTGCTGGTGCGATTGATCGTGTCTGAAGGCAGTGTGCTCTGCGGTGCTGGTGAGTCTGATTCTGTCGGAGATTGTCAGTAGTCTAGGGACCACTGGCTGTGTGAAAAAGCTCCCTTCTACATGTTGTTAATCACGACCCCTCTGGGGAACATTTCGATGTCGTTCACAGCTAAAGCCAACCCTATTCTATACCTTATCCAAACCAACCATCTGGTCAAAGCCTGGCTCGTTCACAGTGATAAAGAGTTGATTATCATTATGCTGCATCTCTTTTATGTATCCTTAATTTAAGCAGGAAAGTCACATTGAGATCGGCATCTCTTTATCAGGTGAGCCATATCACATCTCTGCCCATGTGTTTGAATGACATCCTATTTTCCGTACAGTTAAGAGCTTCTAGGTTCCTTTAAATCCCCTGTGGTAATACTGAGTGTGTGTGCGTGTGTAGTGACAATGTTAGGCACCGGACTGAAGCTAAGGATTAGCGTTAGACTGCAGGAGAGAAGAGGTATTGTATTAGGAGTGGTGGTGATCTGGCTTGTATAGCAACAGAGGGCATATATAGGGAAAATACAGGGGGGAGACATCACTTTAGTGCAAAACAAATATCTGTCAATGGCTTTGAAGGAGAGGGGAGGGGGACGTGTAGAGAAAGCTCAGAGCCGGCCTTGGTGTAGGATTGGATGTGCGGGGAGGACCGTCAGAGAGTCATCTCAAAGGCTTTGTGGCTCTGTGAGTCAACCACTTTTCACACTTTAGGAGATGGTGCTGTAAAAAGTACATTATGTGGCAGGCTGCATCGGCTAGGCCTTCCAGTCCTGTCTTGTCTCTGGACCTGCCACATTGAGAACCAGGGTATCCAGCCACAGGTGAATACTGCTGAACTGAGTTAGAGATTATAGTATTTTTCGTGTTCGTTTACCACAATAACAACGTCTACAATAACAACGCTTTGGCCTGGCCCGTCCATCGAGCTCAGTTGGATTCCAAGTGTACTGTCTGTCTTTTCCTCCGAAAGAAAGTTTCCTTTGAGTTTGTAATCATCAGACACAGAATCGTTACACCACAAGTGGGTTTGTTGATAGATAGATAGATAGATAGATAGATAGATAGATAGATAGATAGATAGATAGATAGATAGATAGATAGATAGATAGATAGATAGATAGATAGATAGATAGATAGATAGATAGATAGATAGATAGATAGATAGATAGATAGATAGATAGATAGATAGATAGATAGATAGATAGATAGATAGATAGATAGATAGATAGATAGATAGATAGATAGATAGATAGATAGATAGATAGATAGATAGATAGATAGATAGATAGATAGATAGATAGATAGATAGATAGATAGATAGATAGATAGATAGATAGATAGATAGATAGATAGGGAATCCAGTATGAGACTTGGTCCTGTGTGAATAAAATACTTCAAAAAGAAAAGTGTCAAAGAAAAATACTACTATGTATGGTTATCTGAGGCCTCTCACATTTCAGGGGTCATAGAACCATACTGAATGGTGGAGTAGGGGAACAAACAGGTCTATATTGGCAACTGTGGAAGTGTATGTATGTGTTTTGCACTCAGAGGGGCAGCTGCACTGACATGAGAGGTGAGGTAGAATCTGTCGGTTTGGAGGCGGGGCCTGTGGTGTAGCCCACGGCGAGGTAAGTGACACACCCTCCCTGTCCCTCAACCAATCCCACATCAGAGGGGGCGGGAGTCCTGTGTGAAGTGCAGTGGAACCAAAACAGGAGATGTAGTGGAGGTTTGGGATGGGTGGAATGACACAAACTAGGTGAGGATCAACTGTCAATGAGGTAAAAGAACAGCAAACTATTGTTTTGTGTGTGTACACAAAAAGAGAGGTACACACATATACACAGGTAGACGGTTATGTTTACTGTATATATGTGGTTAAAGAGGTATGGCTGTATTCAGGTAGACAGGTATGGATAGATATATATACACACACACTGGGGGCCAAAAATTTGGAATATTACTCATTCAAGGGTTTTTCTTTATTTGCACTATTTTTTACATTGTAGAATAAAAGTGAAGACATCAAAACTATGACATAACACATGGAATCATGTAGTAACCAAAAAAGTGTTAAACAAATCAAAATATATTTTATATTTGAGATTCTTCAAATAGCCACCCTTTGCCTTGATGACAGCTTGGCACACTCATGGCATTCTCTCAACCAGCTTCATGAGGACCGCCACAGGAATGGAAGACCCAGAAATACCTCTGCTGCAGAAGATAAGTTCATTAGTTACCAGCCTCAGATTGCAGGCCAAATAAATGCTTCACATAGTTCAAGTAACAGACACATCTCAACATCAACTGTTCAGAGGAGACTGTGTGAATCAGGTCTTCATGGTTGAATTGCTGCAAAGAAACCACTACTAAAGGACACCAATAAGAAGAAGAGACTTGCTTGGGTCAAGAAACACGAGCAATAAACATTAGACCAGTGGAAATTTGTTCTTTGGTCTGGAGTCCAAATTTGAGATTTTTGGTTCCAACCTCAAACAGATTTAGATGGTTTGGGATGAGTCGGACCGCAGTGAAGGAAAAGCAGCCAACAAGTGCTCAGCATATGTGGGAACTCCTTCAAGACTGATGGAAAAGCATTCCATGTGACGCTGGTTGAGAGAATGCAAAGAGTGTGCAAAGCTGTCATCAAGGCAAAGGGTGGCTATTTGAAGAATCTCAAATATAAAAAACTATCTATTTGTTTAACACTTTTTTTGGTTACTACATGATTCCATATGTGTTATGTCATAGTTTTAATGACTTCACTTTTATTCTACAATGTAAAAAAATAGTGCAAATAAAGAAAAACCCTTGAATGAGTAATATTCCAAACATTTGGCCCCCAGTGTGTGTGTATATATTAATTTAGATGAAGCACAATTTAAGAGGATTCTTGACGGAAGTTGATCTGTGAACCTGTCAAACATTGATGAATGATTTTGTCAAGGGAATTAGACTCCTTGTGACGCTTGTGTGTGTGTGTGTGTGTGTGTGTGTGTGTGTGTGTGTGCGCGCGTGTGTGTATGTATGTACAGTTGAAGTTGGAAGTTTACATACACTTAGGTTGAAGTCATTAAAACTCATTTTCAACCACTCCACATATTTTCATGTTAATAGTTTTGGCAAATCGGTTAGGACATCTACTTTGTGCGTGACACAAGTAATTCGACCAACAATTGTTTACAGACATATTTTTTCACTTATAATTCACTATATCACAATTCCAGTGGGTCAGAAGTTTACATACACTAAGATGACTTTGCCTTTAAACAGCTTGGAAAATTCCAGAAAATTATGTCATGGCTTTAGAAGCTTCTGATAGGCTAATTGACAATTGGAGGTGTACCTGTGGATGCATTTCTTTTATTTATTTATTTTTTCACATTTTCTCCCCAATTGGTAGTTACAGTCTTGTCCAATCGCTACAACTCCCGTAAGAACTCGGGAGAGGCGAAGGTTGAGAGCCGTGCGTCCTCCGAAACACAACCCACACTGCTTCTTGACACAATGAACGCTTAACCCGGAAGCCAGCCGCACCAATGTGTCGGAGGAACCACCGTAAACCTGGCGACTGAGTCAACGAGCATGCACCCGGCCCGCCACAGGAGATGCTAGAGCGCGATGGGACAAGGACAACCCGGCCGGCCAAACCCTCCCTAACCCGGACGACGCTGGGCCAATTGTGCATCGCCTCATGGGTCTCCCGGTCGCGGCCGGCTGCGACACAGACGGGGCTCGAACTCGCATCTGTAGTAATGCAGTGCCTTAGTGGTGCAGTGCCTTAGACCACTGCACCACTCGGGAGGCCCATCTGTGGATGCATTTCAAGGCCTACCTTCAAACTCAGTGCCTCTTTGCTCAACATCATGGAAAAACTAAAAGAAATCAGCCAAGACCTCAGAAAAAATATTGTAGACCTCCACAAGTCTGGTTCATCCTTGGGAGCAATTTCCAAACACCTGAAGGTACCACGTTCATCTGTACAAACAATAGTACGCAAGTATAAACACCATGGGACCACGCAGCCGTCATATTGCTCAGGAAGGAGAGATGAACGTACTTTGGTGTGAAAAGTGCAAATCATTCCTAGAACAGCAGCAAAGGACCTTGTGAAGATGCTGGAGGAAACAGGTACAAAAGTATCTATATCCACAGTAAAACGAGTAGTTGTGGCAAAATGGCTTAAGGATAACAAAGTCAAGATATTAGAGTGGCCATCACAAAGCCCTGACCTCAATCCTATAGAAAAGTTGTGGGTAGAACTGAAAAAGCATGTGCGAGCAAGGAGGCCTACAAACCTGACTCAGTTACACCAGTTCTGTCAGGAGGAATGGCCCAAAATTCACCCAACTTATTGTGGGAAGCTTGTGGAAGGCTACCCGAAATGTTTGACCCAAGTTAAACAATTTAAAGGCAATGCTACCAAATACTAATCGAGTGCATGTAAACTTCTGACCCACTGGGAATGTGATGAAATAAATAAAAGCTTAAATATATCATTCTCTTTACTATTATTCTGACATTTCACATTCTTAAAATAAAGTGGTGATCCTAACTGACCTAAGACAGGGAATTTTTACTAGGATTAAATGTCAGGAATTGTGAAAAACTGAGTTTAAATGTATTTGGCTAAGGTGTATGTACACTTCCGACTTCAATTGTATGTATATATATATATATATATACAGCGGGTGAAATAAGTATTGAACACGTCACCATTTTTCTCAGTAAATATATTTCCAAAGGTGCTATTGACATGAAATGTTCACCAGATGTAACAACCCAAGTAATCCATATATACAAAGAAACCAAAACAAATAAGTTCAGAAATTAAGTTATGTGTAATAATGTGAAATGACACAGATAAAAAGTATTGAACACACTTACTGATATTTATTTAATACTTTGTAGAAAAGCCTTTGTTGGTAATGACAGCTTCAATACGCCTCCTGTATGGAGAAACTAGTCGCATGCATTGCTCTGGTGTGATTTTGGCCCATTCTTCCACACAAACAGTCTTCAAATCTTCAAGGTTCCGTGGGCCTCTTCTATGAATCTTGATCTTCAGTTCTTTCCATAGATTTTCAATGGGATTTAAGTCAGGTGATTGGCTGGGCCATTCTAGCAGCTTTATTTTCTTTCTTTGAAACCAATTGAGAGTTTCCTTGGCTGTGTGTTTGGGATCATTGTCTTGCTGAAATGTCCACCCTCGTTTCATCTTCATCATCCTGGTAGATGGCAGCAGATTTTTGTCAAGAATGTCTCGGTAAATTTGCCCATTCATCCTTCCTTCAATTATGTGAAGTTTGCCAGTACCATTTGCTGAAAAGCAGCCCCACACCATGATGTTCCCACCTCCAAACTTCACTGTTGGTATGGTGTTTTTAGGGTGATGTGCATAGCCATTTCTCCTCCAAAAATGGTGTGTATTATGACATCCAAACAGTTCAATTTTGCTCTCATCTGACCCCACTATATTCTCCCAGTATTTCACTGGCTTTTCCAAATGTTGTGCAGCAAACTTTAAACGAGCTTCAACATGCTTTTTTTTCAGCAATGGAGTCTTGCGTGGTGAGCGTGCATACAGGCCATGGCGGTGGAGTGCATTACATACTGTTTTCTTTGAGACAACAGTACCTGCTAATTGCAGGTCTTTTTGAAGCTCTCCACAAGTGGTCCTTGGCTCTTGGACAACTATTCTGATTATTCTTTTCACTCCTCTGTCAGAAATCTTGCGAGGAGCACCTGGTCGAGGCAAATTTATGGTGAAATGATTGTCTTTCCACTTCCGTATTATGGCCCCAACAGTGCTCACTGGAACATTCAGAAGCTTAGAAATGCGCCTATAACCAATGCCATTATTATGTTTTGCAACAATTAGGTTGCGAAGGTCTTGAGACAGCTCTTTGCTTTTACCCATCATGAGATGTGTCTTGTGTGACACCTTGGCAATGAGACCTTTTTGTAGGCCATCAGTTGGGACTGAACCAGCTGATATTAATTTGCACTGACAGGGGGCTGGATTGCTTTTTAATTACTGATAGTTTTCAGCTGTTGTCTTGGCTTTCCATGCCTTTTTGCACCTCCCTTTCTTCATGTGTTCAATACCTTTTCCCTGTGTCATTTCACATTATTACACAACTTAATTTCTGAACTTATTTGTTTTGGTTTCTTTGTATGTATGGATTACTTGGGTTACCAACATCTGGTGAATATTTCATGTCAATAGCACCTTTGGAAATATATTTACTGAGAAAAATGGTGATGTGTTCAATACTTATTTCACCCGCTGTATATATATATGCATACGGGTTAAGAGAGGTATATGGAGGTAAACCAGTGGGTATATATGCAAGTACAGGTATATGTGCATGCAGGTATACCGGTGTACTGTATACATTCAGTAAGATAGGTATACAGTACATGTATGTATGAGGGTAAAGGGTTGTGTAGATAAATGTAGGTCCAACAAATTGGATATTGTTTGTATTCATAAATAGGTATGTGTGTTTGCATTGTCTTAAAGGGAGGTATATGTGTAACTCTGTGTAAGGGAGGTATGTAAGGTATAGGGAGGTAGGTTCACGAGTACACGTCTTGACTAAGAGGAGTTTGGGCTGCACATTAGGGGTGGAAGGGAAGAATCCAGAAGAGAGTGTGGGGGTACTCTTGGTAACTGTCCCAGTGGAGGCTGGTGAGGAGGCCTGTGAAGAGGTGTGCAGGTTGGAGGGTGGAGCCCCTGATGGAAGCTCAATTGAGGGACAAAATACAGCAGCTATCTGCCTTCCTCGAGTGATCTGAAAGGCTACGTCAGTCCATGTATGAATATGTTTGTCTACAGTAGTGTGTCTGTGTATTATGTAGATGTACATCAGGGACTGTATGTGTGACGTTTCATTTTGTAAAGGCGCGTGATAGTCTGTGAATGTACGTAAGTGTATATGTTTGTGTCAACCATCTGCCTCTCAGCGTGATTGCCTTCCAGTAACACAGAGCTCCACCAGTACCAGTACTCCAACCAGACCTTGGGTTTGGGTTTGCATACATGTGCACCAGGTGTATAACAACACAGGAGCAGAACAACTCTCAGGACTGCTAGCGTCTCTGTTAGATAGTCTATGGCTGCGCGTCTCTAACTCAGAAAGGGGGGCCCCGCAGCCAGAGAACCACATTTTAAAGCAGCCATAAGAGCCCCAAGTGCGGCCAGGAGGGGACAGAAACGAATCATCAAAACGACTACGAAAAAGAAAGCCTTTTTGTTTGTCTCTGTGACTTTTTCCTTGGTGACTATCCATGCTGCTGGTGGTGGTGGTGGTGGTTATATTGTGTTTCACAAAACAAAGAAAGAGGCAAATTTTTACCCGTTTTCTTTTCCCCTCATAATTCCCCCCTCTCTCTTCTATCTCTTTCAGGTCAGAAGTCAGGGGTCAGTTCATACTTCCTGGTCCTCGAAGACCTCCAGGAAGAGCGGAGGGAAGAGTTCGTTGGGACACTCCACTTTCATGTGGAGGAAGCGGCTGGCGTGACACGCCCCGATCATCCTCAGGTCTGTCACCTTCATCAGCAGCTTGGGCCAGAAGTGGGGAATGTTGTGCTTGCGGTGGTTGATGTAGTGCTCGAAGGCAAGCAGGTACGTCTCCTGGCACTTCTCGATTTTATCTACCGACGTCAGGCCCGAGCGATCTGAGAGGAAAGCACAAATACATAGAGAAATGGTAGAGATAATGAAGCTTGTTCATAAAATGTTACAAACACAGGGAGACCTTCAGTGTGTTTATACAGAGGTTGTCTGTTCATAAAGTGGTTATGTCTGTTCTTAAAGTGGTTATGACTGTTCATGAAGTGGTTATGATCCTCTGATGTCCTTCCATTAATCAACTGTTTTGTCTGTTAATGGAGCAGTTACGTTTGTTCATAGAGCTGTTATGTCTGTTCAAAGCACATATCTTTTCATAGCTGCTATGTCTTTTCATAGAACTATTATGTCGGTTCATATAGTTATAACCTTTAACAGCCTCCTGGCTCCTCACCTGAGCTCATGAGGAGCACGGCCTGCAGCAGGGCCACCTCCGAGTCGTCCAGGTTAAACTGCGCCAGGCTCTTGCCCAAATCAAAGATGGCGTCCGACACCACGCCCAGCCCGCCATTCTTCAGCTGCTCCCTCTTCACAGCCATCTCGCCGCTCAGAGTTAGTGTCTCGCTCTCGGGGTCGTAACGCACAGCGGCACGCAGCGACATGATCTCCATACAGCAGCCTTTCAATAGGATGATCTGGTCCTCACAAGGCAGCTGGAGGGAGAAGAGGAGAGAGAAAGGGATAGAGAGGGAGACTGTTAAAGTGGACACCACAAACACAATCAGGGATAGAGAGGGAGACTGTTAAAGTGGACACCACAAACACAATCAGGGATAGAGAGGGAGACTGTTAAAGTGGACACCACAAACACAATCAGGGATAGAGAGGGAGACTGTTAAAGTGGACACCACAAACACAATCAGGTCGTCCCATGGCAGTAAAGGGCCTGAGAGGAAACCTATAGTCAGCTGAGGTAGAGAGCATTAAAGGTCAAGACACACACACACACGCACGCACACACACTGTAGTCCTCACAAGGCAACTATAGGGCATATGTACCATTATACACACATACACACAGCCTGGGAACAAACTGAAAGAGATCATGTTACTAAATATCCAGTAATTCTAGCAGCGATCATAACCACAACAGTTAGCTACATTATTCCTCTGCTGGCCAGTGAGACTGAGTTGATGTTTAGTTGTAATGATCGTCCAGCTACAGGTTACATAACTGGGGAGTTACAACCGTTCGGGACTTTTGGTCGAGGACCGTGGATGGAGGGGAGTTCTGTGCACTCTAGTCTGAGTACTGTGAGTGAAACAGCAGCACTATGTCCTCAATATAGAGCAGTATGAGTCATATGGAGGAGGCAGTGGTGAATATACAGTATAACAAGTGTCATTACACACACATGCACGAACAGACAGACATACACACCATGACACACAGTTCTGCTGAAAGAGGAGGAGGCAATCACAGTCAAGGGTGTGTTGATGAGCCCCATTAGAGACTCACAGGACAGATACACACAGGAACTTACACACACACAAACACGCACACACTACACACAGTGCTTTAAACCTACCTCTGAGAACATGGGCAGTTTTTTGGCAAAGTCGACAACACGTGTGATGGCGGGGGTGATGATCTTGGTGAACTCGCTGAAGGCCTCCAGGTCTACCTTGTCTCCGTCTGGGGTGGGAGCCATGGGGGACTGACCTATGTCCTCAGGCTGGGGACACAAAGATGGCGTCTAATGAATAGTCCCACCGGGCAAACACAGTCAGATTCACCAAAATCCACTTTTTTATATTTCATTTGGTTGTCACCAGAACAGGGTTCAAATGTATGCGCATTTAAGTATTTTGTATTTATATACTACTTCTATTTGAAGTATTTGAAACAATTTAAAAATTATTTACTATAAATGGCCTACAAATACTTGTTTCCAAATACATTATTTCAAAACCCAAACAGACCTGGGTTCAAATGCATGGAGTATTTTAATATTTGTACTTGAAAATAAACGTGTGTATTTGAGTACTTTCAAATACATGTCAATACTTTCCAAGTGTATTTCCAAATACATTCCAATATTCAACTACCTTTATTTTCAAATATATATATTTTTTAATTAATTTAAATACAACCTAAACAGTATTTGAACCCAGGTCTAGGGGGATGGTGAAATCTGGTTAAAAGTGAGACAAAAATGTGTACATCGATTACTATTTGTACAATTATAGATTTGGGCCCAGAGGATAAAGTATTACACAATTTAACCATATAATGCACTTATATTTACAATGTGGTTGTGGGTGGATACAGACCGTGTTGGGCAGGGCTGGCTAGGCCTGTATTCTCAGATCAGCTTGGACAGACAAGCTCTGTAATCAGGAGCCAGTACCGCTCTATCATCTGGTCTGCTGCCAGAAGTTTGCCAGGACATCTGTCCTATTATCCATAGTGGATTTCTAACTTAACAGTAATGTTCAATATTATTTACATGTATTATGTTATCCAGGCTCCAGTGATGTATGTATTCATAAGTGCAGCCTGTTTTGTGTGTGTGTGTGTGTGTGTGTGTGTGTGTGTGTGTGTGTGTGTGAGAGAGAGGTGAGAGAGAGAGAGATTGTACCAGGCAGTGGTTATCAACACCTTAGATATGCACTGGATCGATCCATTCTGAGCAGATCTACATGGCAACTTTACTTTCAACACTGCCTCTCCATGCTGTGCCTCTTTGGCCTGGTTGCCTGGCAACAACTGTTTGTACCTCAGCGCTGAGACAACCATCGCTACAGAGACACGTGTGTATGCAGGAAGCACTTTCCACTCAGAGGGGGCGACGTAGAATTGTAGAATTGGTTGCTAAGGCAACAGGGCAGATTCATGAAGTGCCTTTCTGAATGGCATTCCTACTGTTAGTACGGAGCAATGTCTCCCCACAGGAGGCAGCATTCCTATGGCATTCCTACAGCATTCCTACTGTTAGTACGGAGCAATGTCTCCCCACAGGAGGAAGCATTCCTATGTGACACGCAGTCTTCAACTGATCTGATGTAAAACAGCGAGTACGGAGATTAGGTAAATTAGACTTTGATTTAGTCAGTGAGTCAAACCCCCATTCACGAATTGGTGAATGGACCATTACTTTATGAAGATTTTAAATTTACTGAGTAAACAGAGTACACTCACAAATCTACTTGTTGTTGATTAGCTTAACTTAGCCTTGCTTAGCCCTAGCCTATCCTATTTTAGCCTATCCTATTTTAGCCTAGCTTATAGCCTAAACAACTTTAGATTAGCTTAGCATTAGCCTAGCGCCTCACCAGGAACTTGCGTTTCTGTTTCCAGTGGGAGCCCTGCGCGTTGGTGTGGCGGTGGGCCTCTGTCACATGGCGGATCAGCTCCCATTCCGAGCTGTCGGGCTCTGGACGCGTCTGCAGGGTTTTCACAATCTCATCCTTCTTCCTCTTCTCCCGGTTCTCCTCAATCAGACGTCGCTTGGCTACCCGCTTAGAGTCGTCCAGCACCACTAAGGACACAGAGTTGTTTTGTGAACCTGCTGTATTTCAGTACTAAATGTAGAGGTAATAGGAGCAGTGAGCAGGTAAGTGTGATATAATGTGAAACATATGGTTTACACTCATGGTCCCACACTCATGGAGTGTGTGTATGTGTGTGTGTGTGTGTGTGTGTGTGTGTGTGTGTGTGACACTCACAGTCCATGGCCATGCCAACTGCGATGCACTTTCTGAAGCGACACAGTTGGCACTGGTTCCTTGTGATCTTGTCGATGATGCAGCAGCCATCGTACTTACAAGAGTAAGCCGGGTGAAGGTTCTTCTGGATAGTGCGCCTGAAGAAACCCTGTGGACAGTGGACATAGGCTGCATCAACTTAGTTATTTCAAAGTACGTTATCAACATAATCACGTTGTTTAAACCACGTTGCTAGTTTGTTAGCTTAGGCACTAAGTTTACAAAAATAAAATTGGCTCTGCAATGTTGAAAATCCACTAAAAATATGTGGAGACCAAAACCTTTTTTTCAATTTCAACTAATTTTAGAAGAAATAGGGAATTATTTAAGAAGGGTGACAATATACACTATATATACAGCAGTATGTGGACACCCCTTCAAATTAGTGGATTTGTCTACCATGAGCAATGCCAAGCATCGGCTAGAGTAGTTTAAAGCTCGCCGCCATTGATCTCTGGAGCAGTGGAAACACGTTCTCTGGAGGGATGAATCACGCTTCACCATTTGGCAGTCTGACGGACGAATCTGGGTTTGGTGGATGACAGAACAACGCTACCTGCCCCAATGCATAGTGCCAACTGTAAAGTTTGATGGAGGAGGAATAATGGTCTGGGACTGTTTATCATGGTTCGGGCTAGGTCCCTTCTTAACGCTACAGAATACAATGACATTCTAGATGATTCTGTGCTTCCAACTTTGTGGAAACAGTTTGGGGAAGGCCCTTTAAAGCATGACAATGCCCCTGTGCACAAAGCCAGGTCCATACAGAAATGGTTTGTAGAGATCAGTGTGGAAGAACTTGACTGTCCTGCACAGAGCACTGACCCCAACCGCATCGAACACCTTTGGGATGAATTGGAATGCCGAACTGCGAGCCAGGCCTAATCGCCCAACATTAGTGTCCGACCTCACTAATGGTCTTGTGGCTGAATGAAAGCCAGTCCCTGCAGCAATGTTCCAACATCTAGTGAAAAGTCTTCCCAGAAGAATGGAGGCTGTTATTGCAGCAAAGGGGGTACCAACTCCATATTAATGGCCATGATTTTGCAATAAGATGTTCGAGCAGGTGTCCACATACTTTTGGTCATGTAGTGTATTTGGCCGCAACTGTACAGATTTTAAAAAATGGCACTAGTATAATATATGTCGATAATTTTGCATTAATTAAAATGTATTCTTAATTTACAGTTTGTATTTTCTTGGAAATCAGAAATAACACCAACTCCTTTAATGCATATACAAAGTAAAATCTGGTTATTCCCTAGTTACTATGGAATGCCTAGATCACATAAAATTTTACCAAACCAGTCCTTGAAGTCATGGACCATGTCTCTCACCTTGCAGCCCTCGCAGGTGATGCAGCGGTAATGGTAGCCGGTGGCCTTGTCTCCACAAACCACACAAGGCTCATCCTTCTCCAAGTAGCTGGGGATGTATCCTGGGACAGAGAGGCTCAGTGCTGAGGGAGAGATGGAGAGGAGGAAAAGGAGGAGGAGAGAGGAAGAGGGAGTAGAGGAGGAAGAAGAAGGAGGAAGAGGGAGTAGAGGAGGAAGAAGAGGGAGGAATAGAGAGTAGAGGAGGAGGAAGAGGGAGGAATAGGGAGTAGAGGAGGAAGAAGAGGGAGGAAGAGGGAGTAGAGTAGGAAGAAGAGGGAGTAAAGGATGAAGAAGAGAAAAAAGAGGAGGAAGTGGAGGAGAACAGAGGAAGAGGCAGAAGAGGAGGAGGAGGGAGCAAAGGAGGAGGAGGAGAGAGGATGAAGAGGAAGAGTGTTAACACGGGGGCAACAAAAGCACATGTACACGAGAAGTGTATATGCGTGTGTTTGATTAGGTCTGTGTGTGTCATGTGTGGGCACACACACATGCACACATATACACACACCCACACCACCCTGACCTGGTAGCACTCCAGGGGAAATCCTAAAGTCACTCACCACCTAAAGTTTTCAGAGTCGAGAACCACATTTACTGTGTGGCGGTGCCAAGGCTACACAGCTGAAACATATTTACCCCTGACACTTCTAACTTGTGCCCTCTTTTCAAATGATCTACAAAAAATAAATGGTTTCTCTCTCCAATTCATCTCCTTAAACGCGTGCCTGCGTCTGAATCTAAAACAACACTGAAAGCAATTATTTTGGCAGTAATACACCATATGGTTCAAGTAGAGAAAATAAATATATTTTTAATGATTTCACTGACCATGTAGGAATGCTGTCGTGTGTTTAACACTCCCCCCTCTTAAAAATGCTTTATAGAAGGGAATCCAAAGCATGTGGCTGAGAGGCTAGAGAGGAAGTGCTTGGAACAGCTAAATGATACAAACGTGTAAATGAACATTGACTTGTCCTTAACTGAGGAATGGTGGCCAATGGCTTGTACATGAACTCACCAGACATGCCCTTCACCGAACATGTGCTGTTCTTTCTCTTCCTTTTCGGGCCATCGGGCCACCTGGAGAGAGGGAGGGAGAGAGAGAGGGAGGAAGAGAGCGAGAGAGAGGAAGAGGGAGGGAGAGAGAAAGAGGGGGGAGGGAGGGAGAGAGAAAGAGGGGGAGAGAGAGAGAGAGAGAGAGAGAGAGGGAGGGAGGGAGAGAGGGGGATGGAGGGAGAGTGAGAAAGGGAGAGAGGGGGAGAGAGGGAGCGAGAGAGAGAGAGAGAGAGAGAGAGAGAGAGAGAGAGAGAGGGAGGGAGAGAGTGAGGAAGAGAGGGAGAGAGTTAGATAGAGACAGAGAGAGACAAAGAAATAGAGAGACAGAGAGATAGATAGAGAGGCAGAGATTTTAACTTTTTAATTCGAACATACAACCAGCACATTTCAATAACATTCCAAAATACAAGCCACCACCCACCAACCAATCCCCAACCCAACCCCCCTTAAACCAAAAATCCAACCACACCCAAAAACACGATCAAAACAATAAAATCAAAACAACTACAAAACAGGGCTGCCGTACAAATCTCCTCACAAGCTGCTTACCATTTAATTGACAGGACAAACTACCTCCCATCCCCCGAACAACATATTCTTCCGAAAATCCCCCAATATCATTCAGTTACTAGACTGGGCTCACAGTTACTTGATTCCTATGTGTAATCCACATGACATGACCATCTTAGTGACCTACTGTAACAAAACATACAACATCTGGACTAATGCCTGAAAAGACATGAGGTAGAGGTACTGAGGTAGAGAGAGAGAGAGAGAGAGAGAGAGAGAGAGAGAGAGAGAGAGAGAGAGAGAGAGAGAGAGAGAGAGAGAGAGAGAGAGAGAGAGAGAGAGAGAGAGAGAGAGAGAGAGAGAGAGAGAGGTAGAGAGAGAGAGAGAGACAGAGGGGAGAGCTAGAAAGAGAAATATGTGCAATTGAATCCCAAAATTCATCAGACAAAGGTCACCAGCTTACACTACACACATTACAATGACCATCAGTTGATACCCAATGTTAAAACACATCTATTTGGGTATTTTGGATTTATTTTAACATCAAAGTCATTGACGTGTGCTGCTGCTCCCCTTAGGAGGAACTGTTTTCTTCAGCCTGGTCAAGCAGGCTGACCGCTGCGCTCACGTTTCCTTTCACTTCACTTGTCAGAAGGGAAGCTATCGCGGAATCAGGCTGGTTTCATAAGGACATGTTTTCTTGGAATCAGAAGAGCTCTTTCTCTGTCCTGGAGGAGTCCCTGTGTCTTTCTCAATGCATACCCTCTCTGACACGGTCAATATGATACACAGTCACTCCCTAACAACACCATTCGTTTTTGGCTCTTTCATTCCCCCAGCCTCAAGGCTTCTGTGGAGGGGGCCGCGCCAGGACATTCACTTATCCACTTAACCACGCTCACGCACACACACACACACGCACGCACGCATGCACGCACGCACGCACACACACGCGTCACAAGGAGTCTAATTCCCTTGACACCATGATTCATCCATGTTTGACAGGTTCACAGATCAACTTCCGCCAAGAATCCTCTTAAATTGTGCTTCATCTAAATGACTGGTCTATCTTTACATAACATGGAGATACATTTGAAGTGAGTGTCACATTGCCTTCAATGTGAGGTCAGTGCTAGAGATTCTCCGTCCTCACTCTCCTCCTTACCCCTCTCCATGTCCCCTCTCCCCCTCTCTGTCCCTTCGCTTCGTCTTTCTCCATTCAATCTCTCCCCCTCTCCTGATTCCCTCTCTCCCCTTCTCCATCAGAGATATGTTATTATTCCCAAAATGGTCTCTTCTCCTTTTCAAATGTGATGACGCATGCTAGAATGTTTTCCATTCCTTTCACAGTCAAGGTATGCTTAAAGCAACAACCTGGCAACAACGTACAACTACATTTCAACAACATTCACCTACATTTCAAATAGCTTGTCTTTGGCTGTCATACGCACACAAGGACACACACACCAACCTGTTGATGCAGTAGGGTTGCAGAATATGCATGGCTGTAGCCTGTATATCCCCCTGAGAGATCTGTATATTATATCCTTCCAGAGCAATCCTCTTGGTAGAGTATCTGGGATGCTGTGATGTTGGCTGGGAGCTTCAGTTCTCTCACTACTCTCTCTCACACTCCCTCCCTCTCGCTTTCCTTTGCTGGCAGGGAGTATGTAGCTTTGCTTTCACTCTCCCAACCTCTCTCTCTCTTTTCATCTCTCTCCATCCTTCCCTCCCTCTCATGGTTTCATCTGTTGACCCCTCCCCCCATGACAGCCTATTAGTGATAACTATCACCTCATGTGACAGAGCTTTAGAAGAAACCTGTCGTCTCGCTCTGTTCTTTCCTTCCCACCTCAAAATACCTCAGTCCCCCCCCCCCCCCCCCTCCTTACTTTCAGAATTACTTAATCTTCAATCCCAAATAACAGAGGCTTTGCTTATGTAATCATGGAGATTGTTTTAAACAATAGAACCCACAGCGAATATGTTGTGACATTATTATGTAACACCTGGGAAGTATTCCAGTGATTGTCTTTGAATGGTGTTACAAAGGAAAATAAAAAAGGTACATGTGTTTGATTGATCAATGACATCAATATGTGTTTAATCAATGGCTCTTAGATCTCAGTGTTTTTAAGTTCACTGCCGGGTTGAATTAAGAGAAACCACAAACTGAAACAAAAGCTGATTTTTATATACTGTACACTGAACAAAAATACATATGACAATTTTAAAGATTTTACTGAGTTAGAGTTCATATAAGGAAATCAGTCAACTTATGGATTTCACATGACTGGAATACAGATATGCATCTGTTGGTCACAGATACCTTAAAAAAATAAAAATAAAAAAGGTAGGGGTGTAGATCAGAATTCAAAAGGCACTCGCACATTTGAGCTCTCTTTTATTGCAGGTGCATGGTAACGGTTGTATGAACTGAGGAGAAAGAAGAAACCTGCACACTGCCTTTGATAGTATCACTGCTCTTTAATAAGCTTTATGTATCGGCCTCAAGGCCTTTGTTAAAAAAACAGTCAGTATCTGGTGACCACCATTAGCCTCATGCAGCTCGACATGTCTCCTTTGCATAGAGTTAGTAGATCAGCCTGTTGATTGTGGCCTGTGGAAGGTTGTCCCACTCCTCTTCAATGGCTGTGCGAAGTTGCTGAATATTGGCGGGAACTGGAAGACACTGTCTTACATGTCAATCCAGAGCATCCCAAACATGCTCAATGAGTATGCAGGCCATGGAAGAACTGGGACATTTTCGGCTTCTAGGAATTGTGTACAGATCCTTGAGACATGGGGCCGTGCATTATCATGCTGAAACATGAGGTGATGGCGGGGGATGAATGGCATGATCTCGTCACAGTATCTCTGTGCATTCAAATTGCCATCGATAAAATGCAATTGTGTTCATTGTCCGAAGATTATGCCTGCCTGCCCATACCATAACCTCACCATGTGGCATTCTGTTAACAAGGTGACAAACATTGGCAGTAGAATGGCCTTACTGAAGAGCTCAGTGAATTTCAACTTGGCACCGTCATATGTTGCCACCTATCCAACAAGTCAGTTCATCACATTTCTGCCATGCTAGAGCTGTCTCGGTCAACTGTAAGTGCTGTTATTGTGAAGTGGAAACGTCTAGGAGCAACAACGGCTCAGCCGCGAAGTGGTAGGACACACAAGCTGACAGAACGGGACCGCTGAGTGCTGAAGCGCGTAGCTCGTAAAAATCATCTGTCCTCGATTGCAACACTCAATACTGAGTTCCAAACTGCCTCTGGAAGCAACGTCAGCACAAGAACTGTTCGTTGGGAGCTTCATGTTATAGGTTTCCATGGCCAAGCAGCCACACACAAGCCTAAGATCACCGTGCGCAATGACAAGCGTCGGCTGGAGTGGTGTAAAGCTCGCACCCATTGGACTCTGGAGCAGTGGAAACACGTTCTCTGGAGTGATGAATCACGCTTCACTATCTGGTAGTCCGACGGACGAATCTGGGTTGGGTGGATGACAGGAGAACGCTACCTGCCCCAATGCATAGGGCCAACTGTAAAGTTTGGTAGAGGAGGAATAATGGTCTGGGGCTGTTTTTCATGGTTCGGGCTAGGTCCCTTAGTTCCAGTGAATGGAAATCTTAACGCAACAGCATACAATGACATTCTAGACAATTCAGTGCTTCAAACTTTGTGGAAACAGTTTGGGGAAGGCCCTTTACTGTTTCAGCATGCCAAAGCCCCCATGCACAATGCGAGGTCCATACAGAAATGGTTTGTCGAGATCGGTGTGGAAGAACTTGACTGGTCTGCACAGAGTCTTGACCTCAATCGAATACCTTTGGGATTAATTGGAACGCTGACTGCGAGCCAGGCCTATTCGCCCAACATCAGTGCCCGACCTCACTAATGCTCGTGGCTGAATGGAAGCAAGTTCCTGCAGCAATGTTCCAACATCTAGTGAATTGCCTTCCCAGAAGAGTGGAGGCTGTTATAGCAGAAAAGGGGGGACCAACAGGTGGTCATGTAGTGTATACTGTATATAAACCACATCAGGGAACAGGACATCATTTTTAAGGCTTTACATTTGCTTAGATACCTTTGTATGTAGTGTGTCTAGTCACCAAGGCTTAAGATGTTATATGTTGACTGGCCAAACATTTTTTTTTTCTTTTTTACTGAACCTTTCATTACATTGAGGTCAGGTTAATGGTCTGCTGGCTGGTCTCTTTTCACAGATCCTCTTTACCTCAGGAGGTCTTCTATATCTGGTCCTGTCCCTGAACTGCCTATTCACTCAGGAGTCAGGTTTGTGTGTGTGTGTGTGTGTGTGTGTGTGTGTGTGTGTGTGTGTGTCTGCCTATCAACTTGGCTGGATTCTTGGACTGCATAGCTTTCAGTAATCAAGGCTGTGATGTCACACACAGTCATCACTGATATGACTAGTAGCTGTTGTCACTATCTGGCCGTGATTAGAAGTACTGTGATAACAAATTTGATTTGACAGTTTTTAATGTTAACCATCTAGTAAACTAACTTGCGTAAACATTACAATATTCTCTCAGTCACTGAGCAGCCCATCAGGCCAAACATTTATCAATAAATGCGCACGCACAAGTACACATGCACGCGTATACGCATACACACAGTGCTTGGACATCACTCATGCAGGATTAAGCTTTTGAATAATAAAAAGGCTTGTTGTTGCAGGACAGGACAGGGCATAGTGTTTGAGGACAATCTGGTGGGAACACAACTTGGTCTTAGAGCATTTCATATTATTCTGTAAGTAAATCCGTATACTCCATTTAGTATAATATGTTACGTTTGGCATGGTTACATAAGACAGATGGTTACTTAAGGCCAAAACGTAGGGTGGTCGGTCGGGCGTTTAATGCGAACGTCTAGCAACCCAAAGGTTGCCAGTTCGAATCTCATCTCAGACAACTTCAGCATTTTAGCAACATTTAAACTACTTACTACTTTTTAGCTACTTTGAAACTACTTAGCATGTTAGCTGACCCTTCCCCTAACCCTAACCCTTTAACCTAACTCATAAACATAACCCTAACCCTAACCCCTAGCCTAACAGGGCTGGAGAGACCTGCTTTATATAATAGGTATGAATATTTGATAATAAATTATCTAGATAAAGTGAAGTCAAATAATTACATTTCTCTTTACTCTACTTTACTTCCTAGAGGTGTCATGTAAAATTGGGTCAGTGTTTAACTTGATGTACACAACGTGTGTACACATACAGCATGTCCCCAGAGATGACTCTAGATAAGATTTAACAACATTTCTCTATATGTATGTTTTTCCCCAACCGAATCTCAAAGCATTTCGTATTATTCTGTACGTAAATCCGAGACACTCCATTTAGTATCATATGTTACGTTTCGTATGGTATGTATTATTTCTGGATGTCCATCACCCATTTCGTATATTGATCAATGCATGACGTTACTGTAGATACCGACTCTAAAATCAATGTCCACTTGTACCTGAAGTTAATGAATAATAAAGGTTTGAATTTGAAACAGCTTGAGGTCTCTTTGGTTCCACTGTTGATCTTCAGAGTGGAAAAGCAAGGCCCCTGAATGGATTGGTATTGCTTATTTTTCATACTCCTTATTCAATGAAAGCTGGTAAGTGAATTGATGTGGTGGGAGCCAAACCTCCCTGAGAATGTTCAGACTCTGCTCTCTAGAGTTAATCCTAATGCGCACGCGCACACAGACCAACACCACACACACGCGCACACAGTAGCGGCGTCACTGTGATTGCCCCAGGGCTGTGTGTGCGCGCTCGTGTGTGTGTGTGAGACCAGAGAGCTGAGTGACTCAGAGATCACCGGGGGGGGGGGGGGGGGGGGATTGGGGAGAGAGCATGCATGAGGCAGCTCACACAAGGACACGTGCATGTGCACAGACATCCTCCGTGCACACACACACACACACACACAGCAACACAAACACAGTGACACACACACACAGAGACATAAATAGCGACACACCAGACAATCCCCTGCTGGCGTCACATATTGATGTGTCCTGAGTTGTCCTCTGCTTTCCTGCCGTTCCATCTGCGACCCCCCCCCCCCCCCCCTCCTAATCCTACACTCTGTTCTGTTAATCCCTGCACAGTGGACACAAACGCATACACACACAAACGCGCATGCACACATGAACGCATGCACAAACACACACACACCCTACACCACCACATCCTCTGTAGTACAGGCTATAACCCACACATCCCTTCACTAACATATAACATACAGTACATTCGACACACACAGATTTGAAATCTAAAGTGTGTATTTCTCTACCGCTGTCTGTGCTCATTTAAAAATGAGACTCCAATTTGCTGGATGAATTCAGCATCTGCACATTTAATGAGAAGGAAGGCGTGAGGCAGTGCTTCTCTAAAACTCCCTCTACATTCCTCCCCTCATTTCTACATTGTGTTTACTGTAGATCTATGGTGTGTATGTGCGCGTCCATGCCAGTGTTTGTGTGTCTGTGTAGAACCTCTCTTTACAACAACAATGGTGAGACATTTGCTGTCTCATCTCTAGATTTATACATAACTCTTCCTCTCTACATATGACACACTGTTATGCAATCCCCAGAGGCAGCGTTAAAAACTAATTTTGGATGAACTAAGTGTTGCATTGTGTATCTGAAGACATTGTTGTTACAATCCCACACACAGAAATCTCCTTCGTACACATCAGGGAACAGGGAGGAACATGGACTGACCGTTTCTCATCTCCCTCTGATGAATTGGGGTCCTCGACGTTGGAAATGGGCTCCATTCACCTCAATTCCATCCAGTGGCCAATGAGCTGAGACTGAGGGCGGGCCCCAAGCTGAGACTGAGGGCGGGCCCCAACCTCACTAGCCTGCTTAGCATTCGCAGTTGGCCCCGTCAAACGACGGCCATCGATGGATGGCAGCGGTAAAGCGTTCCCCGGAGATGGTTGTGTGGAACATCGGTGGGGCAGGCCCACCCCCGGTTCTAGAGACTAACACCTGATGTGCTGAGAAGAGGAGACCTCGCTGGAACCTGTGAAGGGACAAACAGAGAAATTCAAAAAGGTTTGAACCATGTTGAAGATTAGCAGAGACAAACAGATACATAAAACTGCATACAACATATAGTACTGCATAAATGCATTATGAGACCACTGGTAACCTTTATGAATTTATAATAGCTGTTATATCTAAAAAGGTTAATTAATAGCTGTTGATCAATTCTACTAAAATCATTAAACTGAACGTATGGCCTTTAAATGTTGTTGAGGTTGTTGTCCCCTCTAGTTAAATATATCCTGAACAAAAAATATAAACGCAACATGTAAAGTGTTGATCCCATGTTTCATGAGCAGAAATAAAAGATCCCAGAATTTTTCCATACGCACAAAAAGCTTATTTCTCTCACATTTTTGTTTACATCCCTGTTAGTGAACATTTCTCACTTGCCAAGATAATCCATCCACCTGGCAGGTGTGTCATACCAAGAAGCTGATTAAACAGCATGATAATTCTTACACAGGTGCACCTTGTGTTGGGGATAATAAAAGGTAACTCTAAAATGTGCTGTTTTGTCACACAACACAATGCCACAGATGTCTCAAGTTGAGGGAACGTACAATTGGAATGCTGATTGCATGAAAGTACACAAGAGCTGTTGCCAGAGAATGTAATGTTCATTTCTCTACCATTAGAAGAATTTCTCTGTCGTTTTAGAGAATTTGGCAGTACGTCCAACCGGCCTCACAACCATTTACCACGTGTACCACGCCAGCCCAGGACCTCCACATCCGGCTTCTTCACCTGTGTGATCGTCTGAGACCAGCCAAACGGACAGCTGATGAAACCGATGAGTATTTCTATCTCTAATAAAGCCCTTTTGTGGTAAACAGATTATTCTAACTGGCTGGGCCTGGCTCCCCAGTCTGTGGGCCTATGCCCTCTCAGGCCCACCCATGGCTGTGCACCTGCCCAGTCTTGTGACATCCATAGATTAGGGCCCAATGAATTTATTTCAATTGACTGATTTCCTTATATGAACTGTAACTCAGTAATATCGTTGAAATTGTTGCATGTTGCATTTATATTTTTTTTTAGTAAAGCTATAACTCAGTTACAGCCTGGTGACACAGTGCAGGTCATGCGTGTATGAGAACGTTGTAGAAACAGACTATGTCTAAGAAACCTTTCTTTAGAGCATTTCTAGGAACAGCTTCCTTAGTGAGCGGCTAGCCCATGGCTATTTCTGGATTTATAATGCTTAACAAAAAAGCGTTGTGTTGCAGCCCAACAGCAGTCCCTCCACTTGGTTTACATTCATAGATGGAGCTATGGATGCAAGGACTGATTGTTCCTGAGATCAATATGACAATACAAATATTTTAAAGCTTTACATTGTTTCTACACAAACTCAAATGACCAAAGTAAAACAAGCTTATATTTTGGGTTATGGTAGGTTCAGACAGTTGAACTAAGCTCATGAGGCTTTTATAAGTTAAATTCTTCAAGAATCAATGGGTTTGTATCTTCAACTGAAATGACAATTGAGCAGTAGTAAATATCCCAGATTGCCCCTTTAACCTATGTTAAGTGTGTGTCCTGCCTGTGTTGTGTGTGTGACCTGGTTAGCCTCCATACAGAGTCATGGTCAGACTTATGTCAAGGGGAAAAATTAAGGTATTGTGCAACATCACACGTCGACTCAACATCCAATGGATCCATTGCTGATCCACGCATTAGTCAAACGCTGAACGGAGTCTCTAAACAAGCTAATGTTTAGTGACCTATACATAATTTAATCAATGGTTTGACATAGAGGAAGTATCTGGAATGGAAAAAGGGGTGTGGCAAGACTGGTCCAGTAGACTGTGTATGCAAAGAACCGATATATCAAAACATAGAGTAGAGTAGATCTCTACTGTATCATTGTCGCAATGAGAGTACTGGTCAGGACAGCCTGTACAGTTCTACTAAACATAAAGGAGAGAAAACAGACTTTCCCCAGTAATCACTTCACTTCTGCTGCTTTGACAGTAGATGGCGCGTGTTTAATTTCAGGTCAGGGATTTCAGGTCAGACCTTGCTCACGCTCTATAGCACATGATGTAAAGCACTGCTGGGACACACACACACACACACACACCGGGACACACACACATCAGGGTTTTCTGGCACCGGAATACATGACCAGAAAGATTTGGAATTGACCGTTCATTTGAGAAATTTACCGGACCCATATTTGTTGGGTGCGTAACACATTAGGGCATCCACCCACGGTGCTCAGAATTACATAAATCACATTTAGATTCTGGTAATTCATCTTAACAGAACATGCAACAAACTCCTGTACTGAAGCAGCCAATAAAACGTAATTTTCAAACGTTTGCCAAAATGCAATTTGCGGGAAAACACCATTCTAAACAGCATACACCATTCTAAACAGCTCACCTGATGCGAGCGGTTCCATATGTGAATGAGATGAGTTTCTCTGCTAGAAACTCAGAAAGAGGTGGAATCTAAAGTTGCAAAAAACTAGGATGGGTTGTTAATATGACTAGGATTGTGCCTTTGGCTTCTGGACAACGAAAAAAAGTTTATATGAAAACCAATAGAACAGGAGAGAAATGCTGGTTTCAATGGCATAGATATGAGGAAGTCTTTACAAAATAATTTCCTCGGATTTTGCCTATACATTGAAGCAAGGTAAGACATTCCTCATAATATGAAGTAAAACGTTCAGGTTTCAAACAACGAAGTATATGTTTTCAAAATGCATAGCCTACTGCCTCCAGCTCACATTGCAATGTGGTGGGAGACGCGCTGACTGCCTGCCTACCGTTGCCTATGCACTTAGATGGCTAACGGGAGGCGTGCTTCAACCTCAGTTGAGAAATAAACTCCTTTTAATCGTGGCCATCAAAAATGTTTTTAACACCGATTGCATTTAGAATTGTTGCACAATGACTGGGCTTAAAAAAACAAGTTACTCTAGCAGCAACTAGCCGAGGAGCTGCAGCAGCATCTTTAGCGCTGTCTGAGGTGATATTCTGCTCAAAACAGGCTCTCTCTGTATGTTGTGCATGTGTGATAAATAAGATACATAAAAACTAATGGAAATACACAGGCACCAATCTAATTCCACTAAATTGTGCAAATGAACCTATAGACCAATAGCAATGACCGTCAAATGTATTTCCGTTGACTGGTATTTCCATCAGTGAATAAAAAGGCGGGCGGGTTGAACATCATGAAATATTGTGTGGATGAAGAACAGGTGGGCGGCAATTAAAAATCCATAAATGTAGAAGTCTTGTGCAATTCATATATATAGGCTACATTGAGGTTTTTCTTTCATTATTTTTATCTGCCGTTAGTGCGGGCCTAACTTCAGCACATTGCACACACACAGCTAGAACAGGGTTTTAAAAATATTTGTAGATACAGGGCCATCACAGGATGAATGTATTAACCCCACAGAAGCCTTTTTTTCCCCAATATGGCCACCAAACAACTCACTAGGCTTATCGGATCAATTTCTCATTACCATACTGGTATGAAATATAATTGTAGTATGCCAAAAAATCTTAAAATGTTCACAGTGGTGTAGAATACACAACCAAATAACCCAAGTGTGCCAGATATAAAAATATGTTAAATTATTTACAGAATTGTGGTAAGAATGTGCCCAAAAAGCTGTCTGAATCACTGATTTCTGAAGATTGCATGATCAATAGTTGCAATATTTAATCTTCAAACAAGTCAAATGGATATGTACAAGTGAATAGTAATGGATGAACACCTGGTTCGAATCCAGACTGTATCACAACCGGCCATGATTGGGAGTCCCATAGGCCGGCGCACAATTGGCCCAGCGTAGTCAGAGTTTGGCCGGTGTAGGCCGTCATTGTAAATAAGAATATGTTCTTAAAGATAGATAGATAGATAGATAGATAGATAGATAGATAGATAGATAGATAGATAGATAGATAGATAGATAGATAGATAGATAGATAGATAGATAGATAGATAGATAGATAGATAGATAGATAGATAGATAGATAGATAGATAGATAGATAGATAGATAGATAGATAGATAGATAGATAGATAGATAGATAGATAGATAGGTACTTTATTGATCCCCCGGGGGGGAAAGTTCTTTGTCAAGCAGCTACAACAACAAAATACAGGGCAGGTGAAAAATGCCACAACGAAAGTACACAAAAGACAGATACATGGTACATGATACATAGAGCGGCAGTATGAAAAAGTATAGAAATACAAGATATCTGGAGTGCAAAAAAAAAAAAGCTATAAAAAGACATTGCATAGTATGGGTGGTTGGCTGAATATGTACACTATACATTGGTGGATGTTGGATGGTTAACTATACTATACAGGTCGATGGCAGAGAAATACTTCAGTAGCTAAAAATGCGTATGATATGAGCAAGGGTAATAATAGTTTACTTAATAGACAGACTGGATAAATATACAGGTAAGTGAAAATTTTGCATGGTTAAATTAGCTGTACAGGTAAGTATACAGTTATATTTACAGATAAGTGAATACTTGCATGGTTACACAAACTGTACAGGTAAATGACAGGAAGAGATACTTTAATAGCTAAATGTGTGTATGATATAATTTGGGGTAATAATAGTAATTCCCTTAAAATACAGTCCTTAGTGCGCAGGGTTTAATTACAGACAACTGCACGTATTGCACATTTGATATACTAAAAGCAATGAGAAAAGGTGCAACTGACAGGATACTAATATGCATTCTTGAGTGAATGCCTACGTAAGTTAGGTCCAAGAATTACTAGCAATATTGCACGTGATATGATATAACAACTGTACATGAGTATGTATATACAGACCTGCATGAATAAATAGGTCCTGAGTGAATGAGTGCTGATGGACCAGAGTTACTCACGGATGGATGCATAATTGTTAAACTAGCACCCCAACAGTTCCAGATCTATGTTGCCGACGGCACAGCACCCCGGTGAGGCATTATATAGTCTAATAGCCGCCGGCAGGAAGGACCTCCTGTAGCGCTCTCTAGCACACCGTGGTGGGATCAGTCTGTGACTGAAAGTGCTCCTCTGCATCATAACCATAGCGTGCAGAGGGTGGGTGACGTGGTCCATGATGGCCAGCAGTTTGGCCAGGATCCGTCTCTCCGCCACCTCCTCTAGAGTGTCAAGGCTCATCCCCAGGACAGAGCTAGCCTTCCTGATCAGCTTATTTACCCGAGAAGCATCACCGGCTTTGTGAGAGTAGGCCCTCTGTAGAAGGTAGATGATTGCATCTACCCCGATGTTGCACTGGTATGCAAACTGCAGGGGGTCCAGTGATGTACACACCAGGGGTCTGAGGTGAGCGAGGACTAACCTTTCCAGGGTCTTCATGATGTGGGATGTTGAAGAGACGCTGGAGTATTCCACACAGTTGGTCAGCACAGACCCTAAGCACCCTTGGGCTGATGCCATCACTGCCCGCCGCTTTCCACTGATGTAGTCTCTCCAGCTCTCTCTTCACTTGGTTGGTGGTGAAAGACAGCCCAGGTGGGGGGTTGGGGGGAAGGGGGGTGTTGAGGATCAGTCCAGGAGGAG
This sequence comes from Thymallus thymallus, assembly GCA_023634145.1. Lineage (NCBI taxonomy): Eukaryota > Metazoa > Chordata > Actinopteri > Salmoniformes > Salmonidae > Thymallus > Thymallus thymallus. Next base: position 16,979,795 of record CM042398.1, read on the forward strand.
GAGGGGCGGAGGTGGGGTCACTGATTGTCTCAGCAGAGGTGTTGTGAGCAAAGTGGGGGTGGGACAGCCGTGAGGGTGTGTGGTCTGGGGAGCTGGAAGGGAGGTGGACAGGGCCAGTATCAAACCTGTTAAAAAATTGGTTCAGCTCATTGGCTCTGTCCTGGGTCCCCTCCGTCTGCCCACTGTTTGACTTTTTGAAGCCAGTGATATTTCTCATACCCTTCCACACCTCTCTCACCTGGCTCTGCCTCAGCTTGTCCTCCATCTTCTCCTTATACACTCCCTTCCCCTCAGCAATCCGCAGCTTCAGCTCCCTCTGGACGCATTTCAATTTGTCCTCGTCCTTGTCCTTGTCCTTGTCAATCTCCTTGAAGGCCCTCTTCTTCTCATTCAACAGGGCCTTCAGGTCGCTGGTGACCCAGGGTTTATTGTTTGGGAAACAGCGTACCTTCCTGGTGGGTACAGTGTTGTCTACACAAACATTTATATAGTCTGTTATGCAGTCAGTAAGTCCATCAATGTCCTCCCCATGAGCCTCACAGAGCACCTCCCAGTCTGTTGTTTCAAAGCAGTCCTGTAGGGCCTCATTCGCCTCCGGGGACCATCTCCTAATGGTCCTGGTGGTCGCAGGCTGCTGTTGGACCAAAGGCCTGTAGAGTGGGGTGAGGTGGACAAGGTTGTGATCCGATCTACCGAGGGGAGGGAATGCAGTGGAGTTGTATGCGTCCTTCACATTAGCATATAACAAGTCCAGAGTTTTATTATTCCTGGTTGGGCACTTCACGAACTGTTTGAACGTGGGCAGCGTTGAAGAGAGAGATGTATGGTTAAAATCCCCCGAAATGGCAAAGAAAGCACTGGGATGCGCTGTCTGTAACCTCGCGATAACAGAGTGGATGACGTCACATGCTGTGTTTGCGTCCGTGGAGGGCGGGATGTAAACAATAACAGCAATGGCCGCCGTGAATTCCCTCGGCAAATAGTAGGGTCTCAGGCTAACGGCTAACAGTTCAATGTCCGGGCTACAAAACTGTTCCTTAAGAGTAATATGGTTCGGATTACACCATCTGTTGTTAACTAATAAAGCCAGCTCTTATCGGAAGAGACGAGATCCCTGTCCTCTCTGATGGTCTGGAGATGTTATCGTTCAGCCAAGTCTCCGTGAAAAGCATTAGGCTCATTTCTCGATAGATCCTCTGTCCACGGACAAGACCCTCCAGCTCGTCCATTTTGTTATGTAGTGACCTCACGTTGCCCATAAAGATAGACGGTATAGCCGGCTTGTACTTGTACTTCCTCCGCTTGCTTTACATTTCAATCCCGCCCTACGTCCACGGCGTCGCCATTTCAAATCGTCTGGAATATCAAACTTTTCCCTGGGGAGCAGCAGCGCTGCGTGGGCTAAATCCAGGAGCTGGGCTCTGTTGTAAATAATAACAGTTGACGACTCCTGTCGACGTTCAGCTGCGATAAAATCCATAATCCTGAACTATTATAGTTCAACTGTAGCAAAATAAAACTAAAACTAAAAGAAAAGAGACTAAAAAAACGAACTAAAACAACAATTTATGCACGAACAACGGGAGCTGCTTAACAGGCGACCACTCAGGGTGGCGCCAAACTAACCAAACAAACTGACTTGCCTAGTTAAATAAAAAATAATTGCAGCCCAAATAAATGCTTCACAGAGTTCAAGTAACAGACACATCTCAACATCAACTGTTCAGAGGAGACTGTGTGAATCAGGCCTTCATGGTCGAATTGCTGCAAAGAAACCACTACTAAAAGGACAGCAATTAGAAGAAGAGACTTGCTTGGGGCAAGACACGAGCAATGGACATTAGACCGGTGGAAATTTGTCCTTTGGTCTGGAGTCCAAATTTGAGATTTTTGGTTCTAACCTCAACCAAATTGAGATGGTTTGGGATGAGTCGGACCACAGTGAAGGAAAAGCAGCCAACAAGTGCTCATCATATGTGGGAACTCCTTCAAGACTGATGGAAAAGCATCCAGGTGAAGCTGGTTGAGAGAATGACAAGAGTGTGCAAAGCTGTCATCAAGGCAAAGGGTGGAAATTTGAAGAATCTCAAATATATATAATTTATTTGGATTTGTTTAACGCTTTTTTGGTTAGTACATGATTACATATGTGTTAAGTCATAGTTTTGATGACTTCACTTTTATTCTAAAATGTAAAAAATAGTCAGGTCCATCTGATTACAGGTAAAAGAAAACAAAGTTAGTCTTTACAAATACAACTAGCATCACAGTAGCATTTTACAAGCCTTCTGAGAAAAACACTTGAATGAGTAATATTCCAAACTTTTGGCCCCCAGTGTATATATACTGTATATACACAATATTATCCCATTAACTGTTGCTGGTTGCTTAGCTTGGAGAATAACTCTTTATCCAAAAACATCTAATACAAACACTTTGAGGCTTTGTTCCCCAGTGGGGAAAGAAAATAAAATGAGATAAGTCGTTCTGGATAAGAGCGTCTGTCAAATGACTAAAATGTTAAATGAGATAAGGAGGAGGGGGGGAGAAAGAGGCGGGGGGTTGGACGAGAAGCAGAAGAAGGCATTTTATTGTAAAAGCGCCAGATCCATGGCCTCCTAACCAAGGATCAAGGGGCGGGGTAGAGGGAGTGGAACCACTGTCACATCTCATCTCATCAACACTCTATAAAAGATGGAAGTTCTGCTTTCATCGTATTTTTTATTTTTCCTTCTCTAGCTTCTTCTCTGTACCCAGAAGGCAGTAATGTTCCACATGGTAATGTAAAGCTTTATGTGGTTCAGCCAAAATCTGCTCATGGTGGGAAGTATGTGGCTTAAGCACCAGCTATCTTTATAATAACAGTCTCATATTAAATCTACTTACCTCTGTGTTTTGCTGGTCTGCAGGGGCTTGATTAAATCGAAATCATATAACATAAAGACCTAGCTGCTGCTGCTGCTGCTGCTGCTGCTGCTGCTGCTACTGCTACTGCTACTGCTACTACTACTACTACTACTACTACTACTACTACTACTAGCTTCTTCTGTCCTCACAGGTACACGCTTGCTTCCAGTTTTCAGAATAAGAAGTATGCGTGTGTGTGATTGTATGTGTGTGTTGTGTGTGCATAGCTGCATGCACTTACATGCATGCGTGTGTTGAGACACAAGTGGGAAGTCTAGTGTTAATGCTGATGGAGCATACTCATTACAGAGCTCCTCTACTCCAGAACAGGAGCAATGACTCCCAGGTTTGGCGGCTAGTCAGTCCACTCAGCCTGCATGCCTGGCTGCTTTTATGAATGGGGCATGCCCAAAACCCCTGCCTGGCTGGCTGCGTCACCACCCAAACACACAGCACAGGGAATCCTCTTCCTCTAGCTGCAACCAGAGTGTATGTGTGTACTGTGTTTGAGAGAGTGCGACAAAAGTGGGCCCTGAGCCACAAGCACTCAGGTAAGAGTAGGATCCCAAGGTGAGAGTAACACAAAGATGCACATGCATACATGCACACACTTCCCTTTGCAGTGAGGCTGACTGAATTTGCATTCCAGTGTTCGCAGTACAACATCAAACATTAGAACATTCCATATACACCAACCAGAGATCAAGATCAATGGTGTTGCTGAGAGGGGAAATAAAACCTCTCACTCCCCCCTCCCCCTCTCGTGAAAAAGGAAGCTTGACTGTTGAACATGCTGTGAATCACATAAGATGCTGCTGTTACTGTAATGAATGCTAAGATATGTTTTTTACTGTAATGAATGCTTCAGAAAGGCCTGTGTTAAAACAGCAATACAGAGCATACTTAGTTGGAGTAACAAATGGGCTGCATCCCAAATGACACCTTATTTTGATCAGGGTACATAGGCCTTTAGTCAAAAGTAGTGCACTATATAGGAAATTGGGTGCCATTTGGGATGCAGCCAGGGTCTACAGTAGATACCTGTATCGTTCTCCAGGGGGAGGTGACTGGGAGAGGAGGGGCAGAGGTGGTGTGGTGGAGGGTCTCTGGTTTCCTTATAGATTTAATCTTGCATGACTGCGAACAATGTACTTCAAAAGGCAAGGCAGCACTGGCCTTTTATAGGGCCCCTGTAAAACCGAGCCCTCCTACACAATCAATGGACATGAAAGACCCTAAGTGTACACGGGGATTGCAGAGGCAATAATGGCAGGAATATTGGGATAGGTGTGTGGGGAGACACCCAAGTTCCAGTATGGGAAGCAGAAAGCACACCAAACCTCGGAGCTAACCGTGCATGTGTAGAAACACTAACGGTGAATTTGTTTTTGAAAATCGTGGTCTCTCAGGTCTCTGAAAAAACACAACCACAACACTCAGTCAAAGTTGACCCATACACTCTAACACCCGTTGTAAAGTGTTGACATGTGAGCCTAACCATGTCTATGATTCTCTACTGCCCTTTGTCTTCCACATCTCATCCGCACAGACAGGCAGAGGTGGTGTGAGTGTGTGTGTGTGTGTGTGTGTGTGTTTGTAGGGGAGTACTCAACAACTTGTTGTGTTTGTTTATTAAGGTTGAGGCATTCCAAATTGGTTAAAGTTTAAGCCCCAGACTACAGGCTGGCATCACGCCTCCCGCCGTCAGTGTGTCGGCACGGTAACAAGTGGTACTCAGTTGGCCAAGGCAGTGTTCCCAACCAGAGAATGACTGCTATTCATTGGGCGGAAGACAGGGTAATCCTTACAGAGAACAGACAATATATACATTTCTACCAGTATTTATTAGTGAGAATTAAGGACAGGTTAGTAGACAGGTTTTGTAATTTTTTGGAAAAGGAGGAGATGAGCATCTAGCGGCGTAATAAAACAGATCGTAGTACATACGCTGCTGTTCTATTGTGCGTGCAATGATATCAAATTATGTACGATGATGTACAATGGTGTACAATGGTGTCCGAGGGAATAAAACAGTGTTTGTTTAAAGTAATGTCTTTGTTGTAATATCGCAAATGAATTCTGACTTTAAGAAAGGGGGGTTCTGCATGTCATTAAAATTGTGGAATACTTCTAGTTCTGTGGACACGTCAACAACTAGACATCAACTGCAGACTTCCTTGAAGCTGAAGTTTAGCATGTGTGATGTGTATGGAACTGGGGCTTGGAGGGAATAGAAGCCAGACCTGTTGGCTGGTGCTAGGCAGACCAGGCCTGCTATTAAAATATGGGCTGCTTTTAAACTTGATATACTGTACAAGCTGGTTTCTGACTTGGTATACTGTGCGGGTGTGCATTCTTGTTCTCCGTGCATCCATCAGTCTGTCTGTCTGACAAGTCGACAGAGCCTTGATGCCTGACACGTGAGGCTAACTTTTTCTGGACTTCCCTGTGAGTATCTCAAGTCAAGTCCCTTTATGGCTCCTTAAAGGGATAGTTCACTCCAAAATCAAAGTATTTTCAGACGTAATAGGATCTCCCACACCATCTGTTGTGCATATCCATTTAGAAGCCTCAATCCCTAAAAAATGGGAAAGATAGGCACCATCTGATATGATGACATAAGAAATGCAGCTACATATACACAACAGATGGCATGGGTCATGCTATAGACTCATCTCAAACATTTGACCGCTTTCAGGGCCTCAGCAACAACGTCAACAATAAACTTTACTTTTTGCCTGATTTGTTCTATTACATCTGGAATCTGACTGACTACAGGCTAAAGGTTGTGATGGAGCATTAAGGTATATTTTAACCATACTGTAACAACCCAGTGCTCGTGGCCATGACCAGAGCTAGGCCAGTCAGTATTATTCCAGAGCAGTGGCGTGGTGGGCGGAATGTTCCGCAGGGTTTCGGAGTGTGTCTGGCCTGGAACTCCCCAGCAGCAGCAGCAGGGCAATAGCCCCCAGGTGGGATTTATGAAGTGTTGGGAATGTTTTGCTATCAAAACCCGATGCAGGCCTGGCCATCAGGGAGCAGTCTACACCTTGTTGGCGCCTCCATGATGCCTTGCCCTCCCTCCCTCCCTCCCTCCCTCCCTCCCTCCATCCACCCACTCCCCCTACAGAAAACACTCACTAATATACAGGGAGGGAGCCTGGGTAGGGTAGGAGATGGGAGTTAAAGAGTTGGAGAACATGCCCTCTTTTCACAAGCCACAAGGCCCCCACAACTCCAACAACAATCTCCATCTGGCCCCAGGTAGGCTGTCACATTCTTTCCCCAGAACACCCTACCAAACTACCCAATAGGGACTGGGCTGTTACAGTCGGTACTTCTGTCAAATGTGTCTCAAGTGATTGAGAGGATCAAGTCTGTATCAGCACAGCCCTTTTATAGCGCGAAGAGCAAAGTCTGATCCACTTACTAATTCATTGCTAGAGCTGTCTGGGCTGCATTTGCTCCCCAGTCCCCACGCATGCTGCACAGAAGTTTAAAAACTTGAATAATGCAACACAGCATGTAGAAATGTTGAGACTTTTCATTACTGTTTGCAAAAAACAATGTCCATACAGGCTAGAACCCTTTTACAATGCAAGACGATACTGGTAGCGTCCAGCTTTAATTGTAGGCCAACTTTCCTTGCTAGCTTAACCACCCTAGTACTTTGTTTGTGATAATATGCAAACCATAATACAAAACATGCTGATTTCAAAGCTGACTGTTACCAAAAACGTTATTAATTCACTTCGTCTCCCTCGTCACCAAAACGAATTCACTTCTTCATTTTGCTTTGCTTCCCACTAGATTCCATAGCCACAAAGTCCTATTCCATAGCCACATTCTGCCTGGCCAATAATGTCATTCATTTCTTAAAGAGACAGCGCACACTTAGAAAAAAAGAGAGATTGCTTCTTCTATGCAAATGTTGTTACGCAGTACACCTTAAGAGCACCCTAAATCTTTAGATAACCTTGCCCCTCATTCTCAAATTCAATGTGCAGATATGGATATAAAAGAGCTGGAGCTCTGAACTATCCAATCAGGCCAAATTCTTACTACTCCTGTTGTTTCACTCACTGCATCATAAGGCGGAGAAAAGGGGCCAAGTGGGAAGGAACCAGAGAACTCACCTGTGGATTGTTCTTCTCACCTTCGCTCTGCTGGGTCTTACTGTTCTTCTTACAGCCCTTGCCTCCTGGTAGGCTATTATCGGCTGATAATGCCACCCAGGCTCCCCTTTCAGTCCCACTCAGCCCCTAAGGCAAGCGCGCTCCTTTCAGGGTCCCCAAACCATTCGGGCCTGCGCTGTGCTGTTTAATGTAAATGACTGACCCCCAAGCATGCAGATTTCTGGTTTTCACTGCCTCCCAGGCGTGCCATTTTCCTGGGTCTGATGATGTGATGCTCCCCCCAGGCAAACTGTTTTCGGGCTCTCTCCGTGTTGGTTTTTGGCAGCAACCCGCTAGCTCGGCTAGCCCTGGGTCTCAAAAACTCAGACGTGCACCACTGCTCTGTCCTTTCTACCTCCCGAAAAGGTGTTCTCCAGCGGATCAGCCTGCACCTGTAAAACACACACAGAACAGAAGGGTTCGACATAAACACAGAGAAGCTGACTGAGTACGAAACACCTTCAAACTCACAGGGTAGATTATCAAAGGACTGGTTTCCGAAACACAGATTAAGCCTAGTCAAACTGACCAGGGTAGATATTAATGTAAAAACAGTCAACACCTTGATTTTACTGGTATGACTATGAATTGGGTCTGCCTTGCTGTTGTGGTACTGTGGAGTTGATGTCAACATTATTTTAGGGAGGTATTACTTGAGGACAAGTTCAAGTAGGGATAGAATAGATGGAGTCCCAAACGTGAGTGAATCTAGTCTCTCACCCTGTAGAGCAAGGAAAGCAACTGGTCCTTATTGAGCACTATTCGAAAGAATGCAGTTTTTGTTGATGTTTATAATGGCTAGATAACAGGCTATGAGCAGCTTAAAGTTTATGTTTATCATCCAATCCCTGTCTGCTCTAGCAGCCGCTAACACCTGCATGACTGGTTTGAAATCCGAGAAATTAATAGCTGTTGCTCAAATGAACACACATTCACAGGCACCCACGTACAGTTGAAGTCGGAAGTTAACATACAGAACATAAGGTGTACATAAACTTCCGACTTCAACTGTATGTACAGCCAGACATTATGAACGTGTGTGAGTGTGTGTAATGTATACAGGAGCCCCTCTGACACTAATTGCCTACAGAAACTCTTCACCCCTCAGAACTTCTATCACATTTCGTTGCGTTACAAAGTGGGACTTAAAAAGTGAATTGTAATTTTTTGTCATTGATGTCCACAAAATACTTGATAAAGTCAAAGTGAAAAGAAAATTCTACAAATGTTTACAAATTAACACAAACATAATAGCTAAAATAAAAGTTGTTGCAAGGGTTGCAAAGGTTCGAAAACGTTCCGGTAAATTTCCAGAATTCTTTCGGAAATTGTCCGTGTGAAGTTAATTTGGGGGAATTTGTGGAATTTTGCTTAAATTCATCAAAAAAGTTAGCTTATAACAGTGAACCTTTCTTTGTGGGATACACATAAGGCAATTTCTTTGTCAAGCAGCTATGACAAAACATAGGGCAAAATGCCAGAATGAAAATACACAAAAGACAGATACATGATACATAGAGCGTCAGTATGAAAAAGTATAGAAATACAAGAAGTCTGGAGTGCTAAAAAAGCTATAAAAAGACATTGCATAGTATGGGTGGTTGGCTGAATATGTACACTATACATTGGCAGATGGTGCATGGTTAACTATACTATACAGGTCGATGGCAGAGAAATACTTCAATAGCTAAAAATGCGTATTATATGAGTGAGGGTAATAATAGTTTACTTAATAGACATACTGGTTAAATGAACAGGTAAGTGAAAATTTAGCATGGTTAAATTAACTGTACAGGTAAATATAGTTAAATTTACAGGTAAGTGAATATTTGCATGTTACATTAACTGTACAGGTAAATGACAGGAAGAGATACTTAAATAGCTAAATGTGTGTATGATATAATTTGGGGTAATAGTAATTCCCTTAAAATACAGTCCTTAGTGCGCAGGGTTTAATTACAGATAACTGCACGTATTGCACATTCGATATACTAAAAGCAATGAAAAAAAAAGATACAACTGACAGGATACTAAAATGCATTCCTGAGTGAATGACTATTGTATTTGTAGTTTTTTTTACAATTTTTTTTCTAATCTTTATAGGAAAATGCCACTATCTGATGTGTGGAGACATTTCACTGCAGCTAGAAGGAAAAGCTGTGTACATTTGCAAATACTGTGCCAAATCATATGTGAAGAATGCACCAAAGATGCAGAATCATCTGGACAAGTTCCCTCAGCACTCACAACAAGCAACCTCTGACAACAGTCCCTCTACTTCTATTTGAGGTGAAAATTATGAATCAGACACCTTATCGATAGCAACAGCTCATGGTCCTCCTGGAATCCGTTTTTTTTTTTACTCAATGGAGGAACGTAGTCAGAGAAATGCTGATGAATGTCTTGCTCGAGCTGTGTATGCAACTGGTTCACCGCTGATGCTCACAGGCAATGTGTATTGGAAGAGATTTCTGAATGTTCTTCGCCCAGCATACACCCCTCCAACCAGACATGCTTTATCTACTCATTTGCTGGATGCAGAGTACAACAGAGTTCAAGTGAAGGTCAAGCAAATCATAGAGAAAGCAGACTGTATTGCAATCATCTCTGATGGGTGGTCGAATGTTTGTGGGCAAGGAATAATTAACTACATCATCTCCACCCCTGAACCAGTATTCTACAAGAGCACAGACACAAAGGACAACAGACACACCAGTCTCTACATTGCAGATGAGCTGAAGGCAGTCATCAATGACCTTAGACCACAGAAGGTATTTGCACTGGTGACAGACAATGCTGCGAACATGAAGGCTGCTTGGTCTAAAGTGGAGGAGTCCTACCCTCACATCACACCCATTGGCTGTGCTGCTCATGCATTGAATCTGCTCCTCAAGGACGTCATGGCACTAAAAACAACAGATACAAGAGAGCCAAGGAAAATGGTTAGGTATGTGAAGGGTCATCAAGTTATAGCAGCAATCTACCTCACCAAGCAAAGTGAGAAGAATAGGAAAAGAATATCAAGACAACTGACTTTACCCAGGTGTTGTCTGGCAAAAGTCAGTTCTTTTTTGAAAGCAGAGGCTTCTTCCTTCCTGACCTCCCATGTAGGCCAAGTTTGTGCAGTCTCTTTCTGACAGTGTACCCATGCACTTCTACATTGATTGTGGCAAGAGAGGCCTGTAGTTCCCTTGACGTTACCCTGGGGTTCTTAGAGACTTCTATGAGCATCTTTCAGTCAGCTCTTGACCTGTCCTAGGTAGTTTGCCAGTGGTCTGGAACTTTCGTCTGAAAGTGTAATGATGTACTTCGAATTGCTTGGAAATTGATTTGTGACCCCTCCCAGACTCATGGTCTTTGAATGATGTGTTACCACACACCCATATGGTTAAGACCAAACCAGACCCATTTTATTATCTTTATAACAGTTTCTCTCTAATGTTTTCTAATCATTTGTTTTGGTAAACCTAATTCTAATTTTAGCCATTTTATGTGAAGATAGGGGTGCACTAACTTTTTTCCCATATGGAAAATGCATTTGCCAGACAGAAGCCACTCCTCAGTAAAAGGCAAATGACAGCCCGCTTGGAGTTTTCCAAAAGGCACCTAAAGGACTCGAGAAACAAACATATTTTTCAGCGGCAGGCACTGAGACTAGTCAGGATTGAGGGAAAGATGTACGGAGCAAAGTACAGAGAGATCTTTGTACTCTCAGGACCTCAGACTGGGGCAAAGGTTCACTTTCCAACAGGACAACGACCCTAAGCACACAGCCAAGACAACGCAGAAGTGGCTTCAGGACAAGTCTCTGAATGTCCTTGAGTGGCCCAGCCAGAGCCCTGACTTGAACATCTCTGGAGAGACTGGCACCGAGAATCAATCAACAATGTAGTTACTACAAAATACTAACCTAAATGACAGAGTGAAAAGAATGAAGCCTGTACAGAATAAAAATATTCAAACACATGCATACTGTTTGCAACAAGGCACTTAAGTAAGACCTGAAAATAGCTGTGCAGCTACCCTCCTCATCCAACCTGAAAGAGCTTGAGAGGATCTGCAGAGAAGGTGTGCCAAGCTTGTAGCGTCATACTCAAGAAGACTCAAGGCTGTAATCGCTGCCAAAGGTGTTTCAATAAAGTACTGAGTAAAGGTTCTGAATACTTATGTAAATGTGATATTTACATTTTATACATTTGCAAAAAATTCAAAAAAACTGCTTTGTCATTATAGAGTATTTTGTGTAGATTGATGAGGGAAAACTATTTAATACATTTTAGAGTAAGCCTGTAACGTAACAAAATGTGGAAAAAGTAAAGGGGTCTGAATACTCTCCGAATGCACTGTATCTTTAAGCATGGTCAAGTTAATAGTTATGTTGTGGATGATGTATTAAACCACCCAGACACATCAAAGATGCAGTCATCCTTCTGAACTGAGCTGCAGGACAGGAAGGAAACTGGCTTAGGGATGTCACCATGAGGCCATTGGTGATTTTAAAACAGCTACAGAGTTCAATGGCTGTGATGGGAGAAAACTGAGGATAGATCAACAACATTGTAGTGACTCAACAATAATTACCTAAATGACAGTGAAAAGAAGAATACAAACATACATATAATATTCCAACACATGCATGTGTATGCAACAAGGCACAGAATAAAAAACGAATATAATTGCTGTTTAGCCATGATCCCCAAAGACATTTTACAAGGATAATTGGCAAATATTGCACAATACAGGTGTGCAAAGCTCTTAGGAGACTTACCAAAGAAGACTCACAGCTATAATCACTGCCAAAGGTGTTTCTAACATGTACTGACTCTGGGGGGGTTAATTATTATATAATCAAGGTACACAGTATATTAGTGTTTTATTTTTAATTCGTCTTAAAACATTTTTTTGAATTTTTCGTACAATTTCACATTTTGTGTAGATCGTTGACAGGAAATGACAATGTGAAGAAATCCAAGGAGGGTGTAGACTTTCTATAGGCACTGTAAATAGTGGCCACTGAGGATGCAGCAATTGTAAAAATAAAAAATAAAAATAAATAAAGTACTCTGGGGGGAAAATGTGCCATTCAAAACTACTTCATGCTCTATCATTATTTGTGAATTACAGGCCTCCAGTTCCAGGTTCAGCTAGCTAGCGTGAGACATTATGAACAGCATGAACACATTTCCAGTACTCTTCCAGTCCAGCCCGGAAGGACTAGTCATGATGGGCAAGTCAAGAACATATTTTCCCTGCGTTACTTTGGTAACAGCCTTGTGATTTTTAGCCATTGAACAAACAAGGAGGGTGACTCAGACTCCCTGTCGGCGTGCACCGCGGAATGAATTAACGCTTGAAAGAGAGACAGAGGGAGTACAGTCGCATAATAAACAAACCATCAATTCGTTAGTCACTGATTGCTAACATTTTAATTAAATTAAATTAATTAAAATCTAACTTTCTGCCAAGGACACACTGACAAGGAGGAATGAAGATAAGTCTTGCCAATGCAATGGTAATAAGAGACTGCTATGAGGTGGTTATGGTTCAATGGATTGATTAAATGTACATTTTGTGTCACTGATCTACACACAATAACCCATAATGTCAAAGTGGAATTTTGTTTGTAGAAAATGTTGTCAATAAGTATTCAAGCCTAAATAAGTTCAGGCGTAAAAATGGCCTTCAAAAGTCACATAATAAGCTGCATGGACTCATTCTGTGTTCAATAATAGTGGTTAACATGATTTTTTTGGGGTATTACCCCATCTCTGTATCCCACACATACAATTATCTGCAAGGTCCCTCAATTGATTACTGCAAGGTCCCTCAATTGTGGTAGATTCTACCACAATGACCAGTAAGGTTTTTCAATACCTTGCAAAGATTGGCACCGATTGGCAGATGCTTAATATCCCTTTGAGTATTGTGAAGTTATTCATTAGGCTTAGGATAGTGTATCAATACAACCAGTCACTACAAAGATACAGAGTTTAATGGTTGTGATATGAGAAAACTGAGAATCAATCAACAATGTAGTTACTACAAAATACTAACCTAAATGACAGAGTGAAAAGAATGAAGCCTGTACAGAATAAAAATATTCAAACAAATGCATACTGTTTGCAACAAGGCACTTAAGTAATACTGCAAAATAAATGAGGCAAAGAAATTAACTTTTTGTTATGAATACAAAGCGTTATGTTTGTGACTAATCCAATTCAACACATTACTGAGTACCACTCTCCATATTTACAAGCGTAGTGGTGGGTATGCTTGTAATCGTTAAGGACTACAGAGTAATGGAGCTAAGCACAGGCAAAATCCTAGAGGGAAACCTGGTCCAGTCTGCTTTCCAACAGGCACTGGGAGACGAAATCACCTTTCAAGCAAGACAACCTAAAACACAGGGCCAAATATACACTGGGGTTGCTTACCAAGAAGACAGTGAATGTTCCTGAGTGGCCCAGTTACAGTTTTCACTTAAATCGGCTTGAAAATCTACAGCAAGACTTGAAAATGTCTGTCTAGCAATAATCAACAATCAATTTGATAGAGCTTGAAGAATTGATTAAAGAATAATTTGCAAATATTGTACAATCCAGGTGTGCAAAGCTCTTAGAAACATACCCAAAAAGACAGCTGAAATCACCGCCAAATGTGCTTCTACAAAGTATTGACTCAGGGATGTGAATACTTATGTAATGAGAGATTTCTGTATTTAATTTTAAATAAATGCTCTAACATTTCTAAAAACATGTTTTCACTTTGTCATTATGGCGTATTGTGTGTAGATGGGAGAAAAAAATAAATATTTAATCAATTTTGAATTCAGGCTGTAACAACAAAATGTGGAATAAGTCAAGAGGTATGAATACTTTCTGAAGGCACTGTATGTCATGTATTTTATCATGTTAAATGAAGAGTCCCTTAAGGATGTTAGGAATGAACGTCATGGGGTGGGACACACACACACACACACACACACACACACATACATAGAGCGGCAGTATGAAGTCTGGAGTGCAAAAAAGCTATAAAAAGACATTGCATAGTATGGGTGGATGGCTGAAAATGTACACTATACATTGTTACAGAGTGTTAGGTGAAAAAAAAAAAAATTAGATACAAATATTGCAAGTTTATTTAGCTAAATAAGGAGTATTTGCATGGTTAACTATACTATACAGAAATACTTAAATAGCTAAAAGCGCGTATGATATAAGTGAGGGTAATAATAGTTTACTTAATACACAGACTGGTTAAATGAACAGGTAAGATGTTGAGCTGAAGGTGGTTCTGCTCACACCACAACACAAAGTCATTGATTGTGCTCCTGTACTCCTCCTCCTCCTCCTCCTCCTCCTCCTCCTCCTCCTCAACAGCCCTACCCTAGTAGTAAAAGAACAGCACGTCCACTCTACATGCCCCAACCTGACACAACTGCTTCCACGCCAAGCAGAACGCTGCAGGGAGGAAATAAGTATGCTACTGGTTGCTGTGATGATCAGATATGGGTTAGTAGTTACTGACAGCTTCCTTTACCTCTGAAAAGACAGGGAGACGGGAGGAGGTCAGGAACAAGTAGTGAGCAAAGAAAGAAAGAAAGAAAGAAAGAAAGAAAGAAAGAAAGAAAGAAAGAAAGAAAGAAAGAAAGAAAGAAAGAAAGAAAGAAAGAAAGAAAGAAAGAAAGAAAGAAAGAAAGAAAGAAAGAAAGAAAGAAAGAAAGAAAGAAAGAAAGAAAGAAAGAAAGAAAGAAAGAAAGAAAGAAAGAAAGAAAGAAAGAAAGAAAGAAAGAAAGAAAGAAAGAAAGAAAGAAAGAAAGAAAGAAAGAAAGAAAGAAAGAAAGAAAGAAAGAAAGAAAGAAAGAAAGAAAGAAAGAAAGAAAGAAAGAAAGAAAGAAAGAAAGAAAGAAAGAAAGAAAGAAAGAAAGAAAGAAAGAAAGAAAGAAAAAGAAAGAAAAAGAAAGAAAGAAAGAAAGAAAGAAAGAAAAAGAAAGAAAAAGAAAGAAAGAAAGAAAGAAAGAAAGAAAGAGAAAATAGATTAGTTGAAGAGAGAAATAGCAGGAACATACAGAAACCAACAATAGAGAGAGAAGTGTGAGATAATTTGAGAGAGGAGAAAGTGAGAGTGTGAGAAAGTAAACGAAATAGAAAGAGGCTGAGAGAGATGAGGAGTTAGAAAGCGAGAGGTAGGCTACGGCAGAGTGAGTGACTATGCATTCTGTGCAGCAGCAACCCTGAGGGGCCCTTTGCTGTATGGATTAGCTGAGGGTACAGTGGCAAGAAGAAGTATGTGTACACATTGGAATTACCTGGATTTCTGCATAAATATAAAATAAAATGTGATCTGATCTTCATCTAAGTCACAACAACAGACAAACACAGTGTGCTTAAACTAAACACACAAATTATTGTATTTTTCTTGTCTATATATACACATCATTTAAACATTCACAGTGTAGATTTGAAAAAAGTATGTGCTAATGACCTCCAAAAGCTAAATTGGAGTCAGGAGTCAGCTAAACTGTCCAATCAATGAGACGAGATTGGAGATGTTGGTTAGAGCTGCCCTGCCCTATAAAAAAACACTCAACATTTGAGTTTGCTATCCACAAGAAGCATTGCCTGATGTGAACCATGCCTTGAACAAAAGAGATCTCAGAACAGAATTGTTGACTTGCATAAAGCTGGAAAGGGTTACAAAAGTATCTCTAAAAGCTTTGATGTTCATCAGTCCATGGTAAGACAAATTGTCTAGAAATGTAGAAAGTTCAGCACTGTTGCTACTCTCCCTAGGAGTGGCCGTCCTGAAAAGATGACTGCAAGAGCACAGCGCAGAATTCTCAATGACGTTAAGAGTGTCAGCAAAAGACTTACAGAAATATCTAGAACATGCTAACATCTCTGTTGACGAGTCTATGATACCTAAAACACTAAACAAGTATGGTGTTCATGGGAGGACACCACAGAAGAAGCCACTGCACATCTGAAGTTTGCAAAAGAGCACCTGGATGTTCCACAGTACTAATGGCAAAATATTCTGTGGACAGATTAAACTAAAGTTGAGTTGTTTGGAAGGAACACACAAAACTATTTGTGGAGAGAAAAAGGCACAGCACACCAACATCAAAACCTCATCTCAACTGTAAAGTATGGTGGAGGGAGCATCATGGTTTGGGGCTGCTTTGCTGTCATCAACGGAAAACGTTTATCAAGACATTTTGTAGGAGAATGTAAGGCTATCTGTCCGCCAATTGAAGCTCAACAGAAGTTAGGTGATGGAACAGGGCAACGACCCAAAACACAGAAGTAAATCAACAGTAGAAAATAAACCTTCTGTAGTGGCGATTGAACCTGATTGAAATGCTGTGGCATGACCTCAAGAGTTCACATACTTTTTTCACCCTGCATTGAACATTTTTACACGGTGTGTTCAATAAAGACATGAAAACGTAGAATTGTTTGTGTGTTATTAGTTTAAGCAGACTGTGTTTGTCTATTGTTGTGACATAGATGAAGATCAGATGAAATGTTATGACCAATTTATGCAGAAATCCAGGTATTTCCAAAGGGTTCACATACTTTTTCTTGCCACTGTATATGAGGAAAGGAGAGGTCAGTCCTAAACCTAACCCAGTCAGCCAGTCAAAGCACAGAAGCCTGCCTGAGCAACGACTAGGGTGGAACTCTGCATATACCTACAGTTTTAAATGTCTTGCAAGGCCATGGAGCTTAGAGAAAATGTTGCAGTTTTAAATAAGATTTCCAGGGATTCTATATTCTGCCATGTAGCTGAGAGAACATTTAGCTGTTTTAAAGATATTTTCCTGCAATTACAGTGGGGAGAACAAGTATTTGATACACTGCAGAGGTCTGTAATTTTTATCATAGGTACACTTCAACTGTGAGAGACGGAATCTAAAACAAACATCCAGAAAATCACATTGTATGATTTTTAAATAATTAATTGCATTTTATTGCATGACATAAGTATTTGATCACCTACCAACCAGTAAGAATTCCGGCTCTCACAGACCTGTTAGTTTTTCTTTAAGAAGCCCTCCTGTTCTCCACTCATTACCTGTATTAACTGCACCTGTTTGAACTCGTTACCTGTATAAAAGACACCTGTCCACACACTCAATCAAACAGACTCCAACCTCTCCACAATGGCCAAGACCAGAGAGCTGTGTAAGGACATCAGGGATAAAATTGTAGACCTGCACAAGGCTGGGATGGGCTACAGGACAATAGGCAAGCAGCTTGGTGAGAAGGCAACAACTGTTGGCGCAATTATTAGAAAATGGAAGAAGTTCAAGATGACGGTCAATCTCCCTCGGTCTGGGGCACCATGCAAGATCTCACCTCGTGGGGCATCAATGATCATGAGGAAGGTGAGGGATCAGCCCAGAACTACATGGCAGGACCTGGTCAATGACCTGAAGAGAGCTGGGACCACAGTCTCAAAGAAAACCATTAGTAACACACTACGCCGTCATGGATTAAAATCCTGCAGCGCACGCAAGGTCCCCCTGCTCAAGCCAGCGCATGTCCAGGCCCGTCTGAAGTTTGCCAATGACCATCTGGATGATCCAGAGGAGGAATGGGAGAAGGCCATGTGGTCTGATGAGACAAAAATAGAGCTTTTTGGTCTAAACTCCACTTGCCGTGTTTGGAGGAAGAAGAAGGATGAGTACAACCCCAAGAACACCATCCCAACCGTGAAGCATGGAGGTGGAAACATCATTCTTTGGGGATGCTTTTCTGCAAAGGGGACAGGACGACTGCACCGTATTGAGGGGAGGATGGATGGGGCCATGTATCGCGAGATCTTGGCCAACAACCTCCTTCCCTCAGTAAGAGCATTGAAGATGGGTCGTGGCTGGGTCTTCCAGCATGACAACGACCCAAAACACACAGCCAGGGCAACTAAGGAGTGGCTCCATAAGAAGCATCTCAAGGTCCTGGAGTGGCCTAGCCCGTCTCCAATAGAAAATCTTTGGAGGGAGCTGAAAGTCCGTATTGCCCAGCGACAGCCCCGAAACCTGAAGGATCTGGAGAAGGTCTGTATGGAGGAGTGGGCCAAAATCCCTGCTGCAGTGTGTGCAAACCTGGTCAAGAACTACAGGAAACGTATGATCTCTGTAATTGCAAACAAAGGTTTCTGTACCAAATATTAAGTTCTGCTTTTCTGATGTATCAAATACTTATGTCATGCAATAAAATGCAAATTAATTACTTAAAAATCATAAAATGTGATTTTCTGGATTCTTGTTTTAGATTCCGTCACTCGCAGTTGAAGAGTACCTATGATAAACATTACAGACTTCTACATGCATTTTTGTCCTGTCTCATGTCCCATGTAAATAGTCTGTAATTAGTCTGTCTTTCCGTATATTTTTATTATTCCCCATATACTTTTCCTGCAACCCGCCTCACCCAACGTGGAATGGATCTACTATTTTCTTTATTTCTTTATCATTTAACTGAACCGCCGACAGAAGCTAGCCTGCTAACTAGCTACTAGCCACTGCTAGCCACTGCTAGCGGTCCTCACCACTGCCCTGCCTGCATCAGCCAGCTTTAGTTCAATATCGGCCAGTCTGCACAGCGCGCTACCAACCCAGCGCATATCGGATTGCATTCCCTTCCACTTCACCAGATTTCTGCCGAAATCACAGGACCACAACGGATCATCGCAGCTAGCTAGCTGCAACCGAGTGGCTGCTGTTGTTTGGCTAACACCAGCTCCAGTTAGCCTTGAGCTAGCCCCGAGCTAGGCCCATCTCCCGGCTACCCGACGTGTACTAGCTATTTCCCGGGCTACAGTACCTTTGTCAACTGGCCTGGACCTTCTACTGTCGACACGGAGCTCCGCCGAGCCATCACGACTGGTCTGCCGACGTAATCGTCTGACGTGGTCTCAACAGGCTTTTCCTCTGCGACTTCGCCGAAGATCCATTTTCTAGCCCTGGCTCACTAGCTTTCTGAACGCTGTGCCTCCAGCTCGCCTAGTGCAGCGTCCACTGAACTGCTCCCTGGCTCACCTCTTTGCTGCTCATCGGACCTTATGATCACTCGGCTACATAGCTGTTGCCTGCTGGACTGTTCCCTAACACGGTACCTCGTTCAGTTTAGCTGTAAAACCTCAGTTTCGAATCTCAGGTCCTGTGTGTGGCACACTTTTTCCCAACATTTTCTGTCTATTCATCGCCATTTACCCATTGTTGTCTTAGCTCTCTTGATTAACTGTGTTTGTTTAATGCCTTTTTTTATTTCAATATGCTGTGTCTGTTGCGGTTTAGTTTATTCCTTATCGTTCAATTCCACTGTAGCGCCCCCAGTCCCGATCAACATGCATCAGATAGCTCCTTTGGTTCTTCTTTAAAAGTGCTTTCCTCACCATCCTAAATAAGCATGCCCCATTCAAAAAATGTAGAACTAAGAACAGATATAGCCCTTGGTTCACCCCAGACTTGACTGCACTTGACCAACACAAAAACATCATGTGGCGCACTGCATTAGCATCGAATAGCCCCCACGATATGCAACATTTAAGGGAAGTCAGGAACCAATATACACAGTCAGAAAAGCAAGGCAAGCTTTTTCAAACAGAAATTTGCATCCTGTAGTACTAATTCCAAATAGTTCTGGGACACTGTAAAGTCCATGGAGAATAAGAGCATCTCCTCCCAGTTGCCCACTGCATTGAGGCTAGGAAACACTGTCACCACCGATAAATTCGCGATAATCGAAAAATGTCAGTAAGCATTTTGCTACGGCTGGCCATGCTTTCCACCTGGCTACCTCTACCCCGGCCAACAGCTCTGTACCCCCCGCAGCAACCTGCCCAAGCCCCCCCCACGCTTCTCGTTCACCCAAATCCATATAGCTAATGTTCTGAAAGAACTGCAAAATCTGTACCCCTACAAATCTGCTGGGCTAGCCCATCTGTAAATAGCCCACCCTACTATCTCATCCCCATATTTATTATTTATGCTCATTTGCACTCCAGTATCTCTACTTGCACATCACAATCTGCACATCTATCAGTCCAGTGTTAATGCTAATTTGTAATTATTTCGCCACTATGGCCTATTTATTGTCCTACCTTCCTAATCTTACTACATTTGCACACACTGTACATAGATGTTCTATTGTGTTATTGACTGTACATTTGTTTACCCCATGTATAACTCAGTTGTTTTTTGTCGCACTGCTTTGCTTCGTCTTGGCCAGGTCGCAGTTGTAAATTAGAACTTGTTCTCAATTGGCCTACCTGGTTAAATAAAGGTGAAATAAAACTTTTTTAAACATTCCAGTCGGTCAGAAGTTAACATACACCAAGTTGACTGTGCTTTTAAACAGCTTGGAAAAGTCCAGAAAATTATGTCATGGCTTTAGAAGCTTCTGATAGGCTAATTGACACCATTTGAGTCAATTGGAGGTGTACCTGTGGATGTATTTCAAGGCCTACCTTCAAACTCAGTGCCTCTTTGCTCGACATCATGGGAAAATCAAAATAAATCAGCCAAGACCTCAGAAAAACAATTGTAGACCTCCACAAGTCTGGTTAATTCTTGGGAGCAATTTCCAAATGCATGAAGTTACCACGTTCATCTGTACAAACAATAGTACGCAAGTATAAACACCATAGGACCACGCGGCCGTAATACCGCTCAGGAAGGAGACGCGTTCTGTCTCCTAGAGATGAACGTACTTTGGTGAGAAAAGTACAAATAAATCCCAGAACAATAGCAAAGGACCTTGTGAAGATTCTGGAGGAAACAGCTACAAAAGTATCTATATCCACAGTAAAACAAGTCCTATCTCGACATAACCTGAAAGGCCGCTCAGCAAGGAAGAAGCGACTGCTCCAAAACAGTCATAAAAACACCAGACTACGGTTTACAACTGCACATGGGGACGAAGATCGTACTTTTTGGAGAAATGTCCTCTGGTCTGATGAAACAAAAATAGAACTGTTTGGCCATAATGACCATCGTTATGTTTGGAGGAAAAAGGGGGGAGGCTTGCAAGCCCAAGAACACCATCCCAACCGTGAAGCACGGGGGTGGCAGCATCATGTTGTGGGGGTGCTTTGTTGCAGGAAGGACTTGTGCACTTCACAAAATAGATGTCATCATGAGGAAGGAAATTTATGTGGATATATTGAAGTAACATTTCAAGACATCAGTCTGGAAGTTAAAGCTTGGTTGCAAATTGGTCTTCCAAATGGACAATGACCCCAAGCATACTTCCAAAGTTGCCATCACAAAGCCCTGACCTAAATCCTATATAGAATTTGTGGGCAGAACTGAAAAAGCGTGTGCAAGCAAGGAGGCCTACAAACCTGACTCAGTTACACCAGTTCTGCCATGAGGAATGGGCCAAAATTCACCCAACCTATTGTGGGAAGCTTGTGGAAGGCTACCTGAATAGTTTGACCCAAGTTAAACAATTCAAAGGCAATGCTACCAAATACTAATTGAGTGTATGTAAATTTCTGACCCACTGGGAATGTGATGAAAGAAGAGATAAATCAAAAGCTGAAATAAATCATTCTCTCTACTATTATTCTGCCATTTCACATTCTTAAAATAAAGTGGTGATCCTAACTGACCTAAGACAGGGACGTTTTACTAGGATTAAATGTGAGTAATTGTGAAAAACTGAGTTTAAATGTATTTGGCTAAGGTGTATGTAAACTTCCGACTTCAACTGTAAATACATGAATGATTTCTTACTAAAAGCAGGCGGCGGTTTGCGTGCAAAGTAAATGGGTACTGTAGGTGAGAGTAGTTTTCTGAATGTATCAAGGTTAAGTGTCTCTGTCTCTCTCCCTCTCTTCTTTAACAAGCAGCCATGTTGTTGTCATTCTGCTAGGGACCTGTTTTCAGCGTATTAAGTCGCCAGTCAATAACCGGGGCAGAGTGTGTATGTTTATAATGTGTTCCCATTTAATTAGCTAGTAAATAAATATTGAAACCAATTTGTGTGGTACTGAATCATAAGTAAGGCTCAGGTTTTTGCAGATGCAAAGGGGGTTACGACTGTTCAAAATTATGATATGAGGTTATGATTAATAAATTGACTGTTTATAGACCTTTTAGAGTTTAATTCAGGAGATGGTGGTGCCCCAGATCCTAATGAGTTAATTGTTACATGATTAATTTAATTGGGTAACAATTAAACATATTTAGTTAATTAGAGAAATAACAGTATTCAGATTCATGTTAGTCAAGTCACAACAACTGAATATACTGTACAGGGAGTGAAGTGGTTGACACTATGTATAGGTGGTGAACACTAGTACATAATGTCCTTTACGGGGCACTAAGGCGCACACACGCACACAAACAAACACAGCAAGTGGATAAGAGGTCACTGATAAAAGCATTTGCTTAGTGCGAAGCCTTTGCAGATGGCTGAGGCGATAACAGTTCTATGGCGGTGGCTTCGGTAAAGAAGTAAAGAACACACACACACACACACACACACACACACACACACACACACACACACACACACACACACACACACACACACACACACACACACACACACACACACACACACACACACACACACACACACACACACACACACACACACACACACACACACACACACACACACACACACACACACACACACACACACACAGAGAGAGAGAGAGAGAGAGAGAGAGACACACTAGATGACTAATGTGGTGGGTGTAAAGCCACCGTGCCTCCATCTTGACAATGCCCCATTATTGTAAAACATTTTTTTTACCTATATAAATGCATATATATATTTTTTAATGTTTATCATCTAGCCTTGATTTAACAAGACAAGTCAGTTACGAACAAAGTCTTATTTACAATGACGGCCTACCCTGGCCTCCCCTAACCCGGACGACGCTGGGCCAATTGTGTGCCGCCCTATGGGACTACCGATTGTGATACAGCTCAGGATCGAACCAGGGCCCGCGGGTGGTTTTATTTGCCCCCCCCCCCCCAAGTTCTGAACAACTGTATATATAGAGTATATACACTAGTTTTATAACACCTACTCATTCAAGGGTTTTTCTTTATTTTACTATTTTCTACATTATAGAATAATAGTGAACTATGAAATAACACATATGGAATCATGTAGTAACCAAAAAAGTGTTATATTTAAGATTCTTCAAAGTAGCCACCCTTTGCCTTGATGACAGCTTTGCACACTCTTGGCATTCTCTCAACCAGCTTCATGATGTAGTCACCTGGATTGCATTTAAATTAACAGGTGTGCCTTCTTAAAAGTTAATTTGTGGAATTTATTTCCTTCTTACTGTGTTTGAGCCAATCAGTTGTGTTGTGACAAGGTAGGGGAGAAATAAAATCTGCCCGCGGCTGAATGTAGTTGATGATCCCTTCATTGATACATACTTTTAAATTATATTATGTAAGATAGATATACTTAACTCTAAACATTTTCCTTAGAGTCATTTTTTGAGATGACTAAATGTTACTGTCCTCATCACAACAAAACAAATACTTGTAATTTGTCATTGAAACATTTAATTGAAATACTGTAGAATTCCACTTATTCCTATGGAGGACTGCTCCTGCTGGTGTCGTAACATTGCCTATCATTAAAGTGGTGACTGCCATTTATCGAATAAATACCTACTACGTCTAATTATTATTTGATTAAATTAATCCTGCAATAATTAGCTCATTAGGAATCCTGGGGCACTACAGAAATACATTTATTTTCACTGAGTTGCCACTTTCCGAATTTAACTCAAGTGTATTGTCATATCATATAGCAGTCCCTTATTTAATGCATGTTGCCTTATCAATCACGTTCTAAACGTCGTAGACTCCGTAAATCTGCACAAACCCCAGCCTACTAATACTTCCGTAATACACAAATTGGTTTAATTATTTATTTACTAACTAAATGATAATACAGGATACACACAGTAATGGGTTATAGAATATGGATCTAATACAATGAAACTTAATATGATAACCGGTCCCTAGCGGACCAACACAATATGACACGTGTTAAACAAGATGGAGGTTTAGAGAGAGAGAGAGAGAGAGGGAGAGATAGAAGAGAAGCACCCTTCAATACTTTTTGAAACTACGCTTAGTTTAGCCCTAATACCTTGCCCCGCACTGCCACACTATTGGTCAAAAAGTAATGCATGTTTTTACTTGAAGGTCTCCGTTGGTAATCTCTGTTGGGCCCACTTCAGGTGTCCTGGTCTTTGGTTCTCTGGTGTAAATCTCTGATTGTCCACAAGATGTCATGATGTCCTTCCTTTTCCTTGTCTATTTCCATGAAGATAGGTCTTCTGAGAATGGCTAATCATCCGTGTAGATACTCCCAACCTGGGGATGAAAGCAGTGTACAGTCATGGCCAAAAGTATTAGTCTCCACAAAGTTTGCTGCTTCAGTGTTCTTAGATCTTTATGTCAGTAGTTACTATGGTACACTGAAGTATAATTACAAGTATTCCATAAGTGTCAAAGGCTTTCATTGACAATGACATTCAGTTTATGCAAAGAGTCAATATTTGCAGTGTTGACCCTTTTTTTTCCAAGACCTCTGCAATCCGCCCCGGCATGCTGTCAATTAACTTCTGGGCCACATCCTGACTGATGGCAGGCCATTCTTGCATCAATGCTTGGAGTTTGTCAGAAGTTGTGGGTTTTTGTTTGTCCACCCGCCTCTTGAGGATCGACCACAAGTTCTCAATGGGATTAAGATCTGGGGAGTTCTGGCCCAAAATGTTGATGTTTTGTTCCCCGAGCCACTTAGTTATCACTTTTGCCTTATGGCAAGGTGCTCCATCATGCTGGAAAAGGCATTGGTCGTCACCAAACTGTTCTTGGATGGTTGGGAGAAGTTGCTCTCTGAGGATGTATTGGTACCATTCTTTATTCATGGCTGTGTTCTTAGGCAAAATTGTGAGTGAGCCCACTCCCTTGGCTGAGAAGCAGGATGATTTACTGTTGGCACGACACAGGACTGATGGTAGCGCTCACCTTGTCTTCTGGATGGCCCAAACAATCGGAAAGGGGATTCAGAGAAAATGACTCTACCCCAGTCCTCAGCAGTCCAATCCCTGTACCTTTTGCAAAATATCAGTCTGTCCCTGATGTTTTTCCTGGAGAGAAGTGGCTTCTTTGCTGCCCTTCTTGACACCAGGCCATCCTCCAAAAGTCTTCGCCTCACTGTGCGTGCAGATGCACTCACACCTGCCTGCTGCCATTTATGCACTCACACCTGCCGGTTCCCCGATCCCGCAGCTGAATCACCTTTAGGAGAAGGTCCTGGCGCTTGCTAGACTTTCTTGGGCGCCCTGACACCTTCTTCACAACAATTGAACCTCTCCTTGAAGTTCTTGATGATCCGATAAATGGTTGATTTAGGTGCAATCTTACCAGCAGCAATATCCTTGCCTGTGAAGCCCTTTTTGTGCAAAGCAATGATGACGGCACGTGTTTCCTTGCAGGTAACCATGGTTGACAGAGGAAGAACAATGATTTCAAGCACCACCATCCTTTTAAAGCTTCCAGTCTGTTATTCTTACTCAATCAGCATGACAGAGTGATCTCCAGCCTTGTCCTTGTCAACACTCACCTGTGTTAACGAGACAATCACTGACATGATGGCAGCTGGTCCTTTTGTGGCAGGGCTGAAATGCAGTGGAAATGTTTTTGGGGGATTAAGTTCATTTTCATGGCAAAAGAGGGACAATTAATTGCAATTTATCTGATCACTCTTCATGACATTCTGGAGTATATGCAAATTGCCATCAACACTGAGGCAGCAAACTTTGTGGAGACCAATACTTGTGTCATTCTCAAAACTTTTGGCCACGACTGTAGACAGCGATGACTTGAAGAGTGGGTGGTCCTGCTCGAATCCACCTTCTTAGATACAGTCCTCGAACATAGCATTGATTGTTAAGCGGTTCCTTTGTCCTAGAACCTTGTGTTGTCTTTTTGGGGTTGTGACTTATCGTAGAACTGGGCTGCAGCGCATAGTCCTAGTCAAGAATGTTGATTCGAGACTCACATGTTTTATACTTTCGGGCGGAACGGGGCGTTTCTGTCTTTATGACCTGCTCTCTGAATTCCCTGAGGCGTAGCAAGTGACAAAGCAAGGCATTAGAATTTACTATGATCTCATTTAAACAGCTAAAATCACAGTCTTATCGTCACAAAAACATTCTTTCTGGGTATTTTCTACAAAACATAAAGGTTGTAAACATCATTTACACAGTATGAAAACTCTTAAAGATACAATGTTTGTCATCACGTCTTCATTTAACATCATTCATATTCATAGGCCAACAGCCACTTTTGGATAAAAGTAATCATGTTCCAATATCTTGTTCCAATATCTTGTTTTATTGGCATAAAGTTTTTGGATCCAAGGAGATATAGTCTAACAAAGACCAATAAAACTGGGCCCGCTTCTGGTTGTCCCCCCCCCCCCCTCCCCTCCCCCTCCTTTGGGTGGGAGAGGAGCTTAGCAGAGATGGGTCCATCACATGACCTGCTAACCTCAAGTCATGACACTGGGGAGTGCCAATATATGGCAAATCGGTGGCTTAAAAACCTCTCAATGGTCAATACATAGCATCAGCACACACACACACACACACACGCACAGTACACACACGGATGCAGAGACATAGGTCCGGTACGTCTGATTAAGCTTGGCTGCGGTGGCGATAGTCCAAGTGTGCGCCGGGCAAAATCAACCGGAGGAGGAGGGAGGGCTGTTGTCATTTTCGGCTACCCTTTACTTACGCAATACTGGTAACTAATCATAGCCGAAATCACAGCTGAGGACAAGAAAAAAAGGAGGAGGAGCATGTGTGTGTTCATGCGTGTGTCCATATGTGTGTGCCTGTGTCTGTGATACACAGGTATATCCGTGGGGCGGGTGGGTTTAGTGCCACAAAATATTGTGTGGATGAAGGGCGGGTGGGTGGCAGGCTGTTTGAATAAAGAGAAAACAATGCATAAATGTATTTATTTTTTGTATAATTCTTGTGCAATTTGTGTCTATAGGCTTCACTAAGGTTTTCATTTGTTATTTTTATCTGGTGCTAGGCTCTAAAGCTTAGGCTACGCACTAACTGTCATCTAATATTGGAAAATATTTGGTGAGGTGGTAAAAGAGGATGATTGTTATGTGTGATAATTGTGAGGCGCTTTAAAAATCGACAGTCACAAGACAGGGATTTCAAATTGGCACGTCAAGGGAACTGTACTGTTCAGATGGGTTAAATAAAATAGTAGCCTAACTGAAATCTGGACTGTAGGTCTATAAACCAGGGGTTCTTAAACTTTCTCAGCCTGGGACCCAAGCTTACGAAAACATGCAACTATACATAAATATCAGTATATTTTATTGCCCTTATGCCCATTAACAAATGCAACATAGACAAATAACAATTAAATGAAATACCCATATAAATAGCTATTCATGTTTTTTTACCCCCATTAAAAACACTGTCTAGGTTGGAACTGTTGCTGGAACTGTTACTGTTAAAATACAATAAATCATTTGAATTCTGAACTGATTGATCACATCACACAGATGTATAACAGAACACACACACACAGGCTCCATTTTTGATAGTACAACCCTAAGTAACAGTACAGATGAAAAATGATCAGGCCTACTGTACATCTTACTGTATAAATTATTGTTGATTTAAAGTCTAGGTTGGAACTGTTGCTGTTAAAATACAATAAATCATGCTGAACTGGAATAAACTGATTGATCACATCACACAGGTGTAGACACACACAGGTTGTGAATGGTTGAAGTGTTCAACAGGTCTATTCTGGGCTCAGTTTTTGACAGTGCAACCCCGAGGTCATGCTCAGCATTGAGTCTGTTTCTTTACTTGTTTCTTAAGTATGCCAGAGTTGAGAACCCATGTGGTGCCAAACTGGATCAAAACATAGACTGCTTCCTCAGCCAGGCAGGAGACCGCTTCCTGCTGTAGATGAGCAACCCAGAACTGTGTGAGTGTGTTTGCGTCCATCAGTGTATTCCAGTTCAGAATAAAAATGATCACTTGTATTTTAACAGCAACAGTTGTTTTCCCATCTTCATCTGTACTGTTACTTAGGGTTGCACTAAGTAGCTAGATAACTTGCCTTGGCTAACGTTAGCTAGCTAGCTATTAGCTGTGTACAAGGGGATCATTTGAAAGAGAATCTCACATCGACTACTATGACAGATAGTATTCCCTTATTTCTGCTTATCATCACCTGTTGAACGCCTTGCTAGCTGACTTACTTTTCCACTGTCGAATCACTGTTTCCTGAAGCATTCTGCCCTGTTCTGAAATAACTCCCTAGGTTTACCGTCATGCTGTGGATGTTTGGACAGGACCTATCATTTTAATTTGTTTGTTTTGAGAGACTCATTATTAAACACTTCCCTTCACAAAACACATTGTGGGCGCTCCTCGTTATTTCTCAAAGTTTGTATTAAACAAAGAGAGAAACTCGTTTCATGACAATTGAGCTCAGTTAGAACTTGTAGCTAGCTTGAGTCCATTCGATGACAGTGGTGAGTGATGGCAAGCGGGAATGACAAGTCAGTGGCTGACCGTGCATCATCATCATCTGCTGCTGAACAACAGCACTGCAGCATGTGGGTCAAGGAATGATCTTCAAGAAAACTGACGAAAAAAGATGCAGTAAACCGTGAAGCACACAGGCATCTTCCACTCACTCGTGCAGCTGCCAAACTGTGCAGAGAACTCACTGTTAAGCAGAGAGCGCACTGAACAGAGAATGCAGTTGCACTTGGCCAAAATCAATTCCACTAATTCATGAAATAATTTAACATTTACTCTGATTTACTCGACCCACCATTAACAGGTCCGCGACCCACTTTGGCCCATACTTTAAGGATGCTATAACCTCTCACATAAGCTTAATATAATATTAGCTCCTGCAGAATTAAGAATTTCTTGCAAAAACGTTTTGACTCAGGAACAGAGAAATAAGATTTCTTTCTTTGAGCATCTTGAGAGAATGAATGCATGGTAGCGGTGCTATCTTTATCAGCATCATAAAAGCTGATAGTAGTTCAAGCACATAAAATATGCATCCAAGAGCGTATCATTTGTCTCTGTGCTGCTTGTTACTTCTTGGCTACCTGCCAAGTTTTTTTTTCTCCTTTTTATAACCGTTTAAATCAATTTTAATTTAACACATTTACCAACGTCTTTTTTCATTCAACCCGGACGCTTTATCTGGACATGGTTCTACAGGACTTCCACCAGCCGAAGCTAAGTAGTAACATTATTAACACTATGCCATCTGACGTTAACTGCAGTCACTGTAATCATAACATACAGGAAAACTATCGCCTTATTGCGAGGATAGCCTCGCTGCAAGCCCAGCTTCAGACGCAATCGTCAGGCAAGGGCAATTTAAGTGTAGGAAAGGATGAAATTGCGTCTGTGCCACCAGTAAGTACAGTTACTAGTAAAAATCCCCTCGCACAGTCCCCGCAGCTGGACAATTTTCTCAGGGCTTCTGGAAAGAAATGCAGACGGCATGTTCAACCAGTGTCACTCATTCAGCCGACAGAAACTTTCAACCCGTTCTCCCCATTAAGCAACGAGTCGGAGCCAGAGGCTTCTCAGGTCTCTCCTCCACCCGTTACGGGGTCTGAGCGAGTGAATCTGGCGAGTGTAGAGAGTATAGGGATATTGTTATCCACGTCGGCTGCAACGATGTTAGGATGAAACAGTCAGAGGTCACTAACAACATAGCTTCAGTGTGTAAATTAGCTAGAAAGATGTGTCGGCATCAAGTAATTGTCTCTGGCCCCCTCCCAGTTAGGGGGAGTGATGAGCTCTACAGCAGAGTCTCACAACTCAATCGCTGGTTGAAAACTGTTTTCTGCCCCTCCCAAAGGATAGAATTTGTAGACAATTGGCCCTCTTTCTGGGACTCACCCACGAAAAGGACCAAGCCTGGCCTGCTGAGGAGTGACAGACTCCATCCTAGCTGGAGGGGTGCTCTCATTATATCTTTGAACGTAGACAAGGCTCTAACTCCTCTACCTCCACTATGAGATAGGGTGCAGGCCAGGCAGCAGGCTGTTAGCCAGCCTGCCAGTTTAGTGGAGTCTGCCACTAGCATAGTCAGTGTAGTCAGCTCAGTTACCCCCATTGTCTGTGAACTCGATCTAGGTTGCGCAAACCTAAACATGGCGGTGTTCACCTTAGTAATCTCACTGGAATGAGTGACCATGTCCCCCGCGCATCCCGCAAAGGTGGAGGTGTTGCTAACATTTACGATAGCAAATTTCAATTTAACCCCAAAAAAGGACCGCATTTTCGTCTTTTGAGCTTCTAGTCATGAAATCTACAGTGGGGAGAACAAGTATTTGATACACTGCCGATTTTGAAGGTTTTCCTACTTACAAAGCATGTAGAGGTCTGTAATTTTTATCATAGGTACACTTCAACTGTGAGAGACGGAATCTAAAACAAAAATCCAGAAAATCACATTGTATGATTTTTAAATAATTAATTAGCATTTTATTGCATGACATAAGTATTTGATCACCTACCAACCAGTAAGAATTCTGGCTCTCACAGACCTGTTAGTTTTTCTTTAAGAAGCCCTCCTGTTCTCCACTCATTACCTGTATTAACTGCACCTGTTTGAACTCGTTACCTGTATAAAAGACACCTGTCCACATACTCAATCAAACAGACTCCAACCTCTCCACAATGGCCAAGACCAGAGAGCTGTGTAAGGACATCAGGGATAAAATTGTAGACCTGCACAAGGCTGGGATGGGCTACAGGACAATAGGCAAGCAGCTTGGTGAGGAGGCAACAACTGTTGGCGCAATTATTAGAAAATGGAAGAAGTTCAAGATGACGGTCAATCTCCCTCGGTCTGGGGCACCATGCAAGATCTCACCTCGTGGGGCATCAACGATCATGAGCAAGGTGAGGGATCAGCCCAGAACTACACGGCAGGACCTGGTCATTGACCTGAAGAGAGAGTCTCAAAGAAAACCATTAGTAACACACTACGCCGTGGCTCCGTAAGAAGCATCTCAAGGTCCTGGAGTGGCCTAGCCAGTCTCCAGACCTGAACCCAATAGAAAATCTTTGGAGGGAGCTGAAAGTCCGTATTGCCCAACGACAGCCCCAAAACCTGAAGGATCTGGAGAAGGTCTGTATGGAGGAGTGGGCCAAAATCCCTGCTGCAGTGTGTGCAAACCTGGTCAAGAACTACAGGAAACGTATGATCTCTGTAATTGCAAACAAAGGTTTCTGTACCAAATATTAAGTTCTGCTTTTCTGATGTATCAAATACTTATGTCATGCAATAAAATGCAAATTAATTACTTAAAAATCATACAATTGATTTTCTGGATTTTTGTTTTAGATTCCGTCTCTCACAGTTGAAGTGTACCTATGATAAAAATTACAGACTGCTACATGCTTTGTAAGTGGGAAAACCTGCAAAATCGGCAGTGTATCAAATACTTGTTCTCACCACTGTAGGCTAGAAAACTTTACAATGCAAGAAGACAGCTTTGTAGGCTAACTAACATCAATTCACTACCCTAGTACTTTGTTTGTGATAGCCGACCATAATGCAAAATATGCTGATTCACATTTAAATTTTAGCCTTTTGGCAGACGCTCTTATCCAGAGTGACTTTTTTATTATTATTTTTTTCAGAGCGACTTACAGGAACAATTAGGGCTAAGTGCTTTGCTCAAGGGCAGAGGCAGATATTTTACCTAGTCAGCTCAGGGTTTAGAATCAGCAACCTTTTCGGTTACTGGCCCAATGCTCTTAACTGCTAGGCTGCCTGATTAGGCTATAGACTACATTGCATAGAAATAAAATATTGATTGCCCATATTTGCCTCCTTCTGAAAATCGTCATGCTCCTTAAAAAAGGTAGGCTATATGCAAAACGTAGCTCAAGAGAAAGTGCAAGTGTCCGTCCACTCCCTCTCTCTAACTGTGCTCTCTTCAAACAACTGTATGTCTAGCTTATTGGCTGATATAGTCCAGTAATACTGATATAGTCCAGTAATACTGATATAGCCAAGCCTAATATAATTGGCCACTTGAGAATCTCTGGTAATTGAACCTATTTCTTAGGTTATTTTTGTGCATTTTGATTTTGCCAAGAGTGCAAACTTTCTGGGACCAAGTGAGCTGTCACATACGCCTAAAATAACATTGCGGGACTGCGGTTGGTTTTGGGACCAGTTCTTGCAGGAGCAGGTGGGAATGGGAAAGCCAGCGGGAGCGGTATGAAAAGCTGAGGGTGCGGGCGGGAGCAGGATGAAGAAATCAAACCAGATGACTTGATACATTAAAACCCATGTTAAATTCATATGGACACTGCATGACACTGCTTCCACAAAACGTTCTTGTATTGAAAACCCCCTTATGATCTATGATACGTTTTAGCTTCACAAAGAGTAATGTCTCATCTCCTCTAGCCCGAGGGAAGAAAGGGGAGGAGGAGGATAATGTTCAAAATACGTGTGTGTTTCAGGTTAGATTTAGGCCCTATTCATTGGTAACTGAACAGTGTAAAAGATTGGTATAGTCGTTCCAAAAGACAGTGCCACAACCCAAAACCGGGCTGTACATTTTAGTCGGTTTGACGTGTCTCATGATCCTGAACTGGACAAAAAAGTCAGAAAACGTAGCTACACATACAGCCTGCAACGACAAATAGCTTAAGCTACCAACTTTGTCACCCAACTACACGGAGCCCCATTTTACTGACCCCATCACACTGACCAAATAAATGTGTATGATAAACACCACATGCCTCCATAATTACATATTACTTCTGTCCAGAAGAACAAAATACAGTAAAATTAAGTGCATATGACTTGATTACATCCCAAGTAACAAAGTGTGCCTGAAAGCATAGATCAAAATAGTCCAAACAGCAGTGACCACAATTTCTTTCTGATTAGCTTCCACAAAACGTTCTTGTATTGAAAACCCCCTTATGATCTATGATACGTTTTAGCTTCACAAAGAGTAATGTCTCATCTCCTCTAGCCCAAGGGAAGAAAGGGGAGGAGGAGGATAGTTGCAGGATATTGCAGTATTTGTCCGTTCTTTGTGTGTAGGCAGGGGGACATGCGGATCCAATTTTGGCTGCCATTGCCGGGAGGGAAGAGAGAGAGGAAGTATTTTCAACAGAGAGATACATCGTTTTGCAGAAACATGTCACGTGAACTATCATTTAATTTCTGGTAATTTGCTAAACTTAGCAGAAAATACTATGGAACATCTTATTCAGAACAAAATGTACAAAAGCGTCTCATGCAGCAGATATTCGTCAACTGACTGCTCAACTCGTGTTTTCGAAACCAGCCTGAGACTACAGTCATTAGAATCTCACATCACATCGTAAGCTATCGGTTCTCAGCAGCATCCAGGACTTTAGGTAAATGACACTTCGGTCACAAACAGAGAATCTATAGCCCTATTAAGCGAACAGTAAAACTAATACAGCCAACGCGTCCTGCTGGGACAGCAGTAAACGTGTCCTGGGATTGTACGAGGTCATCTGTCCATTTATGATGCAATAACAACCTCAAATGCCACTCACTTGGCGGCAGAGGTGAGTTCAGTCCGTCTGGTGAGTCCCTAAACGTAACTACTCAGATATAGAGCAATAGCTATAAAGATGATGAAGCGGACCCACTTCACCAGCCAGGCCAGAAGAAAATCTTGCACTGTGTAACTGTATCTTATTATGGCACAAAGGCCAGGGGTTGTCCTATGCCACATTAGAGAACACAACACTGGTGGTGGTACCAAGGCTGCATTTTAATTACCTAAAGTAGCCTCCTCACCTCATATCATCTTCACTGAGCTGGGGGGTGAAAACTGGATAGGGGCATTTCCATCTAAAAGGACCCATGAGTACCAACATGTGACGTTCATAAGAGTAGTGCTGTCACGATACCAGAATTCTTACTTCGATACCAGGTTTAGTATCCCGATACTCGATACCATCACGATACTCGATACCAAAACAATACAATGGCAAAAAAAGAAGGTGTAAGTCACCAGACAGATAAACTCAGCTACTGCTCTGTTCAATCGTTGGGCATCTTTTGAGTTATCATTCTAGTAGGCATTTTTTATGTCAACATTTTTCAGAGACGGCTATTGTATGGATTAATAAATGAATTATACCACCATACAATCAATTTGGCTATGTTTTTACCAATCTAACTACATAACACAATGAGTGTAACTTGGCTATATACAAGGGGTACCAGTACAGAGTCGATGTGCAGGGAGGGGTACGATGTAATTGAGGTAGATATGTACATATACATCGGAATAAAGAAGTGACAGATTGTAAACAGTAGCAGCAGCGTATGTAATGAGTCAAAAAGGTTTGTAGCTATTTGGTTAACTCTAACTATTCAGCAATCTTATGGCTTAGGTGTCGAAGCTGTTCAGGGTCCTGTTGGTTCCAGACTTGGTGCATCTGTACCGCTTGCCATGCGGTAGCAGAGAGAACAGTCTGTGACTTGGGTGGCTGGAGTCTTTGACAATTTTTAGGGCCTTCCTCTGACACCGCCTGGTATAGAGGTTCTGAATGGCAGGGAGCTTGGCCCCAGTGATGCGGTCAGATTCCAAGCAATTGCCATACCAAGCGGTGATGCAGACAGTCAAGATGCTCTGTAGTGTAGCTGTAGAACTTTGAAGATGCGAGGGCCCATACCAAATCTTATCAGCCTCCCACTTGTTGGCCAACAGACTTTCTTGTGGAGTTTTCATTCAATAGGGTACATTTATCTTAGGCCATCCCCCTTTTCAATACGGTGTACCTTTTAGTTAGAATTTTGTCGACAAACTCGCTAGAAAATATTGAGAGAACGGTTTGAGATTACTAGGGATCAATGAAAGAAAGCCATCTAAATATATGCATATTAGTCTCCGTTTAGATTTACTCTGATCTTGTAGATTATTTAGGTTTAGGAAAGTATTTCGGTTTGGAGAGCCTTTACGCACAAAAGAAAATGGTTTGAATCATTCTGAAAATTGCCACATTCAGTTCTTCAACACATGGTAATACATATAAATTATAATAGGGAGAATAGTGTACAATAGGTTATATCCTCATCTATTGCCTGCACTAACTGTGTGATGACATGGCCAAATATTGCGTCATACGTTGGGTTCAAACTGTTACGGCTTGGTCTGCGCTCCAAAACTATTTAATTACCCTAAATGTTATTTTATAGATATGATCAACTGTTACTAACGATCCTCAGCAACAACCACACAGCCGAGATGGTGTTTACAGAGGAAGCAAAATAATACATCTGTCCTATTTCACACATGTACAAGTACGCATGTGTGAATAGGAAATGTTTTTTTGCATATCCCACTCCCCCTGAGACACCTTTGGAAAGTGGGTTCAGAGCCAGGGATCAGCAATTATTGACAGTGACCCAGGTGCAATTAGTGTTATGTGCCTTGCTCAAAGGCAATGACAGATTTTTCACCTAGTCGCCTCAGGGATTTGAACCAGCGACCTTTCGGTTACTGTCCCAACGCTCCTAACTGCTAGGCTACCTGCCACCATAAGGTAAACAAAACAATGGAATTAAATGGAATGATAATGTAGGCTGTACCAACTGAACTAACAGTAAATTGGCAGTTGAATACGTGTGGATATTAGGCCTACTGACGATCGATACAGATAGTGTCTAATATTTAACATGATAGAAATAGGAAACAGAGAAAGTCGGGGTAGCCTATAATTAAGACATCCGAGAGTGCCCATCCTTGCAGAGGAAAAGGCAGCACAATTAAAATTCTGCATAATGGCAGCATTTCATAAAGTTTACTGTGGGAAAGTTGATATGCTTCAGTTTTCTGCCATATGACTGGTTTCACATTTTTCTCCAGCGATAAAATAAAGGTAAAATAGATCTAAAACAAGTGTAATTTACAGTGCATTTGGAAAGTATTCAGACCCCTTGACCTTTTCCCCATTTTGTTACGTTACAGCCTTATTCTAAAATGTAATAAATACATTTTTTCCTCAATCTACACACAATACCCCATAATGAAAAGGCAAAAATAGGTTTTTAGAAATTATTGCTAATTTATAAACTAAAAAAAATGAAATATCACTTTTACATAAGTATTCAGACACTTTACTCAATACTTTGTTGAAGCACCTTTGGCAGAGATTAAAGCTTTGAGTCTTCTTGGGTATGATGATACAAGCTTGGCACACATGTATTTGGGGAATTTCTACCATTCCTCTCTGCAGATCCTCTCAAGCTCCCACAGTGTTTCTCGTTGTTCTAGTATCGAAAATATACTTTTTGGTATACCGTGCAACACTAAGTGCATGTCAAATTGTGTGGCAAATGAAAGCAAAGAGTCTGAAAGCTAAGAGCCTTTTTAAAATTAAATTAAGGCGTATACACATTAGGAATAAGCAAAGGCCTTCTGTAAGTTTAAGAAACATTGCCTTGTGCCTTCTAATCGCTTTAAGATATTTATCTCCCTCATGATGAAAGTTCACAGAAGTAACAAGTAGTCTTGCACATTTTGCGGAATATTCAGAGGTGGAAACTTTCCGAGGGAATTAACGGGAATTTAAGGGTATTAACGGAAATATATGCAAATTAATTTTAAATGTAGATGTTTTTTGCATTGGATATATTTACCATATCATATGTAGACAGAAATATAAACCTTTTACCTTATAAGTAGACATAATTGCAAATGATTCATACCTTCCAATAGAAATACAAAAAAAATACAATTTAGTTACGAATTAAACTTTAGTTAATGAGTTGACTCTTCACATGGGATAACTTCACTGAACAGCAAAATAAAGGGAATATTGAATGATCCCCAATGATCCATCGCATTGCCCAAGAACGTTTTCAACATACATTTGTAAAATGATAGTCTAGAAACTAAAGCTTTGGTTGTCTTCCTCTCAGGCTTCCATGTCTTCTCCCTGAACCTCTTGAACATCAGACTCTGAGGCCTCATCTTCACTGTCACTTTCCAACCTTGTTGAGGATGGCTCGTTGTCAGGCTCAAAAAGCCTCGAATTTGCCCGGATGGCCACCAATTTTTCAAACCCTTGTATTGGTCAGCCTGTTGCGTGCTTTGGTGTACGTGTGTGTTCCCAAACAGATCCACAAAGTCTCTTCCACCAGGTGGCTGATGAGATATGTTGGCACAACTGCCTATTGCATATTGCATCTCCATCCCAAAGCCCTTGCTTGGAAGTGTACTTCGCCAGACTACCAAGAACCTTGCCCTCATCCAGGCCAAGGTGGCGAGACAAGGTAGTGATGACACTATAGGCCTGGTTGACCAGACAGGATGCTCTTGTCAGCGTACTTGGGATCCAACATGTAAGCTGTGGCGTGTATGGGCTTCAGGCAGAAGTCTTCACGCTTTTTGATGTATTTCAGAACTGCAGTTTCTTCTGCTTGGAGCAACAGTGAAGTGGGCAGGGCAGTACGGTTTTATTCTCTTACATCTGCAAGCAGAGTCTGAACATCAGACAGGATGGCATTGTCTCCCTCAATCCGTGCAATGGCTACTGCTATAGGTTTCAGGAGTTTCAGACTGCTTACCACTCTCTCCCAAAATACATCATACAGGAGGATCCTCTTAATGGGGATGTCCATATTGGCAGACTGTGATATGGCCATTTCTTAGAGAGACTCCTTTCCCTCCAGGAGACTGTCAAACATGATGACAACACCAACCCAAAAGGGTGTTGCTGGGCAGCTTCAATGTGTGGCTCTTATTCTTCTCACTGCTTGGTGAGGTATATTGCTGCTATAACTTGATGACCCTTCACATACCTAACCATTTCCTTGGCTCTCTTGTAGAGTGTATCCATTGTTTTCAGTGCCATGATGTCCTTGAGGAGCAGATTCAATGCATGAGCAGAACAGCCAATGGGTGTGATGTGAGGGTAGGACTCCTCCACTTTAGACCAAGCAGCCTTCATGTTCGCAGCATTGTCTGTCACCAGTGCAAATACCTTCTGTGGTCCAAGGTAATTGATGACGGCCTTCAGCTCATCTGCAATGTAGAGACTGGTGTGTCTGTTGTCCTTTGTGTCTGTGCTCTTATAGAATACTGGTTGAGGGTTGGAGATGATGTAGTTAATTATTCCTTACCCACGAACATTCGACCACCCATCAGAGATGATTGCAATACATTCTGCTTTCTCAATGATTTGTTTGACCTTCACTTGAACTCAGTTGAACTCTGCATCCAGCAAATTAGTAGATATAGCATTGTGAAATTCTGAACATTCTGAAATCTCTTCCAATACACATTGACTGTGAGCATCAGAGGTGAACCAGTTGCATACACAGCTCGAGCAAGACATTCATCAGTATTTCTCTGACTACGTTCCTCCATTGAGTCAAAAAAAAAAAACGGATTCCAGGAGGACCATGAGCTGTTGCTATCGATAAGGTGTCTGATTCATAATTTTCATCTCGAATAGAAGTAGAGGGACTTTTGTCAGAGGTTGCTTGTTGTGAGTGCTGAGGGAACTTTATGCACTTGCATCTTTGGTGCATTCTTCACATATGATTTGGCACAGTATTTGCAAAATGTACACAGCTTTTCCTTCTACATTAGCTGCAGTGAAATGTCTCCATACATCAGATAGTGCTCGTGGCATTTTCCTATAAAGATTAGGAAAACAATTGTAAAAATATATATACAGTGGGGAGAACAAGTATTTGATACACTGCCGATTTTGTAGGTTTTCCTACTTACAAAGCATGTAGAAGTCTGTAATTTTTATCATAGGTACTCTTCAACTGTGAGTGACAGAATCTAAAAATCCAGAAAATCACATTGTATGATTTTTAAGTAATTAATTTGC
This sequence comes from Thymallus thymallus, assembly GCA_023634145.1. Lineage (NCBI taxonomy): Eukaryota > Metazoa > Chordata > Actinopteri > Salmoniformes > Salmonidae > Thymallus > Thymallus thymallus. Next base: position 17,018,833 of record CM042398.1, read on the forward strand.
ATTTTATTGCATGACATAAGTATTTGATACATCAGAAAAGCAGAACTTAATATTTGGTACAGAAACCTTTGTTTGCAATTACAGAGATCATATGTTTCCTGTAGTTCTTAACCAGGTTTGCACACACTGCAGCAGGGATTTTGGCCCACTCCTCCACCTTCTCCAGATCCTTCAGGTTTCGGGGCTGTCGCTGGGCAATACGGACTTTCAGCTCCCTCCAAAGATTTTCTATTGGGTTCAGGTCTGGAGACTGGCTAGGCCACTCCAGGACCTTGAGATGCTTCTTACGGAGCCACTCCTTAGTTGCCCTGGCTGTGTGTTTCGGGTCGTTGTCATGCTGGAAGACCCAGCCACGACCCATCTTCAATGCTCTTACTGAGGGAAGGAGGTTGTTGGCCAAGATCTCGCGATACATGGCCCCATCCATCCTCCCCTCAATACGGTGCAGTCGTCCTGTCCCCTTTGCAGAAAAGCATCCCCAAAGAATGATGTTTCCACCTCCATGCTTCATGGTTGGGATGGTGTTCTTGGGGTTGTACTCATCCTTCTTCTTCCTCCAAACACGGCGAGTGGAGTTTAGACCAAAAAGCTCTATTTTTGTCTCATCAGACCACATGACCTTCTCCCATTCCTCCTCTGGATCATCCAGATGGTCATTGGCAAACTTCAGACGGGCCTGGACATGCGCTGGCTTGAGCAGGGGGACCTTGCGTGCGTTGCAGGATTTTAATCCATGACGGCGTAGTGTGTTACTAATGGTTTTCTTTGAGACTGTGGTCCCAGCTCTCTTCAGGTCATTGACCAGGTCCTGCCGTGTAGTTCTGGGCTGATCCCTCACCTTCCTAATGATCATTGATGCCCCACGAGGTGAGATCTTGCATGGTGCCCCAGACCGAGGGAGATTGACGTCATCTTGAACTTCTTCCATTTTCTAATAATTGCGCCAACAGTTGTTGCCTCCTCACCAAGCTGCTTGCCTATTGTCCTGTAGCCCATCCCAGCTTTGTGCAGGTCTACAATTTTATCCCTGATGTCCTTACACAGCTCTCTGGTCTTGGCCATTGTGGAGAGGTTGGAGTCTGTTTGATTGAGTGTGTGGACAGGTGTCTTTTATACAGGTAACGAGTTCAAACAGGTGCAGTTAAAACAGGTAATGAGTGGAGAACAGGAGGGCTTCTTAAAGAAAAACTAACAGGTCTGTGAGAGCCGGAATTCTTACTGGTTGGTAGGTGATCAAATACTTCTGTCATGCAATAAAATGCAAATTAATTACTTAAAAATCATACAATGTGATTTTCTGGATGTTTGTTTTAGATTCCGTCTCTCACAGTTGAAGTGTACCTATGATAAAAATTACAGACCTCTACATGCTTTGTAAGTAGGAAAACCTGCAAAATCGGCAGTGTATCAAATACTTGTTCTCCCCACTGTATATATATACACAATTCCATGTACAGATAAATAGTTACAACTCCTTTGTAAAATAAATGTTATAAAACGAAACAGGTGAATTAACACTCCTCAGTTAGCAGGCTCAAGCAAGCTAAAACCCACATGGTAGAAAAAACTAACTAGCAGACATTTTTAACAAGTTAGAAATGATTTAAACACACTTTGTTGTAGGCTACTATTTACTAGTTAACAAAAAATAATGTATGTCGTATAAAATATATTCACCTCACCCAGTATTGTAATCAAAACTTACCAGTAAGTATGTAGTCCTTGGCTCAGACAGTGTAGTAGTGTGGGCTCAATAGCATCTCATTAGTGTGCAAGATCTTGAGAATCAGCTGTACATTTAATGAAAGAGTGCACTGCACATGTGATGGAAGAATGCACTGTGCATGCAGAGGATTGCAATTCCATTGAATTGGGGATAGTTGAACCAAAATATGCCACAAGACCTAGAATTGCCTTATGAGTATCCCACAAAAAATGTTCACTGTTATAATCTAACTTTTTTGATTAATTTAATCAAAATTCACAAAATTCCCGGGCTTAACTTCCCATGGAAGATTTCCGAAAAAATTCTGGAAATTTACCTGAAAGTTTCCGACCCTTTGCAACCCTAGTAACAAGTAAAAGTTGACCTACCAATGGCAACGTTCTTATCCCTTGCTTGCTAGCTAGCTAACTACGGCTAACTTCATGTCAAACATCGCAGCCAGAATAACCACAGTAGCTGCATTTGCATAAGCTGTTTTCTAGTGACATTTATTTGGATGCATCCACAACAATGAGCTAATGAGGCGTGATTTCGCCTGGCATAGAAAATGTCATAAGTCACTGTTGTTCAGAGGAGCTAGCCAACAACACAATCACTTTAAACTGAAGCTAGACAAGACTGCAAACTAGCTGTACTTCATTTCGTTTTTCAATTTAAATTTATTTGTATATATCCATAAAAATGATGTCAGCTGACTCATGATTTCGATTGGCTGAGAAATGCTGCCTGCCTGTTTGTCTCATCCCGACACGTTCATTACTATGGGACAACTGGAGATCGAATTTGAATATTGAAACAATGTTGCAAATGTCGGAGAGCAAGGTTTATACAAATCTCTGCTGTTAAAAACTGAAATATTAGTCTAAAAGAAATGAGAATGTCTAGATGCTTTTTATATTGGAGATCAAGTTTATACATTTCCTGGCTGGGTTGATGAGACAGTGGATCGCGCAGTCAGATGGAACAGAGTAAGTAGGCATTTTAACGTCATAGATTTTAAGAAATTTCCCCCTCTGGGATCAATAAAGTACCCATCTATCTATCTAGCTATCTCTAGATTTAGCCGGTGTTAACTTGTGCAATAGACACCAGCTGGAATGTGGTTTTAACCAATCAGCATTCAGGATTAGACCCACCCGTTGTATAAAGGAAAATAATGCACGCTCCAGAATGCCCTTCAAGCCAATCAGAAACAAGTATTCAACAATGCCATGGTATAAAGTACAGTAGAGTCATTTTTGCTTGTTTTTTCTGTTAAACTTTTTAAATGGTGCAGAATGCAGTACATCAGCTTTCTAAAAAAGGAGGGGAAAAAACATTATTGGGGGGTGTATCTAACTTGAATATTTTCCCTATGTTCATATTAAAATGTATTTATTTGATTAGATTAGGGCAGACACAAATTAACAGTTGAAACAATTAATAGTTTAAGCCAATTTGTGACACAATTTGCTGATTTTCCATGGCCACCCCATGACTCATTCTTGGTACCACCTTGGCCCCCCAATTATGAAATTCATAGAAAGGCTTTTGTAGGTTGCTAGCCAGTAGCCAACAGGGTAATATGAGCCTTAATAACACCCTCAGTACCAGAGGTTACTGGGGAGAGGAGGCCGTACTTAGAGTCAGTTCTGAGCTCAGCTTGGCTTACTCACCTTACAGAGCAAAGTCCCTACTATTATAAACAAGTAGGCTACCAACACAGGAATAAAGTGTTACAATGCCACCACACAAGTCGGTCCAGCGCGCTGCAAAGACACAAAAGGCCGGGTCAGGGAAGGGGAATGGGGCTACTGGAGCCAAGCCAAGACTACCCACCTACCCTGACCTGGAGTTTAGGAGCAAAACATCTGAGGTCACCAAAACAAAACGAACACAAATTTGAATCACAAATGGCACCCTATTCCCTATTTAGTGCACAAATTTTGACCAGGGCCCATATTGTTTTGGTCAAAAGTAGTGGATTTGGGATTAGGGGGACATTGCATATAGATTATGCATATAGCATATGTTGTGTTTGTTTACCCTGTAATTTTAACAAGCAGGTACGAACGGTGATGGTGGCAGCCTGTTCTTGTTTCGTCAACCTCGACAGTGTCCGCTTCATTCCTTTTAACAAGTCAACTACCGCTGCCGCCACATGACAAACGAGTGATTTAAAGTGATTTATTAGGTTGCAATTGTGGCTACGAGACAGATCAGTGCAATATCCGATGTAAGACAATGATGGGTACATGGACATGTTGATGTCACAGAGAAAGGAAATGTCACAAGTAACAAGCATAGGACAAGGAATTGTGGGCAAGGAATGTGGGTTTGCTTTCTGTGTTGTAATAGACACTCTGACCTGTCAATCATGAGGGTTTGATAAAGAAAGCAATGGAGGGTGTTTCGAGGGGATGGGGGGTTTGACAAGAGGTCTCTTGTTTGGTGGTCTCCCAATATGATCTGCTTGTCAAAGCATTGGGCGAAGGTCCAACGTGATGTAAACCTACTTTTTAATTCAACAAAAATGCATACAGGGACAGGGCTCTATGGATGAACCCTCATTACTGTGTTGGTGGGCTTATGTTCCCAAAAGGAAACCAAATATTTAAAGTACTTATCTGAAATCTGTGTTTCAGTCCAACTGCAGCCAGCAGTCCCCACCACTTGGTTTGAAACCGAATGAGCAAGGCTACATTGCTGGGAAATATAACTACCCTCAAATTTGTAGACGGAGCGAGTGATGCAAGGACTGACATTAGATCGGCATGCTATTTTTAAACCATATTTGAAAACTAGGCCTATACATTGCTTGCTTGCAAAGACTCAAATGACGACAACAAACCAATGCAGTAATAGCCTTCAACCTAAAGATTTGGCTTCATACAAAGCCCATAAAGCATAGACTAGTTTATAGACCTATGCTTCAGAATAAATTGAAGTGACCATTAAATGGCAGGAAAAGTTATGGTTTGTGGCTTTTAGGCCAACTTTACACACCAGTTATTTTTTGCAATCACATTGATGGATAATTTATTATTTTCAGGTGGTGCTTTTTCATTAGGTTCAAGAGTGCTTTTTGTTGTCTATGGGGGTAACTGACCACCACATCAACAACCAATTAACACATCCACCTTTCAAAAAGGAAAATAAACAAAAGATTCTCTAAAAAAGGCTAAATCTGTTGGTTTGTCAATCTGTTGGTTCAAGCACACATTTGACTGAGGCAATCGTTAGTATGCTGGCACCATCATTATCATGTCTTTATGATTGACAAGTGTACATCATTGGCTGGTACTAGTACCAAATAGACCAAGAATACATTGTAATTCAAGGCACATCTCTATGCTGTAATTCAAGCCATATGAGTGCATAGCGCCATGAGGTATGGATAATGGAATACCATATTATTGTGTAACTGTGAGTCAAAATGGCCAGCAGGAATGTTGTAATGATGTTGGGGGCTTCAACAAACCAAGTTCCTCCTCTCCAGCAATGTTTGGCGACAACGATAAACATACAGTGCGCACGCACACCATTGGAAACACCAGCCTGCACTCATGTGCAAACTCACCATAAGGGTCCGCAGTTGCTTGCAGATCTGCATACCCACATCCATTCTACACATTTTGCACTAGAGGCTTCCTACCAAAAACAAGAGCTTCAGAGAAACTACACTCTCCACAAACAACCCTCCACTCACGCTTCCTCTACTCCACCACACCACTTCAATGTACAGATAGTATCGCTCCTATGTAGAAAACAAAGGTCCTAGAGTTCAAGGGGTCACGTTCTCAGGAGCCTTTAGCTGACAATTCAAGCATCAAGCTCTTGGAATCAGTGCATTGACTAACTATATCTATAGACTTAAGAGTCATTGCGCTAACGCCAGTTAGCAATAGCTCACGAACCTACCTTCAACCTGCATGCAGATACATACAATTTTTGTCCATGAGTTAATCCGACTAGAAAAAGGGCTTAATTGCTAAAAATCTCACACTATCCCTTTAACTAATAGTATGCTGGTCAATAACGTTGTGTGGTCCGCCTACCTTGTGCTGCGCCCCTAAACTACATACTACCTTGTATTTGTATTTTACATTAAAACAGTCTGAATTAATCTAATCTAAAACAATACATAGGCTATGTCAATAATGTTTTGTTGGTGAGGAAGTCTTAGTCGCCCCATTTTACACCTAGCTAAGGATTATTGTGCTTCAATAAACAGTATTTCTGAAGTTTCAATGTAGGCATGAAAGCTAGCATAAATTTGTCAATTAGCTTGCCAGCTGAGCCAGTCACTGAAATGATGTTACTAACAAATCAGCTGCCTATATAGCCTAGTGCTGCACACACAATGTTAAATCTTCCAACAAAAGCTAGATAGCAAGCTACTGTAGTCCAGTTTATGCTAACTGTATTAAGAGTGTTCATGAAGCAGCTGTTCTGACACAAGTCATTGCAGTAGCCTTCCGAGGTGCTTCAACAAAGTACTGAGTAAAGGTTCTGAATACTTATGTAAATGTGATATTTCTAAAAACCTGTTTTTGCTTTGTCCTTGTGGGGTATTGTGTGTAGATTGATGAGGGAAAAAAGGTATTTAATAAATTTTAGAATAAACAAATAAGAAAAAAAATATTTAACCTTTATTTAACTAGGCAAGTCAATTAAGAACAATACTTATTTACAATGACAGCCTACACCGGCCAAACTCTGTGGGAGTTGTAAATTTGTTCTTTACGGACTTGCCTAGTTAAATAAAGGTTATATAAAAAAAGAAATCAAAAAATTAAAACTCTGCCGATCTGTCAGCGACCATCAGGTTCTTGGTCACCTCCCTGACCAATGCCCTTCTCCCCAATTGCTTAGTTTGGCCAGACGACCAGCTCTAGGAAGAGTCTTGGTGGTTACAAACTTCTTCCATTTAAGAATGATGGAGGCCACTGTGTTCTTGGGGACCTTCAATACTGCAGAAATGTTTTCCCCAGATCTGTGCCTCGACACAATCCTGTCTCTGAACTCTACAGACAATTCCTTCGACATCATGGTCTGGTTTTTGCTCTGACATGCACTGTCAACTTATATAGACCGGTATGTGCCTTTTCAAATCATGTCCAATCAATTGAATTTACCACAGGTGGCCTCTAATCAAGTTGTAGAAACATCTCAAGGATGATCAATGGAAACAGGATGCACCTGAGATCAATTTCAAGTCTCATAGCAAAGGGTCTGAATATGTATGTAAATAAGGTATTTCTGTTTTAAATGTTTAATACATTTCAAAAAATTTAGAAAAACCTGCTTTCGCTTTGTCATTGTGAGGTATTGTGTGTAGATTGCAGATTATAATTTTTTAAATCCATTTTAGGTTGAGGATGTAACGTAACAAAATGTGGAAAAAGTCATGGAGTCTGAATACTCTCCGAAGGTACTGTACATATATATATATATATATACACACACACAAACACACACACACACACACACACAAACTTCAATATTCTGCCCATATGAACGAATATACAATATTGTACAAATATACAATATTTGTAGCCCTACATGATTTAATAAAAAGTAGTAAACGTACACATTTAATAACATACTCATGAACAAAATCACGCAATAGTAAACATACACAACATTGTTTCACATTCTTTAATAACAATCACGCAATAGGCTACAGGTAACTCCACAGCTTCCCGGGAAACTCAACGTATTGTAGCTTCACACAGATTAAAGAGTAGCGGAGGAAGGAGTTCGTTCTGCTGCATTGTTCGCAGTAAAATATTTAACTTTGTGGAGGTGCTTCGTATGCAGGAGATAGAAAATAAAAACAAAGCGGTGGCTAATAATTGCAAACTATTAATTCACTGTCACAATGTTTGTAATAATTTTGCTAGTTATTCTGCCTACATCATGGAGTTATGCAAGAGTGCAGTGATATAAAAAATAAGGAAGGATGATTACATTTTTTTAATGTCTGTTGCAGATGGCTGACTTAGTATAGGCTTTCTCCTGGAGTAGTTCAAACAGGCCCTCGGCTCTCTCTGCCTTGCTGCTGTCACAGCGATGTAACTTATAGATGCACATATGCATCAGGCAGCACGCACACACACACAAACTATCTTTGATATGATGATTGGGTCATTTTGATGTAGATTTTTATTTTTCTGGTTACATTTTTTTAAGTCGAGCTTAACAAACAAGACAGAATCATTCAAATGATCTCTATGCAGCATATAGCCTAGTAAATGGGTAATTTGGTGGAGGAGGAGAAGAGCCATGCAGCTACACCACTGAGCCCACCGAGCCCTCTAGCGCAGTGACAGCCAGGCTCAGCTGTACCAAGCCCTGAGGAGAACAGAGTGTTACAGCTACACCACTGAGCCCACCGAGCCCTCTAGCGCAGTGACAGACAGGCTCAGCTGTACCAAGCCCTGAGGAGAACAGAGTTACAGCTACAGAATCTTAATTTGATAATTCTGTAGTTTCAACTTTCAAACTTGTAGTTTATTGAAGATGAAAAAAGGCTTCAAAAGTACGAACACACAGGTGTACGAACACACAGGTGTGATCATTCTGCAGTGGTCCCTGCAGTGATTAGAACGTCTAGTTACGATTGTCAACAGTCAGCGTTTTAGCTGGCCACTTTTTTCACAGAAACATTTTGCACAGAGTCTTTACAACTTTATGTCCTCAATGGGTCAGTTCATTTTTGGATCACAAAAGTAGGAACAGCATACCACAATCGAAAAATGTAGGCTACATTAGTCCTAGCGAGAACTCAGTAAAGAGTGAGCTAACACAAGCCATTATAATTAGCCGCTCCTCTCACTCATCCTGCCTAATCTCTCTCTTCAAACAGTATGTTGCTAGCATGCAAAAGCTGTCATCAATCTCCGGGAAGAAAGATGTCCAGTTCCAGTTATGATGTTGGCAAGTTATATTCAAAACTGTGTGTGTAGTACAGAATAAATAAATGTATTAGTCATTAGAATAAAATCAGGATATAGCAATAATACAATGTTACAATGAAGTAACATAACTGAAGAGCTCCACAAGGGGGCAGGGCAGAGCTATGCTAAACAAGCTAAATTAATACACAGGCTAATGCAATGGTTATGATAAGGATACAACACAAGCTAATACTTCTTTGACGCCATTAGCATAGTTTTACAGGGGGGAAAAGTTTGGCCAGGTTCTGTTCTGACTGGGGATGTCTGCATACTGTGGCCTGAGGAAACACTGGGGGAGTGCTTGGGCTCTCATTAAAAAGATAAGTTTTTCCGGCTCATCTAGCTAATCCTCGCCTTACATTAGCATAGCATGCCTCAAAGAAATTGTCCACCACAGTGAAATGGGCTACTTCTATGTGAATTAGTCTCTGGATTACATCTTGAAACTAAGGGCAACCATGGCATCTGTGACAGAGAGGGAAAAGAATCCATCCATGTATCCAGGTAAGTCTAGCTAGCTACATTTTCAGATATTACACATTTCTAATTGTCAGAAAGTCATTTTAATTTCAAGTTAAAGTGTACTGTTAGCTAGCTAGCTAATGTTAGCTGGCTCGCTAGCTAACGTTAAGTGTGTGATCTGTTTAGTAATATTTTTGTATCTCAGAGCCATTTGCTTTGGTAGTTATAGCCTAATGTTAGCTAGCTAACATTGGACCTGGTTGGTTAGCTACCTGCAGATTCCTGCAGGGTAGTAATGTCATGAGTTGGGATTATGGTTCATTGTTTAGCTAGCAAACTACATGTCTTAACAAAAGACTCCACTATGCAAGTATCCATTTCAATAGAATGTTCAAGCTGTTACTGCGACAAGACAGCTGTTGTAACTGGTAAATTCGCTCTGGCTATCTACTCCGATTTCAGAGCACTCTCGTCCAAGTGTGCCAGAGCGCAGAATAACTGACAAATTTACGAACGCTCAATACCCATTGAATATGGCCAGTGTCAGTAAACGTTGGCAAAAAAATGTAAATTGCCGTCACAAACGCTCTGGATAACATAAAAACAGCCTAACCAGCTCTGCTAGGGCGAGTGAGCAAAAAAAAAAAAAGAGGTTACAAGTTTATCAACTTTCAAAGCAGAATTACTTTCCCATTGTTCCTCAACTGTAGTGAATGATATACCATTTTCTAGCTCTGAGTCTCTACTTTTTTCCAATGTAAAAAAAACACAATTTCTAATTTTGCTACATTAGACCAAATTGAGCCGGTCGGTCACATATGTACACTGTACACTGGGCCCTATGGAGATAACATGGGAGTGAGTGAGTTGCCATAGGGCTGGGGGATATGGCCAAAATATAATATCACCGTATTTCCAAAAATTTGGACAGTATGACGGTATTCATGTTTTTGAATAATAAAAGTTCTAAATAAAATTTGCTTCATGAGTAGTGCGTGATAACAAACATTCTAAGTGATTTAAATTACTCTTTTTCCATTCTGCTTTATACTGTTCAATAAAATACTTTTCTGCATTTTCTTCAAATTCTGTATTTCCTGCACTCATTTGAGATCATTTCCACACTGCCGCGTAGGGCTGCACGATATGGGCAGATAATCGAGGCCTTATATTTTACCAAATGTTGCAATTGTAAAACTTACCATGCTACCGATCCTTGACTTTGGCGATGTCATTTACAAAATAGCCTCCAACACTCTACTCAGCAAATTAGATGTAGTCTATCACAGTGCCATCCATTTTGTTACCAAAGCCCCATATACTACCCACCACTGCGACCTGTATTCTCTCGTCGGCTGGCCCTCACTACATATTTGTCGCCAAACCCACTGGCTCCAGGTCATCTATAAGTCTTTATTAGGTAAATCCCCGCCTTATCTCAGCTCGCTGGTCACCATAGCAACACCTACCCGTAGCATGCGCTCCAGCAGGTATATCTCACTGGCCACCCCCAAAGCCAACACCTCCTTTGGCCGCCATTCCTTCCAGTTCTCTGCTGCCAATGACTGGAACGAATTGCAAAAATCCTTGAAGCTAGAGGTTCCTATCTCCCTCACTAACTTTAAGCATCAGCTGTCAAAGCTGCTTATCGATCACTGCACCTGTATATAGACCTTCTGTAAATAGCCCATCCTACTACCTCATCCCCATAATGTTTTTGTTTTTTTAAACTCCCGCTCAATTTTGCACTCCAGTATCTCTATTTGCACATCATCATTTGCACATTCCATCATTCCAGTGATTATGCTAATCTGTCATTTATTTAGCCACTATGGCCTATTTATTGTCTTCCTAACCTTACTGCATTTTGCACTACATTTGCACTATAGATTTTTTATTGTGTTATTGACTGTACGTTTGTCTATTTCCCATGTGTAACTCTGTGTTGTTTTTTGTCGCACAGCCTTGCTTTGTCTTGGTCAGGTCGCAGTTGCAAATGAGAACTTGTTCTCAACTGACCTACCCGGTTAAATAAAGGTGAAAAAAAAAAGAAATTGCGATTTGACTTGTGATTTTGAGCAACAAACTTGGGTGAAGTTGGAATCATGAAAATATAATGATTATTCTAATTCTATAGTTAGAATATAATAGTGGGCACTTTGAACACTGTTAGAAATGACAACAAATGAAAATTAGAGTTATTGTGACAGGGTAGGAACCAGACAAGTGTTTCCTAGTGGACCCTATAATCTTTGGCTACATTGAATGTTCTCTTAGCTATTTCATGTGGCTAACATATTCTTGCTTCTCGTATTCCTCTTTGATTTAGAAGATACTGTTGCACAAAAAACATGCAGATGTCTAGGTCTGCGTGGAAAGCGACATTGCGAGACAGAGATGACTCAAGTAGCGAAGTAAACTATAGAAATGGACGTTACACACAGTGAATCACATTTAACAAACCAAACATTTAAATACCGTTATAGAAGGTAAAGTAAAAACCCAAACCGGTCCATGCATCAATACCGGTATATCGTCAAATACGGTATACCGCCTAACCCCATATTGCAGCTTTAAGTAACATAAAAACAAATATAGAGTTGATTTCAGGTGATTTGGACATAAAAAATGTTTTACATGCCTCCATCACTTCCATTGATTTTTAGCTAGAGTTAGTTGAAGTTTGTAATGGCTATTTAAAGAGAACCATCTAATGTCAAGTTGTAAAATCGTGAACTACTCCTTTAACTCTGATGACCTGGTTTAGATCTATATAAGATGGGCAAGCCGAGCAGAGCGGGGAAAACAGGGTTTACCCAATCAAGAGATTTCTCAACTCCAATTACTCTCCATGCAAAACAACAGATTTGGGATCATTTGTTGCTGTCTTCACCCTGGACATGTAAAGCTGGACAGCATTGGATGTGTGTAAACATGATCTAATGGGAGTTTCTTTTCACCATGCTTCTTTCACCAGCCATTAAATTTTTGCTCCACGAGGAGGAGTGGAGTGATCAAGTGTATCTTTCAGGGGAGAAAGAGAGGTAGAGAATTAGCCCTCAGCTCCTATAGGGCTGCTAGTGGTGGAGCGGCTGAACAAGGCTTTTAATATCTTCCACGGGTGGACAGGCCACTTTCTCATGTGGGCCACGCCTGACGGCCTTCCCTGATAGGCCCAGCAGAGTGGAGCTTGTTAAGTCCGCCGTCCCATCACAACACTGATTTGGGGGTTTCCTGTCTGCCTGCCTTGGCTTTCCCTCAAATCAATGCCAGTCCTCTGGAAGCTATTACTGATCCAGCCTTAAAGGGACAGTTCTGGATTTTGGCAATGAAGCCCTGTATATGCTTCCCCAGAGTCAGAAGAACTTGTGGATACCATTTGAATGTATCTGCATCCAGTATGAAGTTATTTGAGAGGTAGTTACACAAGGAAATGCTAACTAGCATTAACGCAATGACTGGAAGTCTACAGGAACAGCTAGCGTACTAGCACTTTGGCAGAGGCTTGTGTTTGCAATCATGGCTGGAAGTCAAGGTCTGAAAATGGTGGCATTCCCTTTAAAAAACTGCCACAAAGGCTTATTAATAAGATCCTATATTCACCATGGTAACAAATTTTAAATAGGTCGATGTCCCTTTTTAGGGTCTGGTGTATATGATGATTTTTTTTGGGATCATTTTTTTTATTTTTTATTACAATTATTTCTTTCATAGTCGTCCATTTGGGAGAGATTGACAGTTAAATCATCATATACACCAGACCCTAAAAAGGGACATCGACCTATTTAAAATGTGTTACCATGGTGAATATAGGATCTTATAAATAAGCCTTTGTGGCAGTTTTTTAAAGGGAATGCCCCCATTTTCCCCCTCGACATGCTCGAGGGGTGGGGCGTTCATGCAGTGCTCTGCATGATGAACTGCCATGCACGGCTGTGCGTGAATGGGCTAAATCTATGCATTGGTGGTGCAGTGTAGACCTGAGCAGACAGGGTTAACCTGCTGCCTTGTAGCTTCTGACATAATCTAACATAACATCCCTCTCTGTTTGAGCCGGGTGTTTGAGTAGGCTAAACTAGCTAGCTAAGTGAAAGCGATCTAACATAACATCACTCTCTGTTTGAGCCGGGTGTTCGAGTAGGCTAAACTAGCTAGCTAAGTGAAAGCTTTAAAAAAAAAAAATAATACAACCAAATATAGCTCTCTCTCCCTCTCTACTTCGCTTCTCCTTAATTTTGAAAGAAATTTATTTGTTCAAAACTGTTTAACTATTGTCTTTCTTTGAGTCAACTTCTCACCACATTTTATGCACTGCATTTCTAGCTAGCTGTAGCTTATGCTTTCAGTACTAGATTAATTCTATGAATTCTCTGGGTGGACAACATGTCAGTTCATGCTGCAAGAGCTCCGATAGTTTGGAGGATGTCCTCCGGAAATTGTAATAAATACTGTGTAAGTTTATGGAAGGGGGTGAGAACCAAGAGCCTCCTATTTTTTTATTGAAGTCAATGTACCTAGAGAAGGACAGTAGCTAGCTGTCCTCTGGCTACACCATGGGCTGCTGAGGCTACTATAGACCTTCATTGCAAAACAGTGTGTTTTAATCAAGTATTTGGTGACGTGAATATATTAGGTATGGTTTCATCTAAAAATAATAACTTTTTAAATGTTCTAATATTTTTATTTTTATGACATTCACTGAGGAGGATGGTCCTCCCCTTCCTCCTCTGAGGAGCCTCCACTGAAACATGTGGCTAAATTAACTTATAAATGTAGGCTAGAGTGATTTAGGCTAACTTAGTCTATATGCTATAATTGCACATAGGCCTATTTGTAGGCTATTATAGGCTTATAGTTAGGCTAATAATGGCCACAAATTAATAACAAATGTTTTACAGCAGCCATACTCTCCTTCATGAGAATATTTCACGTTCACAACAACCCCATTGACAAAGCTATGGATATCATTCCAAAGGAATGTTTACTCTGACCGCGCAAACTACAAACACATTCCACTGGGAAGACATTAATATGAAAAGTACAGCATCGAAAATAACTAGGCTACTAATGTTATCATTTATTACGGCTATGGATCAGGATCACACGCCCCCTGTGACAAAACAGTTTCAAAATGGTACAGTAGCCACGCAAGTTGCCTAGCCACCAAGTGATTAAGCGCTCTTTTCACATGGCTTCAAAACGAGGCCAAACTGTGGTAGCAAAGTGTTGCCTCGCATTCCAGATTATGTCTGACTGTACAGACTCACCTTGCTGCTAAGAATTGAGACAATAGTAATGAACGGACACCATTCGTATCGGCTTTATAGCTCGAGTTGACATGAGGACAGCAGCACTCACCTTGCCGCAGACGAATACAGTAGGTGCCTTCTCGGTGACAGTCACGGACGGATACAAGTGTCAAATCCAACCAGTTTCCCTGGCTACCGGTGGTAGTCGTACGATAGCTCGCGGTCAAGAATTTAACGCACAGCGCAGTTTAGAATTTATCAGACGTCAAACGTTAACCAGTCATCTGTAAGCATGCTGCATTTAGCAGACTATTTCAGAAACTGTGTAAATGAGAGCTTAATACTCGGGTTTTCCACTGTGGAAATATTAGCACAGTTCACGTTCCGCTGCCACGACGGGGAAATGTAACAGACAGCAATACTACATATGCCCCTCCCCATTTACAGTATAGGGTGCGTGCAGTGTGCAGCCATTGAGAGTTTTATCAAAATGTCTACTGCTCTCTACAGGGCAATGTTAAAGCTGCAATTCAACCCTATAGCTATAACACAACCCTATAGAGCAGGGTCCTGCCCCCACTATGATGACACACCAAAATGTGTTTGATGTATATAACTTTTTTTTTTTTACATTTAACCTTTATTTAACAAGGCAAGTAATTTAAGAACAAATGGGTCATTCTATGAAAATGGTGGCTTTCCTGTCCCGGCCTTATTCACCAGGAAAAACACTTAAAAGTGTGACATAATTGAATTGTTTTATTATTAATAAAACATATGTAAGACAGTTATATTGCAAAAAAAAGTATATATTGTAAAGCACGGTCAGTACCATGAAATTGGCTCAGGAGTCATGGTTTAGTGACATACTGTATTTTGAGTTTTTAAAAATATTTTTCTCCCTCTTTAAATGTCATAATACAAAGGAAAGTATTATAGTTATTTAGTGGACTACTTAAAAAACTAAAATATCAAATAAATATTACAAATAATTTACAAGTAATAGCTGTCCATCAATTTCATGTCACTGGTGTTAAAATGTATAAAAACCACCACTTTGAAAAAATGCTACATCCTTGCCAACTTATTCCTGGGTCAAAGGTTCATTTGAGACGGGACTGTTTTGAAAAGCACATGGTGAGTGTGCACTCTCTCTTCATATGTTAACAATTTGATGATGAACTTGATAATGTCATGCGAGGACTTAAGATGTGTCACTGGTGTTATACAGTTTATAGTAAGGGGAAAGGAAATCAGAATAAAATAATTTATAAAATTGCATGATTAAGTGATTTATTTACAATTTCAGAAGTGTGGTTTGAGCTATAGTGGCCGCCATCTTAAATATGCCATCTTGTCTGCAGATTTGTCACTAGTGTTATCGTCACTGGTGTTACTGTTCTTGCTGGTAACACCAGTGACATGACGATAACGGCAGTGAAGGAAAGATATAGCCATAACGGAGGAAGAGCTGGTGACCCAATTCCAAGCTAGACTCTTTAAATTCAGGAGACATCTGTTCAACATTAGATGGCAGTACAGAATCTACCGGACCCTCAGGGAAACCCTGGCCGATGATTGCCTGATCCATATAGACTTCAGTGAGAACTTCACTTGCATTTCATTTCTTCAGTGATGGCCCTGCCACACAATATAAACAGAAGGGCAACTTTTACATGGTTTGCACAGAACCTTTACAAGTAGGGCTTCCAGGGGACTGCATGGAACTTTTTTGAGGCCAGTCACGGAAAAGGTGCTCTTTGGAGTGGGGGGTTCATTAAAGAGGTCAGCTGACCTCTTGGTCCGCCACGGGAGAGACAACGGATGCAATGTATTTCTACTAGGAGTTGAGGGACTCTGGCAGTCAAATACAGTTTGTCAGCAAGGAAGAGGTGGAAAGAAAGGCACAGCAGATGTCTGAGGTTTCTCTGGTTACCATAAAATGAACCATGCGAATGCACCAGGTTGTAAGTATCACACCTGTCATCCTAAAATATAGAGGCATCAGTTGTCTCTGCCAAGCAGCGGAAGCCGTGTGGGATTGCCAATGTTATGGACTCCAAGAAGTCACCCTCCCGACAATGCTGGCTAATGGCTGTGATCTCTCACCTCCACATCAACCAGATGTCATCGACCTTGATTCCTCATCTCCACTTCGTCCAGATGTCATCGAGTCTCACAACAGTGGACAGTGGTGTATCGTGAACTACCACTAACAACCATACCCTGGCATTATACTGGAGGTTGAAGAACATAATGTCAACTTAAAGTGCATGCACAGGAATGGTGTCAACAAGCTCTGCTGGCCAAGCCCAAGAGATGATATCAGCTGGTATGGTGTCAACAAGCTCTGCTGGCCAAGCCCAAGAGATGATATCAGCTGGTATGGTGTCAACAAGCTCTGCTGGCCAAGCCCAAGAGATGATATCAGCTGGTATGGTGTCAACAAGCTCTGCTGGCCAAGCCCAAGAGATGATACCAGCTGGTATGGGGATGACCAGGTTGTTTGTCTGATGCCAGAGCCGCTGCCAGTGAACAAAAGATCAGTTCAACTTTGCCACAGTATCTGGAAGTACTTGGAGGAGCACCAGACTGTGTGAAAGTGGCAGATGTGAACTGCCTACTAGTGAATAAGCTGTCAGTAGCTAGAAAGCATCAGAGATTGGCTCAGAGATGATAAGAGATGGACGCGACACAATAACATGGCAAAGACAAACATATCTGAAGTTAAAGTGATGAACAATACAGGAAAAATTCCATGAACATGTTTTACTGCATACAAAATGTTTGTATCAGTGTGGTTAGGAAAACCGTTTTAGTTTACGTTCAATGTTAGCGTTTCTAATGTTCTAGTGGACATGTTTTGTATCTTTGTATGACAATGTTGTGTTATGAAAGACACATTTTAGTCAATAGGCTTCATCTTTTGGTTTTAATCTTTGACCAATAACCCTCATATTTTTTTTTTTTTTTTTTTTTATTTCACCTTTATTTAACCAGGTAGGTCAGTTGAGAACAAGTTCTCATTTGCAACTGCGACCTGGCCAAGACAAAGCAAAGCAGTGCGACAAATAACAACACAGAGTTACACATTAAACAAACAGTCAAAAAAACACAATAGAAAATCTATAAACAGAGTGCAAAATGTAGTGCAAAAATGCAGTAAGGTTGGGAGGTAGGACAATAAATAGACTATTAGAGTAGAAATAAATTACAGAATTATCATCATTAACACAGGAATGAAGGATGTGCAAATTATGATGTGCAAATAGAGATACTGGAGTGCAAGATTAGTGAAAAATAAACAAAAATAAAATATGGGGATGAGGTAGTAGTGTGGGCTATTTACAGAAGGGCTATATACAGGTGCAGCGATCGATAAGCAGCTTTGACAGCTGATGCTTAAAGGTATTGAGGGAGATAGGAACCTCTAGCTTCAATGATTTTTGCAATTCGTTCCAGTCATTGGCAGCAGCGAACTGGAAGGAATGGCGGCCAAAGGAGGTGTTGGCTTTGGGGGTGACCAGTGAGATATACCTGCTGGAGCGCATGCTACGGGTGGGTGTTGCTATGGTGACCAGTGAGCTGAGATAGGGCGGGGATTTACCTAATAAAGACTTATAGATGACCTGGAGCCAGTGGGTTTGGCGACGAATGTATAGTGAAGGCCAGCCAACGAGAGCATACAGGTCGCAGTGGTGGGTAGTGTAAGGGGCTTTGGTGACAAAACGGATGGCACTATGATAGACTACATCCAATTTGCTAAGTAGAGTGTTGGAGGCTAGTTTGTAAATGACATCGCCAAAATCAAGGATCGGTAGGATAGTCAGTTTTACAAGGGCATGTTTGGCAGCATGAGTGAAGGAGGCTCTGTTGCGAAATAGGAAGCCAATTCTGGATTTAATTTTGGATTGGAGATGGTTGATGTGAGTCTGGAAGTTGAGTTTATAGTCTAACCAGATGCCTAGGTATTTGTAGGTGTCCACGTATTCTAATTCGGATCCGTCGAGAGTAGTGATGATAGTCCGGTGGGCGGGTGCTGGCATTGTTCGATAGAAAAGCATGCACTTAGTTTTACTAGCGTTTAAGAGCAGTTGTAGGCCACGGAAGGAGTGTTGTATGGCATTGAAGCTTGATTGAAGGTTAGTAAACACAGTATCCAAAGAGGGTCCAGTTGTATACAGAATGGTGTCATCTGCGTAGAGATGGATGAGAGAGTCACCAGCAGCGAGAGCAACATCGTTGATATATATAGAGAAAAGGGTTGGCCCAAGAATTGAACCCTGTGGCACCCCCATAGAGACTGCCAGAGGATCGGACAATAGGCCCTCCGATTTGACACACTGAACTCTGTCTGCAAAGTAGTTAGAGAACCAAGCAAGGCAGTCACTTGAGAAACCAAGGCTGTTGAGTCTGCCAATAAGAATGCGGTGATTGACAGAGTCGAAAGCCTTAGCCAGGTCGATGAAAACGGCTGCACAGTACTGTCTTTTATCGATGGCGGTTATGATATCGTTCAGTACCTTGAGCGTAGCTGAGGTGCACCCATGACCAGCTCGGAAACCAGATTGCATAGCAGAGAAGGTACGGTGGGATTCGAAGTGGTCAGTTATCTGTTTGTTAACTTGGCTTTCGAAAACTTTAGAAAGGCAGGGCAGGATGGATATTGGTCTATAACAGTTTGGGTCTAGAGTGTCTCCTCCTTTGAAGAGGGGGATGACCGCGGCAGCTTTCCAATCTCTAGGGATCTCAGACGATACGAAAGAGAGGTTGAACAGGCTAGTGATAGGTGTTGCAACAATTTTGGCTGATAATTTCAGAAAGAGAGGGTCCAGATTATCTAGCCCAGCAGATTTGTAGGGGTCCAGACTTAGCAGCTCTTTCAGAACATCAGCTGTCAGGATTTGGGTGAAGGAGAAGCGGGGGGGGCTTGGGCAAGTAGCTGCCGGGGGTGCAGAGCTGTTGACCGGGGTAGGGGTAGTCAGATGGAAAGCATGGCCAGCCGTAGCAAAATGCTTATTGAAATTTTCAATAATCGTGGATTTATCGGTGGTAACAGTGTTTCCGAGCCTCAGTGCAGTGGGCAACTGGGAGGAGGTGCTCTTATTCTCCATGGACTTTACAGTGTCCCAGAACTTTTTGGAGTTAGTACTACAGGAAGCAAATTTCTGTTTGAAAAAGCTGGCCTTTGCTTTCCTAACTGACTGGGTGTACTTGTTCCTGACTTCCCTGAATAGCTGCATATCGCGGGGGCTATTCGATGCTAATGCAGTGCGCCACAGGATGTTTTTGTGTTGGTCTAGTGCAGTCAAGTCTGGGGTGAACCAAGGGCTATATCTATTCTTAGTTCTACATTTTTTAAAAGGGGCATGCTTATTTAGGATGGTGAGGAAAGCACTTTTAAAGAACAACCAGGCGTCCTCTACTGACGGGATGAGGTCAATATCCTTCCAGGATACCTGGGCCAGATCGAATAGAAAGGCCTGCTCGCAAAAGTGTTTTAGGGAGCGTTTGACAGTGATAAGGGGTGGTCGTTTGGCCGCTGACCCATTGCGAACACAGGCGATGAGGCAGTGATCGCTGAGATCCTGGTTGAAAACAGAGGAGGTGTATTTGGAGGGCAAGTTAGTCAGGATGATATCAATAATGGTACCCATGTTTACGGATTTTGGGTTGTACCTGGTGGGTTCCTTGATAATTTGTGTGAGATTGAGGGCATCTATCTTAGATTGAAAGACAGCCGGGGTGTTAAGCATATCCCAGTTTAAGTCACCTAACAGTACAAACTCTGAAGATAGATGGGGGGCAATCAATTCACATATGGAGTCCAGGGCACAGCTGGGGGCTGAGGGGGGTCTGTAACAGGCGGCAACAGTGAGAGACTTATTTCTGGATAGGTGGATTTTTAAAAGTAGAAGCTCAAACTGTTTGGGCACAGACCTGGACAGTATGACAGAACTCTGCAGGTTATCTCTGCAGTAGATTGCAACTCCACCTCCTTTGGCAGTTCTATCTTGTATCTTGATATTAAATCAACCCATCTTATGAAATCTGAAATGATTTGTAATTTAATTGAAATGTGTCAATTAAATGTTTGTCATTGGTTTCACATTGTGTCACTGGTGTTACATTGTGTCACTGGTATTAATGTATGGCATATTGCTGTTCTGGCATCAGAGTTGCCCAATTTAATTGAATATGGTTTTTGTATCTACCTAACTGTTGCTACATTCATTATTAAACATTTTAAGGATATCATTCAATTTTGATGACTCAACCTGAATTATTAATTCTAATGTTATAAAAAAATATATATTAATGTCAGACAATAGAACTTTACACATGCATGTTTTAAAGTAAATTATTACTAATCCAAACAACTTCTTAGTATTATCATTAACCTTTTCTGTCTTTGATTATATATGCAAATTAAAGACTGAAATTACATTCTAGAAAGCCTGAATTGTCATCTAAAATATAGGTAACACCAGTGGCAAAAAGGCAGCACAAGCATTTTTGTATGTAATGTAGTAAAAATATGTTAAGCTGACATTTATGTTGATTTATAATGTTAAGGGGTTAACTATTATCTGACTATAAGTTTTTTTTTTCAAAGTTGGCTGTTCAAAAAGCCACAATTTTCATAGAATAACCCAAAATCAATGAAGGCCAACACCGGCCAAACCTAGGCCAAATACACCGTAAATGAGACCCCAACCCCATGCGAACTCACGTTAAATGCCTAACTTATCACAAACGAATGCCTATAGCATGATTTAATTTGCTTAATGCCCATCTGGTCTTCTGCTGAAAGGTGAATTCATCTCCCAGTGTCTGGTGGAAAGCAGACTGAACCAGGTTTTCCTCTAGGATTTAGCCTGCATGTGCTTAACTTTATTCAGTTTCTTTTTTATCCTGAAAAACTCCCCAGTCCTTAACGATAACAAGCATACCCTGAAAATTATGCAGCTTGAAAATATGGAGAGTGGTACTCAGTGTTCTATTGGATTTGCCCCAAACATAACACTTTGTATTTAGGACATAATGTTAATTTCTTTGCCACATTTTTTGCGGTATTACTTTAGTGCCTTGTTGCAAACAGGATGCATGTTTTGGAATATTTTTATTCAATACTTTTCACTCTGTCATTTAGGTTGGTATTGTGGAGCAGTGGCGACCAGTCATTCAGGCCAGGTGGGGTAGAACCTGCTCAGCCCTACATTTTTTGCAAAACATAAATAAAATGTGTATATATACTCCCCCGGTCAAAAGTTTGGAATATTACTTATTCAAGGGTTTTTCGTTATTTGCAAAAAAAAATTACATTGTAAAATTAAAGTGAAGTCATCAAAACTATGACATAACACATATGGAATCATGTAGTAACCAAAGAAGTGTTAAACAAATCAAAATATATTTTATATTTGAGATTCTTCAAATAGCCACCCTTTGCCTTGATTACAGCTTTGCACACTCTCGTCCCCTTATGACATAGTTTGTACACCTCAATTGTCAGTATAAACCACATTTGTTTAAGAAAGTCAGCCATATCAGCTTTTTTTTTTTTAGGCAGTAAATGAGGCTCCGCTGATAGCCAGGTGTAGCAGTGGTTAGTTGTTGGGATGGCTGTTTGAGGGCACCGTTTGTCACCATTATAGTGCAATTAATGTATTGTTTAGTGTTGTGTTGTGAAGTGGCTTTGCACATTTTTTGTTTGTTTTTTTGTTTGCCACACCAAGATTTACATGCTAAAATAGCCACTGTTGTGGAGTAACTACAATGTTGTTGAGCCATTCGTTTTTTCTTATCACAGCTATTTAACCCTGTAACTGTTTTAAAGTGACCATTGGTGAAAATCCTGAGTGGTTTCCTTCCTCTCCGGCAACTGAGTAAGGAAAGACACCTGTATATTTGTAGTGACTGGGTATATTGATACACTATCCGAAGTGTAATTAATAACTTCACCATGCTCAAAGGGATATTCAATGTCTGTTTTTTACCCTTCTACCAATAGGTGCCTTGTTAAACACTATTAGTGCTCACAGTGTGATTCTATCCAACTTATTATGTGACTTAAGAAGCAAAATTACTCCTGAACTTATTTAGGTTTGCCATAATAAAGTTGTTGAATACTTATTGACTCAAGCCTTTCATTTTTTATTAATTTGTAAAAATGTCTAAAAACATAACTCTGCTTTGACATTATGGGGTATTTTGTGTAGGCCAGTGACACAAAATCTCAATTTAATACATTTTAAATTCAGGCTGTAACACTACAAAATGTGTAAAAAGTCAAGGGGTGTGAATACTTTATGAAGGCACTGTACATGTACAGTACCAGCTCGAGCTAGTTTGACAACTAACCTTCTTCACACAAGAGTCAATCCTGTTAGCCTTTTAATGTCCCGAGGAAATCCTACTTCATATTTGATGTAAAATATTTCAAATGTTTATTCAAAAAGGCTTTGAATTATAGGTTTAGGTCTTCAATCAATCAATCAATCAAAATTTATTTATAAAGCGCTTTTTACATCAGCCGATGTCACAAAGTGCTATACAGAAACCCAGCCTAAAACCCCAAACAGCAAGCAATGCAGATGTAGAAGCACGGTGGCTAGGAAAAACTCCCTAGAAAGGCAAAACCTAGGAAGAAACCTAGAGAGGAACCAGGCTCTGAGGGGTGGCCAGTCCTCTTCTGGCTGTGCCGGGTGGAGATTATAACAATTCATGGCCATTAAGGCCAGTTCTTTCTCCAAGATGTTCAAATGTTCATAGATGACCAGCAGGGTCAAATAATAATAAAAGTAGTTGTGGAGGTTGCAACAGGTAAATACATCAGCAGTGAATGTCACTTGGTTTTTCAGTGCAATAGAGCGAGAGTGAGGTGAAAACAGCAGGTCTGGGACAGGGTGGCACGTCCAATGAACAGGTCAGGGTTCCATAACCGCAGGCAGAGGAGTTGAAACCGGTGCAGCAGCACAACCAGGTGGACTGGGGACAGCTAGGAGTCATCAGGACAGGTGGTCCTGAAGCATGGTCCTCCGGGTAGGCTCAGGTCCTCCGGGAGAGGGGGTAGAGTGGGAGAGAGAGCGAATTAGAGGGAGCATACTTAAATTCACACAAGACACTGGATAATAACATCAGATTTAACAAACTGACCCTAGCCCCCTGGCACATAGACTATTGCAGCATAGGTACTGGAGGCTGAGACAGGGGGGTCAGGAGACACTGTGGCCCCCTCCGACAATACCCAGACAATACCCCCGGACAGGGCCAAACCAGGCAGGATATAACCTCACCCACTCTGCCAAGCACAGCCCCTACACCAATAGGGGGATATCAACAACCACCAACTTACTACCCTGAGACAAGGCTGAGTATAGTCCACGAAAAGATCCCCTCCACTGCACAAGCCAGAGGGGGCGACAAACCGGACAGGAAGTGACGCACCCCTCCTAGGAATGGCATGGAAAGCACCAGTAAGCCAGTGACTCAGCCCCCGTAATAGGGTCAGAGGCAGAGAATCCCAATGGAGAGACGGGAACCGGCCAGGCAGAGACAGCAAGGGTGGTTCGTCGCTCCAGAGCCTTGCTGTTCACCCTTGCACCCCTGGGCCAGACTACACTCAATCATAGGACATACTGAAGAGGTGAGTCTTCAGTAAAGACTTAAAGATTGAGACAGAGTCTGCGTCTCTCACATGGATAGGCAGACCATTCCATAAAAATGGAGCTCTATAGGAGAAAGCCCTTCCTCCACCTGTTTGCTTAGAGATTCTAGGGACAATAAGGAGGCCTGCGTCTTGTGACCGGAGCGTACGTGTAGGTATGTACGGCAGGACCAAATCTGAGAGATAAGTAGGAGCAAGCCCATGTAATGCTTTGTAGGTTAGCAGTAAAACCTTGAAATCAGCCCTAGCCTTAACAGGAAGCCAGTGTAGAGAGGCTAGCACAGGAGTAATATGATCAAATCTTTTGGTTCTAGTCAGGATTCTAGCAGCCGTGTTTAGCACTAATTGAAGTTTATTTAGTGCTTTATCCGGGTAGCCGGAGAGTAGAGCATTGCAGTAATCTAATCTAGAAGTGACAAAAGCATGGATTAGCTTTTCCGCATCATTTTTGGACAAAAAATGTCTGATTTTTGCAATGTTACGAAGATGGAAAAAAGCTATCCTTGAAATATTCTTGATATGTTCATTAAAAGAGAGATCAGGGTCCAGAGTAATGCCAAGGTCCTTCACACTTTTTTGGGAGACGACTGTACAACCATCAAGATTAATTGTCAGATCCAAAAGCAGATCTCTTTGTTTCTTGGGACCTAGAACTAGCATCTCTGTTTTGTCAGAATTTAAAAGTAAAAAATTTGCCGCCATCCACTTCCTTATGTCTGAAACACAGGCTTCCAGGGCAGGCAATTTTGGTGCATCACCATGTTTCATCGAAATGTACAGCTGTGTGTCGTCCGCATAGCAATGGAAGTTAACATTATGTTTCCGAATGACATCACCAAGGGGTAAAATATATAGTGAAAACAAAAGTGGCCCCAAAACGGAACCTTGAGGAACACCGAAACTTACAATTGATTTGTCAGAGGACAAACCATCCACGGAGACAAACTGATATCTCTCCGACAAATAAGATCTAAACCAGGCAAGAACTTGTCCGTGTAGACCAATTAAGGTTTCCAATCTCTCCAAAAGAATATGATGATCGATGGTGTCAAAAGCAGCACTAAGGTCTAAGAGCACGAGGACAGATGCAGAGCCCTGGTCTGACGCCATTAAAAGGTTGTTTACCACTTTCACAAGTGCAGTCTCAGTGCTATGATAGGGTCTAAAACCAGACTGAAGTGTTTCGTATACATTATTTGTCTTCAGGAAGGCAGTGAGTTGCTGCGCAACAGCTTTTTCTAAGATTTTTGAGAGAAATGGGAGATTCGATATAGGCCGATAGTTTTTTACATTTTCTGGGTCAAGGCTTGGCTTTTTCAAGAGCGGCTTTATTACTGCCACTTTTAGAGAGTTTGGTACACATCCGGTGGAGAGGGAGCCATTTATTATGTTCAGCATAGGAGGGCCGAGCACAGGAAGTAGCTCTTTCAGTAGTTTAGTTGGAATAGGGTCCAGTATGCAGGTTGAAGGTTTAGAGGCCATGACAATTTTCATGAATGTGTCAAGAGATATAGGATTAAAACACTTGAGTGTCTCCATTGATCCCAGGTCCTGGCAGTTCTGTGCCGACTCAGGACAGCTGAGCTTTGGGGAAATATGCAGACTCAAAAAGGAGTCTGTAATTTGCTTTCTAATGATAAAGATCTTTTCGTTGAAGAAGTTCATGAATTCATCGCTGCTGAAGTGGAAGGCATCCTCTCTTGGGGAATGCTGCTTTTTAGTTAGCTTTGCAACAGTATCAAATAGAAATTTAGGATTATTCTTATTCTCCTCAATTAGGTTGGAAAAATAGGATGATCGAGCAGCAGTGAGGACTTTTCGATATTGCACTGTACTTTCTTTCCAAGCTAGTAGGAAGACTTCCAGTTTGGTGGAGCGCCATTTCCGTTCCAGCTTTCTGCAAGCTTGCTTCAGAGCTCGGGTATTTTCTGTGTACCAGGGAGCTAGTTTCTTTTGGCAAATGTTTTTTGTTTTTAGGGGTGCGACTACATCTAAAGTATTACGCAAGGTTAAATTTACATCCTCAGTTTGATTGTTAACTGATTTTTGTACTCCGACGTCCTTGGATAGGTGGAAGGAGTCCGGAAGGGCGTCTAGGAATCTTTGGGTTGTCCGAGAATTTATAGCACGGCTTTTGATGATCCTTGGTTGGGGTCTAAGCAGATTATTTGTTGCGATTGCAAACGAAATAAAATGGTGGTCCGATAGTCCAGGATTATGAGGAAAAACATTTAGATCCACAATATTTATTCCACGGGACAGAGCTAGATCCAGTGTATGATTGTGGCAATGAGTAGGTCCGGAGACATGTTGGTCAAAACCCACTGAGTCGATGATGGCGCCGAAAGCCTTTTGTAGTGGATCTGTGGACTTTTCCATGTGAATGTTAAAGTCACCAAAAATTAGAATATTATCTGCCATGACTACAAGGTCTGATAGGAATTCAGAGAACTCAGTAAGGAACTCTGTATAAGGCCCAGGAGGCCTGTAAACAGTAGCTATAAAAAGTGATTGAGTGGGCTGCTTAGATTCCATGACTAGAAGCTCAAAAGATGAAAACGCTGTCCTTTTTTGGGGGGTAAATTGAAATTTGCTATCGTAAATGTTAGCAACACCTCCGCCTTTGCGGGATGCGCGGGGGACATGGTCACTAGTGTAACCAGGAGGAGAGGCCTCGTTTAACACAGTAAATTCATCAGGCTTAAGCCATGTTTCAGTCAGGCCAATCACATCAAGATTATGGTCAGTGATTAGTTCATTGACTATAACTGCCTTGGAAGTGAGGGATCTAACATTAAGTAACCCTATTTTAAGAAGTGAGATATCACAACCTCTTTCAATAATGACAGGAATGGAGGAGGTCTTTATTCCAGTGAGATTACTAAGGCGAACACCGCCATGTTTAGGTTTGCGCAACCTAGATCGAGGCACAGACACGGTCTCAATGGGGCTAACTGAGCTGACTACACTGACTATGCTAGTGGCAGACTCCACTAAACTGGCAGGCTGGCTAACAGCCTGCTCCCTGGCCTGCACCCTATCTCATAGTGGAGCTAGAGGAGTTAGAGCCTCGTCTTCCTTATCATATATATATAAAAAATAGGTCTTAAAGATATTATTTTGTAGTTAGAGCCTCGTCTTCCTTATCATATATATATAAAAAATAGGTCTTAAAGATATTATTTTGTATTTTAACCATGTATTTGGCACACATGTTCGTTTTGCCATTTCCCCAGCACAAATTATCAACTTTTACAATGAATATTAGTCATTAAATATTAAAATACTCAGATGATTTGCTCATTATTTTATAGACCAAATTAAAATCGTTGTAATCATGCATATTTTTCATGAAAAAAAAGAAATAATTTCCCACCTGTTAGTTTGTAGTTTTTCTGCTTTAAAAAATCAGCCTACACTTCCCATGACATAATGTTCATGAAATGACATAATTTCCTGTGGCGGGAATTCAACTGAATCAACTGAAGTAAGTATGAACTGTCGGTTTTATCTATTTTTTGAAGTTTTATATTGTCAACCTGTTTGTCAAAACCTTAAAGTTCCACCCTGTTAGGCTACTTTATTAAGAAAATGGCAGTACATTCTATAGTTTCAAAAAGGGTTTTATATTAGAAGTAAAATGCTGTTCACATATAGGGACTCATGCTAGCTAGATCATGATCACTCACAGAGCTAGGGCTAACATTTCAGAAAAAATCCCACCCTGTTAGGTTCCCCCGTTAGTTGTGTAAACCTAACAGGGTGGAACATGCACCTAACAGGGTGAAAATATTGATAGAAAATGTTGTAAACAAATGGTTTATAATAAGATACATATAATATTTGATGTTGCGTGCTTGCAACTGTTAACTATGTATGCAATTTAATATATATTTGAGATAGTGAGGCATTTTATCTTTTTTTGGCTCTTCTCTGGCATGTAAAGGATATGCAACCAAATACTAAACATGACTAATTTTCACATTATGTTAATGTGTCCCTATATTTCTAGGAGCCCTGAAATAGGGGAACTATGTAAAGACAAGTGTTATCATTTCTAAATGGTGAATCCAATACTTCTGTAGTATTACGGCATACAAATTGGTTATATTTTGAAGTATGTAACCAATTTGGAGGGCTTTGTATATGAATTAATATATTCAGAATAGCCAGGTGTATTTTTTTTTTGTTAAATTTACAAATGGTATAAATTAAAGGTAACAAAATGGTAAACATTTGTTAGGAAATGGCTCCAGCTCTAAGCGCTGCAGAAATGCAGAGGCGTTACAGAGAGAGGAGAGAACAAAATTGTTTGGTAATTATATTTTGTCAATAAACAAATATAATAGAACAAGGGACACATAATGCACAAGAAAATGTAATTATTGTTATATATTTAAATTTGTAACACTTTGTGATTGTGATTCATATGCCCTAACAGGGTGGAATACTGTCATGGTCCATGTTTGAACCAAATGCCCATAATTATAAGGATTTAAGTGCTTGAGCTTGGAAAATATGTTTTTCAGACAGTTAAACATATCCATTTTCTAATTAAATGTTTAAAAACATGAAACATAAATATTTGTTTAAAAAGTTACCAGGTCCAAAAGGCACCGGTTAACAGGATTGACCCACAAACAACTTAACCAGAAATGGAGACTAGAGATAGGTGTCGTTTTTACCTTGTGTATCTGTGCTTTTATTGCAATAATACATCTGATTGTTGACACACATGGTCAATTGACAGAACATAAAAATTGCTTTCAACAACAAGCACTGTTCACCTGAAGTAATAAATTAACAATTGCA
This sequence comes from Thymallus thymallus, assembly GCA_023634145.1. Taxonomy (NCBI): domain Eukaryota; kingdom Metazoa; phylum Chordata; class Actinopteri; order Salmoniformes; family Salmonidae; genus Thymallus; species Thymallus thymallus. The sequence continues at coordinate 17,047,693 of CM042398.1, forward strand.
TCACTGGTCAAAATTTGGATAAAGTTACACACACATACTGTACTTGAGTACAGACACAAACACACTCACTCTTACAGGCACACAGAAGCAATGCTTATTCATACATGCACACACAAAAGATTGACATCACAGTCACACGTAGAGCTGATTTGATAAGTAATAAAGTTTTCTTTATAACATATACCATTTCAAAAGTGCTGAATTGTTTAACACTGGTCTCGTACACACTACACAGACTACAACCAGGTTATAATCCAACACCACAATCTTCAAGTTTGGAGTGAGATGAACAACGATACTGATATGTATTACTCAATAATAGTCAATAGAATTATTTGAAATAATTCATGATATACTGTATTTTATATATGCTATGTACAGAAAATAAATAACATGGGGTGGAGGGAAATACATTTACACCAGAAACACTTACTCACTTCCACTACACTATATGTTACAGTAGCTCAGATGGTAGAGCATGGCGCTTGCAACGCCAGGGTTGTGAGTTTGATTCCCACGGGGGACCAGTATGAAAAAAGTATGAATATATATTAACCAACTGTAAGTCATTCTGGATAAGAGTGTCTGCTAAATGACAAAAAATGTAAAATCATCTGAATATTCAACTAGTTTTGATGACTTGCGCTTGTGTATATATAATACATATATAATGTTTTTAAGACTGATATATCTACTGGTCTGAATAAATACAGATAGCAAGACAGATACACAGTACTGTAAATACAGAAAGCTAAAACATACACGGCTAAATATACGCACAATGCACAAGACAGCACTTTGCAATCCATATTGCGTTTCATACAGACAACATATTGGATTTTCAATAGGTTTCTGTGACGTGATATGCCGATAGTGTTAGGTGGATGGATGATGGCGGCAGTTGCCGCTGAAACATGCGTGGGTGAGAGGGGGGGGCTTCTCCCTGTTGGATTGGTTGAATGAGAATGGATGACGAACAGAGGACGCCCTCCTTTCCTCCTTTTGTTTCTTGATCAGACGCTCCATTCAACTCTAATCGAACTTGTAGCTGCGGTCATTGGGGTCGGTGCGTTCACTGGAGAGACAGACGTGTGGAGAGATGAGGATAAAACGAGGTGACAATGATTTACCAGTGTTCCCCACCTTAAACACATGGTGTATCATAAACCACATCCGACTGTACTACAGCATGTACTCACACAACAACAAAAGGCAGAAACAAATGTTGAACAGGATTTAATATGCTATAAAACTTGAAGAGAACCATAATTGTGAACCATATCTTTTAACAGTAATTTTAGCACTTTAATGACCTTTCCAATATACTGTAATTGCGTAGAATGTCTACTCATCTTGTCGGCTAGCTTTCATCAAAACTGGCAAAAATGCTTCAGAACTATTCGTATGGAGAAACCTACAATACAAAAAAACAGCCATCTAGGGCAGGTTGCACAACTCAGGCTCTAAGGTTCTGCTGTCTTGCTGATTTTGGTTCTGACTTGGTGTACAGGGAGAACACTATAACGGCCCATTTTCTGAATTCTGTCACTGTACATTTAAAAAGTGCTGAACAAATAGTTATATTGACTACGTCCGTCGTTGCTCGCTCATTAATGTCTTAATCGAAATGAAGGATTGCCTCTTATCCGCCTGTCGTCCCCTTATGCCATAGTTTGTACACCTCAATTGTCAGTATAAACCATATTTGTTTAAGCAAGTCAGCCATATCAGCTATATATTTTTTAAAGGCAGTAAATGAGGCTGAATTAACTGTTTCACTGCCAAACAAGGCTCTACTGATAGCCAGGTGTAACAGTGGTAAGGTGTTGGGACTGCTGTTGGGACTCTGCTGTTGGGACAGCTTTATGTAGGCCCTAACAGTTTGTGGGCATCCCTGGTACTTGATGTCACCAATTTCCAGGTAGAAGTCAGTCTGTAGTTCAAAGGGCTTAAGGACTGAGGCTATGCATCCCTGATTTGGAATAAGTGGTGTCCATTGTCAGACTATCACAGTAGGGTCGTATCAGCCTCTAAATGACAATCTGGACAATACGCCATGGTAGTTCACGACATAGGGAGGGAATGATAATAAGGATGTCTTATGTCATGTTTTTATTACATAGACATGATTGAGACACAGGAGTGGCAGGGATGTCATGCATATAAATGTTCAGTAACAACCTCATAACGCAGTCATTATAATGACATAAGAGATGTTATAAAATATGTCAGTTTACCTAAACAATATCTTATTGGATGACAAGTGTTAAAGTTTCCATAAGGTGATATATTTGACCGCAACTGTATATGCTTGATATGTCATTGTCATTGTAATGTAGAATTTGGACGCTCATAGCACAAGTTGGCCAGAGGGTATTTCTCGTAAAGGTAAATAGATACAGGAACGATCTCAGAAGTTCTAGCAGGGCCTTCTAGAGCTCTAAAACATTGGTATCATTGTAATGAAGCTGAGTGAGGGAAGTTATTCCCTAAAGCTAGAGGAGGTAGCTAGGGAAGCTAGTTAAATATCTGGGTAGCTAGCCTCGTAGATAGTCTTGTAGCTTCTACTGATGCCCTTACCCTCAGCAACAGCTTAAATTCGGATGTGGTTGGCGTCATCCAACCTGGTGATGACAAAATGAGATCACACCGGTCAACGACTGATACTCTGACTGCATTGGCAGCCAGTGGGCAAGTAAAGTGATAGTATGACAACTTTATTCATAGCCTTAAACAAGCATGATACAGTGTTTCATGTTCATAGGATCCCATTTGTGTCAGTGTGTCAGTCAAATAAGTAATACTGATATACGAGTATTACTACTGTACTAGTTATACTACTAGTAATTTTGTAAATCATGTTTTTTTTACTTTAGCCTTAGTTTAGTTGTTTTGTATCCTTGTTGTAACATTCATAGAGATAGAAATGGAGTGATGGATATGCAGGAGAGGAAGGCCGGGTTATAAAGTAAAAGAAAGGAGGTGATTGGGTGGCTGTGATTGAGTCGCATGCAGGCAAGGTGAAGGTGATTGCCTGGGTGGGAAAGGGGGAGGGGTTGGGGAATACTCACGCCCCCTCATCTCTGAGAAGCTGCAGGAACTTAGTGACTCTGTACTCCACATCCATCTGGAGAAAGGATGCAGGAAACCAAATATTAACACCAGTGCATTACAAAAGAAGAAGAAGACACTTTGACAGTGCAAATATATGGCATTATGCAGGCTCTACCGTATAAAACCTTTTGCACCACTTCTTGAGGCATGAGATCTTTCTAGCGACCATAGCTACTGGATGACACTTGTGGTCAACTGTTCTGCAGCTGAGCGATGATGATGAAGATGAGGAGTGCTGATTGCTACTGACCTGCAGAGACATTTCAATGAGCATCAGGAGCTTCTTGATGCCAATCCAGACCCTCTTTCCCTTGACGTGCTGGCCGATGGTGGCCCGCTCTGCGTCGGTGAAGCTTCCCAGTAGCTACAATGGATACAATGTCAATGAGTAAACAAATGGCACACAAGACAAGATGGTAGCATTAACTACAAAACATCTTCATCAATATTTATACTGTGTGTGTGTGTTCGCTTGTTTGTTTGTGTGTGTGTGTGTGTGTACCTCTAGGGCTTCCACCAAGTGTTCTCCAGTAGAGATGTTGGGGACGTGGATGGTGGTACTGAAGGCATCCAGCATCTCCATCTCCTTCAGCACCTCCTTACGGCTAGTGGTTCCGATGATCAACAGCTTGCGGCCCTGTAGGCAGAGTAAAGCACAGACAGAGTTACACACACGTACATGCACATGTACACACCTACGCGCATACACACACACAGACTGGTGTAAATAAACACATTAATATAATGCAACACCTACATTAAGCAATGCAACCATGCAAGTGTTATACTGAACACTCACTTTAGGAGGAGTCTTCTTCAGCAGCACCAGCAGGGCCTGGAGAACCATGTTGGAGAAGCGAGGTCCAATGGGAACGTAGTCTAAAGGAGTGGAGCACAAAGGCATCAGAACAGTTCTTCAGAGACTAGTGTTGCTGCTGATTCCTTTAGATACAGTGCTTGGTTTATCTGCTGCGTCAGATAGTTAAAAAGAGATACAAGTTTGTTGCTCCACTAGAGACGGAATTAGGAGGTCCACTAGACTAAAAGGAGAATGAGGTTTCAGAGGAATGAGGAGGTAGATAATCACCTAGGAGACGCTCAATGTCATCCACCACCACACAGCTCAGCTGAGACTTGTAGGCATCCTCGAAGATCTGAGGGAAGGAAGACGGGATACAGAGTTAAATAACAGAAAATAATAATACCATACAGTAAAGTATTGGTAATAATTTATTTCTTCAACTCTTAGTTTTTATTGATACGTCAGATAGGAAAAGGGGGAGACCGATATACTGGAGAGAAATAGCTAGTAAAGAGAGCGGTGGACCCAGGGATCAAACTCCCAACTCTACGGAGCAATGCGTGGTCCAGAGTCAGCAGTGCTACAACTATTCTACCATTCAACCAGATTCTGGCACAATGGCCATCTCTTTCTATGGGCATGGTGCCAGCCTTACAAATACATTTGGGTCGAAGCACTTAATAAAACTGCAGGAGCATTCAACGGTATGCAGGTATCTATCGTTCTTTCATGGTGGCAGGCTTCACGCCCACCTTCTTGATAGCCAGGCACTTGGAGTTTTCTGAGAAACCGATCATCTTGTCTGGGGAACAGATCTTGATGAAGGGGAACTCTGAGCTCTCCGAGATTTGGGCAGCCAGGGCCGTCTTTCCACTGTGAGGTGGTCCTAAGAGGAAGGATGAACAAATAAAGACTGTTAGAGAGGGGGGCTGGGGCTGTTTTTCTACTGTATGTGTGCCCTTAAGTGTGTGAGCTCCACCTGCATGTGCCTACGCTCACTTGCATGTATGTGTGTTCGCTCACACGTGTGTGTGTGTGTGGTCAGGCCTACCCTCCAGTAGCACGGCCACCAGTGGTGTGCGGTCGCTGTTCTTGGTCTGCTGCACCAGCAGCTCCCCGTCATCCAGTACGCGGGTCACAGGGTCGCCCCACTTGATGATGCCATTCATGATGTAGCTGGCGTAGTCCTCCTGGTTGGAACCAAATGCCTGGGGAGGAAGAGGGGGAGGATGAGGTGCGGGGGGTTAGGAGGAGGAAGAGGAGGGGAAAGAACTCTTTAGGATTGGAATTATGGTCTAAGGGTCAGTCTCAAATGAAACCCTATTCACTTTGTGTACTGTCTTGTAAATACACATATAGTAGAGAGACTTACTGGTTTAATGTCGTTGTTCAGGGAGCCCATGAAGTCACTTCTGGTTACCTGCAGCTTCTCGGCTCTCTCTGTGTCCACCTCCACTGTGGCTGTGGCCTGGACACACAGAAAGAAATATCAACTTGATCTGACTGTGATATACAGTAGACTTAACAAAGGATAGAGTTATGGCAGAGATGACTAAAAGCCCCTAAAAGCACCTTGCTAAGGGGTGGAGGATAACCGTGTCATGGGTGTTCAAAGCTGTCAATTTAATATTATAACCATACCATGGATGTTCATGTTTTTTGATTGGTTAGACTCTAACCTTAATGTGGCGGTTCATGGCTGTTGATTGGGCAGCTCTGACCAGCCCCTCCAGTTCAGCACCACTGTAGTTCTTGGTTCCGGCAGCCAGCTCCTTCACGTCCACATCAGGAGCCAGCAGGCCAAAGTCACGCATCTTATTAGTGTGAATGTTGAGAATCTGAACACGCCCCTTCTCATCCGGAAGACCTGAGAGGGAGGGAGGGAGGAGGGAGAGAGTGAGAAAATGAAGAATCAAAGTGGTAAAAATGCATTCAGGGAGGTGGAACATTAATACAATAACGGGGAGGCGAAATACAAAAAGGAACAACCCACAAGATAAAGGGGGAGGAACAGAGAGATGGGTGGTTCTTACCGATCTCCATCTTGACCTCAAACCTGCCAGGCCTCATCAGAGCATCATCTATCAGGTCAGGTCTGTTGGTCATCCCTGTGGGAAAGAGAGAGAGAGGAGGGGGGGTTACTAGAGTTACTAGTTAGACCAGAGTCATGTATTCATCTCTGGTTCTATGTGAGGCTTAAGGTTAGATTGGTATCTGTACCTCAAATAACATTTAGACAAACTGACACCTAGAAGTTCAACAACTATAACAGGTATGCTATTATAGGACATTGCACCACTACCTATCTATGACCAGTATGTTATAGGACAGCGTACCACTACCTATCTATGACCAGTATGTTATAGGACAGCGTACCACTAACTATCTATGACCAGTATGTTATAGGACGGCGTACCACTACCTATCTATGACCAGTATGTTATAGGACAGCGTACCACTACCTATCTATGACAAGTATGTTATAGGACAGCGTACCACTACCTATCTATGACCAGTATGTTATAGGACATTGCACCACTACCTATCTATGACCAGTATGTTATAGGACAGCGTACCACTGCCTATCTATGACCAGTATGTTATAGGACAGCGTACCACTACCTATCTATGACCAGTATGTTATAGGACAGCGTACCACTACCTATCTATGACCAGTATGTTATAGGACAGCGTACCACTACCTATCTATGACCAGTATGTTATAGGACAGCGTACCACTACCTATCTATGACCAGTATGTTATAGGACAGCGTACCACTACCTATCTATGACCAGTATGTTATAGGACAGCGTACCACTACCTATCTATGACCAGTATGTTATAGGACAGCGTACCACTACCTATCTATGACCAGTATGTTATAGGACAGCGTACCACTACCTATCTATGACCAGTATGTTATAGGACAGCGTACCACTACCTATCTATGACCAGTATGTTATAGGACAGCGTACCACTACCTATCTATGACCAGTATGTTATAGGACAGCGTACCACTACCTATCTATGACCAGTATGTTATAGGACAGCGTACCACTACCTATCTATGACCAGTATGTTATAGGACAGAGTACCACTACATATCTATGACCAGTATGTTATAGGACAGCGTACCACTACCTATCTATGACCAGTATGTTATAGGACAGCGTACCACTACCTATCTATGACCAGTATGTTATAGGACAGCGTACCACTACCTTTCTATGACCAGTATGTTATAGGACAGCGTACCACTACCTATCTATGACCAGTAGGTTATAGGACAGCGTACCACTACCTATCTATGACCAGTAGGTTATAGGACAGCGTACCACTACCTATCTATGACCAGTATGTTATAGGACAGCGTACCACTACCTATCTATGACCAGTATGTTATAGGACAGCGTACCACTACCTATCTATGACCAGTATGTTATAGGACAGCGTACCACTACCTATCTATGACCAGTATGTTATAGGACAGTGTACCACTACCTATCTATGACCAGTATGTTATAGGACAGCGTACCACTACCTATCTATGACCAGTATGTTATAGGACAGCATACCACTACATATCTATGACCAGTATGTTATAGGACAGCGTACCACTACCTATCTATGACCAGTATGTTATAGGACAGAGTACCACTACCTACCTATGACCAGGATGTTGTTGAGCTGCTCTACTCCATCTATCTTGGACAGCAGCTGGTTGACCACTGTGTCGTGGACTCCTGTACTGCCCTGTCCAGTACCTCTCTGCTTACAGATGGCATCCAGCTCATCAAAGATGATTATGTGCAGACCACTGTTAGCACCCAGCTAGGAGTGAAGAGAGGGGAGATTTAGAAGAGTGGATGAAGAGAAAGAGAGAGAGTCAGTTATAAAAGTACTTATAACATTTGTTTGTGATTTTCTCATCGTGGATGGATTTTTAATTTTGTATTAAATTTGTTTTACTTTTACCCCTTTTTCTCCTAAATTTCGTGATATCCAATTGGTAGTTACAGACTTGTCCCATCGCTGCAACTCCCGTACGGACTCGGGAGAGGCGAAGGTCGAGAACCATGCGTCCTCCGAAACACGACCCTGCCAGGCTGCACTGCTTCTTCGCACACAGCTCGCTTAACCCGGAAGCCAGCTACACCAATGTGTTGGAGGAAACACCATAAAACTTGCGACGGAAGTCAGCTTGTAGGCACCCGGCCTGCCACAAGGAGTCGCTAGAGCGCGATGGGACAAGTACAGAAAAGGAAAAACCTTGCCCTAACCCAGACGACACTGGGCCAATTGCACGCTGCCTCATGGGTCTCCCGGTCACGGCCGGTTGTGACACAATCTGGAATCGAACCTGGTTCTGTAGTGACGGCTCAAGCACTGCGATGCAGTGCCATAGATCACTGTGACACTCGGGAAGCCGTGGATGGAGTTTTTTGTTAGATTAATTACTTGTGGTCATCAATAAATAAATGCCCGCTGGCCACTCACCCTCTTCTGCTCCTCTTCTGCATCTGCGAAGAGCTTGCGGATGTTGGCCTCAGACTCTCCCACAAACTTGTTGAGGATCTCAGGGCCGTTGACGATCTTGGGCTCGCGGGAGTTGAGCATCTTGCCGATCTGCCTGGCCATCAGAGTCTTACCACAACCAGGAGGCCCGAAGAGAAGGATTCCCTTCACGTGCTTACAACCTGGGGGGGCAAAGGAACAATGACTGTCTATAGACAAACGTTTCTCAATCTCTGAATATTTGAAAGCACAGCATGCTCCAGTTGTGTACACAGACAATTTAGTTTGTGACAAATTATCGCTAGGAGGCACCGAGAGGCGTTATGTTGCACATGCATTGCTGCAATTGTTCTGCCAATACCGCGGCTCGACCTTACTTTTTTGTGCCCTCAACTGTTGGTAGTACTGCATGATCTAACTAAGACTAAGGAGTGGGGAACCTTACCCATCTGTTCCACGATGTCAGGAGGGAAGACACGAGATGCGAAGGCTCGCCGGAAGATGTCGGAGAACTCCTTGTCCAGACCACCAATGCCCATGCGCTCAAAGTTCCAGTCCGGGTTGATGATGGACTGACGCTGCTCTTTGGTCTTGGCCTTGCCTAGTGGGCAGAGATTAATCAAATACAACTTTATTTAAAATGCATTAAAAACATAGTCAAATACCCTTTACAATGAAAAGTGTAACAATGGATAAAGAATGGTTATTTTCCCATGGTTGCAGGATTTGAGTTTATTTTGACAAATCAAACAAAAAATACACAGACTTGCAGATTTTATAGCAGGTGCAGGTACATTATTGTGTTTACAGTTCCAAGAGTGCAGTACCTAGCAATGACAATAAAACAACACACATAATCCAGAAAAATCAAGAAATTTAAAAAAATCATAAACTGGAATATTTATACATATAATGGTGTGTAAAGACAATATAGACAGTATATGAATAGAAAAAGTGTATGCAGCAGTAGTTACATAGGATGATACGTGACTACAATACAATATATACATATAAAGTGACCAGTGTTCAATGATTATCTACTGTATGTACATAGGGCAGCAGAGTCGGCTAGAACAGTGACTAAGGCTAGTGGTGACTGTTTAACAGTCTAATGGCCTAGAGATAGGAGCTGTTTCTCTCTGGACTGTCTCTGCCTTCTAGATGGTAGCGGGGTGAACAGGCCGTGGCTAGGGTGGCTGGCCTTCCTGTGACACCGGGTGCTGTAGATGTCCTGGAAGGAAGGCAGTGTGCCCTGGTTGATGCGTTGGACTGACTGCAGCACCCTCTGGAGATTCCTGTGGTTGGCCTACCAATGTTATGTACCAATGTTGTGTCGTCAGTGAACTTGATGATTGAGTTGAAGTCGTGCGTAGCCACGCAGTAATGGGTCAACAGGGAGTACAGGAGAGGCTGAGGACTCACGCCTGTGGGGACCCTGTGTTGAGGATCAGCGTGGCAAAGGTGATGTTGCCTACCATCACCACTTGGGGTCGGCCCCTTCAGAAAGTACCAGTTACACAGGGAGTCCCAGGGCCCTGAGATTAGTGATGAGCCTGGAGGGCACTATGGCGTCTGCAGCTCAATGTTGTTTTCCTCTAAATGGGCGAAGAAGGTGTCTAGCTCGTTCGGGAGTGAGGCTTCGGTGTCCGCGACCTGGCTGGCTTTCCCTTTATAAACCGTGATTGTCTGGAGTCCCTGACACATTTGTCTCGTGTTGAATTGCGACTCCACTGTACTATCGTTTTGCCTCTGATTGCTTTACGGAAGTCGTAGTTGGTCTGTTTGTAGTCACCTTGCCATGGTTAAATGCGGTGGTTTGCGCTTTCAGTTTTGCACAAATACTGCCATCTATCCATGGTTTATGGATAAGTTCTAATTATAACAATGGGAACAACATCCTTTATGCACTTCCTGATGAACCCGTCACCGAGTCAGTGTATACATCGATACTATTCTGAGAGGCGACCAGAACATCTCACAGTCCGCGTGATCAAAACAATCCTGAAGCATAAATTCTGATTGGTCAGACCAACGTTGAACATTCCTTACCACGGGAGCTTCCTGTTTAAGCTTCCGCCTATAGGTGGGGAGGAGCAGAATGGAGGCATGATCTGATTTGCCGAAGGGAGGGCGGGGGAGGCCCTTGTAACCATCCAGAAAGGGAGAGTAGCAATGATCCAGGGTCCGTGTTGTGCGTATAGCACAGATGTGTTGATAGAATTTCTATAGCAGATTTCCTTCATTAAAGTCCCCCAGCAGTTTGCACATCGTCATATGAAGTACAAGGTACTTAATGATGAAGAAGATGGGCTATCCCATGGACACAGAAAGAGTGTTATCAGTGCATTCAAAAAGTATTCAGACCCCTTGACTTTTTCCACATTTTGTTACGTTATTAAATTGTATGTTTTCCCTCATCAATCTTCTCACAATACCCCATACTGACAAAGCAAAAACAGGTTCTTAGAAATGTGTGCAAATGTATTAAAAATAAAAAACTGAAATATCATATTTACATACGGTACCAGTCAAAGGTTTGGACACAGCTACTCATTCTAGGGTTTTTCTTTATTTGTACTATTTTCTACATTGTAGAATAATAGTGAAGACATCAACACTATGAAATAACACATATTGAATCATGTAGTAACCAAAAAAGTGTTAAACAAAGCAAAATATATTTTATATTTGAGATTCTTCAAAGTAGCCACCCTTTGCCTTGATGACAACTTTGCACACTCTTGGCATTCTCTCAACCAGCTTCACCTGGAATGCTTTCCAACAGTCTTGAAGGAGTTCCCACATATGCTGAGTACTTGTTGGCTGTTTTTCCTTCACTCTGCGGTCAAACTCATCCCAAACCATCTCAATTGGGGTGAGGTCGGGTGATTGTGGAGGCCAGGTCATCTGATGCGCACTCCATCACTCTCTTTCTTGGTCAAACTTCTTCCATTTAAGAATGATGGAGGCCACTGTGTTCTTGGGGACCTTCAATGCTGCCGAAATGTTTTGGTACCCTTCCCCAGATCTGTGCCTCGACACAATCCTGTCTCGGAGCTCCATGGACAATTCCTTCGACCTCATGTCTTGGTTTTTGCTCTGACATGCACTGTCAACTGTGGGACCTTATATAGACAGGTTTGTGCCTTTCCAAATCATGTCCAATCAATTGAATTTACCACAGGTGGACTCCAATCAAGTTGTAGAAACATCTCAAGGATGATCAATGGAAACAGGATGCACCGGAGCTCAATTTTGAGTCTTATAGCAAAGGGTCTGAATACGTAATAAGGTATTTCTGTTTGTAAATGTTAATAAATGTGAAAAATTTCAAAAAACCTGTTTTCACTTTGTCATTATGGGGTATTGTGTGTAGATTGATGAGGGAAAACAATTATTTAATTGATTTTAGAATAAGGCTGTAAAGTGGAAAAAAAATGTGGAAAAAGGGAATACTTTCCAAGTGCACTGTATGTTTGAATTTGAACTGTGCAGAAAGATGTGCCTGTTATGGTGTCATCTTGTGCAATAGTTAGATATAGCTCCTACATAATCTACCTGTATTCTGTATGGACTCCTCTGTAACTTACCAACTAATGTGAGGGAGGAGCTCTCTGCTTTCTCAAAAACCACCTGGCTGTTCCCCACCAGCAGGCCAATGTCAATCTAAGAGAAACAGGAAATATTGGAATTATTATCAACAACTACTACAAATAATTGTTCCAAATCAACTCTTACAATTCTGCAGAGTGCCCTTTGGACTTCGACCAGCACCCTAGCAGCGCATTCCCTCGTCAAATAGAGGCCCCGTTCGAAATGAAGGGGCAGATGAAAGCAAGGGCTCCACCACTTGGGGTTCACCTGTCCAGTCATTTCTAATCATGGATTCCTTCAAGGAAGGGGGGTAATTCCGACTAGGGCCCATATCATAAACGGCTGAGTTGTTTCAGCAGTTGGTCAATGTAATTCTGGGTACCTTCTGCTTCTTGCCTGATGCTGGCTCCCCCTTGAGGATGCTGGCGTCCATGGCCTCGATGTCTTTGATCACCAGCCCAAAGAGCTTGTCGCAGAAACTAAACACCATCTGTGGGAAGGAAGGGAGGACAGGAAGAATAATAGAAGAAAGGAATAGGAGGATGAGGAGAGAGAGGATGAGAGGAGAGAGGAAGGCTGTGTTAGGATGCATCCCAATTCTCCCAAGTGTGCATCCTTACCCACATCTAAAGTAATTTGATTGATGTAAACCACCAGTCTTTTTCCTTGTAACTCCAGGGAAGGGAAGTGTGCAGGAAAAGTGTGAAGAGTTGTGACCGGCTCTAGTGTTTGTTGTTCTGACTGACCTGCTGGGTGACAGAAAAGCCCTGGTTGTTGAACTGCTGGATGAACTCGCTGGCCATCTTGTCTGAGTCGTAGGGGCTGGTGTCCGTGCTCTTCTTCTGGAGGAAGTCAATCTCTATAGTCATGGCACCGATACACTGCTGGGATTTGTCAAAGTTGTAGTTGGCCACTATGAGGGGAGAGGACTCATGTAAGATATGTATCTAGTACCGTACAATTTGTACTGTAAGAAATACTGTAGTGTCAAAAATGAAATAGGTATGTAAAGGTGAGCTATGGGTTGTGGTAAAGATGTGAAAGTACAGTATATTAGGGACTGTGCAGGGTGCAGTATAAATAAGGCAGTATCTTTGCGCTATGGTCATAGTTTTCTTTTCCTTAGACTCATTAATGAAATGGAGTGAATTACCTTCCACCTCCTGTCCAATGGACAGACCGGCCCATTTCCTCTGAGAGAGAGAGAAAAAAAGAAGAGAGATAAGTCAATAATTGCAGGGAAGCAGAGAGAAGAGGGGCATGTATAGTATGCTTAAAATATTAGAATTTTCATTTTTATTTCTATATATATATATATATATATATATATATATATATTTTGTTTTGGGGAAATTCATTTAAATTATAAATAGATCTATGGGTGTACTGTGCAAAACATTGAAGATTCAGTACAATATAAAGATCTGGAGTAGGTGTGTTTTTTACCTGTGGCAGACTGAAAGCGATAGTGCCAGGGACTATGGCGTGGTGGGTTTTTGTGGTGAACACAAACTTGTGAGTTGGCGTAGTCTTCACAGTCACATGTCTGTAGCGAGAGGGTTAGAGAAACACATGGACATCTGTTCCATATACACAGGCAACAAAATGACCTCAATAGAATATCATATTTACAACTGTTTTTTTTTTTTTTACATAACAGCTATTCTGCTAATGTTTTTTTAGAATGATGATTAGAGTATAGTTTGTAGTATGGCATCAGAAGAAGACTTCACAGCAACAATGTTGCACTAATTATATGTCAATTAAAAATAATGAATGCACATATTTAGATAGCTGTGTACTAGTTCTGCAGGGAAGAAAGAGGAGATTCCAATCTCAGTCGAAACCCTACTGTAACAGAGTTACTATAGTACCGGTGAGTGCTCTAAGCAACATACTTATATTTGAAAATATAATTTAATTGTGGGTAGAACAACCATGGAGGAAAGAAATTAATCCAACATTTTCCAGGAATAGGGGGCAGGGCTCCCTCCCTTCCCCTTTTGACAACAAAGAGGATTCCATGACTGGTGGACTAATTTCAAATTAGCAAGAGATTATACTCTGTGTGGTCCCTAACAATGAGCAGAAAATAAATAAATAAATAAAGAGAGATCAGGTGGGAAAAGCTGCTACTGAATTCAACAATTTATTGATTCATATTTATCTCTAAAAGACAGTAAAAAATATTATTATTCAACAAATAGTTATAATATGTGGTACCGCAAGGTTCAATGCTAGGACCTGTGATCTTTTTTCAATGGCTTATTTTGTAAATTTCCCTTAGAGTCGATGTGAACAGTGTTTCTCCTATTCTTACTTAGGCAACATTAGCCACACCTGTCTGCTCCCTGGACCCCACCTAAAGTAAGAATACATCTAGGGAGAACACTGAAATAAATGCTAAGGCACGAACAACACCTGACCTCCTTTGATTTTGATTTTCTTCATTTTTATTGGCAGTACAGTGGGAAGGTAGATACTGTGACAGTATAGAGAAGCAAAGACAGAGTGGCCAAGACTGTGCTCGTACATACAGTTCTGTTGGGCATGTGAGGTCCTGAGTGTTATTATTATATATGTATAGTTGTACTTTTACCCCTTTTTCGTGATATCCAATTGGCAGTTACAGTCTTGCCCATCGCTGCAACTCCTCTACGGACTCAGGAGAGGAACACGACCCTGTCAACCCTGTCAATCCACACTGCTTCTTGACACACTGCTTGCTAAACCCGGAAGCCAGTCGCACCAATGTGTCGGAGGAAACCGCCCAGATGGTGACCAAAGTCAGCTTGCAGGTGCCCGGCCCGCCACAAGGAGTCGCTAGAGCACAATGGGACAAGGAAATCCCGGTCGGCCAAACCCGACACTAACCCGGACTACACTGGGCTATTTCTGCGCTGCCTCATGGGTCTCCCGGTCACGGCTGGCTGTGACACAGCCTGGGATCGAACCCGGGTCTGTAGTGACGCCTCAAACACTGTGAAGCAGTGCCTTAGACCGCTGCGCCACTCAGGAGGCCAGGGTCCCAAGTGTTAAATGCTATACCAGACTACAGCACCAGATATAGTCTTATGTCCAACAATAAAATTACATTAACAATAAAATTACATTAAAAACTACAGAGGGCTAAACTGTATAGGGTGATTACTCACTGTCCAGACTGCAGATCCTTCTCGCTCACCACAGCACAGTTTGTCAACGATAGGTCATCTGTCGGGCATCGCGCCGCTTGCATCGTCTGCAGTGGAGAACAGAAAGAAAGAGGAGAGAGAAGGAAAAAGAGAGAGACAAACAGATAGAAGAGAAGAGGGTGGAAGAAGGGGGATAAGTTGTGAAGGGGAGATATTACTCTAGTAGTTGAGTAGTGACGCAGCATTTCCTTTCCATTTTACATTTAGTAGCATCATCAAGGAACTTGGGTTTCCTTGTTGAGACTGAAGCTGAGAAACAACTAGGAGCCAAAAATCATTAAGGAACATCCAGTTAAATTCTGGTAGTTCACACTATGGTGTGAGGGTATATTACGAAGCATTCAACTTTGTAGCAATGCAACAGAATACTGTAGATCCGTCACAGTATTTATTTGTGTGGAACATTGATGGTGTTAAGTTTCTCTTCAAATTCAACATAATACAACTCATAGGCAACAGCAATGTTTGTCCAACATCGCAAAATGTATATAAACCAGCCTTGAAACAGACAATGCCAGAGAGCAGCAACAGACAGCAGATACAGCTAGCTAGCTAGCTAGTCAGTTTATTTGTTTATTTGTTAGGAGCTATTCCAGTCGTTACAAGACTATGAATGAATGAATGACATACAAAATACAATGAAACCAAATACAAATTCAAAACACAAAATATAAAAACAAAATAACAAAATATCACTTCTTTCTTAGTTGCACAATTATTGTTGACAAGTTTCTACATGCTTATGTCAGATTATTGCACGGATTACCTGCATTGACATTCTCTTACATAGCTCTGTTCGCACAATTCACTGAGTGAAAAGGTTACAGAGTGAAAGGGGCACTGCATCTCGTCACCTTTGTTTGCTGCTAAGAGCATGGCTTCCAGACCGCCTGTGAACTGTCATAATATACCAAGGACACTATACAGTGCAGAGCCTTGAAAAATCCCACAGAAGGCCATGTTACAAAAAAGTTGTCATGACGACACATTTCAGATCAAGACAGAAAGAGATCTTGATGATGATGCAATATTCATTCCAGCTTTTAAGACAAATCAGGGGAGATAGAGTTGATCTTGGGTTCTCAATGTCAAAACTAGTCTAGACCATTTAAAAACAGTCTTGGTCTGGGCTGATGGTCTATGATGAGACCATGGTCTTTGTAGATTTTCAACTCTTGTTGTCAAGATGCATCTTTGAATACCATCTTGTCAGTTATGTGGCCATGTACAAGTGAAATAACACTTGCTGCCTTACTTCTCTAATGTCAGAGCCAAGTGGGACTAAAATAACAACTGGTTTGATCTGGGTCTAAATAGGTTGTATCTTCATCTGGGTGTCATAAGGTGTGGTCTTAGTCTGGGTCTTGAGGGCCTCATACAATTTCTGAAAATTAGACCCTTAATATTTAATTAATGACATAACAAGAAGACGAATCGCCATTCATTTCAGTAAGATTGTATACAATCCTATACGTTGTTGTGAAGATATGCATGCCATAGCCATCTCTGATTTTGCTCACTCATAGTTAGACACAGGCCTGCCATGTACGCTTTCTTGTCTGACATTTGAACAGTGGCGGCTGTGGAGCGGAGAGCGAAGAGCAAGGGCAGCGGGTGTTGGGAGTCGTAATGTTGGGGTGCAAGGGGAATGCTTGGGTTGTGGCAATTAATAGAGAGGTGTGTACTGCACTGCAGTGCTGGCACACTGCCCTGCCCCATTTATGAAGTCATCATGCAGTCTAGTCTACCCCTTAATCTACCATACTGCCAGCGCTCGCTCAGCCAGAAGAAAAATGAATAAGCTAAAGCTTTTCTGTTTGACCTCGGTCCAAGAGGTCTAAGCATTCTTAGTGAAACTGCAGTGGAGGAGTAATGGATGCTAATCAATTGTTTGTGCACTCAATCAAATGTCCTCCCTCTCTGCATTGCAACTCGGTCAATGGATTTGCAATGGCAGATGATATATGTATCATATGTATATTGTTTCTCCTGAGACAGTCACTACCAGGGGTGAGAGCAGTGGAGGTGGCAGCAGGGGGAAAGCTTTCGTAAGTCCTTGGGAGTGGACGAGCTGGATAAAGCTACTTTCAGTAAAGCCGACTGACTGTCCAATTAAGCTATTAGACGTTTAGCGGGTGGCGTGGGAGTTCATACATGAGGAAATGACTTACATACATACCTTGAAAAATATTACGACCTGGGGGCCAACGTACGCAAGCAAAGAGGGAGGGGAAGAGGAGGACATAAGACAGAGAATTGAGACAGCCAGGACCACTGTCTGTCAGAGAGCTGAAGCAGCATTGGGTGCATTGATTCACAAGTGCATGCAGAGAGGGGCAGAGTTGGGGTCATTCTTATAATTTCACTCACTTTAGTTTTGTTCTCATCCTGAACTGCACCAAAACATGGGCACATTTTGACGTCAGTGAATTTACACTGCCCAAATAAATTGGTCTGTGGCCAGAGTCTTGTTTTTGAAATGTGAGTTTTTAAAAGCTAAGCGCCTACTATAAAGTATACCCCAAATCTGGTAGTGATGTCATTTGTCAGCCGTATATGCTTTACAGTCTTATGTAAATCTTACATAAGGAAGATTAATTCTTCACATTGTAAACAGAAAGTATTGTCTTAATGTGAGAACTATTATGAATTTTCATGAGAGCAGAAATCATTTGTATTTTTGGCAATCTTATGTGATGAATGGATGGAACCCAAGGGTTACTGTCATGTCTGGCTGATTAAAAGGGTAATAGGAGCTGTAGCATGCACAAACAAGGAAGACATTACATGGTTTTGAAAATGTGCAAAGAATAAAACCCTTCACATTAATACCTTCATTCATAACAGAACTCAATGTATTTAATGAGACACCATTTGAAATCAAAGTAGTCAAATCTTAGTGAGCTATGCACAGCCTTTGTGGGATAAACACGCCCCACAAACCCTCTAGATTGTATTCCGTAAACCTATATTACAAATGGCTCATTGGGGGGGTGGTATGCTGCATTCAGGACTAAGAATAGAGGGTGTTCAGTGATCCGTCTTCTGACTGCGGTATAAACACACACACACACACACACACACACACACACACCAAACACCACACACACAATCCTAAATCTTGATGCCCCACCCAGCCCTGCAGTCTCGTAGGACAGAACACTCCAGGCTTTTTCTCCTGCCTTATTTCAGGAATCTCTTTATTCCATCAGCTGGAGTCCTGGGGGAGGTATCAATTGAGCTGTCTGTGCTGGAGATCAATATGTATGGATGCAGCTAGTAGGAGGAGCCATTCACCTCAGCCTCTAGCCAGCTAGTGCATCAGGTTGGCCTATGGGTAGGCCCAATTATGTAGAGCCATTTGAAAAAATGAGGACACCCCATGAAACATTTAATGATTTTGGAAGAAATATGGACCTATCAATCTTCGATCTTCCTTTAAACAATAGTTATAGATAAAGCTGATGTAACAACAAAATGAACAAAGATGCCAATTCCTGCTGAGGAAAAAGTTAGGACACCCTATGCCCTAATAGCTGGTATTGCCCCTTTTGGCTGAAATAACCTCAATTAGACGTTTCCTATAACTGTCTACCAGTCTCCGACATCAACTGGGAGAAAGTTTTCCCCACTCCTCATTGCAGACTTTTTTCAGACTGTTTCAAATCACCCCACAGCATCTCAATAGGATTAAGATCCGGGCTTTGACTTGGCCATTTCTTTCTTTTGAGCCATTCCTTGGTGGATTTACTGGAATGTTTTGGGTCATTGTCATGTTGCATGGTCCACATCCGCTTCAGCTTCAATTTTCAGACAGATGGTCTCACATTTTCCTCAAGCACCCTAAGATACAATGAAGAATTCATAGTAGATTCTATGATGGTGAGCTGACCAGGCCCTGCTGCAGCAAAGCAGCCCCAAACCATGACATTTCCACCCCCATGCTTCACAGTTGGTATGAAGTGCTCAAATGCTGTCTTTGGTTTGCGCCAAACGTCTTCTGTTACTGTGCCCAAATAATTCAACTTTGGATTCATCTGTCCAAAGCACATTGTTCCAGAAGTCCTGGTCTTTGTCTAGGTGTTCTCTGGCAAACTTTAGTCTTGCCCAGATGTTATTTTTTGACAGCAAGTGTTTCCTCCTTGCACACCTCCGATGAAAATCAAACTTGTGCAGTCTCTTTCTGATGGTAGATGCATGTACTTTGACATCAACTGTGGCAAGAGCTACCTCTAGGTCCCGTGATGAGATTTTAGGATTGTTTGAGAGTTCTTTAAGCATCTTGTGGTCTGCTCTTGGGCTGAACTTGCTAGGATGGCCTGACTTGGCCATGTTGGACGTTGTTTTAAATGTTCTCAACTTGTAAATTGTTTTCCAGACAGTGGAATGGCTGATTTCTAATTGTTTGGAGATCTTTTTAAATCCCTTCCCAGACTCATACACATCTACAACCTTCTTTCTGAAGGCCTTAGAGAGCTCTTTTGATCTCGCCATGATGATACCACTCACTTCAACAATCAAGAGCAAACCAACCTAAATGTCTGAGGTTTAAATAAGACAGGCTCCTCCAAAATCCTCTCTAATGATGTTCTAATCATTTGCACCTGATGTGGTGCACCTGATTCTAATTTTAGGCATTTTCAGTAGTAATAAATGTGGGGGTGTCCTAACTTTGTCCTCACAAGAAAATTGCATTTCTATTAATTACATTTTACAAATCGTTTGTACAAGACATTACTTCAGTTTTATTGTTGTTGTTGTTATACTACCTCCATCTCTCAAAATTTTTAAAATTTTGTTAAAAAGATCAAATGTCCATATGTTTAAATATTTTGGAAAAGACAAAGGTTGTCATGGGGTGTCCTATCTTTTTCACATGACTGTATACAGTAGAAACATAATTAAACTGAGTATACAAAACATCAAGGACATCTGCTCTTTCCATGACATAGACTGACCAGGTGAATACAGGTGAAAGCTATGATCCCTTATTGATGTCACTTGTTAAATCGTCTTCAATCAGTGTAGATGAAGGGAAGGAGACAGGTTAATTAAGGATTTTCAAGCCTTGAGACAATTGAGACATCGATTGTGTATGTGTGCCATTCAGAGGGCCTTTGAATAGGGTATGTTAATAAGCGCCATTTTCCACATTTTCCATGGTAATTTGACAATCTTACCACTATACTATGTCTAATAATCAGTTATTTTCATAACAGCACCAGAAAAAGTGCATACTATTTCACAAACTGATTTGGGATCAGTTCTCCCAACACCAATCTTTACTTGGAACCACTGTAAGAGTCAACAAGAAGGCCATAGGTCAGATTCTGAAGGGCATATAGAGTCAGCACAGAGATATGTGTTATGAATTCAGCAGCAGCTCAATACATTATTGAGGTAATATGGTAGTTTGAAAGCCAATTCATTTTTCTATTTCAAATAAATCAAGTCAGTTTCTTGGCTGACTTCCCCTACTGGAAAGAAATAACATAAACGTTGGAGAGGTTTGTTGGCAGGGACTACGTTGCGACTATACTGTGACTACACTGTCATAACCCTGCAGGGTATGATATGTTTTGTAGAGGAAGATTCAAAAAGGTAATGTGCTTGTATTTCTTTGGCTACGTTGTGCAGTAGGGAATTACCCATCCTATATTTGACTCACACAATATAGCTGCCAAATGTGGAAGATGAGGGAAAATTGTAACTTTGATTATTATAATTTTTTATAATAATCAAGCTGGCAATGAAGCTTCAAGCTTTTCTCATTAATCTGGCTAATGTTGCTACCAAGGGCGCCTATGCCTTCTGGTTCCATTCCAATACAATTAAACTCACATTAGTTATATTTTGCTTTGTCCTCATTGGCTGATTCTCCTGCATGCTCTCTGTCTGACGCCTCCAGCAGAGATAGAGAAATGCACCTCTGCTTAGTGAGTGAACGAATCACAGCAGGGCAAGAGGACATATTTGAAGGTCGCTCTTGTCCTAGAGAAAACACCCTGATCGTCACCCTATTCAGAATCAGAGAGAAGACCTAAACTCAACTATGAGAGCTTCTTGTTTTGTGCAGTCTAAGAATAATCACATTCAACTATCAGATTAATTGTGTGTCTGATGAAAAGAGTGTTTGAACTGTTCAAGCCTGTTCCACTGCAATGCCCCCACAGCACATAGAGTAGCACTCTCTCTAAATATAGCTGCAGCTTAACGCACACACAGATGAAGGCCCTACACCAAGACAGGGATTACAGATTACACAGACACCCACACACACACTGTACACTCATAAACATGTACTGTATATGTGCATATAAACACGTAACATTTACATATAGAGATATGGATACAAAGACACACAATCCATGTTGTTAGAACATTTTCAATACACAGTGCATTTGGAAAGTATTCAGACCCATTGACTTTTTCCACACAATGTTACGTTACAGCCTCATCAATCTACACACAAGACCCCATAATGACAAAGCAAAACCAGATTTTTTGAAAATGTTGCAACCTTTACTCAGTACTTTGTTGAAGCACCTTTGGCAGTGATTACAGCCTCGAGTCTTCTTGGGTATGATGCTACAAACTTGGCACACCTGTATTTGGGGAGTTTCTCCCATTCTTCTCTGCAGATCCTCTTAAGCTCTGTCAGGTTGGATGGGGAGCATTGCTGCACAGCTATTTACAGGTCTCTCCAGAGATGTTCGATCCGGTTCAAATCCGGGCTCTGGCTTGGCCACTCACGGACAATCAGAGACTTGTTCCGAAGCCACTCCTGCGTTGCCTTGGCTGTGTGCTTAGGGTTATTGTCCTGTTGGAAGGTGAACCTTCGCCCCAGTCTGAGGTCCTGAGCACTCTGGTTTTCAGTCGCTCTTGACTAGTGTCCCTGCCACTGAAAAACATACCCACAGCAGGCTACTGCCACCACCATGTTTCACCGGGTTTCTTCCAGTCGTGACACTTGGCATTCAAGCCAAAGAGTTCCATCTAGGTTTCATCAGAATAGAGAATCTTGTTCCTCATGGTCAGAGTCCTTTAGGTGCCTTTTGGTAAATTCCAAGCGGGCTGTCATGTTGCTTTTCCTGAGGAGTGGCTTCCGTCTGTCCACTCTACCATAAAGGCCTGATTGGTGGAGTGCTGCAAAGATGGTTGTCCTTCTGGAAGGTTCTCCCATCTCTACCGATGAACTCTGGAGCTCTGTAAGAATGACCATTGGGTTCTTGTTCCCCTCCCTGTACAAGGCCCTTCTTACCTGATTGCTCAGTTTGGCCGGGCAGCCAGCTCTAGGAAGAGTCTTGGTGGTTCCAAACTTCTTCCATTTAAGAATGATGGAGGCCACTGTGTTCTTGGGGACCTTCAATGCTGCAGAAATGTTTTCGTACCCTTCCCCAGATCTGTGCCTCGACACAATCCTGTCTCAAAGCTTTACAGACAATTCCTTTGACCTCATGGCTTGGTTTTTGCTCTGACATGCACCGTCAACGGTGGGACCTTATAGAGACAGGTGTGTGCCTTTCCAAATCATGTCCAATCAATTTAATTTATCACAGGTGGACTCCAATCAAGTTGTAGAAACATCTCAAGGATGATCAATGGAAACAGGATGCACCTGAGCTCAATTTTGAGTCACATAGCAAAGGGTCTGAATACTTACATAAATAAGGTATTTCAGATGTTTTTATAAATTTGCTAAAATCTCTAAAAAACAGTTTTCTCTTTGTCATTATGGGGTATTATGTCTGAATACTTTCCAGATGCACTATATGCAGCAAGATATCTGGTGCCTAAGATCATAAAAACACAGGCCAATAGAAACATTAATGAGAATAGTGTTTTTGTTGTGTGACTGTATCTGAGTTTAAAAAAACAAGAATTAAATGAGACCAATGTATATGTCAGATACAACAGTGGTGTATTATTAAACATTTGACTAACACAGAGGGAGATGTTTGATGTTTGACATTATGCTATTCTGAGATTTAGTTTACCAGCAGCCTAGCTAAATGAATTACCCATTCTCTTTGTAAAGGCCTGTGGAGAGCTAGAATGCTCTCGTCATTAAACCCTCCTCTGGTTCATGTTTTTCAGGGGGGATTTGTGCTTTGAGGTCGGTTTGGTTTCGTTTTGAAAAAATGACATTAAAAGATTTTTTAGCTTTTTGCCAAAACATTTAAAATATTCCATTGTCTCGGTAAGGTCCACATTGGGCAGACATTGTGTAGACAAAATAGGAAATTAGTATGAAATAATACAATATTTCAGTTGTGAACATATTACTTAGTTTTCATCTGATGACGTTATTATTTGTATTCCTTCAAGTCATCATCTCATCTCTGCTCAGACAGTAGCAGCCAGCTGTTATCTCTATGCTCCTCATACTGTACTGTCTTTAGTCATCCTATTTAGCGAGGCTGCCTAAGTATGCTGCAGACTGTCAGACAAAATAATTGGACTAGTTCTTCAAAGTAGATTAGGCATACTTTCTCGATCTCATTACTGTGTTGTGCACATTCCTCTCTCATGTTGTCTATGTTTTTTAACCAGGCAAGTCAGTTAAAGAACAAACTCTTATTTACAATGACAGCCTACCTACAAGGTCAGCCCCTGGAGCAAATTAGGATTAAGTGCCTTGCTCAAGGACACATCGACAGGTTTTTTTATTTTTTCACCTTGTCGGCTCAAGTATACAAACCAGCAACCTTTCAGTTACTGGCCAAACGCTATAACCACTAGGCTACCTGCCACCCTGAAAAAAATGAAACATTTCGTTAGCTACTAATTTTGTTATACCTTTCAAATAGGCACATTCTTCTCTTCTCCTCTATCTTGCAACTCCTTGGTGTACAAGAGATGTGTTTTTTGTCAATATACTTGGAAAAATTATGGTAAAATAACTCTAAGGGGGGCCCCAAAACATTATACTTGGTATTTTCCTGAATTCTGTTCTCTGTTTTATTTGTCCTGGTTTGGGATTTTAAAAAATCTGAATATTACAATTATTAATAGAGAATAAACTAACATGTATGTCCATGCCAATGCTTAAATCACATCAAAAGAACATTTTTGAGGTCTGAAAAAAACTATTTAAACATAAACATGATATACAGTAGTTCTGTCATGTAAGCCTACTTTGCAGTTAACAAGAAAGGTTTTTGGCAAAAGTCTGTTTACTCACAAGATGGTTTTCATTAGCAACGCTAACTGGCTACATACAGAGTGATAGACAAATGTGCACACCAAACATTTGGAGAATTATGACAGTTTGCGATGGAACAGATGTACTTTCAGAATTGATTGGCGAGCTGACACCGTTCCGTACACATTTTGCGCAAACGCAGCATTCAAACACGGCTGCAATGAAACTAATGGGACTGTAGCGACCGTGTTGGCATCAAAATCCGGGGTGTGAACTACGTTTCTATTCAAGCGTTGATTGACATGGTAATGGTCCAATAGTATTGGAGAAAAGTTGAAAAATCAGACCCCTCTGACGCTGTACGTTAAATTGTGAGGTGTCACGACATTAAAAGTGATACGGCACGCATTATGCAACTCATTCTGTGCCGTACAGCCTATGATGTACATATGCTAACTCTCCAATTTAAAAACTAAGATGGGAGAGGGCCCATGAATAAAGAGGATCTGATGTCAACATAGGATGTAGATTCTCCTAAACCCCTGGCTATATAAGAGATGCCCATTTAGACATTACTACAAGGCCATGGATAACCACACATACACAAACCAAGGTCATTCTCTGACGACCATCCACTGTTTACATTGAATCCACATCCTTTGCTATGTTTTCCTCTTAGTAAGGGGTATTCATGTAGGCTATTTGTTGTAAGATGTCCGCTGTGTGCTGTCAGTCTGTGATACCATCTATGTCCCTCTCAGCAGCTGTGACACTCTAGGCTCAGCAACAATGTGCAGTGCCCTCTGCAAGGGCAAGCGAAGGAGGGAGACCAAGGCCAGTGGACACAGTTGACTCATGCCGTGTGACCGAGTGAAAATGTATCATCAGATGCCTTGGTTCAGTACAGAGATGCACATTCTCCCTCTCGCTCAGGCAAAGATTTAAACGCGTCTCAATGCCTTTAATGCAAGTATGTCAACTGAAATGATAACAAATAAACAAGTCTGTCGACTGAAACAAACTGTGGAATCCTGTACACTGATGTACAAATGCTAATCATTGACTTGACACTTAACGGCAAGAAGGAGTAGAATACTATCTTAAAGAATGGCATTGCTGTTATTTTATTGTATATTCAATACTATCTTGTAATTTCATTGGGGCCATTATATTAGAGCACTAGAGGGGAAAATATTTAGTTCATCCAAAAAATTACCTGTCATGTAACTCAGCAGTGCATAAGGCCCTGGAATGTGTGATAGACAACTCTGGCGGAGATGTTTAAAAAGAACACAACAGCTCTAGTCAGACTTTCACAAATTGCACCTCTGGTCTTGTCTGTGTGCCCTGGCTGGATGCAAACCCTGCTGACAAATAAAAGCTGTCTTGTTGTAAATAGGCCTATATTTCAACAGAGAATCCACTGAGAATGGAAAGGTGATCCTCATGGTTTCAGTTTTCAGTCCTTATTCTCAAACCACAGAGGGGTATTGCCAATGGTGTCTTCTGGATACAAGTTTGAACAATGCAGGCGGGCAACAACATCAACCAATGGAATAGGCCTAGATTTGAAAATATCATGCTATTATGCCCCACCTATATTACCATTCTGCCTTGAGCTATGTAAATTCAATGGGCATGCTTAGATCTCAGCAACGTATAATGGTTTTAATATGGGAGAGACAGAAGAGCTTCAATCAGCATTATTGGTGGGCCTACATGCCAAGGTGCGGTGCATAACTTGACAGTCTACCAGCTCTAAATGGTGCTCCATCATGTGATACAATATAAGTTATTTCCAATAAGAATTTGGCAGCACAGTGGCACCTGTCCCCATCAGCAGGCCAGGGAGGGCATAACTAACCTAAGTAACGCAGTAGCAAGGTGTTGTTTGTTCAAGTTCAAGTAGCATATAGCTACTTGAACAACCCTGTTGTTGGAGTATCGCAGCCACTTCATGTTTTTGAGTTAACCAACCTGGACCCAGTGTGTTGAATTTAGGCAATCACTGAACAGATCAATTAGCTAAGTAGATCAGTGTGTTGCCTTGTTGGAACAAAATCCTGCAGTACCTGCGGCACACAAGGAACAGGGTTGCTTACCCCTGCTATAGGTTGTGGCTGCCTGGCTCGAATGCATCTCTATCGGTGACAGATTGTTGCTTGTCATGCACTGCTTCCTCTAGATTAGGGATGGGAAACATTGATGGGGGTGCCACACAGGGACGGCATTTTGACAATTGGCGGAGGGTAGCAGCCAATTGTCAAAATGCTGCCCCAAATTCAAGTGCCGAATCTTGCCTATTGGTCGGGCCGGCCCTGGGCCGCAGTGGCTTGAGGATTTGCTACCCACAAGTGGATTTTTTTTGTGCCTTTATAGTTTTAGAGTTGCAATGGGGCGGAGAGATAAATTAGCAGTTTTACAGGTCATTTTGTGCAATTCTACACATTTTGCCATAGGGTGGAGAGAAATGTTTGCCGTTTTTAATATGATATCAGAGTGAGAATGACTAACAAAATCAATGGGGGGGGGGGGTGGGGGTCAGGTCGGTAATTAAACCATGATTACTGCAAGTTTAGATAGCTGGCTAGACTAATTTACCAATCAAAAAAATGCAAGGTGACAGGGCGAATTAAGTGACTGGCAATGACTGACATAGGCCTAACAAGAGAAAAACTGATGATCCACAACCAAATTTCGAAATTACACCTTGTTTATTCTACCATTCTAACTCTCAACAGTAAGTTGACCCTGACTGAGTTCCCCCAAAGATATTAATATTAATATTAATATTTTGGGAAATTGATCCGTGGGCAACCATGATCTAGGTAGCGCAAAAATAGCTATCCAATACAAGAAAGCATAGATTGTATTTCGGACTCCCAAAACTGCCACAGGCTACAGTATATAGCCTAATAAAATACACTCGCGAGGTCGAGGTCGTGCTATGGACAAGGAAGCTTGAGTGCGCTGCTGTGATATGTTTTTCACCAAAAATTATTACAAGCACTTTTTGCACAGATATCCTATAAAAGGTTTCAATAGCCCTTTTAAGCATGTAAAATCCAGGATTAGCTTCAACCGATTCACTCAACTAATGCAGTGACTAGCTGTAGGGGCCTATAGCTTCCTAACGCTGACTGTAGGCTGATCATACAAGACAGATGAATTATTTCTGAGACCCGATTGTGCGGGTGCCTGCCAAGCTGAACGCCAGGGCGTAAAAAACATTCTACATTGAAATAGCAGATCCAACGTCGAACTTGACATTCAGGTGCGACGTTGCTGCAGCTAAATTCTTGCCATTTGCAGGCTGGCAACCCCCTTCCTTCAAGTACCTGGTAGCCATACGTCGCACTCGGCATTGTATCCTATTTACAACGAAAGAAACATGTTTATTTTGACCAGGAGATATTGAACAAACGATAAAATATCTTACCCGGGCCGCCATCTTCGCGTTTGGTGAAGTTCAGCGGTGCAGCTCTGAATGGTAATTCATACGGCAGTCTGCACCACCGACAGCGGGCAGAGGTAGATGGACTGAATCCTACCTACCTAGCTACGCAGAAGGAACCAATGCTACACGAACTGCACGACTGACGAGTGCAACGCATTCGAATTTGATTGGCCAAACTCAGAGGAAGCCCTAGCAAAATATCATCAATGATCTCGAGCGATGAACGTTCTTCTTCTTCCTCGTCAATGATCTCGTGCAATGAACGTCCCTCACGTTGCACGATTGATGGATAGGCTGGCAATCTTAGGGGATGTCCTCCCTCCTGATCCCATGTGTGTTCCCCCCTCCAACTCTCACACGCTCTTAATATGGGCTAATACATTTAGCTATTGGAGTTTATAGATTGATATTATGACATGCAATTGTGAGGAGGCAGCTAGAATCTAGATTCTAAACTGTGCTGGGGTGAGTGGTATCTTGCGAAGGCGCTCCTTTCATCACTACATTGGTCAGGACCAGGGACAGCGGCCCTCACACGTACAAACAGCTAGCTTCCCGCTCAGCATCACCGACCGTGGACAGCTTCTCCTAACCACTCCACCATTCGGCACTGCAGTTGCCCACCCCGCTGCAGATTATAATTCGAGCAAGGCAATGCAGTGTGTTTAAGGGGGGTTCCCTTTGAGCGAGACAAGGTGCAAAATCGCTAATCTTAATCACATAGTAAGTAATTATTTGGAAGGCAAGGTGATTTGTAGATCTGTGACTCTCCGCAATTTGACTACAATGTAGTCATCTCAAGTCGGCCTGCCATGCATAATAGGCTACCTCAGCAGCCTCACAGCAGACATAGGCTTCAGTTTGGCAGACAAATTAAGCAACCTAATCCTCTCTTATCCAACATTCCACCTAGCCTATCAGAGGGAAAGGTGAAGCTATTTCCACGATAGTACTTAGATACAGTCCCTATCCTCTCAGATCTCCAAGCTGCAGGTTGCTCAGCATTCTTGATGATGGGCCACAACTCTCTACTGCCTCACTGTGGCCAGACTGGGAGTGCAGGCTGATGGGAAGTGAAGTTCTTTTTGCAGGCCTTTAGATGATCCATGGCCTTTAGATGAAGGGAAGGTTTCCCCCTCATATTGTTTATACAGTGCTTTATATGGCTAGGAAATGGAAAGCGTTTGGCCTGTCCACATTATGGTTTTATAGTGTGTGGTCCCTGAGACAGGGTTGGTGTATCCAATCCACCAAGCCTAACTGTGTAAGATGGAGTTCTTACTTCCTCAATGTTCAACATTCATTCACACAATCAGACACAAAGAAACAGAACATTTAAAAAGGCTTGCAAATGTATAGTTTTATAAAGTAAATGTAACAGTTGGTCAAATTTTTCTCACTCACATACATAGTCATACATCCACATACATTAGTCACAGATTGCCTCATCTTTACTCTAGTAACACTATTTTGACTTGAGCTGTTCCACAAAGTTGCACACAATATGATTCACAAATGAAAAGGGAAAATAATGAAATAACCCAGTTAACTTTGTATTGTACAAATGTGTTGTCTTGTTTGTGCTGCAAGTGAAAACATGGCACATAGTTATGACTTAGTCAAAAAAATAAGAGGATACAGGGTGAACTTCACCCCTCTCCATAGAGTTCCATAGAGTCCCAGGCTGTGTTCCATTCCAAACAGGCTGGGTATTCCATTCCAAACAGGCTGGGTGTTCCATTCCAAACATTTGTTTCCTTCCCTCTGTTCTTTGCGACTTGCCCTTGCTGAGTTAAATGGACTGAATAGGTGAAAACAAAATGGTGGAAACTCATCTTGGCAGACACTATCTCTGTTGCCTTATACAATATAGAAGTCACTAGTATAGACGTTTCACTGCTTGTCATTTCCACTACATTTCTACTCAGTATTATTGGCCAGTTTGCACATGTGCATTTTCATAGAAGGCATTTAAATATTTGCAAAATATCCAGATGTCAATATTTTACCAGTCACAGTAACTATCTGAAATTGTAAAGATAATAATTACACACATCCAAATGTGACTGGAGCAATAAACATAAATAGCAATGTAAAGAGAGCAATATTCACATTTTTACTTACCAGCGTCAATTTGTAAGCAGCAAACCCTCAGTGAAAATGTTTTATTTTCTTTTCAGTAACTATTTCAAGCACATGGAAGTGTAAATTACTGTATTGTATAAGAATAAGCACTGAACCCATACCACACAACTACGTTCTACTGCAAAGAACATCGGTTCTACAGCAAAGAACGTCTTGATAATTATAATTATAATTTTATCTGAAAGTCACTTATACATCAGCTATCTACCGTTCAATCCATCCCAAGCACATCATACAGGAAGAATACGTATGCAGGCTCTGCAATCTGATTTCCATATGCATATTTTTCATGAGGTTTGAGACTGTTGATAATATCAATGGCAGTTTCAATTGAGCGCTATGTAGCTAAGTCAGTGGAGATTCTGAAATGGGCAGATAATTCATATGTGTCTTGATACATGTTGCCATTCAGTTACATTGGTAGAACACAAGTCACTGGCTCTGTCATCTCCAACATACATACACAATAATATAATAATAACTAATGAAACGTAGAGGGTGATTGCATGAAGAAGTCTTTCTTGTTCTGCATGATGATCCAAGACTTGCGTTGTTATTTTAAAAAATCATAATCTTCAGAACGATATGGCACAGGACTCTCATCTCCCAACCTGGCAGGATGTGGGATTCCATCAAAACGAAGGCTTCATAATCAGTTAAGGTAAGGGCAGCATTGCAGCATACTGCTCTCAGTCTAAAATCATGTGGGGTGATTTGGCACCCTATTCCCTATGTAGTGCACTACTTTTGGCCATAGCAGCCCATTACATAGGAAATAAGGTGCCATTTAGGACGTAGCCGTGATGTGAGAACACAAAGCAGCATGCTAGGAACCCATAGAAGCACACATGCATGTCAACACAAGTCGTTACATAAATAACCATCAGTGGGGAGGGATGCATCTCTTTAAGGGAGATGACTGAATGGAGAATCCATTTGTTCTGTCCTTAATGGAAACCAAAGCAGGTGGACACATCACATGAAGTGCCACAATGATAGTCTCCTGTAGTTCTCGACTAGTGTTGTTTTGGGTCAATGGAAGTCAATCAACTCAGCAGTATGTTCTACTGGCCTTCCATATCACTTTATTCGACGAGGACTAGACTCCTCTCCATACCAAAACATAAATCAGGACTGTGGTAGGTGATGAGGTTTGGCAATGTTACCCTCTTATCTGTAAATGGTGAAACAAAACCAGGCATGCTTGTTGTGGGAAGAAGTGCAATGTTGTGGCTTGGTCAGGGCTATTGTTTGTGGTGAGGTAGGGGGCATTGGCAATTGGTTATTGTGTGTGGAGGACATTAGGAAATGAAGATGTGAGAGGACATGTGAAGACATGATGTCCTGAGGGGAAACGTGATAACATGGGACCATGATGTTTCTTGGACCCCACACTGCCCTGTTGAATCCACACGGATCCTCTCTTTAGCTCTGCTTTTGGTTGCTTTGATGACTCTCTTATAGTTCATTAGTTTTTTCCCCCTAAGTATGTACAGTACACGAGCAGACTACTACAGTGATGTTGTCTGGTGTTTCCACTGTTTGTGTTAATATTTAGGGTCAGTGAGGCAGCTTGGAGAGGGGGGAAAAGGGATGCAGTGGCCTCACAGCTTTCTGAAGTCCCTAAAGTGATTATCTTGACTCTGAATCTGGACACAAAATCTATCTGTCTTTTACTCTGCTTTTCTTCTTTTTACTCAAGTCACTGACATTTGATTACCTGTTTTGATGACCTGTTTTGGGTTTATGAGGGGTCATCATTTTCTATCAATGTAATCTTGTCAGGTTTGGCTGCTGTTGAAGTAATATGTAATATGTGTCCAGCCCCAGACCACGCTGCATCTCTGTTATCAAATGTCCCGAAGGCATTGTTTTACTGTTCACTCAACAAAAAGGTTATCAGTAATCCTATCTGTGTGATTGTCTGTAAGTACTATAATGCCCAAGCATTGGCCTTGTTAACATGATATATTACACCAGAGCCTCCTGATTGGCCATTATGGGCCTCCAGCTAAACCAATTTCCTACTAATACAAGATGGGAACACCAGACAACGCTCCTGTTCTTTCTGTAGTTGTGCGTGCCACCCTGACCCTATCCACATCCCACCCGTTCCACTTCTCCCCTGTTCCTCCCTTTACCATCCTCCCAAGGTTCTTCTTATCGGTCTAGGCCTATCAACAACCTTGTCTTCTCTTCTTCCTTCTTGCTCTCGTTCTTGAGGTCAGCGAACACCTGGGTGAAGTAGTGCGGGTCGGCGTTGATCTGCAGCATCTTGCCACTCATGCGGTTGATGATTTCCAGGCAGCGGTCCCAGAAGGCCTCCTTTTCAGCCTCCACCAGGAAAGGCTTGAGTGGGTAGGAGATCTCGTTGCCCATGTAGGAGTAGGACAGGTAGAGGCAGGTGAGCAGAGAGGCTTGCAGCTCCCGCTCGCTGGCCACCTCAGAGGAGACCACATCACGGCAGAGCATGTAGAGGAAGACCACGTTGGCCGGGGTGATGAAGCCCTGGTCCTGCCAGCCCTGAAGGAGGAGGGAGCGGTCCACGCTACGCAGCCACAGCACCGGGTCGGTGGGTGACAGACGCTTCAGCCGGTAGCAGCGCCGGCACAGGAACTCACCCAGGCTACGCATTAGCTCGCTGGTGGAGGCCTGAACGATCACCCGCTTGGGCGTGCCTGCATTCGTTGCCTGGCCCCCCGTGGAACCGGTCAGCGAGTTCTTCTTGGCGGTGGCGGCCACGTTGGAGACGGTCTTGGAGGTGGGGATGGTGGCAGCTATGGTGGGTTCCTGTGTGGCGAAAGAGGACAAGTTGGCGCAGGACTGGGACTTCTTCAGCTTCTGGCTGTTTGTGATGGTGTGCTCAGTGCTGACCTTCTGCCCGTCATCGGATGGGAGCTTTTTGGAACCTTTCCGTTTGGCCGATACTGCCACAATGCGTTTCCACGGCAACACGCTAATGAGGGACTGGCGCTTGAGGCTCTTGGCGTCCTTAGAGTTTTTGCTGTTCTGGACGGCCGTGTAGTGGCCCACAGTGGCCGGGCCATCCTCAAACAGGGCCGCCTTCCGGTAACTCGGGGAGAGAGACAGTACGGTACCCATGGTTCCTCTGGGGGAGAGAGTTATGGAGGGAAAGTTGGTTCTCTTTTCTTGGGGATATGACAAAAGTGTTTTTAATGGGAAGAACCAAAGATGCTTGTTCTCTGAGAGAGGAAATGGTACCTGTCAATAAACAGAAGAGAAAGTGCATTACAAAGTAGTAAGCTACTGCATTTTGTGCATGGTAAACATTTGGGATTTGGGTGAAAAATGTACTGAAGAGCTGTACATTGATTGCTGAATGCATTTCCAACAGTTATTAAAACAACAACTGTTGATCTTGGAAAATGCAGGGGTAAAGTATGTTGTAATATGTTGTATTAATTGGAAGGCCATAGTACATAAGATATTACATTTGAATAGTATTAATATTTAGTGTTTATTTCAAACACATCTTTTTTCGTTTGTTTAGTTGATATACATCAGATGCAAATCTGAGGTCCTATCTTTAAAACAGAAGTAATCAAATCAAATTCCTTTACAGCTTGGTTTGGATGAATCAATCAGTTCCTTATATGTGTGTTAATTAGGCTATGAATAATTATCACGTTTATTAAATAGCCTGTGTTTACAGGAGACTCATAGTTCCATGTTTGTTTTGTTAGTCACAGAAGAATGAATAGACCTTGGGCTATATAACACCTCAGAGACAATTAATTCATAACGGCCTTATCTCGCAGCATTCAATATACACTTTTGAAATGAGGATTTGTTTAATATTAATTTCAATCATGATGTAAATATAATTTATAAGAGGTATCATGTCCAATATCTCTAATTTCGAAATAATCGAACCTGGCCAAACATTACATGAATTTTATATAAGGATCGATATAAGACTACCGAAGCATGATAAAGAAATGTGCGCAAGCATCCATCTTAGCTTCAAAATGGAAGCCTTGAATTAAAACACCATCCCCGTTAGTACAAGACAGCTTTGATATATATATATAGATGTTATATTTGTTGCTGTTACATATTTTTTCTTTGTGATATTGATAAATATTGTTTATTGATGACACATGATGAACCATTATTGAATAATTATTTTCTCTCCAATTAAACCATTGTCAAGATATGGAAATGCAAGCAAAACATTAGCACTGTAATTTGTAAATGTTTGCTTAATCGTGGCCAATAAAGACAAATGCAGTGCAATGATAAAGAAACCAAATATTATGTGTTGTTTATAGCATGTTGATTAAATCACTTGATAATGATGCTGACACAAGCTGCAGATTAACAACTGCTCATAAAGCCACAATTGCTTACCTTCAAATCAGTAGAGTCTTCTGGTTTAATCCATATAGCATCACAGCTTGTAATCTTTACTTTTACTTAATTATTGAGTATCTTGTGATGATTGTGATTAACCGATAGGCCTAATAGTTGTTTTTTACACCGGGATCCGGCCACTGACACAAGTGCTGTCCACGGTCCTGGGGTGTCTAGGGGGGAGCGAGACAAGGCGCTATGGAACTGAAAGCTCTATGAATGAACGTTTCCCGGTTCTTGTTGTGTCTATGTGTGGTGTCTCAATCTTCAGCTAAGAATAATGGAATAGTCTCTTTCTCATAGAGGGCAAAACTGGTAGACAGCAGATGCGGAATGTATTACTAACACTCGCTATTAGTATAAAAATGTATTCCATTGAAGAGCAAAAATCAATTGCACGGCTGTTATCCCAGTCCTCGCGACGAAGCAGACAGATGGGGGTATCGTAGGGAAAAGCGAGAAAGAAGAAAAGGAAGATGTAAACATAGAAAAGAAAAGGATCAAATGTATACTACAGATTCTAAAAATAGATGGCTTATCCTTAAGCAAACCAGCAAAAATCTCGACGCTTTGATGCAGGCATCTGCAGATATTCGGGTTGGCTGTGAATCTGATATGCAGCCATCCTATTGGTCCGCGCTGTAAGCTGTTGTTTCTGCTATATCGCTCTCGCAATCGTAGCGCTAGAAACCGTATTGGCTGTGAATGTGTGGGTAGCCAACCCCTGGGTGCTCTGTCCATGGTGCTGAATCCACTGTATCCAGAGGTGCCCTTCACTCTGTTGACAACCAATACAGTTACGCCATACAAACTAGTTGGACACCCTCATATAATCTCATACCCCGTTGGCAGATCAGGAATCTCCGTAGGCCTATATCTTTTAGATAAACATGCATTTGTAACTGAATCTGATAATGCAACTCTGCATTGTGCATCTCAGATGGATAGTGGTTTTTGATAAAGGCGAATAGCCTACACTTAAAATCGAGTGCTTAATCAAAATGATAGTTTAGATTGTCCCCGTCACAGGAGAATAAAGAGCCCTACACTATCATTCATTTAGGTCATTAGTCTTTCCATTTAATCTCTCCAGTGCATGCTCAATTATGGAATTATGTTTGGGTTACATCGGGCAGCTACCTCTAACATGTTTCCGCATGGTTGGGTGATGGACAAAATAAATGCTGAGTTAAAAACAATTCAATTTAGGTAAATATTGGACAGAACTCATGTTGAGTCACTTCACAACCCATTGCCAGAGCCAAGTTGGGTTGTTGATGATTGGTTATTGATCTAAGATCAGAGATGGGCAGTATTTCTGTTACATGTGTTTGAAATACGTATTTGAATTACTTCTGCGTATTTTGTATGTTATATTAGAAGGAAATTTAACATGAGGAGAGTGAGGATGAATTAACTGCGGTGGTAGATGGGGTGAAGACCGCCGAGTTTGAGCCTCATCACAATGGAGATAAAGAGGATTTTGGCCCACTGGGAGTGAGATTTTTGGAGAGAATGGATCCTTGCCTTCTGGCTGATCCATATGTGGTGTCAGAAGAGGGTGGAGAAGAGGTTGGTGAATATTGGGTCAGTGAAAGTGACTTAAAGTGGAATAGTTTTGATCTTTTGCATTTCTGCCATCCAGAGGAAGCAAGTACTCCACAACACATGACTGGGGACAAGAACTGTGACTTGGTTTCCTCGCCGGAGTAGGGCGCAGTTGAAAGGAGAACTGGAGTGTCGATAAGAGATGAAGAGGATCAACTGAAGTTGAAAATTCCCGGTGTCTGTGGAGCCAGCCGTTTGGTCCGACGTAGACCCGGTGGAGAGCATGGTGAAACAGAGAAGACACTTTCTGTACTATTGAGTTTTGATGCAGTCTTTACTAGATAAAGTCAAGTTAGGATGTGTCAGTTATGCAGTGAGAGCTTTTGTCGTAAATTCATTACAGTATTTTAGGTGTCAAGCTTATGGTCCTGTGGCAGCAGTCTGTAGGAGGGAGATTTCTAGATGTGAGAAGTGTGCAGGAGTACATGAGACGAAGGAATGTGTAGTATCGGTGAAAAAACATTTGTGTGTTAGCTGTGGGGCTAACCATGGTGCTGGAGATAAGTGGTGTCAAGTGAGAGAAAGGCAGGTTGAGGTTGTAAACTTTAGGGGTAACCATGGTGCTGGAGATCAGAGGTGTCCAGTTGTTGTTTGTTTTGCATGTTGTTTTGGCATTCATTTGTGTCACGTATCAGTTTGCAAACAATGTAAAAATTAATTTATTGAGTGAATAAAGTCGCATACAAACATGAACTCTTTCTTGCTTTCTTGAGTAAAGCAGCTCCAAAATGCAGATGTTTTAGACTAGCTCAGTGCTTTCTTTGGTGGAGGGGTAGCCAATGAAAAATACAGAGTATAGGCGTTGGAAATCTTCTCTAGTTGCGCTGTGATTGGCTCAGTGTTCTGTCACTCATGGGGACACTACGTCACCGCAGAATCTACAGGGAGAGCTAGGCTGTTCAAGACCCCTTGGGTGCTTCCATTGATTTACATTAGAAGTGCCCATACAAGAAGGCTCAAGGTCATTGGCCACAGATAAAATGATGTCAAATCACGTTATACTGTATCTACAGTAGCTTTGATTGGATAGATCATGTCAACATCATTCTTTCAAAATCTTAGCTAGCAAGCTAGACAAGCAATCATCATCATGAATCACATCGACAATCTACTGGCAAATCCTTTTCAATCCTTGTTATATGAAGATAAATTATAGATCAAATGTATTGGTGCTCATCGGTGCTCATGTATCGGTGTACACTGAGAATACTGGACATAAACATTACATAACAAGTTTGAAATCGTAAAGTCACCAATAAGTGGTTTGGAAGGAATCAGTGGCTAACTGCAAGCGTTGTAAAGCAATCACTATTTTGCTTCCCCTGCCTGCTATTCGGTCGAGAGGGTGTGTGGTCCAAGTCTGGAAGGGTTTCTGAAAGGGTCTCTTTTCCAAGCTTAAAAGGATAAACATTCACATGCAATACCATGGGCCAGTGAATGTTGAATACATTGGCCATGCTGTAAATCCACTATGACTTCTGCTGTGTTCAAAACAACTGGAAACTCTGAACTGGGAAATCTCAGACTTCAGTAAGGTCAAGACAACTGTGAACTTGGAAAAGAATTTGCTCCGACTGAGAAAATGTGTTTTGAATGGTCATCCAACTTGGAATTCCAAGTCGGGAACTCGGGCCTCTTTCAAGAGCTCCAACCTGAAGATCACTGACGTCATTATTCAACCTTGTTTTTTTCAGAGTTCCCAGTTTCCAGAAAGCACCACAAATCCAGAGAATGCCAGACTTTGATTACAAAGTTTGAAGACAAAATGTGCCCACATGAAGAAGCGCTGTGCCATCTTCCTGTTCAAGTGAGCACAGCACAACAAGGTGAGTCCAAAAATGTATTGTATGCTGCTGCATAAATTATATAATAGGCCAAGGAGATATGTATATTGAGATATGTATATTGTAGCTAAGAAAGTAATACTATTGTGTAGTAGGCTGTTAGTAGCCCATGTTCCTCACCCTATAATTTGATCCCTTTCCACCTCTGAACTTAGCCTACTGTTCTGACTTGGTGGTGAACATGTAGCCTATAGTCTGTTTTAGAGAAATGTCATCATTTAGAGAAATGTCATCATCAGCTTTCTTTGTCTGCTTATATGCCCACTTAATTTATCCTGCGGTTCTGACTTGGTGTACACAGAGAATACTGTAAGAAGATGTTCGGAAATCTGTCGCTATACATTTCAAAAGTGCTGAAAAAAATGTTATATTGACAACGTCCATCTTTGCTCGCTCATTAATCTAAATTACAGATTTCCTCTTATCCGCTCATCGTTCCCTTATGCCATAGTTTGTACATCTCAATTGCTATAGGCCTATTGCTGATATACTGTATGTGTATCTCATTAGTATATTAATCATAATTTTAGGCAATGTTGGAATGATTTCATTGTTTTGCTTACTTTGTGTATTAAAATGAGCTCATGTGCTTTTCCGAGGAGGAGATACTATATAATGATGTTGGGTCTGTAACCATGTTTGCCAGTGACAGTCTCTTCCCATTCAAATATGGATCCTCATGATTGTATTTTCCTTCCTTTTTAGACCACATAGGCCTAATAAAATACTTCAAATGGTAAGCTAACTGAGTCTCTCTCTGTGTGGTGACTTAAAGAAGAGTGAAGTTAAGGCCTCAACAAAAAGAAAGGAGGACCAAGGCAATTACTTTATTTGTATGAAATGTTCAATGGAAACAAAGTTTAAAAACTCCTTGCTGAATTTATCTGAACTAACATCTATCTGAATTTCTGTCAGTATTCATTTTGAAAGTGCTGAACAAATAGGCCTACCTCGTCACAGCTTGTTTGCTTGCACTTGCTTATATTTAGAGCTAAGTGTTAATTATATAAAAATAACATGAATTTACTGAACATAAATGTAATAATGTTTGCGTATGGTTCAAAAGTCAAAACTAATTTTGGAGTCTGTTATTATTGAAGGGGACTGCGGTTCTTATCGACTTACGCAAATCCACAAGGAGTCAGAAGTAACCACATTTGTTTAAGCAAGTCAGACATATCAGCTATGGTTTTTAAAAAGGCAGTAAATGAGGCTGAATTAACTGTTTCTCTGCCAGACAAGGCTCCGCTGATAGCCAGGTGTAGTGGTGGTAATGATTCACTCCATGGTGCTAAAAGCAAAGCTCTGCTGTTGGGACGGCTTTATGTAGGCCCTAACAGTTTGTGGGCACTGTTTGTCACTGTTATAGTGCAATTAATGTATTGTTTAGTGTTGTGTTGTGGCTTTGCTGGCATGCATAAAAAAAAAGTTTGCCCCACCAAGATGCTAAAATCACCTACAATGGAAACAAATAGATATGATAATTGAGACCTCTCTCTCGCTAATTGATTGTACAATGTACAGACATATCATTTCAGATTGTGAGTGTGTGATATTGGGGTTAAGAGATGTTTATTTTGACATTATAAAGAAAAACAATGGCACGTTGACACTGGCATGTTGATCTGAGCCTTGCTGTCGCATATGCACCTCCCCGGACTTCACTCATTAAAGTGTCCACTGAGTAACAGGGGTGGTTCCTATCCTTTACACATACACGGAGATGGCCATAGGCCAGACCAATGAGAACCTCTGTTGAGGGGTTAGGAGGTTTACAATTTTATTTTAAGGAGACAACTAGACTCGTGAAACCAGTCTCCTAGCCTGGGAGACAACATTAGCGGGCACTAGGCAAGGTTCCTTCTCTGTCTGTGAAATGTAGGCTACATACTCCAGTCCAGTAGGTGGCGGCAGCCGCCATCAAATCCAAGGGAAAAGAAGAGGAACGTACGTTAAGGGACAGACCGGAAACAAGCAGTCATTGAGAGGAGGCAAGATGGCAGCCGCGGCAGTGGCTGAGTTTCAAAGAGCCCAGTCTCTTCTCAGTTCAGACCGGAATGCGTCTATCGATATTTTACATTCAATAGGTACGTATATAGCTACAACAGAGCGTGTAGCAGCCAAGTGTCTTGGAGGTGAAGATTATCGCTAAAACAGTCCCTGTTTCAGGGTTAGAGCACTTAGCTAGTAGCTTGCTAGCTAGCTACCGTACCCTAGCTCAGTGACCGTACATTGGTCACAGTGAGTCAGCAGCAGGGAGACCGGTAGCTAGCGTGCTGTGTGTAATTAGCTAGGTAACGTTAGCTAGCAACCGTTTTGCTTGCACATTGGATGAATACCTAGTTAGTTAAATTGTAGAAGATTCCAACACAGACAGAAGTGATTCCAACCTTTTATACCCACCGCTTGCGAAACAGGCTTGACAGACCAGACGGGGGTTTGGGGTATGAGAATAGGGACGCCTGCTGCACAGACCCTGTGGACTAGTGGTCGCCAACCTTTTCTGAGTCAAGATCACTTTGAGTCAAAATTCACAAGCCGATCTAACTCTCAGATTTGTTTTATATTACTTAAAAAACGTAAGCCTGTGCAACATGAACCTAGTAAAAACAGTACTTAGTAACGAGGTTTGTGCAGTAGGCTATAGGACCTATACATTATGACCGCATATTGGCTTTACATGAATTGCCCTGACAATACATTGAGAATGACGTTGTTCTTCTCAGACCATTTTTTACATTATATAAACAAATAATAATCGAGGTAGGCTATATGATAACAATGATAATATATCAATTGTATTACTTGTGAAGCACAGCTGAGTGAGCCTGCATTTAAATAATCTGATGGTGCCTGTATTTGATGTTCAGTCTAAGACTGAGGCAACAGACTGAGGGTCCGCCTCTCAACACACCTCCGCTGACACTGAACAAAAAGGTACACAGTCTTCCAGCTGATGGCGAAACTCGAGTCGCACCGCACAAATTCAGATTACTCCTATGACCAGAGAAAGTGAAATATTCCTTGATATTAAAAAAGAACTAAGCTGCTAATAATAACGCAAGCCTATCGATACACTTTCCTACTCATTCGTTGCAGCTGCAGTGCTGGTTGTAGCACGAGTGGATTTTTTTTCTTCTTACCTTTATTTAACTAAGCAAGTCAGGGAGAATGCACATGTTATGGCTTATAAAAGAGTTGAATAGCAAGTGTTGACAGTGCTGAGTAAAGGCTTGAACAAACTCACTAATAAAAATAGCAGCTGTATTTGTTGACAGTCTCTAGTTGTGGTTTTGAAATCTCAAGTTTGCTGTAGCTTTCTTTTATGCCTGCTACGTTACTGCAGACACAGCAATCTGAGCCATCCGATTGGCCAGTGGTAGGCCTATAGGGCACTTGATTTGCTGGGAAGGGAGAGGTTGTACCTTCAGACAAGAGAACAACTTATGTACAGATTTTTGGGGGTCAAGAAGGCCGATATTCAATATCATTACATTTTAAAATTTGTATGACAATTTCCCAGAGACGGCCATGTGTGCATTAATGCATACATTTTAAAATATACCAATAAATTTGACTTTGTTTTTATCAATATAACTACATAACATAATGGTAATAATTGTATTTTAATGGTAAATCTCTTGATTAGCTGGGGAAGTTAAGGTGAATGCATATTCAATAGGTGTGTGTATGCAGTGTAATTGAGCTCGTTTTGGCTCATCAGTGGAGTCTATGGTGCTGCAGATGACACACAATCGGTTTCCCTTCCATTTGGGACTTATATTAGCCTACTGATTAATCACATTTGCATAGAAGCATCATTCCAGCATGTCATTCCTGTATGGAAGGATGTCATATATTCACAACTGTTAGTTTAGGAATATAAAAACATTTATTCAATGCAAAATCACCAATATAACTTCATTATTGAAACAAGTATTTTTTGTCATTTTCTGTGATTGGGTAAAATCTTTTTTTCATCTGTCAGGAGGCATCTCCAAATAACTCAGCTTTCAGGACGAAATTCGAAAAAACTAATTTGGCTAGTTAAGCAAACAGCCAAGAAATGGGCGTGTTGTAACTTGATCCTACTGCTACGATTGGATAGAGTGCATAATATCTAACAAGAGAGCAAGGATAGGAAAAAAGATTAAACAACAATGCATTTTTATATGTGAATGACTCAAATCTGCCCATAGTTTGAGAAGTGAGAACGCACACACGCGCTGATCTACATCGTTCTTGGTCCATAAACATGCAGGAAGATTCTTGGGTAGCTAAACCTATTGCCAACATTTTATTTAGGCATTTTAAAACGCAATCATCTAATCCGACTATCAATTGTCAATTTCCGAATATGATTGTGGCTGGTCAGATCGGCACATCAGTAGATAGCTAACATTACACCACGAGTGAGATGACTTGTTATCGAAAATGGTGCGTGTTAGCTAGCTACGTTGGCTATTAACTCCTATCTGATATCTTAGCAACATGTTTATCTAGCCAGCTAGCTAGCATAGTAGCTAATATAGCTAGCTAACACCACAGATGAAAGGGTTAGTTATCATAATCTTCTCTAACAGATCACATAGCTATCGGCTTAGCTAGCTTGCTTATTGTAATAATGTCCAGGCACATCGACACAAGCCTTATTTAACTAAACACATTTTTTCCAAAGTTTGATTTTGGTAACTGTCAATTCATCCATTTCTCACTACTGCACCTTTCTGTTGGCGAATGAGCTAGCTTACTGCTGCTGATTTAACAAGCTAGACATTCCTTTGCATTGTGCAGTGGTCGTGGTGATTGGCGGCTGGCATGGCTACAGCTTTGCAATGTATAGGGACTATCAGCAAAGCATATAGGAAAGGGCCAATAGACTAGAAAAGGCCAATATCGTCAGATTTTTCAATCGTTCTCTACTTCAGACACATAAAATGGGAACACAGCATCTATCTGGCGTGCAGGGCAGCTGAATCGGGTGCACTTACCTCCAACAGCGCGAGACAAATAAAAAAACATAGGCTTTATTATTGGGCAATCGACTAGGAATGCCTTGGCGATTGACTGGTTGGTGACCACTGCTGTGGACGCTCTACTGTAAAGCGCCTGGTTAAATTGTGCTTAGGAGCATTTCTAAACTCTCTCCATGGTTAAAGTGGGAAGAAATACACAACATGACCAAAAGTATATGGACACCTCCTCGTCAAACATCTCATTCCAAAATCATGTGCATTAATATGAAGTTGGTCCCCCTTTGCTGCTTTCCACTAGATGTTGCTGCTGGGACTTGCTTCCATTCAGCCACAAGCATTAGTGAGGTCGCACTGATGTTGGGCGATTAGGCCTGGTGCGAAGTCAGAGTTCCAATTCATCTCGAAAGTGTTCGATGGGGTTTAGGTCAGGGCTCTGTGCAGGCCAGTCAAGTTCTTCCACACCGATCTCGACAAACCATTTCTGTATGGACCTCGCTTTGTGCATGGAGGCATTGTCATGCTGAAACAGGAAAGGACCTTCCTAATGCTTGGCATTGCGAATGGTGATCTCTCCCAACAAGCAGTTTTTGTGCTGACATTGCTTCCAGAGGCAGTTTGGAACTCGGTAGTGAGTGTTGCAACCAACAACGGACAATTCTACGCGCTATGTGCTTCAGCAATTGGCAGTACCGTTCTGAGCTTGTGTTGCCTACCACTTCGCAGCTGAGCCGTTGTTGCTCCTAGAAGTTTCCATTTCACAATAACGGCACTTACAGTTGACCGGGGCAGCTCTAGCAGGCCAGAAATTTGACAGACTCCCAAGGAGCACTGACCTATTTAGAACTACCTGTGGTGAGATGATTTGTGGAAATTATCCAGTCAAAAATGTGTTGCATTTCCTATTTCTTAATGGCCATCTACCATAAACATCTTCCCACAACTATATGAGTAGTATACCCAAGTTCCTTGTGGTTTGTCTTTTAGAAGAGTGCAAATTCTACACGTCACCGCAGTTATTGTCCCAGTTCCATTGATTTCAATACAATATCGATGTGTGTGATTAATTTGCACAATATATTGATGGCAGTAGAACAAGCTAATCAAGTTCCGTCTGGAGCAGGGTTTCCGTTAGGAAAATGTGGTGGCGGACTTTTGACCGGCAGCATTTTAATTTACCAGACATTTAAGAAATGTTACTGGACCCATACACATAGGTTGGT
Organism: Thymallus thymallus; assembly: GCA_023634145.1. Lineage (NCBI taxonomy): Eukaryota > Metazoa > Chordata > Actinopteri > Salmoniformes > Salmonidae > Thymallus > Thymallus thymallus. Next base: position 17,091,682 of record CM042398.1, read on the forward strand.
AACCTTATTAGGGTGTCCACCAGTGGCAATTTTAGCGTGAAAATCTTGGTGAAAAAAATAAAAGGCAACGCCACAACACTAAACAATACATTACTTGCACTATAATGGTGACAAATGGTGCCCAAGAAACTGTTGGGGCCTTTCCCAACAGCAGAGTTCCAACATCAGTCCCAACACCTTACCACTGCTACACCTGGCTATCAGTGGAACCTGGTCTGGCAGCAAAACAGTTCATTCAGCCTCATTACTGCCTTCTAAAAAAAACTAAGCTGATATGGCTGACTTGCTTAAACAAATATGGTTTATACTGACAATTGAGATTTACATACTATGGCATAAGGGGACGACAAACTGATAAGAAGCGATACGTAATTTCGATTAAGACTGAGCTATAACTATTTGTTTAGCACTTTTGAATTGTACAGAATTCAGAACATGGGCCGTTCTTAGTGTTCTCCCTGTACACCAAGTCAGAACCGTAGGATGAATAAAGGGGGCATATAAAAACTCTTACAATATTTGATTATATTTCTCTGAAACAAGTTATAGGTTACATGTGAACCACCAAGTCAGAACAGTAGGTGAAATTAAGATGTGAAAATAGACCAAATTATTATGTTGAGGCACATGGGCTACTAACAGCTTACTACACAACATACACTTATGTATACTGTAGCTAAGAAAGTAATACTATCTCCCTGGCGTATATTACATAACTTATGCAGCAGCATACAAGACATTTTTGGACTCACCTTGTTGTGCTGTGCTCACTTGAACAGAAGGTTGGTGCGACAGTCCTTCGTGGGCAAATTTTGTCATCAGTCTGGCATTCTCTGGATTTATGGTGCTTTCAAGACAGCTGGCAACTCGGAAAAAATTTACATTTCCGCATTGCATGAAACGCATTTTCCCAGTTGTAGCTCGTTTTATCCCGAGTTCCCAGTTGTCTTGAACTCACTAAAGTCAAATTTCGCAGTTCCGAGTTAAGTTGTTTTGCGCGACACAAATCATGCTTCATTAACAGCATGGACAATGTTGAATGTTTATAGTTTTAAGCTTGAAAAAGAGACCCTTAACCCTAGACTTGGGGCCACTCAACTGAAGGGCCCGCAATTTGGGCAGAGCGCGGGGCAAATACCAAATAGACTATTGTTGAGTTGCGACTGTCAGTGAAAAGCAGAGAGACCCAGCCAGGCATATCACAATATTTAAAAAAAACAATTTGGAATACAAATGGCTATTGGTGTAAAGAGCAGACAATGAAAATACTCCAATCTGTCTTTTAGTTATCAAAATTCTCAACCTAGGCCATATCCCCGGTAAGTGTGCATATTCACTGTCTTTATCATTGGATCAGTGCCACTTTTGGCTGTTTTTGGACAGTCATTTCCTCCTCCAGGTTAGATGGATGTCATATTGCTAATGTCTCCAGTCATAAAGTGTAGTAGAATTGAATGAAATGTGTTAATAAAAGGCCAACATCTTCCTGTGTAAAGAAAAGAGAAATGTAGGTTATGTGATGTAGCCTAGGCCTACTCAAAGCCTCTACACTTTGCATTGAACAGTCTTTTTTGCGAACAGTGATTGTTATATTATTAGCCTAAATTAAGATTATCCAATCTGTTCACATTAGGAATAGTAGGCTATCTTACATAAGTCTGCAAATGGGAGTATGCATGGAATGCTTTATTAAAAAAGGTGAATTTTTATGGTGACAATTAGCTTCCTATGTTTGAATAACTGCCCGCCTATGTCCCCATAGTAGAAAAGTGTACCTATTCTATTGGTCAGCTTGTGCGAGAAAGAAATAGCCTATTCCAAACAGACTCAGGGACAGTTGTGTGACGATGGATCCCAAATTCATACAACCAGTAGGCCTAGGCTACATCCCCAAAAAGTTTAAAAGCATTGTGGTTAATGCAACAGATCAGAAAGTTTAGCATAACATTTTGATAAACTATTATTTCTTCACATTATAAGCGCCGCAATGCGCACAAGGCAGTAGGCTACGCACAAATGTACAGTACGTTCCATTATGAAATGAAATAGTTCCAATATTTGACTCAGATGATTTCCCCCAGCTAGCTGTCAACTGAAAGAAGTGACTTATGAGTGTGTATCCCAACTGTGATTGGACAACAAAACTGATGATGGCAGTAATAATAGTTTGATAATTCTTTCTCACATATTGTCTAGATGATGCCATCTTTTTAGCTAGGTCTACGTGTAAAAGGTTGACAAGTGTTCTCCATTGTTTGTTCCAGTAAAGCGGGACATCCAGGAGAGCGATGAGGAGGCAGTGCGTGTCAAAGAGCAGAGCATCCTGGAGCTGGGTGGTCTGCTGGCTAAGACGGGCCAGGCTGCAGGTAACGTCCTCCCTTTCTTACCCTCCCTCCGCTTTCAGCTGGACAAGTGCAGACTCCGAGTAGACACATGATCTCTACTAGAGAATGACGCTGACTAGTGTTGTCATGATCTTCAGTATGGCTAGGAAACAAAACAAACAAAAGCGGACTAAATTGCTGACCAATGCTGTGGCAATTAACTTTTTTCTAGAATGTTGGTGAGATTGACGGTGACAGGTTTCTCCTTGACTGTGCAAGTTTGAGATTGATTACATTGCATGCGGACTGCCCAGAATTACTGATCTACAAATCACCTTGCATCCCAAATACCTAGTGTTTGTGATCAACATTTAGTGTTTCTGCTCCTCACCTTGGCTTGCTTAAACTGATCCCCCCAACCTGCTGTCTGTGTCCCTCAGAGCTGGGTGGTCTCCTGAAATATGTGTCTGTGTCCCTCAGAGCTGGGTTGTCTCCTGAAGTATGTGTCTGTCCCTCAGAGCTGGGTGGTCTCTTGAAGTATGTGTCTGTGTCCCTCAGAGCTGGGCGGTCTCCTGAAGTATGTGTCTGTGTCCCTCAGCTGGGTGGTCTCCTGAAGTATGTGTCTGTGTCCCTCAGAGCTGGGAGGTCTCCTGAAGTATGTGCGACCGTTCCTGAATTCCATCAGCAAGGCCAAGGCGGCGCGGCTGGTGCGCTCCCTGCTAGACCTGTTTCTGGACATGGAGGCAGCTACAGGCGAGGAGGTGGAGCTGTGTCTGGAGTGCATCGAGTGGGCCAAGGCTGAGAAGAGGACATTCCTCAGACAGGCCCTGGAGGTGAGGAGTGGGAGAGGGGAGCCCACTGGAAGAGAGCTGAGGGGGAGCACTGACATGAGGGGTTTGGTTCGCCTCACTAAGTGGTTCACAGTGGATGCCGATTAAGCCCGTCTTCGGGTTCTTGAGTCTATTTCGCTGTATGTAGCTCTGCAGCTCTTACTGCAAGGGCCATTGGTGGATCTTGATGACACATTTCAATTCTGTCAATTGAATTGAAAAATGTTCTTTCTTAAAATGGACATCTTATGGTGTTTATAAAGATGATTCCAGAGGTGGTGGTAACCTTGACTTTGTCTTCTCTCTCTCTCCAGGCTCGTCTCATCTCTCTGTATTTTGACACAAAGCGGTATCAGGAGGCGCTTCATCTAGGTGCGTTGTTTTACTTGTTTGTACACAAACTGTAAATATTCACAACAAAAAGAGCGCAATATTTGTACAGTCGGTATTCCTAATAAGGCAGATATGTGTTAACTCAGTTTTATACGCTTCAGTTGATCAGTCCCAATGAAAGTACTTAAAAAAAAAGAAGTGCCCTGCATATCTGCCAACTCTGGCTTTGTGTACTCATTCATGTCTTTCCCTCCATCCCTCCCTCCTTCCATGCCTCTTTCCCTCAGGCACCCAGCTGCTCCAGGAGCTGAAGAAGATGGATGACAAGGCCCTGCTGGTGGAGGTGCAGCTGCTGGAGAGTAAAACGTACCACGGCCTCAGCAACCTGCCTAAGGCCCGCGCCGCCCTCACCTCTGCACGCACCACCGCCAACGGCATCTACTGCCCGCCCAAGCTACAGGCCGCGCTGGACATGCAGTCAGGTCCTCTATCCTCCATCCTCCTCCCCTACAACACCCACCACTAGTTCAGTCTTATGTCCACTGTGTAGGAGTAGCCTCTGCAGTTTTAAAATAAAGTCAGTGATTTTTTAAACTTTAAAGTGGTAGGGCCAGCTCTTCCACATCCACCAATCATAAAGGCCTGGATCCAAACTCGACATAGTTGTAGGTTGGCCTTTTCTGGTCGTACAGAGGTGGCCATGCAGTGTTGTTGAGATATTAAGTCCAGTTGTAACTCTGATTTCCATTTTTACCTCATTGCACTCACCTGGTGCCCTGGGTCTAAATCCGTCCCTGATTTGAGAGCAAGAATGACCATCAGTATTGCAACAGGACTCGAGTATCCCTGGTTGATCCCCTCCTGACCCTCCACCCTCTACAGGGATCATCCACGCGGCAGAGGAGAAGGACTGGAAGACGGCCTACTCTTACTTCTACGAGGCCTTCGAAGGCTACGACTCCATCGACCACCCCAGAGCGATCACCGCTCTTAAATACATGCTGCTCTGCAAAATCATGCTCAACCTGTAAGCATCTGAACGCTTAACTCTATATGTTGTGTGTTCTGATGATCGACGCGTAATCCCTAAACTATACTTACGCAATATATATAGAACTTTGAAATTTGAATAAATATGCTGCACAACAATGAGCTATGGAGTTAGTTATGTGTTGATGATAACAGCTTTAGAGGAAAGCTGACGTCTTTGATGAGTAACCTGTTGTCTTGTTATAGTCCTGAGGAGGTTCAAGGTCTTGTAAGTGGAAAGCTAGCCCTGCGGCACGCCGGGAGACAGACCGACTCTCTGAAATGCGTGGCACAAGCCAGCAAGAACCGGTCGCTGGAAGATTTTGAAAAGGTAAGAGCATGTTGAGTGAACTGAATAACATCGATGCACAGATGCATTTTGCCGTTGGCCATTTTTATCCCTGGTCTTGTTTATCCCCAATTGTAGATTCCTTAACCCCTGTTTTACTCTTCCTCTCTCTCTATCCCCCTATTTTTCTTATATTTTCCCCATTTCTCCCCGTCCCTCCTCCCTCCTCCAGGCCCTGACAGAGTACAGAGGTGAGTTGAGAGACGACCCCATCATTAGCACACACTTGACCACGCTCTATGACAACCTGCTTGAACAGAACCTCATCCGTGTCATCGAGCCTTTCTCCAGGGTCCAGGTGAGCTTACAGCTGAGCATTTTTGTGGGTGGGGGCATGCTTCTCAGTCCAGGACTATGCTGATGTTCTTTAAGAATTCGTTAAGTCTGTAAAATCCAAATTTCTGTCTTTTTAAAAGTAGTAGCCTTGAAAGAGAGCGACTCTCCCTTTGGACTGATCTGTGCCCCGTTAGCACCTCCCCTGTAAGAGGGGAATTAGGCAACCTCAGAGTTACACACAAAGGAACTATACACACTCACAGCAGACAAGGAATAGATGTAGGAAGGATGTGGTTCTGTAATACAGGTGATGAACAGTAATGAATTGGCTGTACACTATAAGCATAGCATGAGCATAATTCCAATACAGTAGAACAGCAAATGCACTGGTAAGGACTGTATAAATATAAAGGACTGTATAGATCAAGGCTATATAAGCAAACAATTATCATTAAACACTACCAACAGTAAATACTAAACACACACACGGCCGTTATAACAATAACAACTCAGTTCTGCACTCACTCCATCCCACAAGTCCACTCAGAGGAGTGAACAGACAATGGCCTACACAATCAGAAGAGCTGTCAGGTGTCCTGCCCCCTAACAATGTGCCCCAGGTCACACGTTTGAGAGGCCAGTTTATTGTGCCCCTAGGGTCGTGGGGGATGGGGAGTGGCGTGTGCAGCTTGAAAGGGTTGTGAGATGCTGATAAGTCACTGGCAGGGACTTCGTAACAAGGCTATTTGTGAAAGGCTCGTATTTGTTTAGCTTTATTCAACTTGTATTTTTCGTCTTGTAAAATTCTTTAAGGATTTGTAAAGTCTACAGATCAAATTGGTGTGTTTATTAAAGTCATATTTGTAGAATTTTGTCTAGTATTTGTTGAGCTTGTGTTCCAGAGCACTGACAAGTGTTGTTCTCTCTCCCCACAGATGGAACACATTTCCACCCTCATAAAACTCTCCAAGGTAAGTCATAGCTTATTCCACTATTAGGACATTCACTGGTGTCAGCACATCTTTTACTTATTGTTGTTATTTTGCTTTGCCTGTTTCCCTCCTTAAGAATTTGCTCTAATGTTGACTGAAGCAGTAATGTTTTAAAAAATAAAAATCTTCATCTCATTGGTGATCTTTTTACCCCATTCATGGTGAGCGTATATGTGTTTAGCTGTGTGTTGATTTGGTTTCTTCACTTCTACACAGGGAGATGTCGAGAGGAAGTTGTCACAGATGATTCTGGACACAAAATTTCACGGTAGGTGTCTATGATAATGAAACATCTGAACACATACACTTCTCTATGTATTTATTTGGACAGTGAAGCTAAAACGTGCCGACCAATCTAAAATGCAGGAGCATAGAGCCAAATTTTATTATTAACCCAGCCGGAGGACAAATATCTTTGTTGGTTTTATTTACAGCTATTCTGCTACATATACATACATTTTACATACATGGTACTTTTATATACATCAATCACATAACAATAATACATTGCTAAACATAAGCTCTTTAATCCCACCCCTCAGCCACTCTCAGCCCATCCCATAGAACACCCTCATTTGGTTTCCATGTGCCATGTTTTTTAGTTGTGCTGTGATGTTTTACATACATTTTGAACCTTTCTAATCGTATAGTATCCATGGACTGTGAGCTAAAGATGAAAACCTTTCCTACGAGTATTATTATATTATTTATTGACCGACTATGGCTTTCCAAATCGCCCAACACTGCTATTTGTAAGGTTCATTTTAAGTGAATGTTGTGAGTTCCTGAACCTGTGACCAGAAACAAGCTACATAGGAGAAATACCAGAATAAATGATCTAGTGATTCTCTTTGCAGCAGAATCTACAGAGCTGAGATTGTTGAATACCTCATATATGTATATAGCATTCTGTTGGTGGCAAGAATTTTGTATAATAATTTAAATTGGATAAACTCCAAGTGTTGTTTTTTGTACCAGTCCATAAACCATGTGCCATGGAAATCGGTACATTAAAAATCTCTTCCCATTTTTTTTGCAACCTGTATGGCGCAGCTGTCAACATTTTTGTCCTCAAATGAAACTGATATATTTTTCTATTTATGCCAATTCCTTTCAGCCAATTTGTATCTTTTAATACAGTCATGTGAAAATGTAAGTACACCCCCTGGAAAGTTCTCTTATTTTACATATTTGGACATATGGATATGTAATCTTCACTTCAACACTATTGACAGATAAAGGTTACCCAATTTAACAAATCACACACACAAAAACAAAAACTGTTTTGCAATTAAAATAAACAAAAATATACACCCCTACATTTACCATCACATAAAATGGCAAAAAAATTAGAATTAGGTGTACCAAAACAAGTGCAAATGATTAGAAAACATTAGAGAAACTTAAAGATAAGAAAATTGGTCTGGTTTGGTGATATTCTTTTTTGAGAGCAGAGGCTTCTTCCTTCCTGACCTCCGATGTAGGCCAAGGTTGTGCAGTCTCTTTCTGACAGTGTACCCGTGCAATTCGACATTGATTGTGGAAAGAGAGGCCTGCCTGTAGATCCCTTGATGTTACCCTGGGGTTCTTAGAGACTTCTATGAATATCTTTCGGTCAGCTCTTGGGCTGACTTTGGTGGGACGACCAGTGGTCTGGAATTTTCTTTGGGCAGTGGAATGATGCACTTCGAATTGCTTGGAAATTGATTTTAATTGCATAACATAAAAAAAAAAAAAAAAAAAGTGTGATTTGTTAAATTGGGTAGCCTTTTATCTGTCAATAGTGTTGAAGTGAAGATTACATATCCATATGTCCAAATATGTATAATAACTTTCCAGGGGGTGTACTTACTTTTTCACTTGACTGTAAATGGCAGAAACAAGTTCCCTGCCTTCTCCCTTTTCCATTTGCCTCCATGTTTGTGGTAATGCTGAAATCAGTTGGTTGTAAGTTTGAATGTGGTTAGACATTCCCATACATTTTCAATAGCTGCATATGTGACAACCCCCTATTCATATTATAATTTAATTTATAAACATGTATTTAACCTTTATTTAACTAGGCAAGTCAGTTAAGAACACATTTTGATTTACAATGACGGAATTAGTCGGAAATGAGAAGTTGTAATCTGTATAGAGGCAAAAAGGAAATTCTTTAACAAAGGATGAGCCTTTCTTAATAATCTACTGGAGAACCATTTGGGGTTGAAGTATAATTTATGTATGAGTGAAGCTTTTAGTGAGAGGTTTAAAGCTTTTAATATTTAATAATTTTAGCCAGCCAAACTGGTTTTCTATTAAATTTGAATGTGGTAAATTCATTTATATTTTTGAGATGTGAATCCCAAGTATGTCTACTTCAGCATCCTCCCATTTTATTGGTAAACAACGAGGTAGTGTAAACACTGTCTTAACGATCCAATACTTAATATGGTACACTTGTCATAGAAAAGTGATCAAGATCTTAAATGAGACTGTGCAGGGATCTAGATTGCGGACTTAAGAGAACTTGAGTAATCAGCATACTTTCAAAGTTTTAGCTTAACTTTCCAAATAAATGCATAGGGGAGTTTAAATCCAGATGTCCTCCTCCTGTCATATTAGTCCCATAGTTTTTGGTAAAATGTAATAATTAACTTCAAGTTAACAGAATAGAAACAGAACAGAATTTTTTTTTGCCTTTTATTATTTACCTGTATGACACCCTCCCTCCACCTGTCTCTCTCTCTCTGTCTATAGGTATTTTGGACCAAGGCGAGGGTGTGCTGATTATCTTTGATGAGCCTGCAGTAGACACGACATACGAGGCGGCCCTGGAGACCATTCAGAACATGAGCAAAGTGGTGGACTCGCTCTACAACAAAGCCAAGAAGCTCACATAGGTCAGTCAGTCCCCTGAGCCCGCTAGCAGAATCTGAGTGATATAGAATAAATGTATGTTGAGTATGCGTTATTGTTATGTATGTCAGCCCTGCTTTGGACATTATGGGACGGTTTCCCAAACACAGATAAAGCACTTGAGTATACTATTTGGTCCATGACTAGGCTTGATCGGTGTCCCTGAATCTGCCGCCCCAGCCTGCCAGGTAATCTCTTTTCCCCTTTCCACAGAGGAGACCACCTGTACCCCAGCACAGAGCGTGTCCGGACAGTTTGTGAAGCACTCCGGGGAGAGGAGCAAGGGTAAACCAACAGACCAACCTACAAACTGACAAGGCTAGGCTTTCGTAGTCGTCCAAACACCCCCCCCCCCCCCCCCCCTCTTCAATTCTGACTGGGTACATTTCTGAAACTGTTTCCCCCCAACGGACATTACAGCTACTGGTATCTCATCACAGGTTTCTATGTTCCCTGGCATCCCCCTCCTTGCCGACCATCAGGGAATCTTGTAAAAAATGAACAATGAAGAAACAGAAACATAACATGTATGATACATATAGGTCTCTGAAAGAGTGGAATTGGTGGGCTCACACTGCATAAAGGTTCAGTTATGTTGCCAAACAACCGCTGGCCAACCAATATGTTTTCTTGCCTTTGTCCCTCCTCGCCACAACACAGAGACGGCAATCTGGGTCTGCTGGCTTTGGGCCAGATTGGACAGAGAAAAAGGACCCGTCTCTGAGAACACACCACAGGAAAAGGACACAGTCATCACCACACCGTTCTATAGTTCCCTGACCTGGGTTAAAATATTGTTTGATAATCGTTCCAAGTACTGAGCGTTTGTTTTATTCTGCCTGGGGTGCCAGGCGGGTGTGGTTTTCCTTTTTTGGACTTTTCTATTGGTTCCATTTCAACAGGCAAGCTCAATCGAGAACAGATGAAGTACCTGATTTGATCTCTAATAGTATTTGAATCCAGGTCTAATTGTTTCCCTGCCTCTAATTCCAGTTTGTACATAATGTTGCCAGGCGTCTGTGTCCATGTCAGGCCCGTCATGCTAACACCCCCCTGCACAGACCTTTTTTTTTTTATATAACGCTAAACGAGAATAAAACAAGTACCCAGCGTGCTTTTGTGAGTGGTGGTGGTGATAGTGATTGACCTGGTTGTGTGGATTGTGACTGGCTGACTGACAGGGAGATTGAGTTGGTTGTTTATTCCTCATGTATTCAAACGACCGGGGCTAGTTTGCTGAAAAATATAAAATCTGTAAGGTTTGGGGACTACTTTTTGCAAGGACCACTAGTTGAACATTTCCCATATGACATAGATAAAAGACAAGTGCTAATAAATATGTTGAATGCCATGGCTTAATTTTCTGTTTAAAGGAACTAAACTAGAATGGACTATTATTATTTTCTTGCCTCTTTGTTTTTGCCTTTTACAATAATCAAGAAATACCTTGATTTTTCTTCAAATATATAGGGTCTCTTCATATAGATTTTTCTCTTGCATACATTGTTTTCAGAAAGTATCCAGATCCCTTGACTTTTTCCACATTTTGTAACTTTACACCCTTATTCTAAATATGATTAAATTAATACTTTCCCTCATCAATCTACACACAATACCCCATAATGACAAAGCGAAAACAGGTTTTTGAAAATATGTAAATTATTTGTTTTTTTATACAAGTATTCAGACCCTTTGCTATGAGACTTGAAATTGAGCTCAGGTGCATCCTGTTTCCATTGATCATCCTTGAGCTGTTTCTACAACTTGGAGTACACCTGTGGTCAATTTAATTGATTGGACATGATTTGGAAAGGCACACACCGGTCTATTTAAGGTCCCACAGTTGACAGTGCATGTCAGAGCAAAAACCAAGCCATAAGGTCAAAGGAATAGTCCGTAGAGCTCCAAAACAGGATTGTGGCTACTATGGCTGAACCTGTAGGTAGGCCGAATTTGTTCTTAACTGACTTGCCTAGTTAAATGTTTATAAATTATATAATTTTTTTATATAGATATTTCTTTTTTAGACCTTCCAGAAGGAGAAGTTTCTCTGCAGCACTCAACCAATCAGGCCTTAATGGTAGATGGCCAGACAGAAGCCACATGACAGGCCACAGGAGTGGCTTTGGGACAAGTCTCAATGTCCTTGAGTGGCCCAGCCAGAGTCCGGACTTAAACCCGATCAAACAATTCTGGAGATAGCTGAAAATAGCTCTGCAGCAATGCTCCCCATCCAACCTTGCAGAGCTTGAGAGGATCTGCAGAGAAGAATGGAAACTCCAAATACAGGTGAACCAAGCTTGTAGCGTCATACCCAAGAAGACTCAAGGCTGTAATCGCTGCCAAAGGTGCTTCAATAAAGTACTGAGTAAAGGGTCTGAATACTTATGTAAATATGATATTTCTGTTTTTTTATTTTAAATGTGCAAAAAAAAATCTAAAAACCTGTTTTTGCATTATGGGGTGTTGTGTGTGTGTGTGTGTGTGTGTGTGTGTGTATAGATTGATGGCGGGGAAACATCCATTTTAGAATGAGGCTGTAATATAACTAAATTTGGAAAACGTCAAGTGGTCTGAACTTTCCGAATGCATTGTACATCATCAAATTCAGCATATATGGGTAAATGAGTTGTTCCATTTTAGACAACTGAACACAGGCAAAAGGTGATTGGACCATCAGAGATGCAACGAGTCTAGTGTATTCAACAAACCCTTTTACCCAGCTAAAGCATCTTGACAAAGCCTAGTGTTATCCCACATGCCTCCCTATGATTTACTACTTTTGACCAGAGCCCTATAGGTGGTGACCAAAAGTAGTAGCCAATAGGGTGTCATTTGGGACAACACCCCAGAATAAAAATGAACGTCATTGTGTAGCTACACTTATCAGACACCAAGAGGCGCTGTTGGATTGGGGTCACAGATGAAAGCGGAAGATGATCTCTAGGTTGCCTAGTTTGTTAAAAAAATATGTATGTTATGAATCCTTCACGGTCTGCTTGAGCCGTATTCGTATTCTAAGTGATGCATCAACTTACCATTTCTGACAAACATTCAAGGAACATTTCACTCCAAAATGTGTAAACTCTGGTCTTTACATGTGTGCTCTAGCCAACAGCTGACAGTGCCAGTTCGGGTAGGCTTATTTATTATTATGGATAATAGCGAGCCAATTTGTATTTGTCAAACGGCAGTCAAGCATCGATCATCATGTCACCAGAATAAGACCATCTATATTTATTGGAAAGCAGCATCAAACTCATCACTGTGCACGTTCACCACCCTGGGAAGTTAATCATAATGTATTTAATCTGTAGCCTAAGAAATTGCATGGTTTCCCAAGTCATAGTGACTCGTTACTTAGATATTATGGTTATTAGGCTATGCGTTTCCACCGCCATTTCGCGCATAATATATTTTACCGACACAAAAAGATCCCACTTTGTCAAAAAAACTAATTATCTGTTGGCATTTATACAATTCTATCGAAACTTACTTTTTCCATCACAGCTGTTTAGAAACATTTGTATAGGCTACAGTATGACTTTACTCAAACTGTGGATGTAAACGTGGTCATTAGCTCGGTTGGCGCCAGATTCTCATGGCAATTTTCTAAAATCTGCAAAATCAATAGAACCAAAGCGCATTTTACCACCAGAGATGTTTCCAACAATTGCATTGTTGCGGATAAAAATTATTCAGTTAAAAATTATTCAGTGCGTGGTGTCATAAGCACATAAAAATACCCTGGTGTGACGTTTTGATAACCATGTAAATCTGTCTCGGACAAGGTGACTTTTATAAATATATTTGGCTCTATTGACTCTCAAATTTGAAAATGCTAATTAGCATCAAAGTAGACATCATGCAAGACTACACATCCCTGCAAGCTCCTACACATTACATCTAGCTGACACCTTTGCTAACAGGTATTCTGTCAATTTAAAACTTGCACAAGACATTTAACAGAATTGTCAATTTAAAGAAAGTTAGCTACATTTAGTAATTCATATATCGGCTAACATTAGATAGTTAATCCAGAGATTGTTTCCTTTACCTCGATTCGGCAGTCTCATCCAGATCATCATGTAGGTCTTTATGATAGCCACATTAGCAGCTAATTGGCATTTAACTTTTTTTTTTTTTTGGGGGGGGGGGGGGGGGGGTAAATAGAGGTGAAAAATATTGATCAAAGTAAAATAAAAGTTCACAGTTGTTTTGAAAGCATCATATAAACTGCATGCTATCTTGACAAGTCATAGTGGGAAAACCAAACAAATTGTCATCGGGTGACTCAAAGTTTACTTTGATATGATGGTTATTATATCAATATTTGTGCATAAAAGCATTTCCAGTTTAATTCATTTTACTGACACAAAAATATCCCACCTTGTCTAGCATACTTTGTTTTGTCAACATTTTGAAAGTTTCCCGACAAACGTTCTGTTTCCGTCAGGCCTGTCATGACATTTTTTATCCAACATACTTTACTAGCATAAAAAGGTTGGATGGAAACTGGTTATATTTAGTTATGAAAATAGAACCCGAGACGCTTTAAACCATTTATCTGTGTCTGATTGGCTATGTCACACAAGATGTTCACCTGCCTAGCGCAGGGTTGAGAGCGCATCATTGCACCTGTTAACACCAAAATGATAAACAATACATTTGCATGCCTTTCCTTTCTTTCTCAGATGAGTCACAATTGTAAACAACAAACACATCAAGGCACTTTGGTGCACCATGTTTTACCAGACATGCAGTGCATTTGGAATGTATTCAGAAACCTTCCCTTTTTCCACATTTTGTTACGTTACAGCATTATTCTAAAATATTTTCTTCTTCCTCGTCAATCTACACATAGTACCCCATAATGACAAAGCGAAAACAGGTTTTTAGAAATGTATTAAAAATAAAAAACAGAAATACATTATTTACATAAGTATTCAGAACCTTTGCTCAGGTGCATCCTGTTTCCATTGATCATCCTTGAGATGTTTCTACAACTTGATTGGAGTCCACCTATGGTAAATTAAATTGATTGGACATGATTTGGAAAGGCACACACCTGTCTATAAAAGGTCCCAGAGACAGTGCATGTCACAGCAAAAACCAAGCCATGAGGTCAAATGAATTGACTGTAGAGCTCCGAGACAGGATTGTGTCAAGGCATAGATCTGGGGAAGGGTGGCAAAATATTTCTGCAGCATTGAAGGTTCCCAAGAACACACTGGCCTCCATCATTCTTAAATGGAACAAGTTTGGAACCAACATGACTCTTACTTGAGCTGGCCGCCCGGCTAAACTGAGCAATCAGGGGAGAAGGGCCTTGTTCAGGGAGGTGATCAAGAACCCGATGGTCACTCTGACAGAGCGCCAGAGTTCCTCTGTGGAGATGTGAGAACCTTTCAGAAGAACAACCATCTCTGCAGCATGATGCTGCCACCACCATGCTTCACTGTAGGGATGGTGCCAGGTTTCCTCCAGACCTGACGCTTGGCATTCAGGCCAAAGAGTTCAATCTTGGTTTCATCAGACCGGAGAATCTTGTTTCTCATGGTCTGAGAGTCTTTAGGTGCCTTTTGGCAAACTCCAAGCAGGCTGTCATGTGCCTTTTTCTGAAGAGTGGCTTCCGTCTGGCCACTCTACCATAAAGGCCTGATTGGTGGAGAGCTGCAGGGAAGGTTGTCCTTCTGTAAGGTTATCCCATCTCCACAGAGGAACTCTGGCGCTCTGTCAGTGACCATCGGGTTCTTTATCACCTCCCTGACCAAGGCCCTTCTCCCCCGATTGCTCAGTTTAGCCGGGCGGCCAGCTCAAGGAAGAGTCTTGGTGGTTCCAAACTTGTTCTGTTTAAGAATGGAGGCCACTGTGTTCTTGGGGACCTTCAAAGAAATGTTTTGATACCCTTCCCCAGATCTGTTCTGTGACACAATCCTGTCTCTGAGCTCTACAGACAATTCCTTCTACCTCATGGCTTGGTTTTTGCTTTGACATGCACTCCACCTGTGGGTCCTTCTTATATAGACAGGTGTGCCTTTCCAAATCATATCCAATCCATTGAATTTATCACAGGTGCTCCAATCAAGATGTAGAAACATCTCAAGGAAGATCAATGGAAACCGGATGCACCTGAGCTCAATTTCGAGTCTCATTGCAAAGGGTCTGAGTACTTATGTAAATAAGCTATTTCTGTTTTATTTTTAATAAATGTGCAAAAATGTCTAAAACCTGCTTTCGCTTTGTCATTATGGGGTATTGTGTATAGGTTGAGGGAAACGTTTTTTAACACATTCTAGAATAAGGCTGTAAAGTAACAAAATGTGGAGGAAGGGAAGGGGTCTGAATACTTTCTGAATGCACTGTTTATTTCTATTTAGAGATCCAACCTGGTCTCAGAGCATTTTGTATTATTCTGTTTTTCATATCCAAGATTTAGTATATGCTTCGTATGGTATGTATTCATTTGTGGATGTCCATCACCCATTTCATATGATATGTTATGAATTAATGTCATGTCATACAATGTCATGAATTTGCTAAACATACTATATGTTACAAATTTGCAAAAGTAGGTTATGTTACGAATTATAGCTAGGTGCCTAGGTGGCTAGCTGGCTAGGCTAGGGTTTAGGGTTAAGTTTAGGAATTACGTTTTAGGGTTAGGGAAATGGTTAGCTAAGTAGTTGGAAAGTAGTTGAACAGTTAATTAGCTCAAATGCTAAAGTTGTCTGTGATGAGATTTGAACGCCATACCAAATGTAACATATCATACAAATGAGTGTACCAGATGTACATTTACTATGGTTAGGTCTAGTCTATGGGACCAGGCTGAGAGACAATACAGAGTTCAGGAGTAATTTATAAAAACAAACTAAGGGTAGGAATAAAACATCAGTGGGAATGGATAATGAAACAGAGAACAAATATAAAACCAGAGTGAAGGATTAAAACTGAGGGAACTGATTAGCCTGGCTGTTTTAGCCTCCCATCATATCTAAGGGGCTGCGTAGAACCTTCTAACAAAGATTTAAAAACATTCAACCATGGAAGTTGAAAGAGGAAAGTGAAGGTTGTGTCTTTGACACTCCTTCGTGAGAGTTTCACTTGCCATTATCTAAAGGCTATATTAGTTAATTGCGTTTTGAATTACACACAATTTACCCAGACTGCTCCAAACCTTGGTCTCATTGACCCACTTTTTGGGTTGTTTTGGAGGATGGGAATGGAATGGGCACGTATAAGGTTTCCACTAGCTACCACAGCCACAAAGTCAAAATTGGGTATAGGCTATCGTAAAACTTAATGAAAACAAAGGGTTAGGCATAAGGTTAGCAGTATGGTTGAGGTTACGGTTAGGTTTAAAATCACATTTTAAGAAGAGAAATGGGCGGGGTTTATGACTTTGTGGTAACTAGTGACGACCCAATTATAGGGCTGTCAAGTCCTTAGGGCAAGTCACAAGCCAACCTAAAGAGAAATTAGCCTATCAAATTGATCTTAAAGTCCATGAATAAATAGCATAGGCTCAAACCTATGCATATAGGCATATTTGTTCTGCACAACTCCAGTGAAGAATGGTGCAAATCATTGTTGCAGACAGTTAAATATTGACTGAATATGTCTTAATTTGGTCTAAAAAACACAACCAACAGAAAATGTCTCTCCTACTTTCAAAAAGGTTGTGGGACTGTGGTTCGGGCGGGGGAGGTTCTGGAGGTTTTCGTGGGGAGAGGAGTGCAGCCTGGCTGGCGACACAGTTCAGCCCTCAGTGTAAACGAAGAACAGACTGTTTGGAACCAATGGGAATGAAGCACCGACTCGACTCGCTCTGTAACTTTGAGTTCAGTTGGGTTGGGTGCCGCAACAGTGCAGTGCAGTCTCGCCGAGGGACTTTGGATAGACTCTGAGGTGTTCACAATAGGCTTATTGTTTTGTTTTTATTTTGGGGAGTTTGTTTTATTTTCAAACGTGTATTTGAACTTACTAGGCGTTTCTTACAAGTATCCACTATTTCTGGAGTTGTTTATTAGGTGCGTGACGGAGGGCCGTGCAGGATGAATGGAACAACTTCTGAGAATGCGGCATCAAGCCTGTCGTCTGATCTCCACGCCACAGCGAGCTGTCACCCGGGCGCCAAGGATTTGCCGACGCTGCTAAAGTCCTCTGCCATGGACATGGGTTTCTACAGCGGCCATACGACGCACAGCCACCACGACTACTACCCCAGCCATGGCCAGTCCTACTCGCAACCAATGAAACCATACTCGTATAATCACCACTACAATGACAATGGGATGGGGCTATCGGGGACCTACATTGCCAAGTCGGAATACCCTTATCCCCATATGCAATACGCTCATTATACCCGGGACATACAGTCACATCTCCAAGATATCGGTAAGATCTACGCATGAGACGCGTAGCCATTTTTGTGAATAAAGAGTTTATATATTTTGTTTCGACGTGCCAATGCCCATGTTAGATTAACCATCCAAAACGCGTAGGCTATCGCTTATCGACAACGAGGACCAACCTTTATGTCACCGAATTTAAATGTGGCTATTTACAATTCTATTAATAGAATTTACATTTGGTAAGCCTAATTGGTGTTCGGCCTTAATTTGGGGGTTAGGGGTTTTAGGAGTTCAACGGTTTTGAAAATAGTGTATGTCAGGGACGGACTGGAAATGAAAAATGACCTTTTGACTCAGACCGGCCCACCAAACCCCAACCAGCGATACACCACCCACACAACCCACACCACACTTTATGTAAACAAGATTACTGAACAATATTTAAAACAATAATTTTAGTAAAATAGAACAAGGGGAGATGAACAGCTCTTGTTCACCATCTCCACCTCATCTTCATTTCCTTCAGGTCCATGATCCTCCATAGTCCTGGTTGTGTATTCTTCAAATCCCGATTGTTTTAACCTAGTCCACTGTTCTGCCAGACTCATGAGCTCACTGTAAATTGGCCACCGTTGCTCTACTGTCAAATTTGATCAAACATTTGCTTAGTTCTTGAAGGGCTGTCTGTGGAAGGCCACTGGCACTGGATGTTAGCTGACTAAAGCTTTTAGGGTCCAGAAGAGCCATGTCGGCATACAAAGTGCCATTACTCAGAAGTCACAGATGGATGCTATCTATAACTGTATCCAGAATTTTATTATGGACACCAATCCTGTATGCACTCTCTGTCCCATTAAAAGTATCTTCTGGGGCAGCAGGTAGCCTAGTGGTTAAGGCGTTGGGCCAGTAACTGAAAGGTTGCTGGATTGAATCCCTGAGCTGACAAGGTAAAACATCTGTTGTTCTGCCCCTGAACAAAGCAGTTAACCTCTGTTCCCTGGTAGGCTATCATTGAAAACAAGAATTTGTTCTTAACTGACTTCCCTAGTTAAATAAAGGTAAAATAAAAAATCTTGTGCCATCTCTCCAGGCATGGTTTTCTTCTTTCGAGCCCTTTTTGTTGGCAGAGTGGTCTCTAACTCCAGCTCTGTTTCCTCATCCCGTTCCTGCAACTTCCTGATGGCTCAAAATCTCTTGCCATTCCTTTCAGCTACTCCTCTGTAGACACAACCATACGATGCACAGACAGAATGTCCATTCCACTTGTTTGAAAATATTTTGAGACTGGTGAGGTGACCTGAAATATTCTGAGGAATATCTGAGCTGTAAGTATTGTTTCATACTTCAGCAATCCCTCAATGTATCCTTGTGCCTTGACCCGTGCAGTAGTGTTGATGTTTTTCTGATCTTGTATGGTTGAAAGAGTGAGAAGGACATCAACATACAGACCCTCATCTGGATTTCCAAAAGCTCCAAAGACCTTCTTTAAGGCACTGTCTTTAGCCCAACAGCATGTCTCTCGAATTGGAGCAAGACGTCTGTGTCTTGGGTCCTTGATCTCCTTCTCCCAAATGTTCATCCTCTGGTAGGATTCACGGAAGAACACAGCTATGTTGTTAATGAGAGACAAAAGTGACCCACTTGCCAAGACACTCTCTGTTGTGTCTGCCAAAACAAGGTTCAAAATGTGTGCATAGCACCACACATGCACTTGATTGGTGGACTTTGCAGAGAGCAGGGCAGAGAAGCCTTTATACTGGCCTTGCATACTGGAGGATCCATCAATGGAACTGCCAATGCACTTGCTAATGTCAAGCTTCATGTTTTCCAATACTTCACTCAGTACCTGGAAAAAGTATTGTCCAGTGGATGCCTCACATTTCACCACAGCCACAAGCCTCTCATGGATGATGTTTGTCACATATCTGACTATAACAGAGCATTGATCTTGTGTTGTATGTCCTGCATCGTGTCAATCTGGACTAAACACATACCAGATTCCTGGATTTCACTTGCTATGGTGGCCTGCAGCCCACTCGCCTTGGCCAATCAGACACACAGCACTTGGTTATTTTTATTTAAGCGAAATCATTATTTGTCAAGCGAAATCATGTGAAACCATGTGGTTTTGGAACACTTTACATGTGATGATATTTCACATGATGCCCTGCGAACAAAACGTCATTAGGATGTCCCGGAAAGTCACGAAATAGCCACAGTGTTTTCCACTAGCTACAGTACATACAGTATTTTACGTACATGATTACATTGTGTATGTTTATTTCAACAGTAACGATTATTCAACATGTCCTCATGTGGGATATTAACTCACAACCTATTGGTTAACTGCATTCAGAACTTCCAACTACGACACCATGTCTGTCAATGACTGACTTCACCTGTATTCCTTCACTTTGGACTTCAAAGTAAATCTCAGCTTTGTATAATACACTCAAGAAAATTATTATATTTATCATAGTGATTCAGGAGTAACATTAAAACAGAATAATATGCCCCACCAACAGTAGACAACTATACAGAAAACACTCAAAATGCTGAGATAAGTAAATCAACTAAATTATTCTCTAATAGTCAGATTAACTGATAACTGTAGATGGCAGTCTTTTGCTAAGTGCAGAGATGTATTATGGGTAACGAATATATAGAGGACTTATCTGGGATCTAATCTGGGGTCATATTGAAAAGTCAGTACTAAGTTATCATGTCAAATGTAATCATATTGTTATTGATTAAATATTTATACACTTTTTTTTATTACACATTTTAGCTCAACAACTTACATTAAAGCTAGAATCCTTAATTAAAACAATAACAAAGTGGTCACCCCGCCTGTGTTTTGGTAAAAAGCCGAGAGATGGGCCTGGAGAAATGTAACCACTCTCAAATTCATAGACAGAGCTATTGACTGTTAAGAGTATTGTCTGACTGTTAAGAGTATTGTCTGGTCAATATGTCAGTGTATTATGTTTGTTTGTAACAGTATGTTATATGTGAAAATGTGATCGTTTTATAAATTGTATTTTAATGTTTAAGGACTCTTGGAATATTAGTCCAAATGAGGACTAAAAGAGATCCTAATAAAATAAAATAAATTGATCCATGATATCACAATTATAGTTTTAATCATGTTGAGGCTATACAGTGATATCAACGTTATAGTTGGATCCATGTTAAGGCTATACAGTATTTGCATTCACGTTGTTTACAAACATTGGAGTTAAACAAGCGTGTATCTTGGCTTCTGATGGGGTACAACAGTTGATCTAAGCTTGTGAGGCATTTATAAGTTGTATTATTCAAGAATCAATGGGTAAATATCATAAATTGATCAATGATCCAAAAATGTATGTAGCAACTAAGGATTACATATTTAAAATCCCCATACCATTTCATTACTTCCCTTACAAAAAAACATGTGACATTTGCAGTTTCACATGTGAAATAACTGTTTCACATGAAACAAAAGAGACGTGAGGTCTGATGTTCAAATGTGAAATATGTTCACATGTATTCAATATAGAGTTCACATGTTAACACCACCTTTTCACATATGAGGAAAATAATGTTTTCACTTCACATGTGAATTGCTTTCACATATGAAAATTGAATTTGCACATTCACGTGTGAAAAACATTCAAATGTTGTCACGTGTAATTTCATGGTATCATGTGTTGACATTTTGCATCCACATGTTGTCAAATTAATTTCACATGTGTACTTTCATGTTATGTGTTGCTTTTACATGTTTCACATGTTATCACATTAACTTCACATAAGATCACATGTGATCACAATTTTTTCCGTAAGGATATGCTATGCATATTGAGTAGGCCTAGGCCTGTAGACAATATGTAAAGAATTTAGAAGATATTTTTTGCTATTCTGCATTCTAGGCTGCAAAGCTAACAACGTGATATGTGACAACATTTTAATCAAAATAAAAACAGCTATAGCCTACCCCATCGGTATTTTTGTCCAAAATTCTTAAAGGTACCAAACAGTCATTCTGATTCCCATGTAAAATAGCCTGTGACTAAAATATCACCCATAATATTTGTTTTGGATAGAAATGCTCAAAATATGAGACATTTTTTTTTTCTCTCTCATGGCTAACCACCAGGAAGTTTGAAAAGACAGGCTGAGTGGGCAGAGAGCTTATATTCATGAGCTTGCCTTGACTGAACGCTCGTTGAAACGCCTGTGTCAAGCAACTTGGTTGCAGTGAGCATTGTTGCAGTAAAATCATCTCAAGCAAATTTGGTGATACAAAAGCAATTTAAACAACATTGAAATTGCAAAATGTTTTATACATCTCCCGTTTGTCATGTCTCTTGTGTTGCGGTTCACAGCAGCACTGACAGATGTGTTGACTTGACAACTGCGTCAGAGTTTTGAACGATCCTTCCCCCATGCTGGCTGAAGACCTAGCTAACCAATAGCTAGCTAACACCAGACACAAATTAAAGTGGAAACATAAAAGTATATTTTCCATGAGTGAATATGTTACATTTTGTATTATATTTGCTGATACCCTACGATAAAACTTTGCCACAATAGAGTAGCTATCTAGCTATATAAACAATTCCCCTTTGCGAACACGCCTTCTCCGATGTTGGTTACAAGGCTGTACATATTTAAATTAGGTTAAAAAAATTAAGGCGAAACCCTACCTCCTTAATAATCCCACCTCCTGAATCCAAGTGGTTGACACTGGGAGGGGACCATTAACTTTATGATCAAACTTTTTATAAATGTAGAAGCAACAGTCACACATTTCATACATTGGTCATCATACTTTGATCTGGTTTCATCCAAATATCATCCAGTTTCATGAAAAGCATGATCATGACCTTTAAGATGAGCTCCCAGGGAATAGTGTATTATATCATTTTTAGCCTACAATTTAAATGACCCATTAGGCCTAGTCTACTTAAATTGTTTTGCAATAATACACTATACTATTAAGCTCTTAAATTATATATATTGTTCATATGGCCTAGAATGCAAATTAAAATGTAGCCTATTCTATAGACGAAAAAAGGTTTCTTTAACAACCAAAATTGTTTTTGTAAAGTTTTGTTTGAGAGAGAACTGCTATTGTGTTTGTGTTGTCATTGGTCATGTTAGTGTTGTTAACAATGTTTAGTTATCTAGGCCCTATAACATACCGTTTAGCTGGTGACATTGGCATTCCAGGAAGAATCTTTCTCTTTGAATTGGCCCGGGGCTAAGCCCGAAGCCATGTGCATCAACATCGGGTGTCACAACATGTCAGTCTGGCACGTATTGCTTTTTCGCTCAATAGTCTGTCTTAGCGTTTTGACTTGATCACTGCATGTGAAAACACCCCAAACAATACATGAAGGCTAATATAGTCTATATACTCAATGCACCAATCATCCTCTCTCATTAGTGGCATATCCCATAATAATGCGAGGGGCATTGGAATCTATTGGAAAGAGACATTTTGCGCACCAAATCCTGCTTAGCCTATTGAGTAAAGCATATTTCAGAACTGGTAAAAAAATAAAATAATAATAATTGACGTTGACTGTTGAAATATACTGTATATCATCAATTCATTCATCTGATATCATAATACTTTTTTACTACTGTTTAAGCCCTCTGTAGGCCTACTGTAAATGTATGAGCCCCTCAAGTCCTTTAGCCTACTAATGCTATGTTGTCATTTTTAATTTTTCAGTCAAAGAGGAACCAGAGCATGCGGTGAGAATGGTCAACGGAAAGCCTAGAAAAATCAGAAAACCTCGCACCATGTATTCTAGTTACCAGCTAGCTGCGTTGCAACATCGCTTCCAGGGAGCTCAGTATTTGTCTCTTCCTGAGAGAGCCGAACTAGCAGCTCAACTCGGAGTGACACAAACACAGGTGAGGAAGCCAATAGCCCACACATACCACTGTTCTGACACACTGTTGAGAGATGATTTATGTTAATTTGTCTAATAAAACCATGACCTATACTGGCATCTATTTTGCATACTTTAGGTCTACACCTAGTGAGTCATCTGAGGTGCTACAGGTTTTTTTATCGCTTGTGGTACATTTTCACAAAACTCAAAACAGATCATCAAAAAGGCATGGCAATATGTGCTCATATAAAGTAGTTGCCTTTCACAATGCAATGCTCACATTACTTTTTAAAAAATTAATTGATGATCACTTAAACGTTTGGTTAACCTATAGATTGTACATGTGAACTAGTTTGTCTACTACAGATTTTGTGAATTGCATAATAAAAAAGTATGTCTGGAAAGTAGAAACATAAAAAATATGATATATATTTGAATGTACTACTATGATGATGTACTACTATGATGATGGCTTATGATTTTACTCCACAGTAAGTAAAAAATTAATAGACAAGATCAGAGATGTACTGTATGTAACAAATCAAAGGTTGTTGGTTGCGTATGTTACAGCAGGTGCAGCAAAATGCTTGTGTTTCTAGCTCCTACAGTAAAGTAACACAATATTACTACAATACCAATACCAAAATCCAAAACAAGAAATAAAATGTATCCCCTATACAATAAACATGTATCCAAAAGGAAGTTTGCCATGACAAAAGGCTTTTCCCCAGGTGCATGAACAATGAGGATATTTACTGCGAATTCGATGAGATGATGCTCAAGACAGTCTTAATGCAAACTAGTGCCTGCTAAAACTTATGTTTCTTTCATTTATTTCATTTGATTACATTGTGAAAGATGTCTGCAATGATCACACCTTTGATCACACATGGGATAGAAATTATGGAAATGTGATCAGTCAATTTTAATGGGTAGTGCAAGTGTTTAGCCTAATGTGAAAACAGTGTAATGTACTGTAATTTTACAGTACTGTAGCATACTACATTCAAAGGACCATTTTGAAACATGTATCTTACAATTCACCACATACATAAATAGTACCAAAGCAATAAAAAACGGTATTGTTTATTATATTTCAAACCACCGGGTTTATTCACCTCTTCCCTGTTGTTTTCATATCTGATAATTGATACCATCATTTATGGATATAGGTTTGCATCTGGATTCCAAATTTCAATGCAACATAATTAGGTATATTCTATTCTAATAAGGCCTAGGGTGTCAATATGAAATTACAACACTTTGCTAGATACATTTTTAACCCATGCATTCACATTTTCTGGTACAAACATCCCAACCTTCTATTTAAACCTGTAGGTCAAATATTATTTCTTCCAGGTCAAGATCTGGTTCCAGAATCGGCGTTCCAAATTCAAGAAGCTGTACACGAACGGGGAAGTTCCGCTGGACCACAGCCCAGGAGCCAGTGACTCTATGTCCTGCAATTCACCCCCGTCCCCAGCCGTTTGGGACAGTAGTGTACCCACAGACCCCGCGACTAGAGAGCAGGCTCCCCAGCCCTCCCTCAGCTCCTCTCTATGTTATGTGGAGGACTACATTCATCACTGGTATCAACAGACCTCATAGTCACGCTCATAGCACTCAGGACTGGTTCTTCAGCACACAACACCACCACAGAATATGGGGGCGGTGTACTAACACAAAACGTATCTATTGGGCCAATACAGAGGGCTGAAGTTCACAGACAAGTTGGGAAACATGCACAAGGACTTGTTGTCAGAGAAACATTTATACAAAAAGAATGGGCAGAGTGATGAGTTGCTAATGTTATCAGTGGCTCATTTCACTATGTTGGAGAGATTTGATATGAGAACGGATGGAATAGCAGCCTATTTGGTGGCACTTTCCTATAGAGTGGCCCACTGTGGGACCTTTAACTGAACAATGAAAAAGGTCCTTTCAGATTCTTTGATCTACAGCTATGCAAATATATACTGTCAGTGCATTCAACACCCTTTGTTTCTTCACAATATGAAACGCACACAGATACATGGCAGTAGCGTGTACCATTATCATACATTAATAAATTAATCTTGCAATAGGTTGCCTTTCTATAGATGTAATTAAGGATCAACTCACATATTGAGGCATACACACTTTTATTTCACAATGCATCAAAACAAAACATCTCTTGTAAGTTGCAGAGAACTACAGGAAATACAAATGTGTATTCGGTACTTTGCGTTTGCAATCGTTTTTTTGGTAAAAGCCATAAAGTCAGGTTGATATTTATAATGTAGACTATTTTATATTCTATTGTTCTGTTAGCAGAAATTAAATGTGAGAACTTAAATCTTTGTGGCACTTTGGTGCTTGAGAAACACATTTTATAGGTAGTCTTTTGAGTGAATAATAATGTTTTTGTTTTTATTAATTCTATTTACACCAATTGAAATTATGTAATATTTACACACACACACACACACACTACACACACACAAACACACACAGATGTAAATGACCCCTTGAGATAACATTCAAATCTTGTTTCCATAAACTTCTTCATACAAATGATCCATTGAAACAGTTTTAAGGACAAAATTGAATAGTACAAATGATATATTAACAGTCCAGACCAATAAATACAGTGCCTTTGGAAAGTATTCAGACCCCTTGACTTTTTCCACATTTTGTTACGTTACAGCCTTATTCTATAATGGATTAAAAAAAAAAAAAATCCTTTGCAATCTACACACAATACACCAAATGTATTTAAAAAAAACAAAAAACAGAAATACCTTATTTACAAGTATTCAGACCCTTAAAAAAAATATATATTGAGCTCAAGTGCATCCTGTTTCCATTGATCCTCCTTGAGACTTCACTGTAGTCTATCTGTGTTAAATTCAATTGATTGGACATGATTTGGAAAGGCACACACCTGTCTATATAATGTCCCACAGTTGACAGTGCATGTCAGAGCAAAAAGGTTGAAGGAATTATCCATAGAGCTCCGTGACAGGATTGTGTAGAGGCACAGATCTGGGGAAGGGTACCAAAAAATGTCTACAGCATTGATGGTCCCCAAGAACACAAAGGCCTCCATCATTCTTAAATGTAAGAAGTTTGGAACCGCCAAGACTCTTCCAAGAGCTGGCTACCCGGCCAAACAGAGCAATCGGAGGAGAAGGTCCTTGGTTAGAGAGGTGACCAATAACTCAATGGTCACTCTGACAGAGCTCTAGAGTTTCTCTGTGGAGATGTGAGAACCTTCCAGAAGGAAAACCATCTCTACAGCACTCCACCAATCAGGCCTTTATGGTAGAGTGTCCAAACAGAAGCCACTCTTCAGTAAAAGTCACATGGCAGCCCGCTTGGAGTTTGCCAAAAGGCACCTAAAGACTCTCAGACCATGGGAAACAAGATTCTCTGTTCTGATGAAACCAAGATTGAACCCTCTGGCCTGAATGTCATGCGTCACCTCTGGAGGAAACCTGGCACCATCTCTACGGTGAAGCATGGGACTAGGAGACTAGTCAGGATTGAGGCAAAGATGAACGGAGCAAAGTACACAGAGATCCTTGATGAAAACCTGCTCCAGAGCGCTCAGGAGCTCAGACTGGGGCGAAGGTTCATCTTCCAACAGGACAACAACCCTAAGCACACAGCCAAGACAACGTTTCGGGATGTTCTTGAGTGGCCCAGCCAGAGCCCGAAACTTTTTTCTTTGTCATTATTGGGTATTGTGTGTAGATTGACGAGGGAAAAAAACGATTTGATAAATTTTAGAATAAGGCTGTAACGTAACAAAATGTGGAAAAAGTCTGCGATCAGAGGTCTGAATACTTTCCAAAGGTACTGTATATTGGAGCTTAGAGCTTGATCTCTATTGATCACTGTGTTACTACTTTCACAAGTATCTTAGTACAAAACTCCAAACTGGTAACAGTCTTACATTCAAAACCTTTTCATTGTGCATTCATTTTGTTTGAAGACACCTTTCGCCACAAAACCATTGATCCAAAATATAAGTTTACTGTGGAATATAATGAGTACATTGGTTTAATCACAAAAACACAACATAATGATATTCTTAGTTTAGTTATTTTAACAACCATTTTATCCAATAGCAAAACATACATGTTTCAAAATGGTCATTTGAATGTAGTATGCTACAGCACAGTAAATTACAGTACATTACACTGTTTTCACATTAGGCTAAACACTTGCACTACCCATTAAAATTGACTGATCACATTTCCATAATTTCTAGCCCATGTGTGATCATTTGACAATGTAATCAAATTAAAGAAATTACAGAAACAATGTTGCATCAAGCTGTCTTGAGCATTTGGCCATAGGTTTTGATCGAAATTGCAGTAAGTATCGTCATTGTTCATGTAACTAGGGAAAAACCTTTTGGTCTGGATTGAATCATTGCATGCCTCCATGGCCTGAAGGAGGGTGGTACACTCATGGGGATGGCAATCATACATATTCTACCTGTATTGTAATCACGTATTGTATTTTGCAGTGCTGTATTTATTGTGTGTTCGATTCTGAAATAGCAGTGCAGATGACACTTTTGCTAAGTGCAGAGATGTATTATGGGTAATGAATGTGTAGGGGACTTCTGAGAATGCTACAGACTTTGTGGCGCAGCAGAAAGATCAGCATGCTTCAAATCCAGAGGTTGTGAGTTTAAAACCCAGGTGGGGTCATATTGAAAAGTCAGTACTAAGGGATCATGTCAAATGTAATCATATTGATTAAATATGTTTACACTAGTTTAGCTGAACAGTGTACCACTTACCTCAAAACCCCCACACCATTTCATTACTTCACTTACAAAAAAACACATGTGAAATAGCTGTTTTCACGTTGAGCTGAAATTTCCATGTGAAAACAAGAGACACCATATGTTCACATGTATTTCATTTATTTCACATGTTAACAACACCTTTTCACATGTGAAGAGAATTACAGTTTTGAAAATGTACAACATACTTTGCACCAAAGCGATAAAAACAACAGTAGTTAAACATGTTAGATGTATCATGATATTTTTTATACAAAGTTCCTTTTAAAAAGTTGTTAAGGAAGGACTAACTGTATTTGGCATCTCATGGGTTAAGTGTGTAAAGCAGACAGTTTGTCTGTCTGGCTGAGTCAGTGAGGACATGCCCTGGTTTGGGAAAGAGGTGCCTGCCTGCGTGTGAAGAGGCTGTGGGAGGTGACAGGTGAGCAGACACACTGGAGTCTCTGGATTTTCACACTGCTGAGAGAGAGAGCGAGAGAGAGAGATGGGAAGGAGACGAGGAGACGGTGACGAAAGAACTGTCCATCTCCCAGAATCCATGCTTGCTTCAGGCGCTCGCATACCAACCAAGGGTACCAACAGTTTACCTAATGATGGGAAAAGAAGAAAGGAAAAGGTGAAAGGAGGGATAGATAGACATCCAAGACTCTGAGAAAAGGGTGATAGAGTTTATATTTGCTGCACTTGATACATTATTCTATGTGTGCTTACTTTAAAGTAATGTATTATACGTTATGTTGCAGAAGGTTCAAGGCTGGGGTTGAGTGTAGCTATAAAGTATGGTTTATGAGAGGTACATCCCAATATGACACTGCTGCACCAGAAAATAATTTAGAACAACACTGACTGTAATGCTGTGGTGGGGAGAATACATTAATTTAGAACAGCACTGACTGTACTGATGTGGTGGGGAGAATACATTAATTTAGAACAGCACTGACTGTACTGATGTGGTGGTTAGAATACATTAATTTAGAACAGCACTGACTGTACTGATGTGGTGGGGAGAATAAAATAACTTTGAACAGCACTGACTACTGATGTGGTGGGGAGAATAAAATAACTTTGAACAGCACTGACTGTACTGATGTGGTGGGGAGAATACATTAATTTAGAACAGCACTGACTGTACTGATGTGGTGGGGAGAATAAAATAACTTTGAACAGCACTGACTGTACTGATGTGGTGAGGAGAAGAAAATAAGTTGTAAACTGTGCCTAGCTAGTGGGAATGCATAGATCCAGTCTTCAGCATCAACTAAAATTGATAGGGATTACCTTTCTTTTAAGTGACTTACTACAGGCAGATTTATGATTCTCTGTCTTCTTCCTTTGATCCAAGCCAACTGAATTTCTTTGATGTTGAAAGCCAGTCATTGGGCTTAAGAGTAACTGAAGGTTGGATCCTGACAATCACTCATGCTTTCATTTTCCTTTTATTATTCTAGAACTGGAATTACTTTTCAGTTTGAAGTGTATAAATCTCGCTATAGTAATTACTTTACCTTTATGTTGGAAATCTGGGCTGAACTTGGACTGGATTGGTTTTCACTTGAATGGCATAAGATGGTGCCGAAGGCTTTGATGAATGTAAATACCTTTTAAGTCTTTCAATTCAATGTAACGTTTTACATGATGTCACTGTGTTCTTTGACAACAACACAACTAAAGGAAATAGATAAAGATAATATTTATGTCACCCTGATCCAGTACTGTCCTTACTATCAAATATGTTCATTAATTTTTCTTCTGTTATGAATGATTGACACATTTATAAAATGGCGTGAAATGAGGAAGAAGGCCTACAGGTATGTATTTTTGGGCTGTGCTGATTTTTTGGTTTCTGTTTGTAGAAGCATTCACTTATCTTCCTGTTGAAGACCTTTCAAGTGACAGAGAAAAATGCCTCTCGGCAGTCGCCGGAGACTCTGAAGGGGCAGAGAGACAAAGTGATGGCATCACCTGTCGCAAAAACACAACAGGAATACTCAAAAGCGGAAGGAAAGTGTGTGGCTGTGTCGTGAAAGATAGGGGTGCTGTTTCCTTCCCCGCCTCAGGTCATAGTCCACCACCTCCTCCATCTCACCTAAACCAGTCAAGCAACAAGACCAATGTGATGTGCTTTACCTCCGTTCATCTATGTGAGGAAATTATTATTTTCGTCTCAGTACATAAACAATATATCAGAAATAAGAATGGAAGCCCCCCGTGTAAACTATAGCTTAGATTTTGGCTGGTCTGTTTGCAGAGCTATAGAGAGTGACAGAATGGGGAGATGGATGGATAGAGGACAACGGGACATCATGGGAAGGGGAGTGTACAGATGTAGGATCTTAAATTGAGCCAGTTTTCTACAGCAGGAAAATAATCCTGCAACAACAGGAAATGTGAATTATTATGTGGATTATAATTAATGGACATTTTTGTAGAGGGGAGATACATCATCAAGTCTTGACATTTCAAAGTGAAAATTACAAACTTTAGAAGCCTTTTAAAACCTCAATTCACTACAAGTTTTACATTTTTTGCATTACAGGAAAGTTCCCTTCATACCCCATCTTTAACAGGTTTGTTAATAACAGCCGCTTCTGGTTTGATTTGAAACGTATTCATTTGTTTTCTTACCTGTACAATTAACCAGACTGTATATTAAGTAAGCTATTACCCTAACTTATATCATACGCGCATTTAGCTATTTTCTCTGCCATCGACCTGTATAGTTAACCATGCAAATATTTTTTTATTTATATCAACATGCAATAATTGTATCATTTTTTCACCTAACACCATAACAATGTACAGTGTACATATTCAGTCATTCACTCATACTATGCAATGCTTTCTATAGCTTTTTGCACTCCAGACTTTGTGTATTTTTATAGTTTTTCATACTGCTGCACTATGTATCATGTATCCTGTATCTGTCTTTTGTGTATTTTGTTCTTGCATATTGCACCTGCCCTGTGCTTGATAAAGTAATTTCCCCACGGGGATCAATAAAGTATCTATCTATCTATCTATCTATCTATCTATCTATCTATCTATCTATCTATCTATCTATCTATCTATCTATCTATCTATCTATCTATCTATCTATCTATCTATCTATCTATCTATCTATCTATCTATCTATCTATCTATCTATCTATCTATCTATCTATCTATCTATCTCCTCCTCCTCCTCCTGTCCAAAAATATGGAGTGAGGAGGTGTTGTCCTCTGGGCAGCACGTTATATCTGGGATATTGGATTTTATGGCTTTCCATCTCTTCTCTAAAGTAGTAGCACAAAGTAACTGTTTTAGAATTCAAAACACAAAGACAGGGACACAAAGACACCCTTACTCTCACTAACAAGTGGCATCATTCTAAAGTATTAAACATGAAAACACAATAATGTCTTTTTTGAGTTGATGGGGAGCTATGGAAGCTTGAAACGGTCAAGTTATGTGGAGTTTATCTCTACCGATGACTCTAGGGGACGAACAATATAAATGTTGTAGTTGGCAGGAGGAGTGCTCCCTGGCTCTGTGTGTGGGCCTCTGGTCTCTCATGCCTCACTCAGCAGGCTGAATGGGCGCCTTAAGCCTTGGGACATATGAGTTGAATATGAAGATGTCTGGTGTGTGGGCAGAGGGGTTGGCATTGGGGTTTTAGCCCACCAAGCAACTTAACACATTCAACAATGTCATGGTAACTGAATTGTAAGCGAAGTCGGACATCGATCAGTATCTACCACATTTGAAAAACAAACTAACTAAATAAGTACACTGAGTTTACCAAACATTAGGAACACCTTCCTAATATTGAGTTGCACCCCACCCCCTTTTGCTCTTAGAACAGCCTCAATTTGTCAGTGTATGGACTCTACAAGGTGTCGAAAGCATTCCACTGGGATGCTGGCCCATGTTGACTCCAATGATTCCCACAGTTGTGTCAAGTTGGCTGGATGTCCTTTGGGTGGTGGACCATTCTTGATACACACGGGAAACTGTTGAGCGTGAAAAACCCAGCAGCGTTGCAGTTCTTGACACAAACCGGTGAGCCTGGCACCTACTACCATACCCTGTTCAAAGCCACTTAAATATTTTGTCTTGCCCATTCACCCTCTGAATGGCACACATACACAATCCATGTCTCAATTGTCTCAAGCTTTCACCTGGATTCACTTGGTCAGTCTATGTCATGAAAAGAGCAGGTGTCCTTAATGTTTTGTATTCTCAGTGTAGTAGGTGCAGCCATGGCCCACGTTGACGGTATTATTGGGAACCAGTGTGGGCAAAGCTAATTGTCACTCACACGAGCTAGATGCTAGACCAACTGAAGTCAAACAAGAATCCATATTCCCGCTCTTATTCTCACAAGCAAATCTATGGGGGGTTATCTGGAGGTGGATTGGGTTGTTGGGTGAGAACTGAGAAGCACAGCTGAGGAGAACAATATCCCAGCTTGCAGATGTCATATTGCCTCTCAAGGCAGGGAAGGGATATGGTTTCACTCCTACCACAAACATCACTCACCACTGTCATTTTCATATGGGGGGAAAAAAACACACACAAACAAAGATGGGATGGAAGAGGCATGAGAGACAGCTGTGGACTTTATACTGGCCCACTGGCACCTGGACTATTTCTTCTCAGTGTGGATGTTTGCAGCAGGGACACTTTTCTGCCACTAATCATAGAAGGGATGTATTGCACCTAAGGTTTGGTTGGTTCTATTTCATTTGCATATTTATTCTGCCACCTTGCTCTGACCCCAACCTCTCCTTGCTCTGACCCCAACCTCTCCTTGCTCTGACCCCTACCTCTCCTTGCTCTGACCCCTACCTCTCCTTGCTCTGACCCCAACCTCTCCTTGCTCTGACCCCTACCTCTCCTTGCTCTGACCCCTACCTCTCCTTGCTCTGACCCCAACCTCTCCTTCCACAAACCCCAAACATAGACCTCTTATTCATTATTTAATTATAGACGTGGTCGAGATAAATCACGCTAAAATGACTGCACCTGTGGTGTAGGCCTACCTGTTAAGGACTGTTTTCGCAAGGTATAGGTCTATCCATAATCGTAGACATTTCCAAAATAATTTAAACAGAAATTGTCTGTGGTTCACACACCTGTATCTCTAGTGGTTAAGAGCATTGGGCCAGTAACTGAAAGGTTGCTGGTTCGAATCCCCGAGCCGGCAAGGTGGAAAAGTCTGCTGTTCTGCCCTTGAGCAAGGCAGAATGTGGACGTTGATTAACGCAGCCCCTGCAGCTCTCTGATTCAGAGGGGTTGGGTCAAATGCATTCAGTTGTGCAACTAACTAGGTATCCCCCCCATTAGCTAATGAGCCCTGCAAAACTGGCACGTCATGCTGCCACCAATGATTGGCTGCAACAGACAGGAAGTAGTGGACTTATGTTCATGCGAAACAAGGACACAACATTAGCACCCATGTTTGATTTGGGAATGGGGGGTAAATTCTTAAAAACTGGTTTGAATAGGTTTGTTTCTTGTGCACTGCTCTGTAAATGATGCAGAATTAATATAGGCCTAAACCGTCTACCGATTATGGAAAAAGTCTTGCTTCGTGTGCTCGTGGGAATTGGGAAACTGGGAAGTGGTAGCTAAGTCTACATGAATGTGTTCACGTGCCTTTGAAATCAGAACAATTCTTCAACCAATAAGATTTTAACTCCGCAACTTGGGTAACAACATTTTCTCCAAGTTTCCCACTTGTAATTCCGACTTGAAGGGTCGTTCAAGCAGTGGAGTGTATTTATGGATTCCAAGGGAAGCCAAGCTTCCCCAAAACATTTACCCAAAAAAAAAATTTAAACTCTCTGTGTTTCACAATTTTCCTTCAATTCGCAAGAGGCTGAATGTATCTCACCAGAGAAAGAATCCTAGTGTGCGAAACAGCGCCCCTCTGTCTCTGTATGTGTAGGCCATCTATCTGATGCTATCTGGTCCAAAAGAGTGTGTCATTGTTGCTGCCCATAGCATTGAATGCCAAGGGAAGCCAGCAAGCTTTTGGCCTATTGATAAAAAAAAGTATAAAATAATTGCCAATCAACCTTATGCTAAACTGAGTGAGCTCAATAGTGAATGGTTCTGCCGCACCAAAAAAAAAAAGTGTCAAGGGAAGCCAGTTTGGATTTGTCTTCACTCCCATCATCACATCTAGAGCATAGTCATTGACAGAAACAACTTGAATTCTTGCATCTCATTGTGGTGTTGTCCTCCAGTGGCTAGCTAGCTAAAATTGTCCCTTTCCTACTGTAAATTAGCCCAGGATGGAGATGGGGGTTTGGAGTTGTGGTTTTACTTAATTATCTGTACTGGCCAATGATAAGGGTGATTCTGATCCAACCATTAATTCATACATTGTGCCACAGCCCTTTTCAGTCCACACCACTTTTGATTTAGTTTAATAACATATATCGACGCAAAG
Organism: Thymallus thymallus; assembly: GCA_023634145.1. Taxonomy (NCBI): domain Eukaryota; kingdom Metazoa; phylum Chordata; class Actinopteri; order Salmoniformes; family Salmonidae; genus Thymallus; species Thymallus thymallus. The sequence continues at coordinate 17,126,199 of CM042398.1, forward strand.
CTTTAAAAAGAGGGGCAACGTGCTGTTATTTAGACAGATTTGCTTCGTTTGTCAACTCAAGCACAATTTCTGTCCTTCGCATCCGAGTGCTGCTGCAGGCTCTTTGCTTGTCTTGACCAATCAGATTCACGGAAATCGCAGATCGCACGGGCTCTCTTCTTCACTTCCCTCTGGTATTTATTTAGCAAGCATGATAACACAACACTCCCGACAGACACAAGCAAATACTATTACATAAATGTAGCAGCCTATACCCCTAAACATTAGCGATCTTACATGCTGTATTGCGTGGAAACGAGACTATTTTTCAGTCTGATCAACTGTAGGCTACTAATAACAGCAGCTGCATAGTCCAGCCTACTATGCGCCCTGTCCCCCTGGCCAGAGTAAACGAAGCGGTAACGTTGTGTAGGCCTATTTATAGCCCATTTGTTTGTGAGAAAATGTGAATGGATAATTTTTGGTTTATATTCCAACTTGGGCTGCCTAGGCAACCTAGGCTTTTTCAGTCCAAAATTATTCATCAATAAACACAATATCTGACAGACTTGAGTAAATGCTTTATTAGGCCTACAGTTGCATAGGGCAGGACTACAAGATGCAAATCTCCATAAAGCAAGCTCAGCCCTGTGTGTTTTATTGTCCAATCATGTTGCTTTCTCTGCGTACGCGTATAGGAAACCCACCTAGTAGCCTACTTTAAAATATAATTCAGATATGAACAAGTACAAGGTTGCTGCAGTTTGACAGGGTTTTCATCCTCCCCAAAGCCAATAGTTTTTTAAACCCATGTGACCTGATTAGAAAAACTCTTGTCCAATCACAGCCCATATTAAACCGTTTTACAATAGATAAATCATGTCATACCGTATAAGGCATTGAGGTTTACGTGGTTAGGTTACCAGATCAAGAAAAACTACGGGCCCCAGAATTGTATTTTCGACACACCACTGTGGGACCTGTGGTGCCACCTCTGTGCTCAATAGTTAGTCCTATATATATATATAAATCACCACAGTTAATTTGCACTCGAGCGCTATCATGTTTTTTGACTCTCGTTTTTCAGCTATTTGTGTCAGACTGCTGATAGGCTACAATTAGCTTACACCTGCAACCTGCAAGTAATTTGCGTTAATGACGATTCCGTTGCCTTGTAGACCCGCAACAGTCGATGGATGGTTCTTGTCCTTTCCTATTAGTTCCTATGGACTTTCAGTTTTGGAGAGGGATATTTTGTTGCCTGCAAATTGCTGGTAATTATACTGTTGGAATGAAAGCTTTATTTAACAAGCTATGTCTCAAATTAGCTTTAATTGACAAGCCATTTTCTAAAATCATTGTCAATGTTAAAATAGTACCCTCTATGGCTTGTCCAGATGTTTTAGGGTAAAATATATGACCCTTTCTTAAGTGAGATGTTACGTTTTATTGCGCCATAGAAGTCCTTTTTTTGTTGTTGCGCTTTTGACATATTTTGATATGTACTTTAATAATAATGATAATACTAGGCTACTACTACTACTAATAACAATAATAAGTAATAGTAATAATTATAAACTCATGCTTAACCGAACTTATGTCTTCGCATCAAATATTTAAATCATGTATCATATATACGTATATAACGACCTATAGAACAACTTCATCCAAATAAATAAGTTCCATGCATTTTCGCTACCTTTGTTATTGTCAAACTGCATTAAAAAAAGCAGGTGAAATTTAAACGTTTGAATTTAAATTAGATTGCTTTGTACGTCCTCGGGATGGGGTTAGGCATGTTCATACTCAAACTTCTGAAATCCTCGGATTGTTGATTTCATTAAAATAGATATTATTGCAGTACATAGTTGACCCCTGAGGATTTATTTGAAACCAAACTACATACAAAATCCAGGTCCACATAGACCTTCAAGCAAAATCGTGCAGTAATTTATTAATGTCTAAGAAATTGTAAGGCAAAACCTCGGATGAAATCCAAACAAAAGACCTTTAAACGGCCATTTCAAAAATGAAAAGTCTCTAATGTGATAGTTGGAACTTGGAGCTATATTTAAAAGTGGATAGGCTATGCGGTCCATGTACAAGAGGAGAAACACAAATTTAAATGTTGAGATTGAGTAAAGTCAGTTGAGGAGAGCGGATAGAATTACATCCAATTGTCCCACATCCCGTCACATCATTTGAGTTCTCGGCATAGATTCCTGGTGGTGGCTTGGGTACCAGTGTCCGAAATTGTTCATGTATCCACTGGAGTGTGCAGGCGTCCCCTTATTTGCCATGGAAATGTCCCAATGTGGCGGCATTCCCGGGGAACACGGAGACCCGGATGACCCAGGTTGCAGGTGCTCTCCCTCCGGTCCGCCCGGGCCATGCTTCATGATCTTCTTGTACTTGGAGCGTTTGTTCTGGAACCATATCTTAACCTGCAACAAGAAATAGAATTGAGTGTATTAAGCCTGCAATTAGGCTATTATTATAATCGTTATCATCGTTAATAAGCTATTATTATTATTATTATTATTAGTCTATTCAGTACTCACTATAATAAAAATAATAATACATTATAATATCCATGGCCTCGTTGCTGTCAATATAATTGTTATTGGATAATATCGTTATGCACCTTTACATGTTGCCAGCATGCTGTCAAAATGAGCTTTACATTATTCAAATTATAACTGTAGGCTATATGACTGCATTGTTAGCGCCAAGGAATAATAAACATATTTTCCAAATGAGAACAGTACGTTGGACTAAAAACAGAACATTCACAAGAGAGACAAAATAAAGCTGGTGGGTGGGTTCAGGTTGCCAGGAGAATTAACTGTAAACCCCACTACAGACCACTCAAGCAATACTTTTGGCATTCCTTTACGGTAGTTTTCCCCATTATATGAACAACACAGGGAATTTACAGATATATTTTGATATGGAGAGAGCCTGGTGAGACGTTTATATAACCGCAATACCCACAGCGTGGTAAAAGCAGCTCTAGTAAAATCTAATTATGAATTGCAATTGATTGTGGAGATGAGTGGAAAACACGGCTCAGATAGCCCACATTTCGCAAAGTCTCATAAATGGACCAAAATGAGAGATCTGCCAAAGAGTGTCACCCCAAACACACTGATGACAGAATTACTGTTGTTGTGATGTCTTGAATTAATTACATTTATAGTGCATTGGGAAAGTATTCAGACCCGTTCCTTTTTTCCACATGTTGTTATGTTACAGCCTTATTCTAAAATTGATTAAATTGTTATTTTCCTCATCAATCTACACACAACACCCCATAATGACAAAGCAAAAACAGGTTTTTAGAAATTGTTTAATTTATAAAAAATAAAAAACATTTATCCTCCTTGAGAAGTTTCTACAACTTGACTGAAGTCCACCACAATCAATTTCAATTCATAATTAGATTTTACTAGAACTGCTTTTACCACGCTGTGGGTATTGGGGATGTTTTTCAGCGGCAGGAACTAGCCAAATACATTTAAACCTAATCCTAGTAAATATTCCATGTCTTAGGTCAGTTAGGATCACCACTTTATTTTAAGAATGTGAAATGTCAGAATAATAGTAGAGGGAATTATTTATTTCAGCTTTTATTTCTTTCATCACATTCCCAGTGGGTCAGAAGTTTACATACACTCAATTAATATTTGGTAGCATTGCCTTTAAATTGTTTAACTTGGGCCAAACGTTTTGGGTAGCCTTCCACAAGCTTCCCACAATAAGTTGGGTGAATTTTGGCCCATTCCTCCTGACAGAACTGGTGTAACTGAGTCAGGTTTGTAGGCCTCCTTTCTCACACAAGCTTTTTCAGTTCTGCCCACAAATTTTCTATAGGATTGAGATCAGGGCTTTGTGATGGCCACTCCAATACCTTGACTTTGTTGTCCTTAAGCCATTTTGCCACAACTTTGGAAGTATGCTTGGGGTCATTGTCCATTTGGAAGACCCATTTGCGAGCAAGCTTTAACTTCCTGACTAATGGCTTGAGATGTTGCTTCAATATATCCACATAATTTTCCTTCCTCAAGGCCCTCCTGCAGCAAAGCACCACCACAACATGATGCTGCCACCCCCATGCTTCACGGTTGGGATGGCTTGTAAGCCTTCCCCTTTTTCCTCCAAACATAACAATGGTCATTATGGCCAAACAGTTCTATTTTTGTTTCATCAGACAAGAGGACATTTCTCCAAAAAGTACAATATTTTTCCCCATGTGCAGTTGCAAACTGCAGTCTGGCTTTTTTATGGCGGTTTTGGAGCAGTGGCTTCTTCCTTGCTGAGCGGCCTTTCAGGTTATGTTGATATAGGACTCGTTTTACTGTGGATATAGATACTTTTGTACCTGTTTCCTCCAGCATCTTCACAAGGTCCTTTGCTGTTGTTCTGGGATTGATTTGAACTTTTCGCACTAAAGTACATTCATCTCTAGGAGACAGAACGCATATCCATCCTGAGCGGTATGGCGGCTGCGTGGTCCCATGGTGTTTATACTTGCGTACTATTGTTGGTACAGATGAACGTGGTACCTTCAGGTGTTTGGAAATTGCTCCCAATGATGAACCAGACTTGTGGAGGTCTACAATTTGTTTTCTGAGGTCTTGGCTGATTTCTTTTGATTTTCCCATGATGTCGAGCAAAGAGGCACTGAGTGAAATACACCTCCAATTGACTCAAATTATGTCAATCAGAAACTTCTAAAGCCATGATGTCATTTTCTGGAATTTTCCAAGCTGTTTAAAGGCACAGTCAACTTATGTAAACTTCTGACCCACTGGAATTGTGATATAGTGAATTATAAGTTAAATAATCTGTCTGTAAACAATTGTTGGAAGAATTACTTGTGTCATGCACAAAGTAGATGTCCTAACCGACTTGCCAAAACTATAGTTTGTTAACATGAAGTCTGTGGAGTGGTTGAAAAATGAGTTTTAATGACTTCAACCTAAGTGTATGTAAACTTCCAACTTCAACTGTACATAATATAAGCACTTAGCCCCCCGGGCCATACAATTAGCAAGAGGCTGAATGTATCTCACAGGAGAAAGCATCGAGCAAGCAAAACAGCGCCACTCTGTCTCTCTACGTGTAGGCCATCTATATGATGCTGTCTGTTCCAAACAAGTATGACATTGTTACCGCCTGTAGCATTGAAGGCAAGGGAAGCCAGTGAGCATTTGGCCTCCCTTGACAAAAAAAGTGTAAAACATTAGCCTATCAGCGAGCTCAACTGTGAATGGTTCTGGCACACCAAAAAAAGTGTCAAGGGAAGCCAGCTTGGATTTGGCGTCACTACTATCAAATCCCATTGAGAGCATTTGTCATTGACAGAAAAACTTGAATTGTTGCATCTCATCTGTTGTTGTCCTCCGGTGGCTAGCTAGTCAGCTAGCTGAAATTGGCCCTTTCCTAAATTAGCCATGGATGGAGATAGGGATTTGGACTTGTGGTTTTACTTAATTCTCAGTACTTGCCAATGATTATAATGGCGATTCTGATCCAACCATTAATTGATACATTGTTGTGCCCCTGGCTTGACAGGATTTAAGTTAAATATGTAGCTAGATGTAGGCTAATGTTAACTAGGTCCTTCCTGCAGGCGGCTATTAGACTATTTAATGCCTCACCGGGGTGCCTTGCCGTCGGCAACATAGACCTGGAACTGTTGGGGTGATAGGACCTAGTTTAACAATTATGCATCCATCCGTGAGTAACTCTGGTCTGTAATCACTCATTCATTCAGGACTTATTTATTCATTCAGGTCTGTATATACATATTCATGTACAGTTGCTATATCATATCACATGCAATATTTTAAGTAATTCTAGGACTGAACTTACGTAGTAATTCACTCATTTTTTAGTATATCGAATATGCAATACGTGCATTTATCTGTAATTAAACCCTGCACTAGCTAGCATTGCCCATGAATGGACTTTAGGCTAGCAAGCAAGCATTTTACCCAGGTTGCCTAGGATAACAACAAATAAAAGTAGCTTTTTGCACTCCAGACTTCTTGTATTTATATACTTTTTCATACTGCCCTGTGTTCTTTCGTATCTATCTATCTATCTATCTATCTATCTATCTATCTATCTATCTATCTATCTATCTATCTATCTATCTATCTATCTATCTATCTATCTATCTATCTATCTATCTATCTATCTATCTATCTATCTATCTATCTATCTATCTATCTATCTATCTATCTATCTATGCAAGCTATCTAGCTAGCTAGCATTGCCCATGAATGGACTTTAGACTAGCAAGCAAGCATTTTATCCCGGTAGCCTAGGATAACAACAAATAAAAGTGTGTATGATAGAACGTTTCCTCAACATGAAAGAGAGGAAGATGGCATTGGCGTTTCTTTTCAAGTAGGGTGAGTCAACATGTTTTTTACTTGCACAAACGCGCTTGCACGCGCACACACACACAAGCGCGCATACAGAAATAAGAACCAATCCTCTCTCCCTACAATTTGAGTCTCCAAGTTCAAGTCAAGTCTCAAGTTATTTTATTTTCTATCAAGTCGAGTCTCAAGCCATCAAAAGTGTGACTCAAGTCAGACTAGAGTCCAAGTCATGTGACTTGTGTAGTCCAAGTCATGTGACTGGAGTCCACAACTCTACATATGCTCAGTTCTGATCAACATTAAAAAAAAAAGAGTAGGGCCATGGTGAATTAGCAAAATATTTCACTCCCATAAACACGTTAGGACACTTGATAGGCCCTAAATGTGTTCAAATGTTAAATATATGTTTTTTAACCCACTGTTAATCCTCCAGTGTATTTTAACACTGACTAAATGGGTATATTCATTAAAATTGTGTATTACATTCCATGCCTGCAATGTAACAAAAACAATCTCACATAAATCATTTTCTGTGACAGAATGCTAATATTCTCTTTCAAGTTTCAAGTTTTAATGTCACATGCACAAGTACAGTGAAATGCCTTTCTTGCAAACTCAAAACCCAACAATCCAATAATCAATAATAATGTAATACTAGAAAAAAAACAAATATGTCTTCCTTATTTGGGGACCTACAATTAAATCTAAGACCTCCAAAAACTAAATCACAGAGTGCAATGGATGCAAGGATTGACCATCCAGATATCAAAATGAGAATTTTAACCATGTTCTGAGACTAAATAGTGTTAGTTTACATTCACTTTGTTTACAAACATTTGAGTAAAACAAGCTTATATTTTGGGTACGACTGTTTATCTAAGTTCATGAGGCATTTATAAGTTATATTCCTCAATAATCAATGGGTACATATCATTAATTTATAAGTCCAAAAGTGATATAGAGACTGCAGATCACCCCTTTAATGCTGAATTACATTGAACTTATATTTATGAATTCCTTTCACCCTAATGTCAATCAACAGCATGCTAATGTAAGTAGCTATTCCTATAATAACTGGAAGTATTGGTTTTAGATTTCAACAGCAACACTCAGCTGACAAGGGTTTTCAGTCTGACATGTTTGGTAATTAGGTAGTTCAAGAAATCACGGCAGAAAATCCTGTCCCACATATCCAACTAAACCTCAATGTGCGTACCGTACAATTTGGGGAAACCAGGGATGCTGGCCTATGTTGACTCCAATGCTTTCCACAGTTTTGTCAAGTTTGCTGTGTGTGTCCTTTGGGTGGTGGACCATTCTTGATGCACAGAGCAGGTGTACTTCATGTGTTGAATACTCAGTGTATATAGGATAATTTTGCAAGGGTGGCAGGTAGTTTTTAGGAGAGAGAAAGAGGGTGTTGAATAGATATGAAGAATTAATGAAAAAGAGAATGTTTGGCTAAATTTTTCTAAGAAAAACAAGTAGAAAGGTGGTAAGTGCAGTTTTACAGATGAGTGTAGGGAAGGGCAGTGGCAGTAGAGGGGTACAACTTTGTGAGAGAAAAGGAGGCCATTGATTCGCTATGTTGGCAGCCGTGTATCCTTTATATACTAGTCATACCATGTCTCTAAACTTGCAGATGCATGTATACATGAAAATATCTCCAACTAGATTTTAAAAAGTATTGTTTTCAAGAAAGAAAGTCCTGGCTTGATGTAATCTATATGTCTTTTAAACCGTAAAGTCAAGTGTCTGTGAATTGGAGGGTCACAATACTGTAGTTCTATATGTCAGTAAACTCTATAGTCGAGGGTGATTTAATCCATTCAAGGATTGCATATTAAACCGATTAATGTAATAGCACATCTGGCATAACCCAGCAGAAATAAGTTCCACAAAAACAAAAAGCCACAGTGTAATGCCATCCACTTGAAAAGGCTTTGGAGGACATTAGTTATCTGACACCCCCAGTTACAAAGATGTCATATCAACACAGCAAGTACGTAAAAAGTGCTCATCTTGCAAAAAGACACCTCTTGACGCTTTCTCAGATATCTGTTGTGTAGCATTTACATGGGATTACTAAAGCCTCCTCTCTTAGCTGCACATCACGGCCTCTACAGGCTCAGAATGGTCTCTTACCACAGAGGATCAATGAATGCATTTCATATCTGTTGATACGCCAAAATCTTCACTCCAATTGATGTAAAGAAGCATTGAGAGTACACATTCCCTTTGGATTAGCTTTGAAGTATTTTTTATTTATTATCCTTTTTTGAACTATTTTCTCCCCAATTTCGTGATATCCAATTGGTTGTTACAGTCTTTTCCCATCGCTGCAACTCTTGTACGGACTCGGGAGAGGCGAAGGTCAAGAGCCGTGTGTCCTCAAAAAAACACGACCCCGCCAAGCCGCACTGCATCTTGACACACTGCCCCCTTAACCCGGAAGCCAGCCGCACCAATGTGTTGGAGAAAACACTGTACAGCTGGCGACCGAAGTCAGCGTTCATGCGCACGGCCATTAAGTATTTTTTAAGTCCCCAGGCAAACGTAGTGAGGGAGATCTCAAAATTTCATGAAATATAGAATGATTACCTGGCTGACATTTAGAAACGTAAAGTAATGTAATGTAACTTGAGTCCTACCAAAGTCTGTGCTTTCTCTTCAGTTATTTTTCTCTCATTTTGGGATCCCCAAAACTCCCTGAGCCTCACAATATTTATACAAAACGTGACACGATAACTTGCTAAGCTCTCTTCCTCTATTCCTACTGACAGACAAAATGGCCGCGGTCACTCCCACCCTCTCCCTTCTTCTTCCCTTGCCAGACAGACTGAGCTTGGCTGAGAGATTGAGGGCTTAAAACTGAAGCAAGAGCTATATATGCTAAAGGAGATGACTGAGACTGGGGTGTTACTTCTAAAATCCTCAAGGGAGGGGATCTCAGGGCCCATATTCATAAAGCGTCTCAGAGTATAAGAGTGCTGATCTAGAATCAGTTTCCTCCCTGTCCATAATCGTATTTATTTATTATGATCTAAAAGGCAAAATGTATCCTGGATCAGCACTCCTACTCTGAGACTCGGGCCAGTTTCCCAGACACAGATTAAGCCTAAACCTGAACTAAAATGCATGCTCAATAGAGAATCACCATTGAAACAGTTTTTTAGTCCAGGACCAGGCTTAATATGTGTCCAGGAAACTGGGCCATAGTGAATAAAGGCCCAGATGAGTAAGTAAATAATAGTAGGAGGTAGATAACACAGTAGTAACACAATTAGCGGTAATACAGGACGGTGATACACCCTGCTTTTCTGCTGCCTCGCCTTGCTGCCAATGGGGAACTGTCATGCCAGCTGAAGCCAAGGGCATTCATGTTGCATTCAAATATTCATAAAAGTGTGTGTGCCACACACTCATGAGGGGAAACAATATCAGTTACAGGCTGAAAGAGTAGGCTAACACCACTATGAACATGGCAGGACATCAAATTAACGGAAGGTTTTTACCTAGGAACATAATGTTCCAGTGTTTTCCTCTATATGCTAAATAATACAGCATCGGAAGAGTCAACATTTTAACTACTTTGAGTGGAAATTCTCTCTTAAATTACATACCTCCATAACATTAGGCTCCATTCAAATTTTTTATGAGACATTTGGGCATAACAGTGTCTAATCAGGCACGTATGCATATAATGTTGTAGCCTAGATGCAAAGTGTAGGTGTGCCAATGAAATGGGCATGCACAGCCTGATCAGTGTAATATAACTGCCTCTACTTTTATGGGTTGGATTTAATCAAACCTGCACTGCTGTCTCGCACTCCAGTTAAATCACATGCACTGCCAAAATGCACCTTTCTCCATTTTTTTTCTTTAAATGCATTTAGTAAAATATTTCTATATACTACAAGAAATCTTTAAATTTTCTTCCAATCACAGCCAGATATGACACCGCCTGGATTCGAACCAAGGACTGTAGTGACGCCTCTTGCACTGAGATGCAGTGCCTTAGACCTCTGCACCACACGGCATTACTTACAGGCCAATGTAAGTAATGCCATTGAAATGCTATATAGTTTAACACCATGAGTTGATGTAATGCATTCCATTCGAACTATTGAGACCTAAACAGTCCAGTTTAAAAAGAGACTGACACAAAAATTGTTGTTGCATTGAAGAGCCTCTTGTAATAAACACCTTATTGAACAGTTATATCCGTAAAAAAACTGAAATAGACTATACTATAAAATACGCCCAAAATACATAAATATGTACCTGCGTTTGAGTTAGTCCCAATTTTGCCGCCAAATCTGCGCGCTCAGGCAGCGCAAGGTATTGGGTTTGCTGGAATCTCTGGTTGAGCGCCTGCAGTTGTAAGCTTGAGTAGATGGTCCGAGGTTTTCGGATTTTCTTCCCTTTTCCGTTCAGTCTAATTTCTCCATTCTCGATCACCGTGGTTTGATTCTCAAGCTCTTTAAAAGGATGAAGAAAAACATGTGTATTTTATTTCACCTTTATTTTACCAGGAAGTCCCATTGAGGTCAGAACTTTTGGAATAACAATATTCACAACAACAACAACAATAATAATACTAATTACAATAATGATCATCATAATAATCATACATTTAATAAATAATACATGTTTAATTTATGCCATTTAATTTGCCCTCAATGGGCAAGAGCTACATTTTTATTTTCTACCTCATGTTGCAAAAGAGGTCATTGAGCATGGGAATATAATGACTCTTCATTATTCCCATTGTTATGAAGTTTTCACATACCAACTAGTGCTTAGGGGAACAGCTGCGTTAGGGCCCCACAAGGCGTCATAGTAACATGAAACTGTATGAATCCATCCTTATAATACAACCAGTGAAATATCGTTAGGAGATTGATCTTTAACCTACCTCACTTTTTGTTTTACAGGGGCAGAATATTTTGATTTTATTTGCTAAGTCGAACAATAATTGTAGAGAATTTAGGTAGGTAGCCCAACGGCTAAGGGAGATGGACCTGTGGCTGAATGACGGCCGGTTTGAATCCTGGGCCGGGCACTGGAAACAAATCTATCTGGCAAGTGGAGTGCTGCTGGGTTCACATCCTTAAGACTTCCCCCTACTGTTGGGTGGTTTGGGCCATTGAACAAGGCCCTTAACCCCACAACAGAATTTGTTCTTAACTGACTTGCCTAGTTAAATAAAGGTTACATTTATGTAATAAACATCCAGGGGTGCTGCACTGCAGCTTGACCCTGTGCTCATCTCAACTGTATGTGTGATGTGTGCTGTCTGGTGTAGTTAAGAATGATCAGAAGACATATTTCTGTTGTTTGCTGTAACTAATGGAAAATAAAGTCATATTGTATTTTTTTGTTAAATAAGTTGCATTGAAACGGTTGCATCTTAATTGTGCCTTTTCTATTCTAAGCCTGCCATTCAAATAGCAAATAATAAACATAAACGAATAGGCCTTACATAACATGCTACTGCATGGCAGTGTTAAATGTAACACTGGTCCAGTGTCTATACAGGCCCACACTTTTCAGTGTTAAGTTAACAACTGTATTTGTTAGTGACAGAGACATGATTGTTGCAGTCTTTTTGTGTTTGTTCTGTGGCCTTCACCAAAGACGATCCTAAGCGAATATGCTATTATTAAAATGTAATTCTTCAACACAATAGGAGTATTTAATAAGGCCTAATTTTGAGGGATTAGTTTAATCCTATTACAGTGGCCTGAAACTCATGGTTTTCAGGCCTGCAAGTCACTTTATGATGGCTTGCAAAGTGTTGTGTAATTCCTATTAGAATCCAATCAGACTGGGCATAGCAAACATTTAGAATTCTATTCACCCGCAACCTGCATTCAGAATGATGACTGCTGGGTCAGGTAGACGAAGATATAAGACTACCTGAACCATATAACTGGTAGGTGTGATTTTAGTTTAACACTGGTTATTAACACCAACACTTGGGTTATTTCACACCAATGAGAGCTGATTTAACACCAAAACCACTAGAAATGTTACACTGAAAAATCAACACACTGGCGCATAAGTAATACTGTGAAACGCTATTATTCCACTATTAGTGACAGATATATTATGTCCATTTTCTGAAATTACAATGCAAATGATAAAACATCCTATGTGTAGCACCTTTAAAACCACTAAAACTAATATTGGTCTGCTTTTAGCGTTTCCAGAAATAATTGCAACATACAAATGGTTATCATTGTTGATATAAAATGTGTTGCTATTGTTTCCTTTATTATAATTAGCCCATTATCTTGTTATTGGTGGGAATTAAACTCATCAGTACATGGTTATATCATCATCATCATCATCATCATTAATAATACATAGTTCAGAACGAAGACCAGTTTTTAGTCAGAACTAAGAATAATATAATACATATGTTAATACTCAAGAAGACTGCAATGTTTATATTATCTGGGGCCTTAAATACTTATCGACTTTCCAAAATGGCCAACACACGAAATGCCTGTAAGATAGCCACACAAAACCTTTCCTAATACGACGGTGAAAAATTGTCATTTTCAGTGTCTGGAGAGAGTTGATAAACATGGCCATTACCAACCGTGCAGTGGAGACATCACCGTCAGTTAACGATAAATGGGTGGCATTCCTTGCCGAAGTTTTTGATGTTGTGTAAATATAAAGGAGGCTGCTAAACCCTTAAGCGAGCTCACTCTCATCATAATTAAACAATTTTGGAGAGGAGTTGCCTATTGGTTGATATTCCTATCTGAATGTCTTTGAGCCTTTGGTCCCAAACATCTTCAAACTCCAAATAGGACTAGCCATTAGGAACAACTTGATTTTAAGTATAGGCCTAGAGACAGGGTTATTTTGATAATTGACATTAGGCTACGTGGAATTAATGCTGTATGCATTTCGTTTAACGTTTTGATTAAAAACGAGGTATAATGATGTGACTCTTTCAGTAGTCCTATGCGGGTATCTGTATCTTAACATTTAAATGAAGTAATGTAGGATCACAGAAGCAATAACGTCATCAAAGACTAATGGTTTTCAGATTACATGTTTTGTCTGGGCCCTGTGCTTTGTGGAAGACCACAGGACAAAATGTTTAGTGGCTTGGGTTTTTCCTCTCATGTCGGCTGCATGTAGCCTATATCATCATCCAGAGTAGGCTAGGCTAATTATTGTGCTAATCAACCGACCTGTCTCGCGGCCCAATAATATACATGCAAACTGACCAGTAGTAGCCTACCCTTAGGTCTAATCATCCGTCCTAATATCACATTAGACTAACAATTCAAATGGTGAAATAGGCTACATATAACCCTAGGTAATGTGAAATCATATGAACATGGATTCTCATATCCCCGAGAACAGCCCCCTGCTTTATCCATGCAAGTATATCGAGGTTCAGTAGCCTGTAAACTATTGACCCTAAAAATAAAATATTTTAAAAAGTGCTCAGGTGTTATAGACTACATATGTGACATGGGAACAACGGCGTTTTGTATTTCAAATGACTATCCTATTAATTGATTGCACTGTTTGCGTAATGCTGCTTGCTATTTGTTATGAATTCCCTGTATCTCTTTAGTGGTTTATTTGTAGTCTTCTGATAGGGTTTAGGTATGCTATATAAGTTCCCAATTCTAATTTTAGAAGTCCATCGCGTTCGTGTCATTCGCCACTGTAACCACATCTTGAAAATGTCAACACCGATGTTTTCAAAACGTACCTGTTTCCTCTATTCTCGTGTGTCCCAGACCGTTGTTGTGGCTACTGTGCTGGTATGGCAGGTAGGCACTTGAGTGGTGTGCGCTTACCGTGCTGTGGTAAGGGTAGGCTAGCGGGCGGCCATAGGATGACGCGCTGGAAGAAAAGGGGCTATCGTGCTGCGAGGGTCCGACGGGATGCAAGCCGTGCACTTGATAGTGGTTGTGGGACAAGCCCGGGGAGTGCTGCTGGTGGCCGGGATAGCAGTGCCCGAACTCCAGAAAAGCCGATTTGGAGGGATCAGAAGCAACCAGACTGTCCGGCAATGAACTCATAGTCATCATTGAGCGGGGGTCCATAAACTCGAGGCGCAGTTAAGGGCACCATAGAGTGCTACAGATGGGACCTATGCATATCCACCTAGTAGGCAAGTTAGGCTATCTAAAAAACCACAACACCAAGAGCACGAAGCGAAAGTGACGAGGGTATTTCCTAAATCCTTCCGTTTGTCTCCAAAATCTAAATTACGCAGTCCCTTTATTTTATCGTCTCTAAAAAAGAGAAAATGAAAACCTGCACTGTTTCTCCGAACACTTTGTGCATATGGTTTAGACTTGTTGCTACCTAGCTTGGCATACACGAGCGCTCCTGCTCATTGGTTGCGGTGGCTAATCATGTCATCCTGCCTCGAGGCCAAACCATATTTAACTTGATTAACACAAGCTACATGAAGTCGGTCTTCCAGTTTGGGCAGCAATGACACTATTCATGTTAAACGAGAAGATATGCCTACTGTAACAGATATTAACAAGGCTAATCTAATGTCAATAATGTTTAGATTTTGTTATGTAGCCTTTTAGGGTTTGCGAAGATGGTCAACAAACTTGACAACTTTGCCAGCGATGTTTTTACGTAAGGACAAACCTTTTGCGTTAGGCCATAGGATAGTCAATTATTATATATGTATACAGGCCTAATTAAAACGCAATACACATACCTACATGATAAACATATATATTGAATTTACATCTGACGCCAATACGTGATTTAACCTATGCATAACTAGACTCCAGGGAGGGCAAACAAAACCGTGGCTATAATAACGTTGTAAATTTAACTTTATCAAAACGCTCAGATGCATCGAGATAAAACATAAAACACGCACACACACACTCACGCACGCACACACACACACACACACACAAACACACACATAGACACACACACACACTTTCCCAGCACCTGTATAACACACAACACACACAAATCATGTTTTTCTTTAAACAAAAATGCAACAAATGGGAAACTCTTCTTTAGGATGTTGTATTTGGTGAGAGGACGAGTTGTAATTACTGAAGAAGGAAGGGAGGCTGCCCCTAGCTATCAATCTTGGAGGAAGACGTTCACATGAGACTGGAAGCCATTACATAGTCGGTCATGTGTAATCTATGTCTGTAGGTTGCAGACATATGGATGACGATAGATATCAACTTAAACGCCCGCCAGCCCCGGGCCGAGCGCTTGACGGATGTAGCGCCGTAGACGCTCAAAATCATTAGGCCTAAATGGCACATTTAGTCTTAACTTTATGTAGTTCAGTCACAAGTCTAAATGCCACAGGTTGCTGTCAACCTGTAGGCATATAGCCTATGCCAGAACTCTATCCTATGCTGCTTTTGGTAACAATTGAGCAATGCGTAGAAGCTAACGGGTCAGGACTAACTATTACGTCTACACACTAGTCTACACAGTAATACGAAAATATAAATAATACTGTAGTCGTTATGGTAGATCATTCGTCATCATATTGTAGGGCTATGTAATCATGTTCCAGTGTCTGCTATTCGGTGGAATTAAATAGGCATATCCCATAATAATGGCTTATATTTATTTCAAATAATATTGAAAACATTTAGGCTATAACGAATGTAGGCATATCAATTGGTTCACTATATTAATCTTTGTGTAACACAATCATTTTCTCTACTTGTTTATTGCAGGAAAACTGACGTTTTTTTCAATACATGAAAATGCAAAAAGCAACAACAATATTGAATGAAAACACATCAGATGCCTACTTGTTTTAAGCGGATACAAATGCAGAGTGGGCTTAAAGTGTGTGGTGAGAAAACAATTACAGAGGTAAGGTTAAGTCACAGAACAGAAAAAAAGCTATGAACTAAAGCAGGTTGAAGTGAAAACATATCGCAATATCCACTTGGCTGGCAAGGGGCCAACAATGCAACCACGTTACCATGCAATGTCCATTTGTAGCCTATATTAGAATTGGAACCCAAGGTAAAGCCTAACACGATAGGCTACATGTAGTTTTAAAATCCCCTAACGTGTCAATTTAGTGCAAATAAAGAAACAATATGAACAACAAGGTTATTTGATTATTTGCCAGTGGCAGTTCGCCCTACCTTGTTGTTAATCTTGTATTGACTTGACAGCTCTTTGAACGCCTGTCGCTATCTTTTGTAGGGAGCTGCAGCGCCAAGAATGCACTGTGCAATCCCAAGTTAGAAGTTAGACCTGTAGAGTGCATGTCTTGTTGCAACGTTAAACCGACAAAATCCTTGCCATTATCAGTAGAATAATTGAACATCTTTCATGGAAATTTTGACCTATAAAGTAGTAATTTAGTGTTTACTTGGATTGCTTCAGAAATCAAGAATACCTTTGGTCTATAGACATTATGTTGTTGTAAATATATCAGTTGGTATGCAGTCTCGGTATAGGCTATTGCAAAAAAGCTAGGTCTATATAGCCTACTGAAAATGGTTAGTCTGAACCATACGTGTCTCTCCTGAAGATAAAAGTCGTAACAGGTTCCATTGTGAAATTCACACTGTACTTTTATCGCTATGCTGAGTGCCAAGAAAGAGCACAGCATTGGCACTCTTGACTTTAGAAATGCATGTTTGTTGTCTTCTGCCGAAGGACCCGTGTTATTACGCCAAAATAATGACGTGTTGAGAATGATAGATTCCTGCGCTTTTATCTAGCGCCAACATTCTTCCGCGCTATGATTTCACCTCTGTAACCGTCGGACACGCCCTCCCCCTGTCATTTTAGTCCTATGTTGCCAGCTCGTGGGTTTTTATCCAAGACAAGCCGGAAGGTTAATTGAACTACACTTGGACCATGCTTACTGTGCCAATAGCGTTGAGAAAATAAGCAGTAATTAATGTCACATTTATAATACAATGATTGGCTGTAAAATGTCATTTTACCTTGAACCCCCCTTAGTAACATTTCCATCACCACATTATGCTAATCTTGAAGTCTAGCATGGATAGATGCACAATGTAAAATATAAATGTCATGAGTCATGATATATTAGTTTCCTATGAGTTTGAGTTCAAATCATGGGTTCACACAGTCTGTCTCAGTCTGTTCATCAGCCTCAAACTTAAGGCCAGTGGGGCTAAACTGAATTTACACTGACATTTTCTCACAAAGCTGTCTTCATATCTACTCAATAAAACAGTACTCTTATTTGTTATACAGGGCCTCCACAGATTATGTAAGGCCATGCCTTTGAATTAGTAATCTCAGTGTGGCACAGTATTCATCAATCACAAGTCATCAATCACCATGCACAAACTCAAGAATTACTTTTTCATACTGCCGCTCTATGTATCATGTACCGTGTATCTGTCTTTTGTGTACTTTCGTTGTGGCATTTTGCACCTGCCCTGTGTTTTTGTTGTAGCTGCTTGATAATGAAATTTCCCCCCCGGGGGATCAATAAAGTACCTATCTATCTATCTACCACTGGCTTGTAAGTTCAGTATGTAGATTCAAGACTGTGGTTTCCCACAGGGTTCAGTTCTAGGCCTATTTTCTGTTTAGCTGTTCCCCAGAGGTCATGTCATTAGCTGGTAAATAATCTCTCTATTCTCATGGTGCTGATGATGCACGCATCTCCTTGACTCTGGGATGAAAGCTACTACCAACTTTCTTCAACTCAACAGTATGAAAAAAATGTCCTTTCTTACATACACTTACATTTTAGTCATTTAGCAGATGCTCTTATCCAGAGCGACTTACAGTTAGTGCAAATACCTAACAGAGGTAGTGACGAGGATTGGAGGGATTGATGAGAGTGAAATTAAATTGAGAGGTATGTCCGATGAAAGAATACAGATTAAGGGATGAAAGGGCAAAAACATTCTAATGATGGAGGGATTGACGTTGCTGGGAAGCCAGTGATAGCAGGTTTACCAAACTGGTAACTTGGTACCAAGCAATTGTTTTGGGGCATGTGTAGGTAGCTAGGTGGAGTCATGGACGCTTGTCATAGCTGTGCAAGGTGAGGGACCGATGAGAGAGAGAGAGAGCAGGGGAGACTCAGCCTCTCTTTAAGACTGTAATTATGTGTGCATTATGGAGGAGAACAAAGCCAGGCCCTGCAGCCATGGAGCAGGGATGTGCCCTTACTGTGGCTTTTATTCACACTGGGGGGAAAAAAGTTAATAACAATACTTCTCAACTCAGCCCAGACTACTTGGCGTCTCCCCTCCCACGTGTGTGTGTGTGTGTGTGTGTGAGAGAGAGAGTGTGTGTGTGTGTACAGAGCACATATGATACAAAGAAAGCGCTACACTTTGCAGTATATACAATTTGTCTTCATACACAATTGGAGTCAGTCTGAGAGAAAGAGGTTAAATTACATTGCATTGTACATTTAGACCTGGATATAATTTCCGTTCGGTTTAAGGTTTGGGCCCAATCTAAGGTCTGTTCTGGGATGGAATGAATCCCTGTTTTAAAATGTGTGATCTCCAACATGGTTTAGCCACTAGTGGCCAATTATAAGCTTTGTTTGATGCAATTGATAATGAAGTTGAATAAAATAGATGAAACATTGGAGCTCCTCAGGGCTCCTCTCTACCAAGCCAAATGTAACATAATAATCAGCCACAGCCTGGCCATAACCACAAGGGTGTTACAGAATGAGGCCCCCTGGGACAGATTATGTCTTATTATGGATACACCTGTAGGGACCACAAATGTCTATTTTTCTCATGCAGTTTCTACTTTGCAGGCATTTTAGTGTTTTTAAACCCCATGCCGACCGATCATGTGTGTGTGTTCATCAGTGAGAGTGACTGAGGTGCACACCACAGGCAACCAGAGGCATCATGGATTTGCCTATTTTCGACATGCTTTTGGTGCTGTCTGTCCATCTAATTTATTGTGGACTTTATTAAATCGGGATTTAGCACCCATACTTTTTTAGGAATTATCTGAGAGTGAGCACATTAGCCTACCCACTGGGCACACACAGGTTGAATCAACGTTGTTTGCACGTCATTTCAATTAAATTATATTGAAACAACGTACAGTAAACGTTGGATTGATGTCTGTGCAGTGGGTAGGCTATCTTTTAGTATTTGCGCAGATCAGATTCTGATCAAATGAAATCATTGCAGGTCGCTGTAAAGTAGTCTATTGGTTGCCCACATTTGAAATAGCCTACATATAGGAAAACCAAAGAGTAGCCCATGTGTTCTGTAAACGAAGATGGTTCTATTTAGTTCAAGCATTATATTGTATAGGCATATGCACATTTTGCACATATCAATTTAACATTCAATAAATGAGTCATTCTGATTATTAATAACAGACACATTCACGATTTCGCGTAGCTATAAACGTTTCCTAACCATGGTCAAAACTACACATTTGCCTCAACAAAAAATAAACATTATGACAAGAATATCAAATTAAATTGTAGTCCCAGGCGGATATTATAAAAGGAAACCCCTGTTTAAAATATAAATTAAATATTTAGTCGTTTTCCAAATGAAATGGATGCAATTTAATCGAAAGGAGAAGATAAAAGGGCTTATAGAATGGCCTATAGAAATGGCGTCACAATGGCAACCATATAATTTCGAAGTGGTTTAATATGATCATTTATTAATTCAGCATTATGCTATTTTTGCAAGACTATTGATTTGATTATTTTTAAGATGTAGGCAATTCGCACGAATTGTCTTGTGTAGCCTATTGTATTATGACAGATTTGATCTTATTTTAGGTTGATGGATTGGGGGTGCCGTTCGTTGTTATGCTTCTGAATACATATTATAAAGACTTTTAACCAAATAAAGGATGTCATTGGTTGGGTCAGGGTGACTGTTAGGTCTACGCAACAAGATATTTAAAGAACAATGTTTTTTTGACGAGAAAATATTAGGCCTATCCTATGCTGATCAGTTTTCTCGATATAGCCAAAAGACAAGGCTTTCGCTTTCGGAATAGAATATATTGAAAGGACCATGAAATTCACTCATGTTCATTTATGTTTATCTCTGCTCTCCTCCCCATAACCTTGACCATTGTCTGAACTTAAACATAAGGCTTCACAAGAGATATAGCGTTACCAGCTGTCATAACATATGACCCATACACCGCCTCCTGAACCAATACGTTTTTTATCCGTTAACTGCATAGGAAATGTATTCATAAATTTTACCTTTATTTATAATTGTGATAAATTCTAAATGGTTGTCTGTCTGAGTGTTGGCTACAACAACCCTGAGTTATACAAGGACCAGATGCATCACTTCAGCAACAGTTATATGTTAGGCTATTCAGGATAGCTCCATTAGGAAGTCACAGAAGTGCGGAGACATTATTTTCACTAAAATAACAGCAGCCCGAATGAAGGAATCAGCAGCATGGGATTTTCCCACAGCAAAAACCAGCTGCTTATAAGACTTCAGAGTTCCAGAAAGAGAGAGTCCTTCATTAGACTAGTGGCCAATCCTCAGAGAGAGAGATACAAGCCGAAGTATAACAAAGCAAAACCATGTTATCCATAGCTGTGAGGTCTCCCATATGAAAAATATTTTATTGCAAAAGTGGTAAAATGTATAGATATTGTAACAGACCCCCTAAACTCAAAAAGTGCAGAATAATGCCTGGCAGAAGCCTTAATAAATACATATTATACATCATATTTAAACAGCAATACCAACAGGGGGAGGGAGGGGGGGGGGTGAGCCACATAAGCTCATGTGAAGTCAAGCTTTGATATTGCTTAAACGTGGAATACAACTGCGAGGCTCCAAAGAAAGGAAAGAGAATCCAACCCTGGACTCTCAAACCCTCTTCATATCTAGACAACTTTTCACCACTGTGGTGTAACTGTGCCTCCAAGAAATATGACTGTTATGTCACCTCCTTATCATTTAGAAGTGAGCTTTGATTCATTGCTGGTCCAATACAGCTGCCTGAATCCAACACAAACTTTTGCTGACTCACTGCATTTGTGATGCATATTGGGATGTTCCGGTGCCCTCTTATTCTGTTTGGGTTGAGCTGGCACATTGCTTCTTACAGACAATCATGTCCACCATCCTGGCTGTCTGCACTGGAGTTGCCTTATACAGTGGCAATAAAGTAAGTAAGTGAACCCTTTGGAATTACCTGGATTTCTGCATGAATTGGTCATACAATTCACAACAGTAGACAAACACAGTGTGCTTAAACTAATAACACACAAATTGTTGTATTTTTATTTTCTATATTGAATATATAATTTAAACATTTGCAGTGTAAGTTGGAAAAAGTATGTGAACCCCTAGGCTAACGATGTCTCCAAAAGCTAATTGGAGTCAGGAGTCAGCTAACCTGGAGTCCAATCAATGAGACGAGATTGGAGATGTTGGTTAGAGCTGCCCTGCCCTATAAAAAACACTCACAAAATTTGAGTTTGCTGTCCACAAGAAGCATTGCCTGATGTGAACCATGCCTCAAACAAAAGAGATCTCAGAAGACCTAAGATTAAGATTAAGATTAAGAATTGTTGACTTGCATAAAGCTGGAAAGGGATACAAAAGTATCTCTAAAAGCCTTGATTTTAAGACAAATTGTCTATAAATGGAGAAAGTTCAGCACTGTTGCTACTCTCCCTAGGAGTGGCCATCCTGCAAAGATGACTGCAAGAGCACAGCGCAGAATGCTCAATGAGGTTAAGAAGAATCATAGAGTGTCAGCTAAGACTTACAGAAATCTCTGGTACATGCTAACATCTCTGTTGACGAGTCTACAATACGTAAAACACTAAACAATAATGGTGTTCATGGGAGAACACCACGGACGAAGCCACTGCTGTCCAAAGAAAAACATTGCTGCACGCCTGAAGTTTGCAAAAGAGCACCTGGATGTTCCACAGCACTACTGGCAAAATATTCTGTGGACAGATTAAATTAAAGTTGAGTTGTTTGGAAGGAACACCCAACACAATGTGTGGAGAAAAAAATCACACCAACATCAAAACCTCATCCCAGCTGTAAAGTATGGTGGAGGGAGCATCATGGTTTGGGGCTGCTTTGCTCCCTCAGGGCCTGGACAGCATGCTATCATCGACAAGTTTAGCCAGACATTTTGCAGGAGAATGAAAGGCTATCTGTCCACCAATTGAAGCTCAACAGAAGTTGGGTGATGCAACAAGACAACGACCCAAAACACAGAAGTAAATCAACAACAGATTGGCTTCAACAGAAGAAAATACACCTTCTGGAGTGGCCCAGTCAGGTCCTGACCTCAACCTGATTGAAATTCTGTGGCATGACCTCAATAGAGCGGTTCACACCAGACATCCCAAGAATATTGCTGAACTGAAACAGTTTTGTAAAGAGGAATGGTCCAAATTTCCTCCTGACAGAAAATATTTGGTTGAGGTTATTGCTGCCAAAGGAGGGTCAACCAGTTATAAAATACAAGGGTTCACATACGTTTCCCACCATGCACTGTGAATGTTCACACGGTGTGTTCAATAAAGACAAGAAAACATATAATTGTCTGTGTGTTATTAGATTAAGCAGACTGTGTTTGTCGATTGTTGTGACTTAGATGAAGAATTTTATCACCAATTTATGCAGAAACACGTAGCTATGTGTGTGGAAAACATTTAATCACAGGTAAGACATTTAACTTGTTTAGTACAGTCCATTTAGTATAGTTTAGTATACTAAAGTGAGTACTTATACTATAAGTACTCACTTCTTGTAGTGAGTACTTATAGTTCGTTTGTTTGTGTTGTTGGTCTTGGCTAGCTTAATGTTCCAGTCGGTAGCTAGCTAGCACTCACTCACGTGGCTTCTAGCACCATCATGAAAAGGGGCATGAGGGAAGCCCTACAATATTATGTTTTCTAAGTAGTGAGAATGCTCGGAAGCAGGCAATGTTGAAAAGTAATCTTTAGACATGTTGTACTTTTCTTAAGTGTAGTTTCGTAATTGACTAAAACAAGCAGACAACAAGAAAATTGTGTTTGAAAACGTATTTGCTGTGAGCCAATGGGGAAATAGAGGTAACCACAGGTCCGCGGCATTCTATCTATTACCGACTGGGACTATTTGGAAATTGCTGGCATGCATTGCTCTAATATGTATCTATTTTGCTAACAACCATGGCTGGCCAGCCCATTTGACACCTGAAATGAAGAATGAGCTCTCATGCTGGGGTGGCTCATGCATTGGTCTGGGAAACAGTAATGTTTTATTTAACTAGGCAAATCATTAAGAACAAATTCTTATTTACACTGACAGCCTATCTACAGGGTTAGCCCCTGGAGCAAATTAGGGTTAAGTGCCTTGCTCAAGGACACATTGACAGGTTTTTCACCTTGTCAGCTCAGGTATTTGAACCAGCAACCTTTTGGTTACTGTCCCAATGCTCTAACCATTAGGCTACCTGCAGCCCTAATCCCAAAGTCTCTATAAAGCAAACAAGAGGCACCATAGGATGGTAAAACTTGCTGTATGTGATCATTTATGGTGGCTGGGGATTGACTGTAAAATAGTGGTCTTTGTGCACCGTGCTTGATCAGCTCCACCTCCTCTGCAACCGTTTAACTGTCCATCAAAGCCCAGGGATCATCTTTAAATGGAAATGTGTGTAGAGCTGTGCTTTGTCCCTCACAACCAACGCTTCTTAGTCATAGTCTATGACCTAGCTACACTCTAACTAACCTCTAAGTAACCTGAGGTCACCCTCACAGGTTCTGTAAATCTCCTGCTGGCCGTGCCTCAGTCCTTAATCAATGCCAACCACCCAGTTAATATCGGCCAAATTATCATCCTACCCGACTTCCAAAGGAACATAAAGAAATATGTACCCAGCTAACGACAAACATCCCCACAACTTTCCCTTAAGAGTCTCATTAGGTCATTAACTAACATTTTCATAGGAATATTCCTGTGAAGTACAAGGAATGTTTCCAAGAGACCATTCCTTTAATGTCAAATAGAACTTACCCAGAACATGGTTACCATCTTCTCAGAACTTAAGATATTAATGTTCTAGACACGTAGGCTGGGAACAAGGCAAAAAACATTAATGTGTCCAGTTTTCGGTGGGTTAGGAGAATATCCCATCAATGTCCCACCAAACATACACAATACAAAATATTAACAGGCTCTGCCCCACCTGCCCTGAATGACGGGTAGCCACTGAACTCTTCCAAGTTTTTGGTTTTATTAATTTCTTGCCACCGGGGCCACCGGTGTAACTGCTTGCTGCTGACTGTACACTGTATTGCATGATTGTAGCTGGTTTACTGACTCCTTTGTTCTAGTAGCTACAGTATGTTGACTATGAGGTGACAACGATGTAGGCTGTGTGTATCAGTTAGCGGTCATGATATGAAGGTTTGGCTTGGAAAGTTTTTGTTTGCCTGGTCACAGACAGCTGATGTGTTTTGCATTGAAGTCCACCAGCAAAGGCAAAAGGTGAGAGGAGGAGAGTGCCTAGATCGATGCGAGATGGAATTATATATACAACAAGATGTTTGTATGTGACCGCTATGAAAATGAACTGTGTTTGCATGTGATCAGGGGTGTATTCATTGCGCAGATTCTGTTAAAATAAAGTGTTTCTTAAACGGAAGCAAACGGAACGAAACGTCGATAAATATTCCTGAATTTGTCAAATAGAAACTCTTGTTTTGCAACTGTTGAACTAATGATTACACCCTAGATCAGCAAAATGCAGGCAAGAGTGTGCAAAGCGGTATTGAATGTGTCATTGTCTTTCAATTTGATTACTAAAAATTCTCTCAACCTATGTACCTACGTTGTAAACTTTCATTCATAGGCTAGGTTGTAGCAAGCTCATGGTGGGTACAGGGACAATTTGAGTATCATGTAGTTGCCTAAACCTATCAATGTTACATTTAGCTGGGTGACTGGAATATGAATGACAATCATCCACTGTACAAAAACACTTATGTGATCTAATTATTAAATTAGTTGCTCATCGAAAGATTGGAACCAGACAACCAACTATTCTAGTTAGTCAATGGGTCCCTTTGGCATGAAAACTACAACCACCACTCGCTACTTTGTCTCCTCACAATGTTAGGACACGCTCATGTCCTGGTCACCTCAAAGACTTTGAATCAACCTTGCAAACTGAGTTTTTGTGTGGAAAAGAGGGCTGTACATATACTGTACACTACTAGAGTAGCTGACTGTTGTATTGCGGTTGCTTTATTGTTACTTGGTTACACTACAGTGAGCTTGTGTTGTGAAAAGGCTTGTTATTATATTTTGTGGTATTGTGCATTGTTGATATGCTGTAATATGTGAATGAGATCAAAACATGAACACACATTAAACAACTAGTTGGCTTTGACTATTCAAACACAACAGAGGCATGGCAGTGCCCCTCATAGTCCTAAACATACCAATAGCCTTATGAAGCCCTTTCAAGTCAGAATAACACAATACAAAGTGAACAAGGGCTACGTATAGTATATGCAGGAAAAGGTGTTTGAGTGTAATCATGTTGGCCATATTGGATTCAGAATTATTTTAATTTACACTAACAGTCTTTATATGCATGAGTGGTGTAAGATCCCATTTTGCTTCAAGGGAGAACTCCTTTGGTTCCAGGTAGAACCCTTTTAGGTGTCATGGAGGACCCTTTCCTATGGGGACAGCCAATGAATCCTTTCTGAACCCTTTTTTCTAAGAGTGTATAAGGAAATCAGTCAATTGAAATAAATTCATTGTCAAATCAAATCAAATCAAATTGTATTTATCAAATGCGCCAAATACAACAGGTGTAGACCTTGTAAATGCTTGCCCTAACCAATAATGCAGTTTAGAAAAAATAAGTATTAGTTAAACAATAGATAAGTAAAAAATAAAAACATTAACAGTAAAAATAACAGCCATTTGATGACCTGTTCAGGAGTCTTCTGAGAAGCTGTTGAGAAGCCTTTTGGACCTAGACTTGGCGCTCCAGGACCGCTTGCCATGCGGTAGCAGAGAGAACAGTCTATGACTAGGGTGGCTGGAGTCTTTGACAATTTTTAGGGCCTTCCTCTGACACCGCCTGGTATAGAGGTCCTGGATGGCAGGAAGCTTGGCCCCAGTGATGTACTGGGCCGTACGCACTACTCTTTGTAGTGCCTTGTGGTCGGAGGCCGAGCAGTTGCCATACCAGGCGGTGATGCAACCAGTCAGGATGCTCTCGATGGTGCATCTGTAGAACTTTTTGAGGATCTGAGGACCCATGACAAATCAGTCTCTTGAGGAGGATTTGTCATGACCTCTTCACGACTGTCTTGGTGTGTTTGGACCATGATAGTTTGTTGGTGATGTGGACACCAAGTAACTTGAAGCTTTCAACCTGCTCCACTACAGCCCCATCGATGAGAATGGGGGCATGCTTGGTCCTCCTTTTCCTGTAGTCCACAGTCATATCCTTTGTCTTGATCACGTTGAGGGAGAGGTTGTTATCCTGGCACCACACGGCCAGGTCTCTGACCTCCTCCCTATAGGATGCCTCATTGCTGTTGGTGATTAGGCCTACCACTGTTGTGTCGTCTGCAAACTTAATGATGGTGTTGGAGTCGTGCCTGGCCATGCAGCCATGGGCCCTAATCTATGGATTTCATTGGATTGGGAATACAGATATGCATACTGTACAGTCGTATGCAAATGTTTGGGCACCCCTCTGAGGCTGCATAATAATTTACTCTGTCGTCACAGAAAATGATCACAGTGGCATGCCATTCATTTTCTAATAAAAGCTGAGTACTGGGGTATTGTCCAGACAAAGATTTTTAGTGTAGCAATACTAAGTTGTATGAAATTAAATCAGATGTGAAAAATAGGCTATGCAAAAATTTGGGCACCCTTGTCATTCTGTTGATTTGAATACCTGTAACTACTTAGCACTGATTAATTGGAACACACAATTGGGCTCATTAAGCCTTGAACTTCATAGACAAGTGCATCCAATCATGAGAAAAGGTATTAAAGGTGGCCAATTGCAAGTTGTTGTTCTCTTTGACTCTCCTCTGAAGAGTGGCAACATGGGGGCCTAAAAACAACTCTCAAATGACCTGAAAACAAAGATTGTTCAACATTATGGTTTAGGGGAAGGCTACAAAAAGCTATCGCCGAGATGTAAGCTGTCAGTGTCCACTGTGAGGAACATAGTGAGGAAATGGAAGACCACAGGCACAGTTCTTGTTAACGCCAGAAGTGGCAGGCCAAGTAAAATATCGGAGAGGCAAAAGCGAAGGATGGTGAGAACGGTCAAAAACAGCCCACAGACCACCTCCAAAGACCTACAACATCATCTTGCTGCAGATGGTGTCACAGATGGTGTCACACATTGTTCAACAATTCAGCACACTTTGCACAAGGAGAAGCTGTACAGGAGAGTGATGCGGAAGAAGCCTTTTCTGCACACATGCCACAAACGCACATTTGGACAAGCCAGCTTAATTTTGGAATAAGGTGCTGTGGACTGATGAAACAAAGACTGAGTTATTTGGTCATAACAAGGGGCATTATGCATGGCGGCAAAAGAACACAGCGATTTGGTGGGGGTTCCATCATGCTGTGGGGCTGTGTGGCCAGTGCCGGTACTGGGAATCTTGTTAAAGTTGAGGGTCGCATGGATTCCACTCAATATCAGCAGATTCTTGGGAATAATGTTGAAGAATCAGTCACAAAGTTGAAGTTACGCCGGGGCTGGATATTTCAACAAGACAACGACCCAAAACACTGCTCAAAATCTACCCGGGCATTTATGCAGAGGAACAAGTACAATGTTCTGGAATGGCCATTTCAGTCCCCAGACCTGAATATCATTGAGAATCTGTCGGATGATTTGAAGGGGGCTGTCCATGCTCGGCAACCATCAAACCTAACTGAACTGGAGATGTTTTGTAAGGAGGAATGGTACAAAATACCTTCATCAAGAATCCAGACACTCATTAGAGGCTATAGGAAGCGTCTAGAGGCTGTTATTTTAGCAAAAGGAGGCTCTACTAAATGTTGATGTGTTTTTTCTGTTGGGGTGCCCAAATTTATGCCCCTGTCTAATTTCATTTTGATGCATATTGCACATTTTCTGTTAATCCAATAAACCTAATTTCACTACTGAAATATTACTGTGTCCATCAGTTATTTGATAGATCAAAATGAAGTTGCTGATCCAAACACCCAATTATTTATAAATGGAAATCATGGAAATTGTCAGGGGTGCCCAAACTTTTGCATACTACTGTATGTAGGTTTCAGATACCTCCAAAAAAAAAGGTAGGGGTGTGGATCAGAAAACCAGTCAGTATCTGGTGTGACCACCATTTACCTCATGCAGCATGACACATCTCCTTCGCATATCGGGCTTTTGATCGGGCTGTTGATTGTGGCCAGTGGAATGTCGTCTCACTCTTCTTCAATGGCTGTGCGAAGTTGCTTGGTATTGGTGGGAACTGGAACACGCTGTCATACACGTTGATCCAGAGCATCCCGCACATGCTCAATGGGCGACATGTCTGGTGAGGATGCAGGTTCATGGAAGAACTGGGACATTTTCAGCTTCCAGGAATTGTGTACGGATCCTTGCGAAACATGAGGTGATGGCGTGGGATGAATGGCACGACAATGGACCTCAGGATCTCGTCACGGTATCTCTGTACATTCAAATTTCCTGCCCATACCATAACCCCACCGCCACCATGGTGCACTATGTTCTCAACGTTGGCATCAGCAAACCACTCACCCACACATCGCCTTACACGCTGACTGCAATCTGCCCGGTACAGTTAAAACCGGGATTCATCCATGAAGAGCACTGAAGTCGGTTACAATGCCGAACAGCAGTCAGGTCAAAACCCTGGTGAGGACGACGAGCATGCAGATGAGCTTCCCTGAGACGGTTTCTGACAGTTAGTGCAGAAATTCTTTCCAGTTGGCTGGTCTCAGACGATCCCTCAGGTGAAGAAGCCGGACGTGGAGGTCCTAGGTTGAAGCGGTTGGACATACTGCCAAATTCTCAAAAACAACATTGGAGGAGGCTTATGGTAGAGTAATGAACATTACATTCTCTGGAAAAAGCTTTGGTGGACATTCCTGCAGTTAGCATGCCAACTGCACGCTGCCTCAAAACTTGAGACATCTGTGGCATCGTGTTGTGTGAAAAAACTGCATATTTTAAAGTGGCCTTTCATTGTCCCCAGCACAAGGTGCACCTGTGTAATGATCATGCTGTTTAATCAGCTTCTTGATATGCCACACCTGTCAGGTGGATGGATTATCATGGTAAAAGAGAAACGCTGACTAACCGGGATGTAAACACTTTTTACTTTTTATTTTATTGAACCTTTATTTAACTAGGCAAGTCAGTTAAGAACAAATTCTTATTTACAATGACGGTCTACACCGGTCAAACTCTGACGACGCTGGGCCAATTGTGCGCCGCCCTATGGGACTCCCAATCACGTCCTGTTGAGTTACAGTCTGGATTCAAACCAGGTTGTCTGTAGTGATGCCTCTAGCACTGAGATGCAGTGCCTTAGACCACTGTGCCACTTGGGAGCCCATTTTAACTAGGCAAGTCAGATAAGAAGAAATTCTAATTTACAGTATGGAACATTTCTGGGAAGGTTTATTTCAGCTTATGAAACATGGAACCAAAACTTTACACATTGCATTTATATTTTTGTTCAGGATACATGTAAACAGGACTGTAAGCAGGCAGCACCCACGCATACACACACACCAGGCATGTAATACTCATTAATTCAGTTATTATTTGATTATTATCCAACATTGTATTCAGATTTTTATATCCGTGGACCATTGTATTCTTATTTACAATGAAAGTGACTCCAAAACGACACAGTACACTATTTATCATACCTTTCTATTGGGCACAAAATAATCTGAAACACAACCAAAACAAACTGTAAATGTATGCTAGGAATATGGGACCAAATACTAAACTTTTGACTACTTTATCTATAAGAATATTTAGGGTGATCAATCATATTGAAAAAAACAAAATCTCTTTCTCTGAGCAATTGTATTAGCATAAAATTATGTAATTTCCCTTATTTTTTTGCATACAATATAGCCCAGTATTTCAGTTATATATTTTATACAGTCATTATTGCTCATCTTTGTCAAGGGTGTCAATAATTTCAGAGCCCACTTTATATTCCATGACTTTTGGTGGAAATATTGTGTTTCAGTCTCTTTCGAAAATGAAGGGGTAACATAATCGAATGGGGGATGTTTTCTGTGAATTTGCCAACCTTCGTTGATTTAAAGTCGGTTTCACATACTTGCTCCAAGATGTTTAGACTTTCATTGGGCTGAAGTAAACTGACCCCATATCTGTGGTTAGGGATAAGAAGAGCTTCTTGCACTGGTCCTCAAGGCTGGGTCGTATAGGGTGAATAACATTACACAGCTTTGATCTTTTCACACTCTCTCTTTGATGTTATGTCACCTTCACATGAGTACAGTTTCTGTTTTGACACTTGGCCCTAATTGTAATCAAAGGTTATGAAAGTATTCATACCCCTTTATACCCCTTGACTTATTACACATGTTATGTTATGTTTTTATGTTTTTATAACCCATCTACACACAATACCCCATAACAACAGTGAAAACATGTTTTTAGAGATATTAGCACATTTATTGAAAATACAGAAATATGTAATTTACGTAAGTATTCACACCCATGAATCAATACATGTTGGAATCACCTTTGGCAGCAATTACAGCTTTGTGTCTTTCTGGATAAGTCTCTAAGAGCTTGGCACACCTGGATTGTACAATATTTGCACATTGATCTTTTAGGTTGGTTGTTTTTCATTGCTAGACAGCCATTTTCAAGTCATGCCATAGATTCTTCAGACGATTTAAGTAAAAACTGTAACTTAGCCACTTCTTGGTTAGCAACTCCAGTGTAGTTTTGGCCTTGTGTTTTAGGTTATTGTCCTGCTGAAAGGTGAATTTGTCTCGGAGTATCTGTTGGAAAGAACCAAGTTTTCCTCTAGAATTCTTCCTAGAGGAAAACTCAATAGCCCTTGCCGATGACAAGCATATACATAACATGATGCAGTCACCACCATGCTTGAAAATATAAAGGATGGTACTCAGCAATGTGCTGTGTTGGATTTGCCCCAATAAAAACGCTTTGTATTCAGGAGATAAAGTAAATGTCTTCGTCAACATTCACACAGTTTTATTTTAGTGTTTTATTGTGAACAGGATGCATATTTTGGAATATTTTGATTCTGTACAGGCTTCCATCTTTTCACTCTGTCATTGAGGTTAGTATTGTGGAGTAACTACAATGCGGTTGATCCATCCTCAGTTTTTTCCTATCACAGCCATTAAACTCTGTAACTGTTTTAAAGTCAACAGTTTCCTTCCTCTCCGGCAACTAAGTTAGGAAGGACACCTGTATCTTTGTAGTGAATTCATAAATTCACCATACTCAAAAGGATATTCAATGTCTGCTATTTTTATTTTTACCCAACTACCAATACTTCTTTGAGAGGCATTGGAAAGCCTCCCTGGTATTTGTGGTGAAATCTGTGTTTGAAATTCACTGCTCAACTGAGGGACCTTACAGATAATTGTATGTGTGGGATACAGAGATGAGGTAGTCATTCAAAAATTATGTTAAACACTATTATTGCACAAGGAGAGTCTGTACAGCGTATTATGTGACTTGTTAAGCACATTTTTACTCCTGAAGTTATTTAGGCTTGCCATAACAAAGGGGTTAAATACTTATTGAATCAAGGCATTTCAGCTTTTAATTTTTTATTAATTAGTAAACATTTCAAAAAATATAGTTCTACTTTGACATTATAGGGTATTGTGTGTAGGCCAGTTACACAACATCTAAATTCAGACTGGAACACAACAAAATGTGGAAAAAGTCAAGGGGTGTGAATACTTTCTGAAGGCACTGTAAATGATTGATGACCTGAGGTTTAGTGGGAGAACAGACAGAGAAACTCACAGATCTGATCAGTCGAGTAGTATTCTCAGTTAGCTGGTGTGGTATGTGTGTGTGTGTGTGTTTGTGCGCATGTCTATGTGTTTACTAGGTATCTACAGAGTGCTGTAAAGGCTGAAGGATTAGGTTCCCCTTCGGCACAGGTGTGGAGAAGTACCTTAGTCTTTTGTCAAAGCTAATCTCTGGGTATTTGAGTGCAAAGGGACGCCTCATCGGGACTAAGCCTTGGTTGCCTGAAAGGTACAGACGCACCCACTTTGGCCTAATTGGTCTGGAGAGAGAGAAAACATTCCTGAGCCGAGCAAACGTGTGTTTGTGTGTGTGTGTGTGCATGCGTGTGTGTGTTGTTCACTTCTCCCAGTATGTAGGGGATGATGTCAACCTGCAGTCACACAACGTCCTATGCTTGTCAACCATTTTCAAAAATAACAATATTTATGGGCAACTAGTCATAACAATATAGTCCACAGACAAAATACACACATACATAAATACATAAATACAGGACAGTGAGAGGTCGGTGTATGTGTGTGTAGCCTACTTATTCCAACACAGAGTCTAACGATACATGTCCTGTCCCTTTTCTTCCCCAACCCTCTTTTTATGTCTAAATCCTCTTTACTTTAAGCAGGAGAAATAATACAAATCCCCCCCCTCAATCGACCAGAGTCAAAGACTTTCAGCCAAAATCAACAGTACAGAGTAAAGAGAGGGAGGATAAATCCTATTTTCTCACTCTTTCTTTCTCTGTCTCTCGCTCCTCCTCTCCGTTCCTGGTGGAAGATGATGAATTCCATCTTTGGGCTTAGCCAATGAAGAACAACATTAATGAGAGAGGACTAATCGCTGTCATCAATCACTCAGCTCAGGGCTAATGTAAAGGACAAATCTCAGATTAATGAAATAAACTATATATACCCATTGATTTTTGAAGAATATAACTTAGAAATGACAAGCTTAGTTCAACTGTCCTAACACATCAGAACCCACAATAAGCTTGTTTTACTCCACTGTTTGGAAAGAATATAATTGGAAACAAATACTACATAGCCCAAACATGATAAAAAGTAGAATGTTGATATCATGGATGGTCAGTCCTTCCATCCATAGCTTTGTCAATGACTTTGAGAGTGGATAAATGTATACAGCCCCATCCCCCAGCTTACAAAAATAGTGATGGGGTGTTTGCTTTGTTATTGTTTGAACTGCAGATTGCCCCTTTAAGAGTAAATAATATATGTCTGAATGTTATTGCCTCCTCCACATATGATTATTAAACCAAGGAAATCAGGTCCAGATTTGGAGAATCATGTTCATTTTCCAGTCTTAGAGAAATGTTCCAGTGGTAAAAGTCCGCAATTCACAGCAGAAAGTATTTTAAATAAATGTGTCTATCTAGATCCAATAACATTAGGATGGCTTCTATGACCAATAACATTAGGATGTCTTCTATGACCAATAACATTAGAATAGCTTCTACAGCCAATAACATTAGGATAGCTTCTATTACCAATTACGTTAAGATAGCTTCTATGACCAATTACGTTAGGATAGCTTCTATGACCAATAACATTAGAATAGCTTCTACAGCCAATAACATTAGGATAGCTTCTATGACCAATTACGTTAGGATAGCTTCTATGACCAATAATGTTAGGATAGCTTCTATGAGCACATAGTACTGAAACTTTAATAAGAGAAAACTGAGCTGAGCAGTGACCTTAAGCGACCTTACACGCCACTATGTTATTAAACACTACCCCTCCTGTGTCAGCTCTCACATAGCACTCTGTGTACCAGCAAGAAATATGACACAATAATATTCAACACGCTGTCCGTATCCACTCAGTTTTTTAAGCAACAGGGAATTTCCCATCATCCCTCACAGCCAATCAAACAGTCTGGGTCATGTTCAGTAGACACAAAATGTAATAAAATGGTCTGAACCTGGGACCTTCTTCTTGTTCAATAAGAAACACTTGTTTTGTGTGCCTCCCTATACTGAACATGAGTCTGTTCTCAAGGGTTAACTGGTCTTAAGCTCCAAAGATTCCGCCTGGTTGGAGGGTAGTGCCCGCCACCACTCCTCTTGTTAGTACCCACCGCTGGGCATAACCCAGGCTTGCCAGTGCCTGCTCCCAGATGTCAGCCCAGGAGACTGGGGTGTTGGGGGGAGGGAGATGGAGGGAGGTTAGGGGAAGGTTGTAGGGAACGTCTCAATCAGCTGAGGCTCAAAGATGAGGCGAGCCCAAATTGCTTGGTTGTCTTTGAAGTCGCTAGGCTTGGTAGCCATCAGACAGCATTAGACAATCTGTTTGTCTGTCAGTTTTGTCAGCCGATCGACCTAGCAAATCCCCAGGCAGGCAGGCAGCGCCCAACCCTGCCACCACCCAACTCACCACCTAACTCCCTGGAGCTGATTTTAACACAGCCTAACCCCAACACACACAAACACACACACACACACACACACACACACACACACACACACACACACACACACACACACACACACACACACACACACACACACACACACACACACACACACACACACACACACACACACACACACACACACACACACACAGGGGCAAGCCCTTTGATGAAGCCTATGTCCAGAAACACCTGAAGCGGAACAGAGGAACAGGGTCACAAGGGCAGCAGAGTTTAACACACAATGACTGGTGACGTTTTAAGAAACTCTTCCCATCATTGGTTACTTTCACCATTTGACATAAGCACTAAACAAATCATTGTTTGCCATGGTGACTAATTGACCGAGAGCAGAGACAACATCAACATTACACCTTGGCTGGTGAAGCTTGGTTTAACTATAAATGCTCATGTTTTATGTTCTCCAAGGGCATGCATTGTATTGGTAGAAGAAAACCCCTTCAAACTTGATCAGGGCTAAAAGGCAATAACAAGTGTATTCAGACAGTTTTAGTTACATCAGGATCTCCAGTCTGAATACAACTCACAATGCATAACAGTTTTTAAATAAATTGTAAATCAAGGAAGTTTAAAACATTTCTGGACAAACTGTGGCTGGTGAACATTGATCTAATTCGGGATGTATCCTTGATTATTTTCTTAAATTGTATGTGGAGGCATCACCGGCTGGAACACCCTTATTCATGTTTAATAAATTGCCTAATAAATTAAGTCAATCAATCAAACTAGGAAACTTGTACATTTCCCACTTGCTAACTGGTTGAACGTGGCACATGTATAACTACAACCAGTTAGCAAGTCGAAAACGTCAATGTTTTCTACTTGTGCAGCATTAGTCAGCATTTGTGATTCGGAGGTTAGCTTGATGCAGGGTTAGGGTCGATTCCAATCACATTGAATTTACTCATGAAGTATAGAATTTACGTTGAATAAAATTTGAATCTTTTAAAATCAAGTTATGGAATTGGAATTGGAATTGGAAAAACCTTTAATCTTTGGAATTTAATTAGAATTCAATATTAATATATTTCCCAGTTAATGGAATTAATGTACATAGTATCAAACATTTACTATAGGATTTGTTTTGAATCATGTCATCCTGTGTTCCTATATTTCCAGTATAACTAGGCTGTCTGAACAGTGCCTTAATGAATTGGACCACTCGCATAACAGAAGACAAAACAGAAAACAATTCTGACAAAACTGCAGTTCCTCAAAATAAAATTACAACTCTTAGTAAAGATTGTTAAAACAATTGTTTTTAGCAGTGATAGGAACTCCTGGTCCAATTTATTAAGGTAAGCTTTTGATCAGCCTGAAAGCCTGAGGGAATTCAATTTGATTTTGGAATTTGTGGAATTGTTGGGGATAATACTGAATTGGGAATTGAATTCTTGGAATTTACCTAACATTGGAATTCAGAGGAATTGAAAGACTGACCTGGAATTTGAATTGAATTAAATTTACAAGAAGAGAGAATGTAATTAGAATTGAATTTGTGGAATTGACCCCAACCCTGGCCTGATGGCACTCTGACTAATCTTGCTCTTTGTGTGTGTGTGTGTGTGTGTGTGTGTGTGTGTGTGTGTGTGTGTTCACAATATATGCCATGTACTGACTAGTGCATTAAAAGGATTCATCTTGTAGTGGCAACAGCTTCAAGGGAAATTCATAGCATTTATGAATGCAATCACTCTTTAAATCTGGGTAAAAACCACTGAGAGAAGCAGCAAGTCCCAGCCTGCATCTTAAAGATCCTGCAGGATGAGGCTCTGAAGCCAGACTTCCAAACAATATCATCTCCTAAGGTAACGTGAATGACAGGGAAGGGAAGGGAAAGGAGATACTTAGTCAGTTGCACAACTGAATGCATTCAACTGAAATGTGTCTTCCGCATTTTACCCAACCCCTCTGAATCAGAGAGCTCCTCATTATGACTTGAATGACCCATCAACCTATCAGGTTTGATGCCTTTTCATTGGCATACAGTTCACAAGCGCTGACTGCAACATAAAATAACTGTCAGAAATTGAGACTTTTTAACACCTGATTTCAAAAAAATATATTTTTTAAACCTTTATTTAACTAGGCAAGTCAGTTAAAAACAAATTTGTATTTACAATGACGGCCTACCAAAAGGCAAAAGGCCTCCTGCTGGGATGGGGGCTGGGATTAAAAATGTAAATAAATAAAATATAAATATAGGACCAAACACACATCATGACAAGAGAGACAACACAACACTAACTAAAGAGATACCTAAGAGAACAGCATAGCAAGGCAGCAACACATGACAACACAGCATGGTAGGAATGTAACATGATGACATCTCATCACCATAACCATAATGTGAATTACATAATGGAACGTGGAGCTAGAATCAGAATGGGTTGAATCAGGATTTGTTCAATGAGCCATCAGTTGCCTAACCTGAATTATTCATTACTTTTACCACAACAGTTAAAGGAGCAATCAGCAATTGGAACAATATCAAAGCTTTTTCCCCACCCCGGTTTCAGTAAAAAGCTGAGGAATGTGGCTGGAGAAATGTAACCACTCACAAAATCATTGACAGAGCTATGGATTCAAGGACAGACCATCCGGGATGTACAAATTATAGTTGTGTTTACATTTACTTTGTTTAAAAACATTGGAGTGAAACAATCTTATCTTTTGTATTCTGATAGGGTGTGACAATTTAACTACGCTCAGCATTTATAAGTTATATTCTTCAAGAATCAATGAGTACATATCATTAATTTATAAATCCCAAAATGGATGTAGCGATTGCAGATTGCCCCTTTAAAGCTATAGTTTAGTTTCTTCCTAGCACAAGCCCACCCTGAGAAACCCATGCTCACTCCACAGGCACTTGAGTAAAACACTGTTAGCAAAAATATCAGTTTTAGGGATTACAGAGAGAGTTTCAACTCTCTCCCAGGATTAATGGGCATAGAGATGAGAGCTGAGGGTTAATTAAGCTGTAATACAGGATGTCAAAAATCTACGTTTTTTTATTGATAGTAAAGGAATCAAACTTGGACCTGCAAAAGGGAAATTTGACATGTAACATAATGGATGTACCAGACCTTTTGGGGTAATTCTTGAATTACAGTTGCATTTGAAACCTTGCCTTTGCCTTGCCTATGAAACCAAGGAAAACACATTAAAATGAGAAATAGTTACACATCATACATGTTTTTGTTTATATTGAACTGTGTGTCAATGATAAAACATAATGTAATTTAAACTGCAAAACTTTATTCATTGTTTAAATTAAAATCTCAGTAGTGATGAGTAGCATTGTAGTGACATGTTTTGGGGATTAGAGATATCTATTATTTTGAATGCTAGAAAGTAAACCAAAGTATTTAATATATTGTATAGATCAATAAAAACAAAGAAGGTTATTAAAATGCGTATTTATAATATGCGTCCCTAAATGTATAATATGCGTCCCTAAATGTATAATATGCATCCCTAAATGTATAATATGCATCCCTAAATGTATAATATGCGTCCCTAAATGTATAATATGCGTCCCTAAATGTATAAAATGCATCCCTAAATGTATAATATGCGTCCCTAAATGTAATATAATATGCGTCCCTAAATGTAATATAATATGCGTCCCTAAATGTAATATAATATGCGTCCCTAAATGTATAATATGCGTCTCTAAATGTTTTCAAGGCAGTAACCCCAATAAATGTTATGTTACAACGATGTCACATTACATCGATGAACAAGGTACTTGAGCATTCAGTAGCAAACTGTTGTTGGGGGAGGGGTCTATATTAAGGAAAATTCTTAACTTTTTAGTATGTCATACATTTGATGATTCCATTGATCATTTGGTGAGTCTAAATAGAAAGTGTAATTGGTGCTCCTCAATTTAAAGAGTGACTGAACTTGCTAGAAGTTTCTCCAAATCACGTAAACATTTATTTGATGATTTATGCATAAATACGATGGATGGTGCACTCATTGATCATGTGCATGCGTCTAAATATCTGGGCATCTGGATTGACAAAAAGCTATCTTTCAAAAAGCATGTTGATGAGTTAGTTAAGAAATCAAGAAAAAAAAATGAGCTTATTTTATAGGAATAGGTCATGCCTTTCATTAAACAGCAGAAAATGAATCATTCAGTCAACATTCATATCGATTATAAACTATGGCGATATTTTCTATACGAATGCCACTTCGACTGCATTGAAGCCATTGGACTTAGTTTATTACAGCACACTACACTTTATTACGGGCGTTAGGTTCAGTACTCATTACTGCATTCTGTATCAGAAAGTAGGCTGTCCCTCTTTGATGCATTGCACACTTTTTGTTTATATAACCTGCACAACCTTCCACTGTACCTTACTTCATTGTTAACTTACAGACGTACGAGATAGCAGACCCGGTCTCAGGGATAGCTAACTTTGGAGGTTCCTTCGATCTCCACTGAGTTAGGTAAATCTGCTTTTAGTTTTTTTGCAACTTACTTGTGGAAAATTGTGCGCCGCCCTATAGGACTTCCAATCACGGCTGGTTGAGATACAGTCTGCATTTGAACCAGGTTGTCTGTAGTGATGCCTCTAGCACTGAGATGCAGTGTCTTAGACCACTGTGCCACTTTGTGTATATAGTGTACATTGATGTGTATTGATGTGTGTACAGGGCTCATTTGACTCCCTGTCAAAATAAAGGTACAAAAATGAATAAAATAAAAATCAAATCTATTCCCCATGTGTTCTTCTGTTGCACATTAACAAAAACAAGGTTTCAGTCTTGGGGGTGTTGTTTCGATGTGGGTGTTTTATCGTACCCTGGCAGTTACTTTTGTTTGTCGCTCTTGAGACACCGTAGCAACAACAAAGCCACTAGCCTACCACTTCCTCAAAATAGTCAGAATTAATCTAAAATAAATCAAGAAATCTCTAATTATTGTTTTCCGTTTTTTCAGAGATTTGTTTTTGCTTGAAAACTTAGTGCTCTGCAGGACTGATTTAGATAACACTTTATTTAGATAGTCTGTAGATAATATATCAGTAACATTTCAACTAACTATTTACTAACCCTAACCCTAACCTTAACCCTTACACTAACCCTAACCCTTCTTCTAAATCTAACCCTAACCGTAACCGTAGCAAGCAGTTGCTTATCAACAGACAGTTGGTTAATAGTGTGACCACCAGATACATTTTGGTCTATCCAAATAAAGTGTGACGCTGATTTCAAAGAAACCTAACAAGCAATGTTGGAAAGGTGTTCTACCCTCTGCTACCAAAGTTCCATCTGTGTTTGGCAATGAAGCTAGCCAGTAGGCTAGCTAGTAGTAGCTAGCAGGTACATTGAACAGGTAAGCCATGTTAGCTAAATCAGCTTATCAATTGTCACTGGCAAGTGCAACGTGTGTGCTTCGGTGCCGTTAGGGGTTAATGACCTTAGCATCTGTGGCCTCCATTTAAGAAAATCCTGAAATCCCTAAAATGTGTCATTGGTGTTACTGTCATTGGTGTTAATACTACTAGTGATGTAATCATGATGGTCATTAAGTTGCCATATTAGTTTATTTAGAATGGGAATACATTCCAAAATGCCATTCCCAAATGCCAACACAATTCAAGAACGACCCTCTTACATTTTACGTTCTTACCTATTCTTGATTTGTGTTCAAGATCCCAGGGTTTTAAGGGTGTATTGCAGCACAATGCATTCCGACTGTTTAGGTTCCCTCTCATGCAGCGTGCAAGGCTGGTTGTTGTCACACAGTTTTATGCTTGTCTTCAGGCCAAGGCGGCACAGAGAACTCACTCAGTCAAACAGACCTGTCCTCCCCATTCTCTCACAGGCTACATCCTCTCTTCCCTCAGGGAAGGGATGTCGGTCTGTCTATCAAGCACCTCAACAAAAAAGGCCACATCCAATCCCTTTTTCATTGTGCAATCCATCCTGAGTGTCTACCTCTTCACCGCCCTTCTCCTTCCCCAGTCCTGCCTACACCCAAGACCCCCTACCTACTTACCGCCCTCCTTCCCCCACCCTGACTACACACCAGCCCCCACCTGAGTGCTACTTCCTCACCACGCAACCTCCCCAGTCCTGACTAGATCCCAGACCCCCTACCTCCTCACCACCCTCCCTCCACAGTCCTGGCGACACCCCAGCCTGGAAAGGTGGGCACCTGGGAAAACAGTGGATCCCCTGTGGATTTTAGAATGAAGATTAATACACTTGCACACACACACATACACACACACACACACACACACACACACACACACACACACACACACTGCCTGATTTCTCAGGGTGATTTGTAAACAAAGTAGTAAAAGAAGACTTTCCTAAATCGCATTGGGAACAAGACACACAACAAGACTGAAGTAAACATTATGGGGCTGTTTCCCAAACACAGATTAAGCATAGTCCTGGATCAAACAATTATTCTCCATTGAGCTTGATTTTTAGTCCAGGAGTAGTCTTAATCTGTGTTTGGATTTTATTTCCTATCTATTTTGTATTGAGATCATATAAGGAAGAATCTATCAAAACCTAGGCAGGAATACTAAACCCATGTCATCGAGTAGCAGAAAATGCTGTATTGAAGGGATACGT
Source organism: Thymallus thymallus (assembly GCA_023634145.1). Classification (NCBI taxonomy): domain Eukaryota; kingdom Metazoa; phylum Chordata; class Actinopteri; order Salmoniformes; family Salmonidae; genus Thymallus; species Thymallus thymallus. Next base: position 17,167,685 of record CM042398.1, read on the forward strand.
TTCATTGTTGTATATTGCAGTTTATTCAACGACCGTTTCATAAAGAGTTCCTTCAAATGGTGCGTATAGTCTGTAAATAAACAACCGCTCGGCTACTGCGCCTCATTAGGAGATGTTGTATACATCAACGGCTTGAAAATATAGTGACCACCCACCCACCCAATACGCTCCCCTAACACAGCATCACAGTATCAAAACCCCCTGGCTCCACTCCCACTCACTAGACCGAAACAATAAAGGAGTTAAGATGAGGAGGAGCATTCATTGATCTAACTTTACTTCTCAGCAGACTCTCTCTTGCCGGCTGTACCAATTGCAACCTTTCCTTTGCAATTGGTGTGGCCAATTGGCTTTGACAGAATGGGCAAACTTAATTGAAAATATTATACAGTCGTGGCCAAAAGTTTTGAGAATGACACAAGTATTGGTCTCCACAAAGTTTGCTGCTTCAGTGTTCTTAGATCTTTATGTCAGTAGTTACTATGGTACACTGAAGTATAATTACAAGTATTCCATAAGTGTCAAAGGCTTTCATTGACAATGACATTCAGTTTATGCAAAGAGTCAATATTTGCAGTGTTGAACCTTCTTTTTCAAGACCTCTGCTATCTGCCCTGGCATGCTGTCAATTAACTTCTGGGCCACATCCTGACCGACGGCAGGCCATTCTTGCATAATCAACGCTTGGAGTTTGTCAGAAGTTGTGGGTTTTTATTTGTCCACCCGCCTCTTGAGGATCGACTACAAGTTCTCAATGGGATTATGGTCTGGGGAGTTTCCTGGCCATGGACCCAAAATGTCGATGTTTTGTTCCCCGATCCACTTAGTTATCACTTTTGCCTTATGGCAATGTGCTCCATCATGCTGGAAAAGGCATTGGTCCTCACCAAACTGTTCTTGGATGGTTGGGAGAAGTTGCTCTCGGAGGATGTGTTGGTACCATTCTTTATTCATGGCTGTGTTCTTAGGCAAAATTGTGTGAGCCCACTCCCTTGGCTGAGAAGCAACCCCACACATGAATGGTCTGAGGATGCTTTACTGTTGGCATGACACAGGACTGATGGTAGTGCTCACCTTGTCATCTCCGGACAAGGTGTTTTCCGGATGGCCCAAACAATCGCAAAGGGGATTCATCAGAGAAAATGACTACCCCAGTCCTCAGCAGTCCAATCCCTGTACCTTTTGCAGAATATCAGTCTATCCCTGATGTTTTTCCTGGAGAGAAGTGGCTTCTTTGCTGCCCTTCTTGACACCAGGCCATCCTCCAAAAGTCTTTGCCTCACTGTGCGTGCAGATGCACTCACACCTGCCTGCTGCCATTCCTGAGCAAGCTCTGCCCTGGTGGTGCCCCGATCCCGCAGCTGAATCAACTTTAGGAGACGGTCCTGGCGCTTGCTGGACTTTCTTGGGCGTCCTGACGCCTTCTTCACAACAATTGAACCTCTCTCCTTGAAGTTCCTGATGATCCGATAAATGGTTGATTTAGGTGCAATCTTACCAGCAGCAATATCCTTGCCTGTGAAGCCCCTTTTGTGCAAAGCAATGATGACTTGCAGGTAACCATGGTTGACAGCGGAAGAACAATGATTTCAAGCACCACCCTCCTTTTAAAACTTCCAGTCTGTTATTCTGACTCAATCAGCATGACAGAGTGATCTTCAGCCTTGTCCTCGCCAACACTCTCACCCGTGTTAACGAGCCAATCACCGACATGATGGCAGCTGGTCCTTTTGTGGCAGGGCTGAAATGCAGTGGAAATGTTTTTTGGGGATTAAGTTCATTTTCATGGCAAAGAGGGACTTTGTAATTCATTTCAATTCATCTGATCACTCTTCATGACATTCTGGAGTATATGCAAATTGCCATCATCAACACTGAGGCAGCAAACTTTGTGGAGACCAATACTTGTGTCATTCTCAAAACTTTTGGCCACGACTGTACTATATAGTGGAACTATTAAGGAATCATCTACTACCAGTTGTAACCATTCTGATGCGTTGGCTGAGCTTGTTCTACAAAAGTGACATTTTAACACGCACATCACAATGTTTCTCTCTTTTGTGGTGCAGGGAATTACACCCTCATAGTTAACTTCTATATCTATGATAGATATCTCCCGCACAGGACTCCAGAAGAGGACCCCAGGTTATCTTTTCTTGTTTATACTGCAGCCTTGTGAGGTAACTAACCTCGGTCACCTTGCCAACCTCACTCACGCTACTGAAACGCTGCACACTGTCTGTTACCAATCCAACTAGGCCCAGAGGGCCACACTCATAAATACACAGCAGGACAGCTATTTCACACTGACAAATCAACAACAGTTGTTGGGAGGAGTACAATAAACTGAGGAAAATATAAGTCGGACCAGTGGAGGTGTCTCTGCAGAGGGGGTTTGCGGTCTGTTTTCGTCGTTGTGTGTTGGGGGCCAGTGGAAAGAGCTGCGGGGAAAGTCTGACACTTCTATGTCGTTAAAATGGCTGTGAAACCTGGAAGGCTGCAACGCTCGTTCTTGGCAAAAGGTGAGTGAGATTTTGTGGTGTAGCTTTGTGGACTGTTGGGATCTTTTCTACTACCCTTTGGAATGAGTTAAGAACTAGAACTGCCTGTTAACCTTCAGACACACCGCAACAACGAATGGCTAAAAACGGCGGCTGGCCGTTCTATCGCTTGCTGCTGTCGCAGTGTGTTATAGCGACCACCTGCTGGCGAACAGTGGATGTTTTCGCTAATTTGAATCGTCAGAAAATTGCCAATATTCTGGTCAGCACTCAACCATCAATCATTCTGGTGTGTTTCTTCTCTTAGTGCTATCATACACTGAGTAGTGCCAGCAATTAACAATGAGTCATGGCAGCTGATGATGTGTTTTGCTCTCTGGCCTCCAGCTGTGAAAACCAGGCAACTAGTGAGGCATCACTGGGGGGATCCTGCTTTCCCAGCCCTGTCACTGTGGCAACAAGTTAAACAAGAGGGGGATTAATAATGTGTGGTACTCCTCTGGAACAGTGCCTGGTTAGAGACCAGTAGAGGCTGGTGTCACTTTAAAGCTTGCCTCATTTTAAAAGCTGGAACGGAATTAATGGAAGGGTATCAGTGTGTTTGATACCCTTCCATTCATTACATTCTGGCCATTACTACAGCCGTCTTTCCTTCACCAGCACTGTCCCCTGCCCCTGTTCCCTGTCCCCTGCCCCTGTTCCCTGTCCCCTGCCCCTGTTCCCTGTCCCCGTCCATGTCCCCTGTTCCCTGTCCCCGTCCATGTCCCCTGCCCCTGTCCCCTGTCCCCTGCCCCTGTCCCCTGCCCCTGTTCCCTGTCCCGTCCCTGTCCCCTGTCCCCTGTCCCCTGTCCCCTGTCCCCTGTCCCCTGTCCATGTCCCCTGTTCCCTGTTCCCTGTCCCCTGCCCCTGTTCCCTGTCCCCTGCCCCTGTTCCCTGTCCCCTGCCCCTGTTCCCTGTCCCCTGCCCCTGTTCTCTGTCCCCTGCCCCTGTTCCCTCTCCCAGTCCATGTCCCTGTTCCCTGTTCCCTGTCCCCTGTTCCCTGTCCCCATCCATGTCCCCTGTTCCCTGTCCCCTGCCCCTGTTCCCTGTTCCCTGTTCCCTGCCCCTGTTCCCTGTCCCCTGCCCCTGTTCCCTGTCCCCGTCCATGTCCCCTGTTCTCTGTTCCCTGTTCCCTGTTCCCTGTCCCGTCCCGTTCCCTGCCCCTGTTCCCTGTCCCCTGCCCCTGTTCCCTGTCCCCGTCCATGTCCCCTGTTCCCTGTTCCCTGTCCCGTCCCTGTTCCCTGTCCCTGTCTCTGCACAGCCTCCCCATGCCCCCACAATCTGGAGATGCCTATCAGTCTAAGGCTAAGCTGTATTTATCCTCCCTCCAGTCTCTCTCCAGTCTTTAACCCATGCTGCATTGTGGTTTCCCACGGAGGTCGCACAGGGCTTGGTGCACACATGCCCTGGTGGTCCCCTGGTGTGCCTGGTGGCGGTCCTGGTGGTCCAGTTGGCGGTGCCCCTTCCTGAGGAGGGCAGAGGCGGGAGGCGGCTCCGCGGCTGAGATGTGGTTAATTAGCCTCTGCAATTAGAACCCTGTGGGTGTCTGTCTGTCTGGTGCCTTTGCCTTTGAGTGCATGTTGTGCCCCCTGGCTGCCATGACGAGTGGTGGGCACCAGGCGGGAACACCCATCCAGGGACACCCACCCCACAACAGGATGGTACCAGCCCAGTATTTCTAGTGCCTTTGGGGGCATTTTCTCCCTGGATACTACCCCATCCCACCCCAGCCCAGGATGGTGACTTGGAAAAGAGGTAGGCCTAAAATCAACTTGAAGCTAGGGTGGTCCTCTTCCTTAAAGATGTCTGTGAAACATGATACTGCATGGGGGTACAGTATGTCATCCCTGTTACATTCATTTGTGTTTAACATTAAAGTATGATTCTGTCATCTCTGATTTGCCTCTACGTGCAGTAAAAACCTCATGAAGCGTATCGTTGTGTGTTCAACACGTCTGTACATTCAAGCCACCAATTGTGAAGTAAAACTTGACGATCTGATAATGTACGTACCAATGGGGATAAAAGAAACCAAATGTAGTGAAATTCAAACACAAGGAAAACAGAGAAGAAGTAAGAAGAAGAAAAAACATTGGAATTCCGTCTCAGATCTTCAGGGTTTCACAGCAATTATTGTGAAGTGTTACCAGATGCTTTATCTTATAGTTGAGCTTTGCTTTCCTTCATGCTTTCTCAGATTAACATAACAAAAATACATACACATTACACCGCTACAAGCAATTAATCAACAATGATTTATAGTGTCATCCACTGATATTTTCTTTCTTTCTTTCTTTCTTTCTTTCTTTCTTTCTTTCTTTCTTTCTTTCTTTCTTTCTTTCTTTCTTTCTTTCTTTCTTTCTTTCTTTCTTTCTTTCTTTCTTTCTCTTCCCTTTTCTCTCCTCCTTCTCCTTGGACTTTCAAGGTGCACTGAACATTTAAACATAACATTTTTCTTCATGCAACAGCTGCCTGTACTATGGTTCTAGCCTGAAATGGATTGAACATTCTTAGACTGGGTAATTTTGGTTTGATCCCCCAATCATTGGCAGTTCATTTGGCTAGGAAGAATTTGGCTAGATTTTTCTGACATGGGTTGCCGTTTCAGTGGCTTAACCCTGAGTGTATCCTGTTTCAGTCGTCAGATGAACACATATTTCAGAGGGAAACCAAATACCTCATGCAGCACTGCGAGGGGGATTATTGCTAGTCCAATTTTCTGTTTTTGCGGGGGCAATTTTCTAGCCTACATGGGCGTTTGGGTTTTTATTCAGTTCAACACATAGGCTGTGTCTTGTTTGGGAGCCAGGTTTGGAGCCTCTCCTGGGATCTGGTAATTGCCACGGAAGCCCAGCTACTAAGCGCCAGTCGTCCATTTCGCTGATAGGGATCAGTGGGCAAGGGAGCGTGGAGCCCGAACCAGGCCCGTTCATTACACACACACACACACACACACACACACGCACACATACACACAGAGCCAGCCAAAGGAAAAAAACAAATTCTGACAACATTACTAAAATAGTATTTAGCTAACGTGGCTACAGTTGCACCAAAGTCCTCAGTCATACAACTTTACGTCAGGGCTAAAAGAGGTCTTCTAAATGAAAGGAATAGTCCTGGAAAATACATTTGAACATTGATGGAAAGAACACATTTACTGAAGCATGAGGCTAGGAGTTAAAGAGGTGGGAGGTTCAATAGACAGCAGACTTGGGTTCAAATACCATTTTTTGCATTTGCTTTACCTGCCTGCACTTTAGCGACCATTCTATTAGTTATATTGTGGCAGGCAAGCTCAATCAAGCCTAGCCAAATGATTTCAAATAGTATTTTAACTCACACTGTAACGGAGAAATTGTAAATTACACTGTAATTTGTGTTATCAACAGTAAAATACTTTTACTGCAACATACTATAAATTCTGAAGCATTATGGGAAAATGTTGTGGACGGGGCAAATAATTGCTGTATTTTCAATGGTACTGCAATTCCACCCCACAGAATACAGTACCATACCGTATCTTTGGAGCGCGAAAAATCTTCTGACCACTAGTGGGTGCATAGTATTGTTGTTTCTGGCTCATTCAAAATGTTTGGGACGTGCCTTGTAAGCGGCTATATTTGTTGCACCCGTGAGTAAGAATGCTGTACCAATTTAACTCCTATGTTGTTAACTTGTACAGGGGACAGATTGGAATGGCAGCAAGTCTTACTGTAATTACAATCCCTTCATTCATCCATTCCGATTACTGTACCATTAACCTTTTTTTAACAGTATAATACAATACATTTTACAGTATTGTACTGTGTGTCATTACACAGTACTTGCTTTGATACTGTGTACTGTAATATGAAATACAGAATTTTACTTGCCACCAAGCTGCCTGTAAGCTACTGTCAAATTCACAGTAACTCCTTTACAGTGCAGGTCTGGTAGCTGGTTCCCCTGGTTTGCAGTAAAGAGCCAGCAGCACGCCCCAAAGTGTAATTTTTATTGAGATACAATGACATGTTTATGGTCTCGTAATGCTTCACTGAAGGTGTGTAAAAACATGGCTACTGATTCAGGTTGGATTCCAAAAACACTGGTAGTGATTATAAGACGGCATGGTTGTGAAATGCTATGAGGACCAGATAGCTGAAACAGGAAAGGAATAGAAATCGTAGAATATGTTGTTGAAGTGGACATCACAGAACTGTACTGTCACAGGAAGTTTACTCTAGGGACAGTTGGACTGTTGTCAGTGTGTGTTCTAGGGATTTTCCAGGTCTGTCCCTCTAAGGACTGTTAGTGTGTGTGTGTGTGTGTGTGTGTGTGTGTGTGTGTGTGTGTGTGTGTGTGTGTGTGTGTGTGTTTCTGTATATTCCAGGGATGTTGATATACTTTTTCACCTTAATTAGTGGGTAACCAGCTACTCAAGGTGTGGCGTAAACAACATACCAAAATATTTTATCTGGGAATAGGGTTAAAGGTATATGGATAGGTGGACATGTATACATACATACCAAAACCAAGGCTATACTTTACTTACACCACACGCACACATAGAGACAGAGATACAGCAGCAGGGGTGGCAGGGAGCACAGGGTACATAGACCCCCTAGTTTGGCAGCATATGGCTGCAATTCAGCTGAGCTGGGGGTGGCTGGCAGGCAGGCAGGCTCACCATCACTACCATAATTAGCGGGCGGCCTCTTCATGTTGCCTTAAATAGCGCCCTTGTTTAGATTAAAAATAAACAGTAATTTGTAAATGCTGACCTCTGACCCCTGACCCCTGGCCACAGCTCACAAAGTAGTGCAGCCATCTTGACAGTGGCCCTATAAATAGCAACAGGGAGGGGAGGGGGGGAATTCACCCTTGGACTGTAACAGGAACCCTTTCCACCCTCTCCGAATGGGGCCCACCTGCTAACACACACACACACACACACACACAAACAAACACACACACACACACACAGATACACACAAATACACACACAAACAGGGGAGAGTTAACGTAAATTACAAAAAATGTAATGACCCAGACCCTCGATTAGCGTACCCTCAGGAGTCCACCTGCAGCTTGATTGCAGATACACAGCTCTGTGGTAGCAGCAAGACTGCAGATACACAGCTCTGTGGTAGCAGCGAGACTGCAGATACACAGCTCTGTGGTAGCAGCGAGACTGCAGATACACAGCTCTGTGGTAGCAGCGAGACTGCAGATACACAGCTCTGTGGTAGCAGCGAGACTGCAGATACACAGCTCTGTGGTAGCAGCGAGACTGCAGATACACAGCTCTGTGGTAGCAGCGAGACTGCAGATACACAGCTCTGTGGTAGCAGCGAGACTGCAGATACACAGCTCTGTGGTAGCAGCGAGACAAGGCCCACAGACTGAATGACACGGTAGAGAACAGAGAAGTGATGAACAATGTCAGAGTCTCATAAGAAAGCTTTATCATAGTACATAATAATATGCAGTTGAAAGATGTTAGAGAGGAAATGTAATGAAAAGGACAATACACTACAGACATCCAAGATTTGCATATGAAGCTTGTGAACATGTGAAAATGTATGAATGTTCTTTAGAGTCCTAGTGAAGTGCCTACAGATGACCTGCTCTGAGTACAGTACGCCCGAAAACAAAAGCTAAAGAAGAAAAGTAATGACAGTTTTTCATATTACACCGTTTGGAAGCCAAGACATAGTGTTCTAAACACTAGATTTTCAAGACTCACAATGATTGGGGTCCTCTCTCCGTCCCACAGCTGGACTGGATGGAGGGCCAGCTCCAAATCCAGAGTAGCACTACTAATAGGGCCAGAACAGCTGTCCAGCTTTAGCCAGGGGCCCAACATTAACAACACAGAGGCCCAGTTTACTTCACACCTGGCAACGTTCTCCAAGGGACCCCCTAATCCTATACGCACAACCTGGCAACGCTCGGCACGATCTTTCATCCCCTCAGCCCTGTCAGTCCACCAAGGTTCCAACCTTCGACAGTTTGCCAAGCCCCTTTCAGATTAAATCCTTTCTAATGCTGGCCAGAGAGATGGCCCTAGCTGGCGCCCACATGTGGTCCAGTCAGATAAGCGCAGTAAGCAGATAACTCTAGGGCTGGTTGGTGTGTGTGTGTGTGTGAGTGAGTGAGTACGCATGTGCGTGTGCACATACATGTATGTGCGTGTGCACGTGTGTGTGCGCAGGCGTGTGCAAGCGGGGATGTTTGGTTGGTGTGTAGCCGGTCTGGTCTGTGGCTGGGGAGGCTCAACCTTTGGCAGACACGTGGGAACAGCGCTGTTTGTTCCATCAGAGGTTCCATAGGTTAGGTTACAGTAGAACTGCCAAAAGAGAGAGAGACGGTGGTAGAGATAGAGAGAGAGAGAGTGGGATAGAGGGACAAAGAGAGAGATAGAAAGAGACAGAAAGGCAGAGACAGAGAGAGTAAGAGAGACAGAGTGATGATACAGTGAATGTTAGACTACATTTAATTCTACTATTCACTCAAATTACAAGCCTTGGCTTTAGTTTGGACTGTTTGTAGGCTGATTGTTTGGGAGGAACTCCATCTTGGTCTTGGTCTGTTATTCCCAAACTTCTTGTGAGGTCTGTAAATGATAATACCTTTTATACATTGGTGTGGTCTGAGTTTGTCTGTAACAGGGTGGTAATGTCAAGATGAACCTTCTCACACACGTGCACACACACACACACACACACACACACACACACACACACAAAAACACACAAGGACTTACTTGGGGCCATGAAGCCCTATCTGCACTGTTTGGGGGTCATCTTGTGGGTAGCGTGCCCCTGCAGCAGCCAGACCTGTACTGAGAGGGAGGCCAGGCAGGGCAAGCACGACCTTTAGAGACATACTTCTACTGTCCTCTGGGAGGCTGTAACGCGTACATGCCCTGTGTATTTTCCCTGGCTACGTCCCCACTTGGGAGGCTCCGAATTATAGGGACTGATTGCTCCAACATGTACTGTACTCTGGATGTCCTGCTTGGCTATGCTTGCCCAGGCCAGGCTGAAATGATGCCCCAAGGGGAGGACGCCACCGGGAGGACACACGGCCAGTGGAAGGGGAAACAAGTCCTTATTAATTTCCCCCTCCTCAACAATTACCCACCATTCAGCTAAACACAGTGTGTGTGTGTGCGTGCCATGTGCCTGTGTGTAGATTAATAGTTGATAAAACCAGCTAGGTCACTCGTGATACAAGTCAGTATTCGACATCCATCTGTGTCTGAGGTGTCGGCAGCCATTGTGGAAACTGGCCACTAGGGGCAACAGCTAGAACGTTTACCTTCAAGTGCATTGTTGATTCCAAAGGTTGCAAGTATAAATCCAGCGATAGAAAGTAATTTTTGTTTTAAGCCTATCCCAAACCTTAACCATTTGGAGTTAGATAGATAGATAGATAGATAGATAGATAGATAGATAGATAGATAGATAGATAGATAGATAGATAGATAGATAGATAGATAGATAGATAGATAGATAGATAGACAGACAGACAGACAGACAGACAGACAGACAGACAGACAGACAGACAGACAGACAGACAGACAGACAGACAGACAGACAGACAGACAGACAGACAGACAGACAGACAGACAGACAGACAGACAGACAGACAGACAGACAGACAGACAGACAGACAGACAGACAGACAGACAGACAGACAGACAGACAGACAGACAGACAGACAGACAGACAGACAGACAGACAGACAGACAGACAGACAGACAGACAGACAGACAGACAGACAGACAGACAGACAGACAGACAGACAGACAGACAGACAGACAGACAGACAGACAGACAGACAGACAGACAGACAGACAGATTTAACAATTTGGAGATAATGCTTTATGGGAGAGCTGCGTATAAACTGAGCTATGACTGGACACTGGCATCAAGCTTTGGTGGAAGAGCCATCTAAGGAACCTCCACAGCTAAAACCAAGGACCCATCCATCCAGAGTAACTCCACACCAGTAGCGGTGCGGGGAAGCCAATCCAGAAAAAAATTGCATTTAACAAACAATTACATGACCTACTACAGCATGGTCAAGCAAGGTAATGTTTCAGACATTTTTGGACCACTAAACAACTATTGATTTAAAACCACAGAGAGGTTTACCGTAAATTACAAAGAGCTGCCTCCACTATTCCAGCACCATTTCAACATTTTTTACATAATTTAATCATCTATGCTTAGTCTAATACAGTGATAATTTAAAGATATCAAGAACGATTTAGTCCAATCAACCTAAGCTAAATATGATGTGGCTGTCCATGGTACTGAATTATGTGTGTGTGTGTGTGAGTGTGCAAGTAGAAAAAAAACATGTTGACTCACCCTACTTGTAGAGAAAAGACGATTTTAGCTAGCTAGCTAGCCACCGGAGGACAACAACACAACAACATGCAACAATTCAAGTTTTTTTCTGTCAATAGTGACGTTCGGCTTGTGATGTAACTGGTCTGAAGCCAAATCCGAACTGGCTTCCCTTTGTCATGGAAATTACCACCAGGGACATCTGAAGTCAGTCTTAAATTAATCATTTTTTATTATCAGCATGCTGGAGAGGTTCAAACAAATGTAATGCACCAAGTAGTACATGTCTGTAAGGAGCTCCACCGGGGCAGTTCTGTTAGATCTCTTATACACTGCTTACACAGACAAGTTATATTTGCCTGATTTAGCTTATTCATTTTTCATAATGAATTCATCATTAACGTTTGGTTCATACATGTAACCGACCAATACCTCACGAGGCTTCTTCTCTCCAAGCTGAGACCTTGAAACTGAGACACCCCTTTCGGATCTCAAAACAATTGGAGAGACCAAGACGCAGCGCAGGGATTAGAGTTCGACATTTATTTATACTATGTATAACATGTACAAATGACTGAACGAACTCTACAACAAAACCGAAAACAAACACTATCGAAAAACGTCACGTTCACTAAACACACAAATGGACGGACGTAAAGAAAAAACACTTACTACACCGTGACTGCGACACATCGAATACATGTAACGATAACAACCCACCCCAAAGTGAAAGACAGACTCAACATATATAGGATCCCTAATTAGAGACAATGCCGTGCAGCTGCCTCTAATTAGGGATCCAACCTAAACCCCACACAGAAACAGAAAAGAACGACACTGTCAGACTCTGACCATAGCTACATAGAGAAGCAATTAGGCTTCTCTATGGCCAGAGCCTGACAGTACCCCCCCCCAAAGGCGCGGACTCCCGGACGCCTAGACAAAAAAAAACACACAAAACACGGGGGGGTAAATGGGAGGGAAAACTAGTCCATCGGGGGCGGCTCCGGCTCCGGCGACGTGGACAGTCTTGTCCCATGCCCCTTCCTTATCACCGGTCCCGGGCTGTGTACCGGTGGGGCAAAAGGCTCCGGCCATGGAGCGGGGAAAACAACCGGGACCGGACTGGGCACCGGTGGGGTAAACGGTTCCGGCCATGGAGCGGGGAAAACAACAGGGCCCGGACTGGGCACCGGTGGGGTAAACGGCTCCGGCCATGGAGCGGGGAAAACAACCGGGCCCGGACTGGGCACCGGTGGGGTGAACGGCTCCGGCCATGGAGCGGGGAAAACAACCGGGCCCGGACTGGGCACCGGTGGGGCAAACGGCTCCGGCCATGGAGCGGGGAAAACACCCGGGCCCGGACTGGGCACCGGTGGGGTCAACGGCTCCGGCCATGGAGCTAGGAAAACAACCGGGCCCGGACTGGGCACCGGTGGGGCAAACGGCTCCGGCCATGGAGCGGGGAAAACAACCGGGCCCGGACTGGGCACCGGTGGGACAAACGGCTCCGGCCATGGAGCTGGGCAATAAACCGGGCCCGGACTGGGCACCGGTGGGGTAAACTGCTCCGGCCATGGAGCTGGGAAAACAACCGGGCCCGGACTGGGCACCGGTGGGGCGGATTGCTCAGGCTCTGAAGCGGAGCAGACGGCTGGACCCGGATTGGGTATCGGTTTGGGCTCAGGGCTGCTGGCCTTCGCTGGAGGCTCAGGGCTGCTGGCCTTCGCTGGAGGCTCAGGGCTGCTGGCCTTCGCTGGAGGCTCAGGGACGCTGACCTTGGCTGGAGGTGGCGGGACGCTGACCTTGGCTGGAGGTGGCGGGACGCTGGCCTTGGCTGGAGGTGGCGGGACGCTGACCTTGGCTGGAGGTGGCGGGACGCTGACCTTGGCTGGAGGTGGCGGGACGCTGACCTTGGCTGGAGGTGGCGGGACGCTGACCTTGGCTGGAGGTGGCGGGACGCTGACCTTCGCTGGAGGTGGCGGGACGCTGGCCTTGGCTGGAGGTGGCGGGACGCTGACCTTGGCTGGAGGTGGCGGGACGCTGACCTTGGCTGGAGGTGGCGGGACGCTGACCTTGGCTGGAGGTGGCGGGACGCTGACCTTGGCTGGAGGTGGCGGGACGCTGACCTTCGCTGGAGGTGGCGGGACGCTGACCTTCGCTGGAGGTGGCGGGACGCTGAGCTTCGCTGGAGGTGGCGGGACGCTGACCTTCGCTGGAGGTGGCGGGACGCTGACCTTCGCTGGAGGTGGAGGGACGCTGACCTTCGCTGGAGGTGGAGGGACGCTGACCTTCGCTGGAGGTGTTCGTCTGTCCATTAGCCTCAGCACTAGTACCCGTCGGCGCTCAAAGTCCCTCTCCTCCTCTATCTCCCGGAGGAGTGGGTCTTTCTGAGCCTCCAGCGGAAGCGCAACCCAGGCTCTCCACCACCTCGTCTGCTCCTCCTCCGGGTACTTATTGAACCCCTCGGGCTTCTCCCGATCCTGCTCTGTGGGCAGACGAAGCGGTGGGCGATTCCCCGTCTTCAGCCTCTCCGTGCTCTGCGCACCGATGGTGTGGTGCTCGCAGCCACAACGGAGCTTTGTTTCTCCATCCTCCTCCATTTTTTCATGAACCTACCCCTGTCCTCAGGCTTCACCCTAGGCCACGTGGGAATAGGTACTGGCGCGCACTCCTCTCTCTCCCTCTCTCCCCAGTCGCGCTGCTTGGTCTCGCTGAGGTGGGTTGTTCTGTCACGATTGGGTGTATGGAGAGACCAAGACGCAGCGCAGGGATTATAGTTCGACATTTATTTATACTATGTATAACATGTACAAATGACTGAACGAACTCTACAACAAAACCGAAAACAAACACTATCGAAAAACGTCACGTTCACTAAACACACAAATGGACGGACGTAAAGAAAAAACACTTACTACACCGTGACTGCGACATACATCGAATACATGTAACGATAACAACCCACCCCAAAGTGAAAGACAGACTCAACATATATAGGATCCCTAATTAGAGACAATGCCGTGCAGCTGCCTCTAATTAGGGATCCAACCTAAACCCCACACAGAAACAGAAAAGAACGACACTGTCAGACTCTGACCATAGCTACATAGAGAAGCAATTAGGCTTCTCTATGGCCAGAGCCTGACAACAATGTTCTGGGCGTACTGCCAAATTGCTTATACTGATAAGAGGATTCCTCCCAAGCACAATCAATCAGTCTGTCCCTTGCATAAACCTAGTGAAATTGGTTATTAGAAGAGCACAAACATAATAATTTCCTTCACACCTTGACACTTTGTTTTGGTGCACCAGGACCATTCACAGCTGAGCTCACTCTGTTCATTGGCTATTATTTAATTATTTTTTTTATCAAGGGAAACCAAATGTTCGCTGGCTTCGCAACAATGTCATAATCTTTTTGACCAGACAGCATCAGATAGATACGCTACACATACTGAGACAGAGGGGTGCTGTTTCGTTCGCTCGGATGCTTTTGCTCAGATACATTCAGCCTCTTGCGAATTGAAGAAAATGATTATACACAGAGAGATGAAAGATTAATTATTTTGTCTGATACATTTTTTTATCTTTGTACATTTTTTGGGGATGCCTGGCTTCCCTTGGCGTCCGTGAATACACGCCACTGCTCTACACACAGTGGTGACCAGTCATTAATGGCAGGTGTGGCAAATCATTGCGTTAATAAAGTCACATACAAACATGGTTTATTTTTTGCTTCTTGAGTAAGGCAACTCCAAAATGCAGGTGTTTTAGCCTAGCTCTAGTTGCGCCGTAATTGGCACAGTGTTCTGTCACTCATGGGGACACTACGTCACCGCAAAATCTACAGGGAGAGCTTGAAAATTCAAGCCCCTTGGGTGCTGCCATATATTTACATTAGAAGTGTTGTGTCTTTTATTATGATTAATGTGATGACATGCTATTTTATCAAATCGATTACCTAACATTTAATTGATTACGTGATTGAATTAAATCATGCAACAATTAACTCATTAATAACCTGGGGCACCACGGAAGAATTGGTTTATAGAGCTGCTGTCTCCCGAATCAGCTCTTAAGATCTTTTACATCAATAGCAGTCAATTATTGATTGTTACCTTATATCAGTCTCATTATGATTGTCGTAAAATCTATCTGCACGAACCATAGTCTACATGATGAATCAGCAATACAGAAATTGTCTTCATTATTTATTTACTAACTACCTAAATAATCGCACAGAATTACACACATAAACAGGATAGATTATACATTGATTACTAATCATGTCATGAAAAGTCCCTAGTGGATTTACCCGGTATGACGGCTGGTTACACAAAGGAAGTGGGTGGGGGAATGAAAGAGCGGGATAGAGAAGAGACAAAGGAATGGGTCTCTATCGGACCTTGAGAAGCTATGCTCACCTAAATACAAAATCTTATGCACTAATAACCTTAGAGTTGGTTTCAGTGTCCTCGTCCGCGTCACGTACGTTCTCAGCTGCAGACTGATAACCGCGATGACTAGAATTGAATCACTTCTTTTATGTAGTGATCAATAGTTCAGAGTTCATACCATTTTGCCATACTCAGCTCGCGCCGTATTCTGGCTGGTCTAGTAGAAATTCACCATTTCAACGTGGGGATCGTCAACTCCATGTTATCTGGTCTCATGTAAATTTAGTTAGGTAGAGTTTACACAGTGGTTTGCGTGATCTCCCTATGAATTGTGTCACGGCTGAAGAGAAGGGGAGTGTTTCATCCTTCTCCTCAATGACTTGGGCGTGGCTACTGACGGTGCATAAGTTTACTATGCAAACAATTCTCTAATTTAGAAGGTTATGACCCTCACTCAACAGGTCAAGTCGTGACAGAAGTACCCATCCAAGAAGGCTCAAGGTCATTGGCCAGAAATAAAATGACGTCAAATCACATTATATCTACAGTAGCTTTGATTGGACTGATCATGTTAACATCATACTTAAAAAATCTTAGCTAGCAAGCTAGACAAGCAGTCATCATCATGAACCATCATGAATCAAGTCGACAATCTACTGGCAAATCCTTTTCAATACTGAAGAGAAATGATAGATAAAACGTATTGGTGCTCATCGGCCATTGGACATTAACATTACACAAAAAGTTGGAAATCTCAAATTCAACAATGAGTGGTTTGGAAGGAATCAGTGGCTAACTGCAAGAATTGCAAAGCAATCACTAGCCTGCTATTCAGTGGAGAAGGTGTGTGGTCCAAGTCTGGGTTCAAGGGTCTCTTTTCCAAGCTTAAAAGGATAAACATTCACATGCCATGGTTCAGAAAAGGTTGAATACGTTGACCATGCTGTCAATCCAGCATGACTTCTGCCGCATTCAAAGCAACTGGAAACTCGGAACTGGGAAATCTCAGACTTCAGTGAGTTCAAGACAACTGGGAACTCAGACTAGGAAAATACGTTTTGAACGGAATTCCAAGTCAGGAACTCTGTCCACTTTCTAGAGCTCCGACATGAAGATCACTGACGTCATGATTCAACCTTGTTTTTTTCAGAGTTCCCAGTTGTCTTGAAAGCACCATATATCCAGAGAACAACATTTGCCCATGAAGGACCGCCGCGTCACCTTCCTGTTCAAGTGAGGGCAGCACAACAAGGTGAGTCCCAAAAATGTTTGTATGCTGCTGCATAAATTATGTAATATGCCAGGGAGATATGTATACTGTAGCTAAGAAAGTATAAGTGTATGTTGTGTAGTAAGCAGTTAGTAGCCCATGTGCCCTAATCATTTGGTCCCTTTCCCCCTCATAACTTAACCTACTGTTCTGACTTGGTGGTACACATGTAGCCTGTTTTAGAGAAATGTAATCATAGAATGTTGTAAGAGCTTTCATTGTCTGCTTATATGCCCCCTTTATTTATCCTACGGTTCTGACTTGGTGTCCAGGGAGAATACTGTAAGAACAGCCCATGTTCTGAATTCTGTCACTGTACATTTCAAAAGTGCTGAACAAATAGTTATATTTACTATGTCCGTCCTAGCTTGCTCAATGTCTTAATCGAAATTACGGATTGCCTCTTATCCGCTCGTCGTTCCCTTCTGCCATAGTGTGTACATCTCAATTGTCAGTAGAAACCACATTTGTTTAAGCAAGTCAGCCATGTATTTAAAAAAAAGCAGTAAATTAGGCTGAATTAACTGTTTCGCTGCCAGACAAGGCTCCGCTGATAGCCAGGTGTAGCCGTGGTAAGGATTCACTCCATGGTGCTAAAATTGAAAGCTCTGCCATTGGGGCAGCTTTATGTAGTCCCTAACAGTTTGTGGGCACTGTTTTTTCACCTTTATAGTGTAATTAATGTATTGTTTAGTGGCTTTGCTGGCATGCATCAAAACAATTGTGAGGGAGTTTGCCGCACTAAGATTTACAAGCTGAAATCGCCACTGTACACACTACAAGAAGATGGGCCACAGACCCACTCTTGGCCTGCTCTTGATGCTACTGCTGGGCCTCTCACACGCCAGTGAAAGTTAGATCCAGACTGATGAGTCGGACATTGTGGGCTTCACTTCAACAATCCTGGGGTGGAATAATGGAACCGACAACCTGATGATCGAAGAAGACATTCTGGCCACTAGAAGCAGGAACGCCATGACGTGCTGGAGCAGCAAGTACAGCTGTCTCTGGGAGAAGTCAGCCAATGGCTTGGTGGTATTCAACTCCGGTTCTGGAGGGCCAAAACACTTCTGTTTCTGGTTTCTACCAGTTAATTGCACTAACCTGGTGTCACGGGTCGGAATCGGTACCTTATTTGAAGAAGAGGATGAACACCAGAAGTGTCGGCCCTCCAGAATCTAAGTTGAATAGCCCTTCCCTACGTCATCAGAGCTAGATTCCCCAGCTATAACATACGTACCTTTGAGAAGGCCATGAAGGACGGCCCTCTGGAGTGTTGGGGACCGGCAGACAGTATCAGGCATGCTGTAATTGTACATGCTAACTGATGGCATTGTTGGAAATGTGTGTGCTGAATCATTCTAATTGCATAGGTATTAAAACAAAGCAATATAATCATTTAAAAAATTGCATGAGTTTGTCATTTATTAATACGGTTAGTGTGAACTAACTTGCTTTCACACTCTCCTTCACAGTGTATCTCTCAACACATCAAGCGCTGTATCTTCACAGTTTCTTTACCCACTCCTTTTCCAATGTCATCTGCTATCAAGGGTCCCCCTGCTACACCAGAAACCAGCTTGCTACAGGCTTTCCACAACAACTTAGGGTCCTGATCAGCATAGACTAGAGCTCTACTTGTGGCTACTGCCCTCTACTGCAAGTTCAAATTCATGTGGTCAGTCTCAATGGAAATGATCAATTCACTTCTGAAAGAAATGTTAATTAAAGTTCACAATTATATTGTACAATTTACACAAATATTGGTAAGTAGATGAAAAACACAACACAAAAATTCAATGAAAGAAGTACTTAGCAAAGTATGTGGTATTATCTGAAGGAAACATAACTCTCTACACACTCATTGGCAAAAAAAAAGAAGAGTTTTGATTGCTTGATTACAAGTCAACTAACTGTATCGTTTATACCTCTGATTTATTTTTAAAACATTTTGTGCAAAGGTGTAGGAATTGGTTTTTAGAAATGGATTTGTGCATTTGTTTGTGTTGATTGTGAAATGTTTGGAATACTTACAGTATCTACCACTCTAAAAAAATCATTGTCTTTGCCATGAAAGACGTGTGCTTTTGAGTCTTCGTCCTGTGGATCCCCCAAACATTTTGAATCATTAAAATGTGTCCTGCTATGATTGCGCACCATCTAGGATCAGTTTACCTTTTAGATTACATGGGCAGGAGGGACCTAATACTAGATCAGCACGCCTACTCTGAGATGCTTTATGAATACGGGCCCTGGTCCTGAGTCATATGGCCATTAACCTGGTTCGATCCACACATTAGTCAGCAGCTGCAGGACTGGTCATGTGGTAACAATATGTGGTGGTGGGACTGACTGGAGAGGAAGTTGGAGGAGGAAGCTGTTTGGTTTGTTGCCTAGAGGAGCTGGGGGGAGGAATGTTTATCCTGTCCACTGGCTTTGATCTTATACAGTTAATAACTTCCTGCAAAGTATACAGTACGTGCACTGTGGCATTGCCCTCTGCAGTGTGTGTATGTTAGTTTGAGGATTGCCGAGGCTGTCTCTTTCCTCTCTGAATTGCTTGATGTCTGAGAGAGATAAGAGAGGACCAATGACCAGATGAGGTCATCGGTTGTCTGGGTCAGAATCTAAGAGCTGTTCCTGAATCCATTCATCCAATAGAAGGGGTTGATTAAGTATTCATGGCACTTGAGGAAGTATTCATGGTATGGAAACAACTAATAAAAACATACTCATCAGAAAACCACAGGGATCCAATGAGGGTGCCTTGGTGAACACCTCTTCATTGCCCAAGCCAAATGTTCATCGATGCTCAGAGGGGGTGAGGTGCAGGCAGGTTTCTAACAATTTGATGTAAACACTGAATATGAACAGACACTGGCACAGACACACAAACCAACACATGCACGTGCACAGTCTCATTTCTCAGTACATATTAATTTTCCAGTAGAGGTTTTTGGATAAGTTTGAGTGGGAACACCTTATCTCAGTACACTGTGTAAAAGGACCAAATCTGTGGGTCGATAATAATAAATTTAGCAGGATTTGGACAGGAGCAATGTTATTCATTCAGCCTCTGGTATTTCCCAGTAGTTAAAGTAGTTAAGCAGGTAGAAAGATACAGGTTGCTACTTTGAGGAGGGCAGAGAAATGGTAAGAACCTGATCATTTATATCAACGGGTCTTTGTGCTCTTTTTTTGCTGAAGGGTCTAACACTGTAGCAGATCTTTGTCTTCTGTTTTGTTATAGATGGTAGAATATGAAGGGATTCTCTGTGGCACTCGTCCTCCTCATGGTCCTGACCTCTGGTGAGAGTTAGTCCAGTGTTACTGTTGAGACCTATTGTACTAGTGGGTTGTGTTACATACTGTTTTGAGATTATGTTGTACCTTGATATATTTTATTATTGTGTTTTTAGTTTAATAGAATGTCACAGTAACAAAATATGTTTAGGGAACAACTAGTTAACAAATCCCACAATTTCACGTATTTCCTTCACGCTTTTACATCAATTAAATATATGCAGTGGCTTTTGTAGTGGCTTTTGTGATACTTGAAATGTGTACATACAAAATGTATTCAAATGAATTCAAAATGAAAAGCTGAAATGTATTGAGCCACTAATTATTCAACCCCTTTGTTATGGCAAGCCTAAATAAGTTCAGGAGTAAAACAAGTCACATAATAAGTTGCATGGACTCACTCTGTGTGCGATAATGGTGTTTAACATGATTTTTGAATGACTACCACATCTCTGTAACCCGACACATACAATTATCTGTAAGGTCCCTCAGTCAAGCATTGAATTTCAAACACAGATTCAACCAAATAGACCAGGGAGGTTTTCCAATGCCTTGCAAAGAAAGGCACCTATTAGTAGATGGGTAAAAAAGCAGACATTGAATATCCCTTTGAGCAAGGTGAAGCTGTTAATAACGCTTTGGACGGTGTATCAATACACCCAGTCACTAAAAAGATACAGGCGTCCTTCCTATCTCAGTCGCCGGAGAGGAAGGAAACCGCTCAGGGATTTCACCATGAGTAGAATGGTGAAATTAAAACAGTTACAGATTTTAATGGCCATGATAGGAGAAAATTGAGGATGGATTAACAACATTGTAGTTACTCCACAATACTAACCTAATTGGCAGAATTAAAAGATGGAAGATTGTACAGAATAAAAAATTTCCAAAACATGCATCCTGTTCACAATAAGGTTCTAAAGTAAAACTGCAGAAATTGTGGCAAAGAAATTAACTTTATGTCCTGAATACAAAGTGTTATGTTTGGGGAAAATCCAACACAACACATCACTGAGTACCACTCTTCATATTTTCAAGCATGGTGGTGGCTGCATCATGTTATGGGTATGCTTGTCATCGGCAAGGACTAGGGAGTTTTTTAGGATAAAAATAAACGTAATAGAGCTAAGCACAGGCAAAATCCTAGAGGAAAACCTGGTTCAGTCTTCTTTCCAACAGACACTGGGAGATATAATTCCCTTTCAGCAGGACAATAACCTAAACCCAAACAAAATATACACTCGAGTTGCTTACCAAGACAACATTGAATGTTCCTGAGTGGCCTAGTTACATACAGTTTGGACTTAAATAGGCTTGAAAATCTATGGCAAGACTTGAAAATGGCTGTCTAGCAATGATCAACAACCAACCTGACAGATATTGCACAATCCAGCTTTGCAAAGCTCTTAGAGACTTACCCGGAAAGACTCACAGCTGTAATCGCTGCCAAAGGTGATTCTAACATGTGTGTGCGTGTGTGTGTGTGTGTATGCCAGGTCAGGTCCGACCCTGAAGAGTTACAGCTGCATTGCCCAGGAAGGGAACATGTGCAACCTGCATGTCTAGAGGCGTGTTGATGAGGATGTGTGTGTGAGGGCCTGGCTTATGTCTTCCGCGGGTGAGTACCACACACACACTCATAGTCATACACACAAATAGTGTAAAATACACACACCCACCCACACACATAAACTACACACACTCACCCACACACATAAACTACACACACCCACCCACACACATAAACTACACACACCCACATCAGCTACACACACCCACCCATACACATAAACTACACCCACCCACACACATAAACTCCACACACCTACCCACACACATAAACTCCACACACCCACCCATACACATAAACTACACACACCCACCCACACACATAACTCCACACACCTACCAACACACCCACCCACACACATAAACTCCACACACCCACCCACACACATAAACTCCACACACCCACCCATACACATAAACTCCACACACCCACCCACACACATAAACTACACACACCCACCCACACACATAAACTACACCTACCTACACACCCACCCACACACATAAACTACACCCACACACCCACCCACACACATAAACACACACCCACCCACACACCCACCCAGACACACACATAAACTACACCCACCTACCCACACACCCACACACACACATAAACTACACACACCTACCCACACACACATAAACTACACACACCTATATAAGTGGTGAACATTATACAGCGAGGCATTTAAACCTCAAAAAGCCATATATTTTGAAAAAGGGAAGGACCCAGTAACTCAACACAACAAGGATAGCATTCTACTGAATGCAATCACTCATAACCACTCCTCTAGGATCTGACAATATGTGACAATGATTAATGCTCAGTTTTTGTGTAAATGAGCATTCACACCAACAGTGGACGAATCATGTCACATATCATCATCGGGGCGGCAGGTAGCCCAGTGGTTAGAGTGTTGGGCCCGTAACTGAAAGGTTGCTGGATTGAATCCCCGAGCTGACAAGGTAAAATCTGTCGTTCTGCCCCTGAACAAGGCAGTTAACCCACTGTTCCTAGGCCGTCATTTAAAATAAGAATTTGTTCTTAACTGACTTGCCTAGTAAAATAAAGGTTAAATAAATAAAATGTTCAATGAGAATTTTGAGAAATCCTTTATGCGCTGGCTCTAGAGTGACATCTAGTGGTCAACACAGCAAGGTTTACGTCAAACAGGATGGATTACAAATCAATCTGTGTGTGTGTGTGTGTGTGTGTGTGTGTGTGTGTGTGTGTGTGTGTGTGTTTGTGACACTGCTGTTGGGTATAAACACACCTCTTCACCACACACTCATTATGTGCCCCGGAAAACACACACACTGCAAGAGACTCGTGGGATGTTTTGGATACACAGAGATAAAAGCAATACCAATAAAGGAAAAACCAATGTAAATATCACAAAGTCAAAGATGTGTTTTGCAGAAAACAGTGCTGTGTCTCTTTGATGATTTGCAACACTGGGAGATAAAAGGTATTCACCTACGACATGTTTCACTTAATATGTCTATAATATGTGATTGCCGTATCTAGCTACCTTAAGTTGAATGCACTGGATAAGAGTGTCTCGTAAATGACTCAAATTATGTTGTTTTTAAAGACAAGAAACAAAAGTAATGTTACATGTAGGCTACATATATTATCATCAATAGGACATCAGATGAAGGGATCTATTCAATCTGTAAAGCTGAACCGTTACAGATTCCTCAATAGAAATATGCAGCGTTTACCATGAATGCTGTCTCCGCTAAAGCAGGAACATTGCCTTTAAATTTCAATAACGCTGTAAAGCTGAACTTTCGTGATGCGTATTGAATAGAGCCCTAACTATAAACCATCAACATCTAAGGGAAGAGCAGGAATAACTCTGTAAAATGACCTGTAAACAACATGGACTCTGGCTTCATATTATATCACACTAGGTATCATAGCTGGAGAGCACAGATCATCAGACAGGAGAAAACCCCTAATACAGTCAGCCTTATGTGCCAGTACCACACCTCTAGCCACCATATTAAAGGAAAACACACTGTATGTCAGTGCCAAACCTCACTCAGAAGATTGGATTTGCCAACCCCAACACAAAAAAAAACTGTTTTATTAGAGTCACTGTAACGAGTTTACTTTGGATTACGGTGTGTCTACCATAACATCTCTGTCATCCCCATTACATATGGTATATTATTCTTCCTATAACCCCCATAACATTTGTCTTAGTGTCTCTACCTCTCAGTGTCACCCCCATAACATCTCAGTGTCTCCCGTGTAACGTCCCTCTCAGTGTCACCCCCCATAACATCTCAGTGTCTCCCGTGTAACGTCCCTCTCAGTGTCACCCCCATAACATCTCAGTGTCTCCTGTGTAACGTCCCTCTCAGTGTCACCCCCATAACATCTCAGTCTCTCTTGTGTAATGTCCCTCTCAGTGTCACCCCATAACATCTCAGTGTCTCCCGTGTAACGTCCCTCTCAGTGTCACCCCCATATCATCTGTGTCTCCCGTGTAACGTCCCTCTCAGTGTCACCCCCATAACATCTCAGTGTCTCCCGTGTAACGTCCCTCTCAGTGTCATCCCCATAACATCTCAGTCTCTCTTGTGTAATGTCCCTCTCAGTGTCACCCCCATAACATCTCAGTGTCTCCTGTGTAATGTCCCTCACAGTTTCACCCATAACATCTCTTGACCTAGCTCCTGAGTGTCTATGGTCAGCTCTCCCCATCCCCATTCCTGTAACCTTAACCATTGGGAGATTAAAAAGCCAATCTGATCATACAGGTGTGTGTGTATGTGTGTGTGTGTGTGTGTGTGTGTGTGTGTGTGTGTGTGTGTGTGTGTGTGTGTGTGTGTGTGTGTGTGTGTGCAAGGGGATGACCTCAGTCAAGAGGGTTAGGGACGTATTCTGCTCCCATGGAAGTCATATGCTAAACTACACTTTGATCAGGCAATATTTTGGCTTTCTGAAAAGCTTTTGGGAAATAGAGAAGTTACACAAATGTGAGCTACAAGTCATGAGAAAAAATGAACAAAACATAAATAATGGCATTTTACGGAATCAGTAACGGTCAGGATAATTTAAAAGAATGTATGTCAATTTAATTTTTGTCCCTGATGTCTATTCATTTCTCCAAAATACTATTCTTTCTACCAATGCCTTTATATGTTCAAAACATATTGAATCATGGAAAAACAGGAGTGTCTGTTCTACTACATCGATTCTATTCTCTGGAACAACGAAACATGACGCTATGATCTCACTCCCATTGGTGCGGCTCACAGCCTACTCATCACTATGTTCTATACAGTCAACATTTATACCACTGACTACACCTCCATGTCTGTTTCTTTCCATTACCTTTAGACAGCAACACAATTGTTTACCCAGGATCCCAAACAGAATAAGTCTTCAAACATATTCAGGAAAAAATATCCCAAAATGGAGGGTGGGTAGCCATGGTGACAGGCTGTCCTTAGTACTGTGGTTTTTGAGTGTGGCCTGTTTTGGATGTTGTCCTGACATTTAGAAGACTGTGTATAACGGGTTACATATTCTCTGGTCTAGAGATCAAATACAGAGAGAGAGAGAGGGAGAGGGAGAGAGAGAAAATTACATTTGCAAAAATGTGGAAGCTCCAGCATTAGAGCTGACCATAAGTAAAAGTCGCACCCATGTAGCCATATTTTCTTGGGTTTCTTTTTTTGTATTTCATCCCCTTTTTTTTCTCCCCCATTTTGATCTTGTCTCATCGCTGCAACTCCCCAACGGGCTCAGGAGGCGAAGATCAAGTCATGCGTCCTCTGAAATATGACCCGCAAAACCGCGCTTCTTAACACCTGCCCTCTAACCCCGGAAGCCAGCCGCACCAATGTGTCAGAGAAAACACTGTTCAACTGACAACCGAAGTCAGACTGCAGGCGCCCGGCCCACTACAAGGAGTCGCTAGAGTGCGATGAGCCAAGTAAAGCCCTCCGACCAAACCCTCCCCTAACCCGTACGACGCTGGGCCAATTGTGCGACGCCCGATGGGACTACCGATCGCGGCCGGTTGTGATACAGCCTGCGATCGAACCCGGGTCTGTTGTGACGCCTCTAGCACTGAGGCCCGGGTTGTGGGGTTAAAGACAAAATATCACCAGCAGATGAAGGTCAATCTACAGTGTTATTTTTTTTATTGGAGGCATATCGGCATACTGAATCTACTGTGTAAATTAATAAATAAGTTAATTCTGAAATTGCAAGTACAGATTGCATAGCCAACACAAGGGACAAAAGTGGACTTTCATTGCGATATAAAACATTTTATATGTATAAGGACTTTGGGCTTTCTGAATACATCCCACAATTCACACTTCTGAAGTGACGTCTGTGCGTAAAGGCACTCGCCAGATTGTAGTCTTAAATCCCGGAAATGAGTAACCGGTTAATTCAGGCATCCCTTAGGGAAAGATTGAATATTAGTGTTTTGGAATAAACGCCGAAAATAAGGTATGAGGTTAACACAGGCTTAGGAGATCTTAGCAGTTAGTAACATGGCCTTGGTGAATTATGAAGGCTTTATGACTTCATAAATTATTCACAATTCACAGAAAGTCACGTTAGCTGATGAAGATTATCTCATAGAACAAAACGTATACGATCTCCTAAACATGGGTTTACCACAGACTTTATTTTGGCGTTTTCCAAAAAACCTACAAAAACACCATTAATTTTTTTCCCATAGGCTTTGTCCATGGCGAAGTTAGTGCCTACAAAAATACGTCATTACTATGCATCTCTTTCGCAACGCAAAAACGCCGCTATCCTGCTACAAGCGCAGACTGAATTTCTGTCTCTGTGTTTATATTATATATTATGAAACCGTGTGCAGGCTCCAAAGTGTTGACGGCGGCGACTCGAAGTCGTTTTACGCGGGAGCAAACAATAATATTATTGCGTGAAGTCTATGCACGGCGATTTTCTATTTATGGCACAACGACAAAACCGTTGAGAGTTTCCAATGCTCGGTCAGCCTGGGAGCAAGTAGCAGAACGAGTGAGCTCTACTACGGTTGGGCTTCGAAAAACAGCCAACCAGTGCAGGAAGCGAATTAATGATCTTAAACGCAGACAAGGAATACGAATATTTGAAAACAGATTGCCAAAATCAATCTCTAACCTTACAGACAACGACTCTACTTCCTCAATTAAAATTGAACATGCAGGTAGAGTACATTAATGAATACATTTGGGCTATAAATTGATTCATTATGTGTAGATATTTGTTGATTACTTCATTTATAAAGTCATGTGTATAAGTAAACTACTTTATTTAAAAAGATGTTGATTGAGCTTGCACCATGTTGGTTTAGTATAAATGGGTGAGATATGAGATTGGGGGATAATATTATACATCATGGTTAGGTTTTTCTCTTCCAGAGCATGAAATAGGAGATGGCGTTGATATCAAAGGAGAGACAGCTGGTCCATCTCAGGCTGGAACAACACATGTGCCCCAACCTGATCCAACCCAGGCCTCTTCATTCCAAGCCCCTCAGGTCAGCTCACCTCAGATGAACCAATCTCAGGGACTGGGTCAGGGAAAGCTCCTCAGAGCTCACATCCCTCTGATAAACTTCCAGCCCCTCATCCACGTCCAGCCTGCTGCCCAGGATTTCACAGTCCTCTGCCAGGTGCACCAGGCGGGCTACGCCATGCTACATAAGGAGATCACGGACACTAAAAACAGTATGGAGGAAATGCTGCATCCTGTGTTGTCTTCCATCAGCCACAGCCTGGAGAGACTTGCTAGTTCTGTTGAAAGGCTGTCAGGTCCTGGGGAGTCACTACTACAGACTGTCAGTCCCATCACCACCACACCAGGTCCTGGGGAGTCACTACTACAGACCGTCTCTCCCATCACAATGCCTCTACAACACAGACTGAATGGACCGTCATACACTGATTCCACAGGAGTGCATCCTTTGTGATGTTTTCTGGTTTCTTGCTATGTTGACGACTGTTTACTTCTGTCAAAACAATGCAATGTCCTACAATAACAATGATTTCAAGTTTATAAAAATCATTAACCCAAAAACATTAACCATGTTATGCTATCGACTGTATGATGTATTCATTGTTGCATGTATTTATTAAAGACTGCTTACATAAGTGGTTAAATATAGTGTTCAATTCAATCAAACCTGTATTGCTGTATTCTCGCAGTAGCATTTTCCTGCAGTCAAATGCATTCAGATTGGTTTTACTCTAGTCTATAAAAACCTACAACTAACTAGACATTAGCCCCCCTCAAAGGTAGGCTATGCTTTCACTTCAGAAGGAGTGTGGGGTGAAGTTTGTAAATCTGTAGAGAATTGATTTATTTTGGAAGGCCATGTGCAGACCATGATTTAATGATTAAATCAATCTGTTTCTAAATAAATGTTTTTTGGGGAAACTATGCTGTGAACCACCGTATCATAAAAGTAACCTAACACTATAATGATTTATCTATAGATCTAAGAATTTCAAGAATCTGAACATTCAATATCGTGGTGATCAATGGCTATGTTAGCATGTACATCTTGGTGAGGCAAACTAAAAACATTTTTTTTAGATGCATGCCAGCAAAGCCACTACACAACACAACACTAAACAATACATTAATTGCACTATAACGGTGACAAACT
The DNA here is from genome assembly GCA_023634145.1 of Thymallus thymallus. Classification (NCBI taxonomy): domain Eukaryota; kingdom Metazoa; phylum Chordata; class Actinopteri; order Salmoniformes; family Salmonidae; genus Thymallus; species Thymallus thymallus. Next base: position 17,195,771 of record CM042398.1, read on the forward strand.
GTGCTTTCATTTCAGCACCATGGAGTGACTCCTTACCACTGCTACACCTGGCTATCAGCAGAGCTTTGTCTGGCAGCGAAACTGTTCATTCAGCCTCATTAACTGCCTTTTAAAAAATATAGCTGATACGGCTGACTTGCTTAAACGTATGTGGTTTCTACTGACAATTGAGATGTACAAACTATGGCATAAGGGGACAACAGGCGGATAAGAGAAAATCCATAATTTCGATTAAGACAATGAGCAAGCTAGGACGGACTTAATCAATAACCATTTGTTCAGCACTTTTGAAATGTACAGCGACAGAATTCAGAACATGGGCCGTTCTTACAGTATTCTCCCAGTACACTAAATATTGTCAAAGACTCCAGCCACCCCAGGCATAAACTGTTCTCTCTGATACCGCATGGCAAGTGGTACCGGAGCGCCAAGTCTTGGTCCAAAAGGCTTCTCAACAGCTTTTACCCCCAAGCCATAAGACCCCTGAACAGGTAAGCAAATGGCTACCCAGACTATTTGCATTGTATCCCACCCCAAACATTGATTTGGTTTGACACCAAGTCAGAACAGTAGGATAAATAAAGGGGACATGGTGGAATCGGAAAGTATTCAGACCCCTTCACTTTTTCCACATTTTAGAGCTCCGAGAGAGGATTGTGTCGAGGCACAGATCTGGGGAAGGGTACCAAAAAATTATGCAGCTTTGAAGGTCCCCAAGAACACAGTGGCCTCCATCATTCTTAAATGGAACAAGTTTGGAACCACCAAGACTCTTCCTCGAGCTGGCCGGCCAGCCAGCCAAACTGAGCAATCGGGGAGAAGGGCCTTGGTCAGGGAGTTGACCAATAACCTGGTTGTCACTCTGACAGAGCTCCAGAGTTCCTCTGTGGAGCTGGGAGAATCTTCCAGAAGGACAACCATCTCTGCAGCACTCCACCAATCAGGACTTTATGGTAGAGTGGCAAGACGGAAGCCACTCCTCAATAAAAGGCAAATGACAGCCTGCTTGAGTTTTACAAAAGGCACCTAAAGGACTCTCAGACCATGAGAAACAATATTATTTGGTTTGATGAAACTAAGATTGAACTCTTTGGCCTGAATACCAACACTGTAAAAAAAGAAAAGTTGACATAACTTAAAATTGTAAGGCAACTTGCTGCACAGCTTTTTTGAGTTTCCTCAACTTTTAAACGAAGTAGTTCACTTAACTCAATTCACTGAGTAAGGTCACATGTCTCCCAATTTAAAATCTTTTGTTCAGCTGATTGAAGTTTTAAAGTTAAAAAAACGTATACAATTTCAACTTTTAGTGTTATTTTCACGACTTAATAAAGTATGTTCGGTTGACTAAAAATGTGTTTTTAATCAACATTACAAGGTTAAAAAATAAAGCTACTACAGGCTTGATATTTTGGTCCAGGTTTTATTTTAAACCAGCAGCAACACGTTGGTAATGGAAAAAACAAACAATGTTTAACACTTTAGCCATACTCCTTATTGTTAAAAAAAGTAATAAAAAGAGTAGGCAGAAGAATAAAACACTTTTTTTAAAAGAGTACTTTAACATTCAAAGTGTTATCACATTCAACTGCTCCTAAATACTTTGTATTTGTATCTTTTAAATGTTTAACATTTTAAAATTGTTAACACGGAACATGTTACAAAATGAGCAGCTTTTGTAACATGCAAGTTAACATTTGTGCTTAAAGTGCTGAAATAGTGGCACAATGTTTATCACAACCTCAAGTTTACAGTTTAAACAAAAACAAGTCAAACAAAATGCAAGCACATTGCAAAAAAAACAAAAAAACACTATCTACTTATCTTAAATGCTTAAGATACAAACACCTCACAAATGCAACGTCAAAGTAATAGCTTAGTTTTGAGGGACTGTACCCTAGCAGAGAAATGAGTGCCCATCTCCATGAACACCTTCTCAATAACCACAAAAGTTTATTTCAGTTGCTTTGGGTACTCAAAGTCCAAGGCAAACAGAAGGCCAAACAGGTGTGCAAGTGCAGACTGCAAGTCTGGAGCATCTCTCAGTACAATCACCTCCTCCAACACAACAGCAAATTTTGTGACACTGGGCAGTGTGCTGGGGGGGCATCATCTTCAATTACAATAAGGATTCTCACCTTCATCCCTCTGGTCTGTCTGTCCTCTGGAGTCTTGTCCTAATAATAATAATAATAATAATAATAATAAAGAATAAATCAATATCACTTGACACCAACAAAAAAACGAAGTAACTATAAAGTAATCCTATACAATGTGCTCTTAAGTTTGTATCCCACTTGCAGAATCTGCAAGATGTTTATCATTTTATATAGTAAATACACAAAATACAATTGGCTCTTTTTCAATTTAGTACTGCCCTGAATAAGCTATATCACAAAAAAGCAATTATAACAACTACGATGGTATATTTTCAGTCATTCAGTTTAATTGCAAAATCTATCACAAAATATAAGTGATTGGTGACTGATGCCGTCATGTTAACTGTAATAAATTGCATACCCAATCATTGACTAAATCTAAACAATCTGTTCGCTGTTAAAGGGATGATTCGTGGCGATTTCGAACTTGTTCTTAACTTAACACGATTACCTCAGGTTCTATTCTAAACATTAACCAGGGCTCTGCGATCAAGCTGATACATGCTACTTTTACAAACGACTATAAATGCATATAGCCTACTTATTACTTACATAAAACGATGACTTTGAGTAGAAACACGTTGGCTCCGTAGGTCTCGCACGCAGATGCTCCAAATGGCTCCTTCGTCTAGTCTGTTCGGTGTTGGCGCGCTGCATTGCACATGCGCCAACTTCGTGGTCGTTACAATGCGCATGCTCCAACCTCCAACCCAACTTGTCTGCTTGTTAACTTGCATTTACAAATCGAATTTACAATTAATACTAGGTTGGTCCAACGATTGTTGAACCAACGTCTTTTCACTAGTTAAGCCAACTTTTTTGCATTTAATTGTCCAGTTAACTAAAAGATAATCATTAGTCTAACTTTTTGTGAGTTAGATTTTTACAGTGAAGCGTCACGTTTGAGGATACCTGGCACCATCCCTACGGTGAAGCATGGTGGTGGCAGCATCATGCTGTGGGGATGTTTTTCAGCGGCAGGGACTAGGAGACTTGTCAGGATCGATGGGAAATATGAATGGAGCAAAGTACAGAGAGATCCTTGATGAAAACCTGCTCCAGAGAGCGCAGGACCTCAGACTGGGCCCTAAGCACACAGCCAAGACAATACAGCAGTGGCTTCGGACAAGTCTCTGAATGTCCTTGAGTGGCCCAGCCAGAGCCCAGACTTTAACCTGATCTAAACATCTCTGGATAGACCTGAAAATAGCTGTGCAGCAACGCTCCCCATTCAACCTGACAGAACTTAGGAGGATCTGCAGAGAAAAAGGGGACTAACTCCCCAAATACAGGTGTGCCAATCTTGTAGCGTCATACCCAAGAAAAAATGTCTAAAAACGTTTTTTTATGCTTTGTCATTATGGGGTATTGTGTGTAGATTGATGAGGAATAAAACGATTTAAACCATTTTAGAAAAAGGCTGTAACGTAACAAAATGTGGAAAAAGTCAAGGGGTCTGAATACTTTCGGAATGCACTGTATAAGCAGACAATGAAAGCTCTTACAATATTCAATGATTTCATTTCTCTAAAACAGGCTATAGGCTACATGTGCACCACTAAGTCAGAACAGTAGGCTAAATTATGAGGGGGAAAGGGGCCAAATTATTAGGGTGAGGCAATTGAGATGTACAAACCATGGCAAAAGGGAACGATGAGCGGATAAGAGGCAGTCCGTAATTTCATTAAGATATTGAGCGAGCTAGGACAGACGTAGTAAATATAACTATTTGTTCAGCACTTTTGAAATGTACAGTGACATAATTCAGAACATTGGCCATTCATACAGTATTATCCCTGTACACCAAGCCAGAACCGTAAGATAAATAAAGGGGGCATATAATCAGACAATGAAAGCTCTTACAATATTCTGTGATTACATTTATCTAAAACAGCCTATAGGCTACATGTGCACCACCAAGTCAGAACAGTAGTTATGAGGGGGAAAGAGACCAAATTATTAGGGTGAAGCACATGGGCTATTTACAGCTTATTACACAACAAACACTTATACTTTCTTAGCTACAGTATATCTCCCTGGCATATTACATAATTTATGCAGCAGCATACGATACATTTTTGGACTCACCTTGTTGTGCTGCCCTCAATTGAACAGGAAGGTGGTGTGGCGGTTCTTCATCAAAGTCTGGCATTCTCTGGATTTATGGTGCTTTCAAGACAACTGGGAACTCTGAAAAGAACAAGGTCGAATCATGACGTCAGTGATCTTGAGGTCAGAGCTCTAGAAAGAGGCCCAAGTTCCCAACTTGTTATTCCGAGATGGATGACCATTCCAAAAGTATTTTCCCAGTCGGAGCTCGTTTTTTCAGAGTTCCCAGGTGTCTTGAACTCACTGAAGTCTGAAATTTCCCAATTCCAGGTTTCCAGTTGTTTTGAACGCAGCAGAAGTCATGCTGGGTTGACAGCATGGCCAATGTATTCAATCTTTTATGTCCCATGGTGTTGAATGTTTATCCTTTTAAGCTTGGAAAAGAGACCCTTGAACCCAGACTTGAAACACACACCCACTCCTCTGAATAGCAGGCTAGTGATTGCTTTGCAGTGCTTGCAGTTAGCCACTGATTCCTTCCAAACCACTCATTGTTGAATTTGAGATTTCCAACTTGTTGTGTAATGTTTATGTCCAATGGCCGATGAGCATCGGGACGTTTTATCTATAATTTCTCTTCACAATTTATTTTCATATAACAATAATTGAAAAGGATTTGCCAGTAGATTGTTGACTTGATTCATGATGATGACTGCTAGTTTGCTAGCTAAGATTTTGAAAGTATGATGTTGACATGATCAGTCCAATCAAAGCTACGGTAGATATAACATGATTTGATGTCATTTTATCTGTGGCCAATGACCTCGATAGGGCACTTCTAATGTGACTATATGGCAGCACCTAAGGGGCTTGAATATTTTAGATCTACTCGTCGATTGTGCAGTGACTAGTGACCCCATGAGTGACAGAACACTGAGCCAATCACAGGGCAACTAGAGAACATTAACAACCCCTACACTCCATATTTTCCGCTTGCTGCCCCACCACCACAGAAAGCACTGAGCTAGGCTGAAACACCATGAAGCTGCTTTCCCAAGAAAGCAAAAAAGAGTTTGTATGCGGCTTTATTAACTCAATTATTGATTTTACATTGTTTGCAAACTGACATGTGAGACAGTATTAATGCCAAACTAACATGCAAAACAGGCACAAATATATATATATATAGGTAAACAGGTGGGGCTCACCTGCCCTGAATGACGGGTCGCCACTGCTGGTGATTGTTAAACTGTTTTGAAGAGGCGTTTATTTTGGGCACACTTCCCAACAAAGGAAGAGCAAGATACTGCGCACTGCTGGTATCAACTGCGCAAGCGTATTAGATTTTGTGACTAGGAATGGTAGCCCAGATTGTTTTGGAACGCTTCAACTGGATCTATTATACCTTTTAAGGTTTTTCTTAACCGTTGCTGTTTTGTAACTGAACAAACACCAATTTTTTTGATTGTGTTTTTAATAAGTTGCAGCTTTGAGATGAGTAGGCTAGGCTATGTAAACATTCAGTGCACTATTGTGTCTTTCCATCATTTTTATTTTTAGCGTTTGCGCTTCGTTTATAGCTTTGCCCTGAGAAAATATGGATTACGATGACGATAGGCGAGATGGGAGGCTAGAGATCGAGATGCTTCATATGGAGAGGCAACGAAAGCAGCGTTTCAATGAGGAAGAGCTCAAAATACTGGTGTGTGAAGTGCAAGCTCGACGACCTGGCCCTGGCTACACCCGTGTTGCGCAGGCCGCATGGGAAGATATCGCAGCAAAAGTGAGCGCTTCTTCGTTTGGATACCTCAGAACCGGGATGCAATGCAAAAAGCGATACAACGACCTGATGCGCAGACAACCCTGTTATATCAAGAAGGGTCCTGGGGAAAAGCGGAACCGAGTGACCAGGCAGACAAAAGCAAAACTTCACCATCCAACAGAGGAGGAGCCTTTCCTCTCAGTCAAAACAGAACGTTTTAAATTTGACTTTGTGGATGGAGAAATACCATTTGCATTAGAAGGTAGTGTTTATGGTTCATTTTTTAAATTTGTATAATAGTTTTTATCATCTTTGTAACGTGTGTGTGTGCCTACTATGTGATGTAATTTGGTGAAACAGAGACTGTAAGGAACACTAAATATGGATTATTATGCTATATTTTTTCTTCCCTAGAGTTTCAGAACAAAGCTGGTTCCCAATGCCTTGGGGTGGAGCTGGACAGTCCCTCAACTAACCACCTGCTTGATGGTCAACAGACTCTGGACGCTGCAGCATCGTCTGAGGCCAGCAGAGTATATCCACCCCGGACACCCATGCCTGCCACTTCACCCAGGCCCTCTTTACCACAAACCAACCTCCAACCCCGGGTGAACATAGTCAGATTGAACCTTGAAACCGCTACCCAAGTCAGTACTCCTCAAGTGACTGGAACCGTCCACATCCCTCAGTCTCAGGGCACCCTACAACCCCAAACCAATACACACCCAGTCACTGTTCAACCCCAGGCTGATGGTTTGCTTCAAGGTAATGCTCAATTCCATTTAAACATACCCCAAGCCAACCTATCACAGGCCTATTCACCCCAAGCAAACCAGTCACAGGCCTATATGTCCCAGGCCAATGTGCAACCTCAGACGAACATACCCCAAGTGAACCAAGCTACGGTCCACATCCCTTTGATTGAGGTCCAACCACACATTCAGGTCCAGCTACCTCCTCAGGACCTGGCAGCACTGGTCCAGGTGCATCGCCAAGGTTACGACATGTTAAAGAGGGAGCTGGTCAGTATGAGGAGCAGCATGGCGAGAGTGCTGCAGCCCCTGCTGTCATCCATCAACAACAACCTGGAGAGACTGGTTAATGCTGTTGAACACCTCTCTGGGGTTGAGAACACACCTCAGACCAATGGTGTTGCCCATGTTCATCATGATGCTCCCCCTGACTGACCTTGTTAGGTTATGTTCACCATCTATCTGAGAGGGGGACAGGATGTGTTCAGGTGGATGCAGAGTACCTGTTTACAGATTCTTTATGCTGTTTCAAATGTCTACCATCCAGGTAGAGATGGACTAAAAACATTATGTAAAGTTATGTGCAGTAAATGTAACTCTAGGAATCTTTGTACTGTACATGAAGTGGAATGCAGTTCCATTTTGTTATTAGAGATGTTTCTTTTGTCTATGACTGTAAATAATGTATGCTCATTTTTCTCATTTTGTTCGAGGTGCCTAAGCCTCTATGGACCTCCTGTTGAGTTCCAAATAAAAGGTATTTTCCGAAAAGTGTTCAAACAGTTATAATCCTGTCGTTGTTTGTCTATGCACACAGTCCATGAGGAAAACTTGAGCACAGGCCATTCATTTAGTATAGAAGTGTTTTGAAACATTTTCTTAACCTGCTTGATAATTTTCTCAGAGGCATGATACAGACAGAGGAGGATAAAATGGGGGGATGAAGAGAAGGAAAAAAAAAAATAGAAAGCAGCTCCATCCCTTCGTCCTACGTCCACACACTGGAGAGCAAGTGATGGAATCAGGAAAGACTGTAGAACACATTTCAGTCCAGGGCTGTTCTTGCCTTCCTCCTCTACCCTAACCTCCTTCACCCTCTCACTCTTTATCTCCCTCTCTCCCATTCTCAAAGGATTGACATGTCTCCTACAACCAAAGCAGAGGTGGGAAGGCTGACGCTGCTGTCGCCCCAGGCTTTCTGGAAAACACTCAACTTGATAAGTGTAAACAGCACATCCTCCCAGCAACATCAAGAATGCTGCACTAAACAGTAACGACACAAAGAGAGACATCTCAGGACATACAACCACTCCTGGGGGTCTACATTCCTTCATCTCAACATGAGAGAACTGGACAGGTGAAAGCAATGTACTGGTAGCCAGCCAGCCAACCCACCATATTACTTTGACTTATCTAGTATTTATTTAGTCTTTATTTTCTAAATTAAAATGGTAAACTTAAGTTTACAAAAATCAAATTGGTTCTGAAATGTTTAAAATCTAATAATGTGTGGAGACCAGAAGTTTTAAAAAACTTATTATAGAAGAAATAGGGAATGATTTAAGAAAAGTTAAAGGGCTTACATATAATTGGCCGGGACTGTACATGAATGAGAAAAGTTGGTTCCTGTTTCACGTTCGTGTGGGTCAAACAAAAACACCCTAATGATTGGTCAGGGTTGGGTAGGTTACTATCTAAATTTAATCGTAGAAAATAGTAAAAATAAAGAAAAAACCTTGAATGAGTAGGCGTGTCCAAACTTTTGACTGGTACTGTATATGTAATTTATAAATCCAAAAATGGATGTAGCAACTACAGATTGACACTTTGTCTATCAAAAGAGCAATAAAAGCCCCACTTGTATTCCTTAGGCTTGGATCCGCACTATGCAAGAGCGCATTTTTCACTGGCTGTCAGGGTTGGGGAGTAACAGATTACATGTAAGGGATTACAAAAAAACAGTAACTGTAATCCGTTGCGTTACCAGCAAAACTATTGTAATCAGATTACAGATACTTTTGAAAAACTAGATGATTACTTTGAAGATTAGGGGAGAGTGAGCTATGTTGTCACACTTTTCACGCTGTCTAACATTTACATCACAATGGTATAAATGTCATACCAAATGAAAGAAGGAAGTCTTGGGCACATATTTTGTATTCATTACATCTTCATATCTTATTTCAGTACGAAGTTGTAGACCGTTAAATAGAGAGTGTGCACTCTATTTGCCCCATCAGCGGGTAAATTGTCAGATTGGATTATCAACAAATAAGAACACAACTAATTAATTGTGAATATTGATTTTCATTTCAAATTCAACTCAAAACAAAAACAATCATGCCTAGAGAATCTGGCAAATCATGCCTTTCAATCAAAACAATAATGCTGGCAGAGCACACAATTAAGTGGCACAACCACTTTACTTTGAAAACTTTGAAATCGAACGTTCTCTGGCGTGAACATAGATCCACGGTAATTGTTGGTAATTAATGCTGCAGATAACCTGCTTAAATTATTAGTCTTAACAAAACAGACGTGGTGTTTAAACACAGTAATGCACTAATGCACAGTTTTGTAACAGCCTATACGACGTACTGTACATCCGTATCTGACTAATAAGACTCTTCAGAGTCACAGTTCTGGCACACATAAATTGCCTGGCCTGAGGTGCAAGCATCATGGGCCCATTTTTTTGCATCTCACACACTTCATCCAAGTCTCCTTTGATAATAATACTAAATGTTACTGTAAATGGATTATTATATACAGTCGTATGCAAAAGTTTGGGCACCCCTCTGGGGCTGCTTAATAATTTACTCTGTCGTCACAGAAAATGATCACAGTGGCATGCCATTCATTTTCTATTAAAAGCTGAGTACTGGGGTATTGTCCAGACAAAGATTTTTAGTGTAGCAATATTAAGTTGTATGAAATTAAATCAGATGTGAAAAATAGGCTATGCAAAAATTTGGGCACCCTTGTCATTCTGTTGGTTTGAATACCTGTAACTACTTAGCACTGATTAATTGGAACACACAATTGGTTTGGTGAGCTCATTAAGCCTTGAACTTCATAGACAAGTGCATCCAATCATGAGAAAAGATATTTAAGGTGGCCAATTGCAAGTTGTTGTTCTCTTTGACTCTCCTCTGAAGAGTGGCAACATGGGAGAGTGGTAAGAAGACCTGAGAGAGTGATAAAATGTCAGGATTTAGAGAATCTGTCCACAACAACCATAATAGTAGTGAAACCATGAGAAAAGTGGAGATCAGTGACGAACGAAATCAATGGAAAGATGAGACCAAGGCCGCTGAGGCACGGGAAGGAGTTTCCCTGCTGCCGGAGAGATTTAGTTTGGGCACATACAGAGCAGGAGTTGACATAACGAGAGACGTCCTATGCCAAGGTGGGCCACCAGTACTTTCCGGAGATAGATTGAATAGTGCGGGTGATACCTGGGTGTCCAACGATGAGAGATGTGTGCGCCCAGGTCAACAGCCAATCCCTTATCCCTGTGGGAACGTAGGTGCACTCTGGAGGACAGGTAGCAGGCGTGGGTTCCCTCTCCAGTGACTGCCGAATGTCCACATCTAAGTCCCAAAGCATGGGGGCAACGACTCGGGAGGGCAGAATGATGGGTGCACTCAGGACAGGAACCTTTAATGTTCTTTGAACATGTGCGATATGACAAGGTGAAGTCTTATTTAGTGATGAAAAGGTCCCACCTTACTTGGCGCGGGTTCAGCCGCCTCGCTGTCCGTATATACTCCAGGTTCCGATGGTCGATGAGAATGAAAAATGGGTCCTTGGCGCCCTCAAGCCAGTGTTTCTACATCTCTAATGCCAACTTTACCACCAAGAGCTTCCGGTTGCCGACGTCATATTTCTTCTCAGTTTTTTTGAGTACATGGATACAATTTCTGTGGGTTACCTTGACCTTGGGACCAGACGGCCACCTCCACCACACTTCTGAAGTGTCCACCTCCACCACGAAGGGCAGCGTAAGATCTGTGTGTTTCAGCAATGGGGCAGAGGTGAAATGCTCCTTCAGTATACGGAAGGTTTCATCGGCTGCAGGACTCCACACCAACTTAATGGGACCACCCTTGAGGTGAGAGGAGAGACGATGGAGCTGAAGTTCCTTATTAAGTGGCGGTAGAACTTGGCAAACCCCAAAAACCATTGTAGCCCCTTTATGGTGGCCATGACCATGACCTGACTGCATCGACCTTCCTCTCCTCCATCATCACTCCCTGTGGACTGATCTGGTATCCTAAGAAGGAGACAGCGACCTGATGGAACTGGCACTTCCCAGCTTTCACATACAGGTGATTCAACAGGAGGCATTCCAGGACTACTCTGACGTTTTCCAAGGTGGCCGAGTAGACCAGGATGTCGTCGATATACACAACCACCTGGCGCCCGAGCATGTCCCGGAACACCTCATTAACAAATGGCTGGAACACTGACGGAGCATTGTATGCGGATCAGATTGTAGGCACTCCTCAGGTCCAATTTGGTTAAAAAAATAGCGGAGCTGTTCAATCGCGGCCGGCACCAACGGGAGAGGGTAGCGGTACTTGGTGGTGATGGAATTGAGACCTCTGTAATCAATGTACAGTGGGGAGAACAAGTATTTGATACACTGCAGATTTTGCAGGTTTTCCCACTTACAAAGGATGTAGAAGTCTGTAATTCTTATCATAGGTACACTTCAACTGTGAGTGACGGAATCTAAAACAAAAATCCAGAAAATCACATTGTATGATTTTTAAGTAATTAATTTGCATTTTATTGCATGACAAAAGTATTTGATACATCAGAAAAGCAGAACTTAATATTTGGTACAGAAACCTTTGTTTGCAATTACAGAGATCACACGTTTCCTGTAGTTCTTGACCAGGTTTGCACACACTGCAGCAGGGATTTTGGCCCACTCCTCCATACAGACCTTCTCCAGATCCTTCAGGTTTCGGGGCTGTCGCTGGGCAATACGGACTTTCAGCTCCCTCCAAAGATTTTCTATTGGGTTCAGGTCTGGAGACTGGCTAGGCCACTCCAGGACCTTGAGATGCTTCTTACGGAGCCACTCCTTAGTTGCCCTGGCTGTGTGTTTTGGGTCGTTGTCATGCTGGAAGACCCAGCCACGACCCATCTTCAATGCTCTTACTGAGGGAAGGAGGTTGTTGGCCAAGATCTCGCGATACATGGCCCCATCCATCCTCCCCTCAATACGGTGCAGTCGTCCTGTCCCCTTTGCAGAAAAGCATCCCCAAAGAATGATGTTTCCACCTCCATGCTTCACGGTTGGGATGGTGTTCTTGGGGTTGTACTCATCCTTCTTCTTCCTCCAAACACGGCGAGTGGAGTTTAGACCAAAAAGCTCTATTTTTGTCTCATCAGACCACATGACCTTCTCCCATTCCTCCTCTGGATCATCCAGATGGTCATTGGCAAACTTAAGACGGGCCTGGACATGCGCTGGCTTGAGCAGGGGGGCCTTGCGTGCGCTGCAGGATTTTTATCCATGACAGCGTAGTGTGTTACTAATGGTTTTCTTTGAGACTGTGGTCCCAGCTCTCTTCAGGTCATTGACCAGGTCCTGCCGTGTAGTTCTGGGCTGATCCCTCACCTTCCTCATGATCATTGATGCCCCACGAGGTGAGATCTTGCATGGTGCCCCAGACCGAGGGAGATTGACCGTCATCTTGAACTTCTTCCATTTTCTAATAATTGCGCCAACAGTTGTTGCCTTCTCACCAAGCTGCTTGCCTATTGTCCTGTAGCCCATCCCAGCCTTGTGCAGGTCTACAATTTTATCACTGATGTCCTTACACAGCTCTCTGGTCTTGGCCATTGTGGAGAGGTTGGAGTCTGTTTGATTGAGTGTGTGGACAGGTGTCTTTTATACAGGTAACGAGTTCAAACAGGTGCAGTTAATACAGGTAATGAGTGGAGAACAGGAGGGCTTCTTAAAGAAAAACTAACAGGTCTGTGAGAGCCGGAATTCTTACTTGTTGGTAGGTGATCAAATACTTATGTCATGCAATAAAATGCAAATTCATTATTTAAAAATCATACAATGTGATTTTCTGGATTTTTGTTCCGTCTCTCACAGTTGAAATGTACCTATGATAAAAATTACAGACCTCTACATGCTTTGTAAGTAGGAAAACCTGCAAAATCGGCAGTGTATCAAATACTTGTTCTCCCCACTGTATGTGCGTAGACCTCCATCCTTCTTGACCACGAAGAAGAAGCCTGCCGACGCAGGGGAGGTGGACGTGCGGATGAAACCCTGTTGCAGAGCCTCCTGGATGTATACCTCCATAGCCTTGGTTTCAGCCACAGACAGAGGGTAGATGCGGAGTTGCAGAGCCTGCAAGCAGGTCAATGGCACAGTCCCAGGGGCAATGAGGAGGGAGACAGATGGTGCAGGTCTTGGAGAAAACCTCCCGGAGATCCTGGTATACCTCCACGATGTTGGGCTGGAGAACAGGACTCTCAACCGATGTTGAACCACAGGGTAAAGGAAAGCAGGTCCTCTGGCATTCAGGTGTCCAGTCGGTGAGGTGAGCGGGTATGAGGTGAGGGCCTGGTCGGGACAGCCAGCCAGTGAAATGGAAACCAGAAGGGTTTGGCAGAAAGTGATGATGATGGAATACTCACGCCTACCCTGGGAGACAGATGATCACATGGCTGCCCCTCTGCCCTCGTGGATTCTGGGTTGGAATGCACCGGACACCGCTGAAGCTGGTGCCCCTCCTGAACACAATAGGAACAGAGCCTCATCTGTCTCCGGCAACACCGCTCTGCCGCAGGGAGGTGTGTGGCCCCTATCTCCATGGGTTAATGCTCTGTTTCAGGAAGGCCAATGGAGGAAGGCGAGAGACGAGGGGGGTACCGGCGCTCTCGAAGAAGGTTATCCAGACCGATGGCCGTCGCTAAGCTAAGCCTCTTCGGAAATAAGGTGCGAAGTGTCGGCTCATTCCATCCGCTGGAGGCTGCCACAGTCCGTAAGGCGAGGGTGTGCTCCACAGCGGTCTGGGCACCCTGCCAGAGTTGGCGTAGTCGCTCTCCTCCCTCTCTGCCCTCAGGTGGATGATCGAAGACCGCCCTGAACAGAGCCATGAAGACTGAGGCTACTGAGGGCTAAAGGGAGAGTAAACAAGGTGATGATGAAGTCCAGGTGTGCTTAATGATGGGGAGCAGGTGCGTGTAATGATGGGGAGCTGGTGTGTGAAATGATTGTGCAAGGACCGATGGTTAGTAGACCAGCGAGTTCGAACGCTGGGGAGCGGGAGTAGGCGTGACACACCTTATAGAGTCCATGCCTTTGCATCAAGAGATGTGGATATCTTGTGTTAGTCACACAACACATTGTCACAGAATTACATAATAAATATTTCATAGTTTACCCAAACAGATTGTAAGGTAGTGACTGTCGATTGTGAGATAGTGACAGAACGTTTTTGACAGATAAATAGTCGGTTGGTGTCTTAATCTGGTCACACATACTATCCCTCATAGTACTGGTATAGGACTGAGGTGTGTTTAGTTCACTTCAAATGTTTGCTACGTTGCGTGACAGTTTGTACTGAACAACATGTTTCCCCAAAACATTGTGCACCATTCTTCAACAGACTTTGAGATACGCTTACTCCAGTTTCATTATATAATCTATATGGGTATGATCACTTGAAATTGCAAAACTTCTGTAGTACACATAATCAATGCCCTCTAGGCCACGATAAACACAACGTTCTTCAACTGGTCGTTTAGTACAGTGCCGTTTCCGTTGAATTAAACATACTGAATTCTGTTGTACTGAACGCATCCTGGGTATACTGGGTGGGCATGTAGACACTGCTCCATTGTCCCTCTGTAGAATTGAGTTCATCACCTAGATCTGACCTTAGTGGATTTCTGGAACAACAACAACAAAGGGACACCCAATATTCCCTCCAAGAATGGTTAAAGCAGGTATCGTGTGATCTGTGATAGTACATTGAAACAAAGCAGCAATGCTCACAGGATGTGTGAACCAACTCCTCCATGCAGTATTGCTATAGTCTACTAGAAAGGTCAAACATGTTCTTTTGATGCAACGTCTTTGTCCCTGCTAGACTATTGAGCCCAAGGTAGCTATTCAAGACCAGTTAGGCCTGCACACACAGTGAACTGTACTCTAGTGCTTTGTGTTGGAACATGGTGTCTCATGCTCTGAGATAAATAAAAACACCTCTGATGTTTTCTTCAATCACTCTCACAAGCTCATTTTGTAAAAACATGATTGAATCAGGCTAAAGTAACACACTTTGGCTAAGATGTTGACCAAAAGCACATGCGCTTGCTCCACACAGAACAGGTATTAGAGAGGGGATCATTTGAGTAATATTTAGTTTTTCTTCTCCTGAGGTTGAAGTCACCAAGTGAAGGCCGTCGACGTCAGAGGTTTGTTAAAGGTCATGACCTTTGACAATATTCTAACTGTGGAAGCTGAACGGCCTGAGGGGGTAAAACAACAACCCTTTCAATAGTATTGACCGCAACTCGGCATCTCTCCAATATGAACTGACCTGCCTTTGCATGGGAGACCTTTTTCTTGTATCTTTTCCTGCACTGGTGTGAAAGACCTGGGATATATTAAATCAAATTCACAGTGAGGAATGCCATTTTGTATTTACCTACAGTGTCCTGTGTCTTCAGCTTCAGATCAGCTCATTTGAAGGGAAGTAGACGAGTAGAGGAAGACATTTTAGACTATTGAGATACACCTCAAAGTTTTTTCTAGGCTACTCTCCTCTTTGTGGGGGTTAAAGTTGAACTCTTAGGGTCATGCAAGTGCTGTCTTATCTGTTTTTATAGTTGGGGGAATATAGTTTGATATGAATTAGGAAATGCTTGGCCAATGTGAGTAATTCTTCCAACAATTGTTTACAGACAGATTATTTCACTTATAATTCACTATATCACAATTCCAGTGGGTCAGAAGTTACATACACTAAGTTGACTGTTCCTTTAAACAGCTTGGAAAATTCCAGAAAATGATGCCATGGCTTTAGAAGTTTCTAATGGGCTAATTGACATCATTTGAGTCAATTAGAGGTGTACCTGTGGATGTATTTCAAGGCCTACCTTCAAACTCAGTGCCTCTTTGCTCGACATGGGAAAATCTAAAGAAATCAGCCAAGATCTCAGAAAAAAATTGTAGACCTCCACAACTCTGGTTCATCCTCGGGAGCAATTTCCAAACGCCTGAAGGTACCACGTTCATTTTTACAAACAAATCATCATCATACCGCTCAGGAAGGAGATGCGTTCTGTCTCCTAGAGATGAATGTACTTTGGTGCGAAAAGTGCAAATCAATCCCAGAACAACAGCAAAGGACCTTGTGAAGATGCTGAAGGAAACAGGTACAAAAGTATCTATATCCACAGTAAAACCAGTCCTATATCGACATAACCTGAAAGGCCGCTCAGCAAGGAAGAAGCCACTGCTCCAAAACTGCAATATAAAAGCCAGACTACAGTTTGCAACTGCACATGTGGACAAAGATCGTACTTTTTTGAGAAATGTCCTCTGGTCTGATGAAACAAAAATAGAACTGTTTGGCCATAATGACCATCGTTATGTTTGGAAGAAAAAGGGGGAGCCCTTCAAGCCGAAGAACACCATCCCAATCGTGAAGCACTATCTGATCAAGGTTTGTGGCTTGTAAACATTGTATTAAAATGTGTCTCTTATCCGTCCACTGTGTCCGCATTGTGACCAGATTAGCTGGTGCCTCCCTGTATGCTAATTATTTGACAGCTATTCTTACAAAATTATGTGAATGTATTTATTTTAAGACAATTACTGATGCCAGAAGTCAATGGTGCTACCTGTCAATGATTTGAGAGGGCAGTATAATGATGGCTTGACCATCCAGATCTGTTTACACTCGATTGATACAATGTGTGCCTGACTACCTCTGGAGATCTGGGCCCGTATCCCTAAAGAATTTTTGTGCAAAAAGTGGCTCCTAGCGGCCAAATTCTAAGAAAATTCTCAGAGTCATGACGTTTTCTTAGAATTTCCCCTAAAAGTGACACGAAAATCCCAGTTAATATAAAAGCTATTCCTCAAGATTCCTAGCGCTTAAAAGGGCTCCTAAGGCGAGATCTGCTAAGAGCAGGGAAGAGGACTTT
This sequence comes from Thymallus thymallus, assembly GCA_023634145.1. NCBI lineage: Eukaryota > Metazoa > Chordata > Actinopteri > Salmoniformes > Salmonidae > Thymallus > Thymallus thymallus. The sequence goes on from CM042398.1 coordinate 17,212,687, forward strand.
TAGTGGCTTAGGAGTTCCCCTAAGCTGCTGCACAAAATGGCCAACAGAGGAGGCAGGAGAGATGTCCTGCAAACACTGGATGACAGGGAATTATTGAGACGCTACAGATTGGATTGTGCAGGAATCATGTTTGTGGTGGATCTCCTTAGAGATGCAATTACTTCACCAACTCGACGCCACAACGCTATTACACCGGAGAAGAAAGTAATCACAACCCTGAGGTATTTGGCAACAGGGAAAATGCAACAATGCAGCAGTGATGACTTGGGTCTGTCCCAATCCTCCGTCAGCAGAGTCATCACCCAAACACTGACAGCTTTGTCACAACCTAATATTGTGACACAATTTGTTTCATTCCCGCTGGATGCCCGCACTTTACACACACATAAAAGGGCATTTATGGACATTGCAGGATTCCCTGGTGTTGTGGGTGTAATTGATGGAGCACATGTGAGAATAATTGCGCCATCAGAGGACGAGGCTGTCTTTGTTAACAGGAAGAATTTCCACAGCATCAATGTGCAAATAGTGTTCAATGCGGCCTGTAAGATTTTGGACATTGTGGCTAAATGGCCAGGCTCCACACATGATGCGAGAGTGCTCTCCGAGAGTGGCATCAGACAGCTTTTTGAGAGACGCTATGTGCCAGCTAATTGCCACTTGTTAGGGGACAGTGGCTACCCATGCAAATCATGGCTCCTTACACCTTACCTCCAGCCACGCCAAGGGCCCCAACTAAACTATAACAGGTAAGCCAAACAATACAAAAATCATGGAAATGAAATGCAAGCAATATGTTAGAGCATCCAAGTAGTGCAATATTTCCATTAAATAATTAAAGGTCTGTATTCTATTGTATTACACAATATTTGCAAGGTTAGACAGATTGCAGAACCTCTGGAGGATGGCGATGAGGATGAGGATGAAGACAACGATGAGGATGGTGGTGAAGAAGATATTCACATTCCACAGGGGAACCTAGCCCAGAGTGGACTGCCTTACAGGGCAAACTTCACAAATTTACATTTCAGGCAAGCTGTAGCCCCATGTCATTTGAGAACTTGTGATGGTATTAATGTTAGGCTATAACCCCTACAGCTTACTATTCATTTTCCAGATATTTTCTTGAATGTGAAATATTATTTACAATTACAGTCTGCATAAGATTAGAGTGTATAATTATGTTTATTGATTTGAGGGTACATCCTTTGCTCATTATCACCAAAACTTCATTTTCATCAAACTTGTAGGATCAACCAATCACGGCTTTTGAAATGATGACTCATACCTAGCAACGGGGTCAACCACACCTCCTCACTAAGATAGGATTTTCCATCCATTCCTTGCTCAGAGTTCACTGAAAATGTTCTGGAATCACTTCTAAGCTAAAACTCCTGGCAAGGAATTTTTAGGTTAAGTTAGGAGCTCTCTGAGAGGATTCTCAGAATCTTTAGGGATACGGGCCCTGATCACAATGTGACTTTAAATCCTCTACACATGTCTAAAAATGTGGCCACAATTAGAATGTGGACAAGATCAGTTCAAAGGGTCCATGTTATCACCAGGTATAAACAAGGCTTCTGACTCCATTCCTCACTAGTGATTGGTAATGTTTACCCAGCAGTGCTCACTGAGCAAACCACATCCAAGTGCTATTTATTTAATCTAAACGTGGCAGCCAGGCTGTTATTGTGAAACAGCAAAGGCTTTCTCTTTACGAAAAATAAATATATGACAGTCTACTACAAGTGACAGATCTAGTCACAGCCTCTTTCCCAACGAGCCTATACTCTTTTTTCAAAGACACATTAAGACTGATCGTCTCGCGTTATCTAACTTTGTACACACATTTATAAACCACCAGTTTTTTTCTTCAGCAGATTAAATAAATCCATTGCACATATTTGTTGAGGCCCCCGGTTGATTCTGCTGTGAAGTGGGTGTGTCTCACAAGTTTTGGGAAGGGATCCAGGTTTTCTTTCATAACCATCAGTTGGTATAAATAGTTACTCTGCAAGCATTTCCCTCAGGCCAGTAGATGCATCTGAACTGAGCTGATCTAAAAGACAAACACTCAGCACAATGTAAGTAGAAATGATAGAAACTATAGTCCTTTGACTTGTGATGGTGTTAATTATTAAAGGGAGAGTGATTTTTATAGAACTTGGAAGTTTTTAGGAACATAATTTAGGTTTTTGATGTGATGACACTGACTATTTGTGTGTATTTTAGGTTTTTGATGTGATGACACTGACTATTTGTGTGTATTTTAGGTTTTTGATGTGATGACACTGACTGTTTGTGTGTACTTTAGGTTTTTAATGTGATGACACTGACTGTTTGTGTGTACTTTAGGTTTTTAATGTGATGACACTGACTGTTTGTGTGTACTTTAGGTTTTTAATGTGATGACACTGACTGTTTGTGTGTACTTTAGGTTTTTGATGTGATGACACTGACTGTTTGTGTGTACTTTAGGTTTTTAATGTGATGACAGTGACTGTTTGTGTGTATTTTAGGTTTTTAATGTGATGACACTGACTGTTTGTGTGTATTTTAGGTTTTTGATGTGATGACACTGACTGTTTGTGTGTACTTTAGGTTTTTAATGTGATGACAGTGACTGTTTGTGTTTATTTTAGGTTTTTGATGTGATGACACTGACTTTATGTGTGTACTGTACTTCAGGGTTTATTTTACAGGGTTGGTTGGCTTGCTTCTCATCTTGACTGCTGAAGCCAGAATTGGGTAAAGAAGTTATAATTCACATCTGTTATTACTTTCCACATATCATAACTACACGTTTCAGAAATCATACGCTATTTGTATAGGGAATGTTTCTATATTGATGTGCAATATTTTCTGCTATTCTCCATTATTGACTTGTTTTCAACTGATCCCTGTAGGAACTCCTCTGAGTCTCCCTTCTGTACCGAGTCAAGGGAATGTCTGCTCTATGATCTGGTGTGCAAGAATGACCATTATGAGGCGAGTTCATTGTGAAGCACAAATTAATGGCACATAAAACTGAGTCAGGGGTATTATTTGTGACATTTGTTTTTATTGTTTAGGTTTCTGTAAGGGTTGCAGATTAAATACAATTGCATTTTCATTAGAATATACTGTATTTTATCAATATGATAATAATAATTTTCCTTTTCCATAAAATTGTGAAAACATAGACGAATGTACCTGCATGTGTAAAAAACAGGAGCTTCCCCCAATCCCCACCCAGCTACCAAGGTGCCATCCACCTGACAACTTCCCGATCCCCAGAAACCAGGCTTCCCACCCCTTTCTACTGGGCCTAGACACCAAAGTTGAGTGAAGGTTTGTGTCTGGGTTACAGGTGCGCCACTATGACTCGGTGAAATGGGTGTCGACAAACGAGGAATGCTACTTCATGGACAAGGCCACCTTCACTACCTTCGGGAGACTCTTCAAATACATCACTGGATCCAACAAGGCTGGTGTGTGTGTGTGTGTGTGTTTGTGTGTGTGTGTGTGTGTGTGTGTGTGTGTGTGTGTGTGTGTGTGTGTGTGTGTGTGTGTGTGTGTGTGTGTGTGTGTGTGTGTGTGTGTGTGTGTGTGTGTGTGTGTGTGTGTGTGTGTGTGTGTGTGTGTGTGTGTGTGTGTGTGTGTGTGTGTGTGTGTGTGTGTGTGTGTGTGTGTGTGTGTGTGTGTGTGTGTGTGTGTGTGTGTGTGTGTGTGTGTGTGTGTGTGTGTGTGTGTGTGTGTGTGTGTGTGTGTGTGTGTGTGTGTGTGTGTGTGTGTGTGTGTTGATCTTTTTGTGTGTGGATGCACATTTTTCCTATAGGCGTCAACATTGACATGACAGCTCCGGTGACTGTCAAAATTGAAGAGAAGAAGAGGATGTGGCAGTCGTCTGTCTTCACCCTCAGCTTCCTCCTGCCGTCTGACTATCAGATGACTCCTCCCCAACCCACTGATGACAAGGTAAGACCCAATCTCAAATAGACCCCTAGACTCTACGCCTTATGCAGCGTTTCTAGAGTGCCAGATGGGTGGGGTTTTCAGTATTGGGACTATTCCATTGGTGCCATTGTGAAAGAAAAGCTTAATCGAGTGCAGCTAAAGTATTCAAAAGAACACAAATACTATTTGAACCCATGTCAGGTATGTGTTGCTTTTTAATGACCCCTTGCTAACAATTTGGATATCATTGTGATTTCCCCATGCAGGTGTACTTTACAGAGATGCCAGACATGAAAGTGTACGTGAGGAGCTACGGTGGATGGATGATGTCTTTGACATCCAGTGTAAACTCCATGCTGCTGAAAAGGCAGCTAGACAAAGTCCAGGCCACCTACAACAAAGACTACCACTACGCTGTGGGATATGACAGGTTAGACCACGGATACAAATCCTTCAATATATCCAACATCCAATCCAATTCCACCAGAATAATTCTATCAAACATACTTTAATATTGTGTGTGTTTGTGTGTGTGTCCTACAGCCCAATGAAGATTCTGAACAGGCACAACGAGGTGTGGTACGTGGTTGAAGGAGAGCCAGTGTGCCCTACCCCCTCCTAAACATCCTCCTCCACTATTGCTGAGTCTGGCGTTACTGCTTTGAGGAGGACCAATGGTGGGCAAACTGAGAACATCTGACAAAATGTGGTTTGGGGACAACAAGGATATAACTTAGAGATGTTTCCCTGGTCTGGTGGCACTATAATCCCAAATCAATATGCCACATATTATAGAGTGTATACATACTGCATGTCTTAGAATGTCCTCATACTTATTCAGGGTTTAATTTGTAAGGGAAGTACCTAGCCCCCCTTAGCCCCGTAATTCGAACATGTTCTAACGTGGGGTGAATGTATACAGGGATATTTTTGCACTAAGTAAATTGTAGTTTATGAAAAGTAACTTTCCTTTTGACAAACAGACTGTTTGTCAAAAGGAAAGTTACTTTTCATAAACTACAATATTAAATGTTGAACATGATTTAAAAAAAAAATCATAATAAAATATTAATAGTTTCTGTGTTGAGTTTGTTGCCTCAAACAAGGCTCCTGAGTGGCGCAACGGTCTAAGGTCTAAGGCACTGCATCTCAGTGCTAGAGGCGTCTCTACAGACCCTGGTTCGATCCCGGGCTGTATCACAACTGGCCGTGATCGGGAGTCCCATAGGGCGGCGCACAATTGGCCCAGCGTCGTCCGGGTTAGGCCGGGGAAGGCCGTTCATTGTAAATAAGAATTTGTTCATAACTGCCTTCCCTAGTTAAATAAAGGTTAAATAGAAAATACATATGCCAAACAAATCCTCTCTAGCTCTTAGGTCATACTCGAGTGGTGGTGATTACAATACGATTATAATGAACATAAAATCTTGGGTAATTGCATCAGATACCATATTTGCTACATAGTCTGTCCATGAGAGATTATAATGAACATTACAAATTAAATGTTACATTTTACTTTTTAAGAATACAGAGCGCCACATTTTTGGCAAAACATTTTTTTGCAAAATGTGGGGGGCTTGCCTGTTTTGCATGTTATTTTGTCATTAATGTGTCACATATCAGTTTGCAAACAATGTAAAAAATATATATATATCATTGAGTTAATAAATCCACATACAAACAGTCTCTTTTTTTTGCTTTCTTGAGCTCCAAAATGCAGGTGTTTCAGCCTAGTTCAGTACTTTCTGTGGTGATGGGACAAGTCAGCAGAAATGATGAAGCATTGAGCCGTGATTGGCTCAATGTTCTGTCACTCATGGGGACACTACGACATTACCCAAGTCTAAGGGTAGAGCTAGAAAATTCAAGCCCCTTGGGTGCTGCCATAGAGTTACATTAAACGTGCCCATCCAAGAAGGCTCAAGGTAATTTGCCGCAGAAAAAATGTTGTCAAATCACATTATATCTACAGTAGCTTTGATTGGACTGATCATGTCAACATCATACTTTCAAAATCTTAGCTAGCAGTTCTCATGAATCAAGTTGACAATCTACTGGCAAATCATTTTTAATCCTTATCATATAAAGATAAATAATGAAAATAAATGATAGATAAAATGTATCGGTGCTCATCCGCCATTAGACATAAACATTACACAACAAGAAATGGCAAATTCAACAATGAGTGGTTTGGAAGGAATCAGTGGCTAACTGCAAGCATTGCAAAGCAACCATTAGACTGCCATTCATTGGAGTGGCTGTGTGTTCCCAAGTCTAAGATTAAGGGTCTCTTTTTCTAGTGTAAAATTATAAACATTCAACATTGGTTATGCTGTCAATGAAGCATGATTTGTGCAGCGCTCAAGCAAGTCAGCCATATCAGCTATATTTTTTAAAAAGGCAGTAAATGAGGCTGAGGGCCGAAAAACACCACCACTCACAGAGGCTGAAGAGATGGCCCTGAGTCAAAACAGTGGGTGATCTATTGCTGAAGGCATCTCTGAAGGAAGCTCATCTGACCCAACCACCCCCCCAGGACACAAGGGCCTACATAAGAGGTTAGTTATTCAAATTAACGATATATGTACATTCATCATTTTGCCAGTGTTAGCTCAGTGACACTCACCCATCCATCTTAGACACAACTTGGTACACTGATTTTCTTGTAGCAGTACAATTCTTTGTAATTGACTGCTGTTACTTTTTCAGATTCTTAGTTGTCCTTCAGACATCATAATCTATTTTAGGGTGACTCAGAGTTATATATTTGAGGCGGGTTTGTCGGCACGCAGAGCGTAAGTGGCTGAAAGACAAATTGCAAGTATCTTACGATATTCTTAGAGAGTCTCTATCAAATTATCAAGACGCTGTTAGAGCCGCCAGATCTTCATATTTTGCGCGAATTACATCACATAATGCACATAACCCGAGGGTATTATTTTCAACCATAGATAAGGTACTGAGTCCGTCTTTTAATATTTTCCCTACCCAGTCTAAGGATCTGTGTGAGAGTTTTTAAAAATATTTTATTGATAAAGTTGCTCTCATTCGATTGAACATTATGCCTGTAGGCAATGTTATAATCCATAAACTGAATCCTTTTCATTGCTTAAGTGAATTTAAATCTATTACATTAGCTCAGTTGGGAAAAATAATACTGCTCTTAAAACCGACTACCTCACTTAATGACGTTCTCCCGTCGCGATTGTTTAAAGAGGTTGTCGACGTTATTGGTCCCAATATACTATTGATTAGAAATAGTAGTCTATATCATGGAACTGTACCATCAGGGTTTAAGCATGCGGTTATTGAGCCAGTCTTAAAGAAAATGAGTTTGGATCCACAGGATTTGAAAAATTTTAGACCTATTTCAAAATTGCCTTTTATGAATAAGATCTTAGAGAAAGTTGTCCATAATCAACTTACAGATTTTTTGATGGGAAACAACATAATGGATATTTTTCAGTCTGGATTTAGGACCAAACATAGCACAAAATCAGCATTATTAAAGGTTACAAATGATATTTTTTTAAGTATTGACTCTGGGAAAAATGTCGCCTTAATGATGTTAGACTTAAGTGCAGCCTTTGATACTCTAGATCACACAATTTTAATAGAACGCCTCAGAGATTATGTAGGGATCAATGGCGTGGCCCAATGGCGTGGCCCTATTTGCATGACAGGACATGTTCTGTCAAAATTGGAAATCATGTCTCCACATCCGCAAATATTTCTTGGGGGGTTCCTCAGGGTTCAATCCTTGGTCCGACTTTGTTTTCGTTCTATATGTTACCCCTTGGTTCCATCTTTAAGCAACATAATATTAAATATCACTTGTATGCTGATGATTTACAGCTGTACTTTCCTTTGGAGTGTGATGGCTGTGTATCTCTCACTAATTTTTATAAGTGCTTGACTGAGGTAAAGGGATGGCTAACAAATAATTTTTTACAATTAAATGAAGATAAGACTGAGTTTATTATGTTTGGGAACAAACAGCTTGGGAATAGCCTGGCTGGAAATTGTGGACTATTGTCCAATAATATGAGTTATGTGAAGAACCTCTGAGTATTTTTCGATTCTGAAATGCGCTTTGATCGTCAAGTTAATAGCGTCGTGAAATCATCTTTTTTTCAGTTGAGAAAATTGGCTAAATTAAAACCCATCCTTTTATACAAGGATTTGGAGATTGTTCTGCATGCCTTTGTTTCAACCCGGTTGGACTATTGTAATGCTCTTTATCTAGGCATAAGTGAATCACTGGTTACTCGTCTTCAGTACGTTCTAAATGCTGCAGCGAGATTTTTAACAAATACCAGAAAACGAGATCACATAACACCTGTATTGATAACCCTTCACTGGCTACCTGTCAAATTTAGAATACAATACAAGGTATTAACGTTTGTTTTTAAAGCATTACATGATGGAGCTCCTGAATATATAAAGGACATGTTAATCCCATATCAGTCTCAACATCATCTACGTTCTTCTCAGAACATGCTTTTGGCCGTCCCACGATCTCGCTTGAGGCGTAGTGGAGATTGCGCCTTTTCTGTTGTGGCCCCTGCACTTTGGAATGAGTTGCCGCTATCTTTGAAATCCTTGCCAAGCATAGATACTTTTAAAAAGGACTTGAAGACTTACTTATTCCATAAAGCTTATGACGTTTGAATGGGTCTGAGAACTGTGAGTGATTATATGTTTGATTTAATGGTGTTATGTGTTGATGTTTTTTAGTGTGTATTCTAGAGTTATTGTAATTTCTGTGTAACTTTGGAGTTATTTATTACTCATGGACAGCACTTTGGTCCATTTTAATGGTTTTGAAAGTGCTTTATAAATAAAGTTGACTTGACTTGACTTGACTATATTTGAAAAATAGTGATGTGGCCTGCACACTGTTGTAAAAACAAAATTCAAATTAGGTGGGGCCCTTTTTTGGGTAAAGTTATAATTTAACTGTCTAATCTTCTTCATCTTCTACCAGTTACTGATGGTGTTATCAGTCTGGTGGAGCCTCCGGCCATAACAGACCTCCATGCAGTTGTAAGTTCTCTTAATACTCATAATGGGTTAGAGTAGAACACAAAAAATATATATTTTCATTACAGGAGGATGACGAAGACACCTTGTCAGCTGCCATGTAGAGGGAAGATAGAGAGAGGCCTATTGAGGTTTACACCTTAAAAATAACATTAACAGTTGATGATAGCGTTGTACCATATTCAAACTTGCACCTTCTTTTTCTCTAACAGAGCAATGCTGGAAAATTACAATGAGGAAGAGGGCCCATCCACCTCCACAGCACAACTTACCTCAGTAAGATGTTGTTCAGCATAGGCCCATGAAACTAAGCCCTGGCACTGTGACATTCTGTGTTCCTATAGCTCCCTGTGAAACAGCTGTACAAGGTGTACTTAGAGAAACATGTTTAAAATGTTAATTTAGAAATGGACCACATAAGGCTGGAACATCAGTTAAAGGTGTGTGAGGTGCCCACAGGTGGATATTTTTACTTGTTTGAACAACATAAACAATATTAACTACTGTATTGCATTTGTACCTGCAGGAAATAAAGAACACTTCATGAAAAGAAAGGCATATTGTCTTTATTTGACACTGGGAAGGTGATTGGTCAATTAGAAATGATGGTAGCATATTGTGTCTCTGACTGGGGAGGCGATTGGTCAATCAGAAATTATGCTAGCATATTGTGTCCCTGACTGGGGAGGTGATTGGTCAATCAGAAATGATGCTAGCATATTGTGTTTCTGAATGGGGAGGTGATTGGTCAATCAGAAATGATGCTAGCATATTTTGTCTCTGACTGGGGAGGCGATTGGTCAATCAGAAATGATGCTAGCATATTGTGTCTCTGACTGGGGAGGTGATTGGTCAATCAGAAATGATGCTAGCATATTGTGTCTCTGACTGGGGAGGTGATTGGTCAATCAGAAATGATGCTAGCATATTGTGTCTCTGACTGCTCTTCCATCTTGTGCGTCAGCAGGGTGGTCAGGATCGTTATCAGGATCGTTCACTGGTTGAGTAGGACATTGTTCTCCTCTAATTGTGAAAATGTTGTGGAGAATCACACATGCCACAATGTCACATACGAAGGCACTGGAACCGGGCCTTGAGCATCCCAATGGTCATCTCCACCCTGGCTCGTGTCCAGCAGTGAGCCAAGTTATAACGTTGCTGCGGGCCAGGCTCAGGATCAGGGTAAGGGGTCAGCAAATAGGGCTGGCAGGGCTACCCTCTGTCACCGACCAGGTAACCATCGAACTCTCCTATGATAATACGAGGATACAGTTTAAATTTTCAGTTGCAATAGGAGGAAACAAAATATTGATTATAATAGGATATACTGTCGCTATATATATATATATAAACTCACCACGGGCAAATCTAGTGCTCATTGGTCACTCACAAAAAATGTGTGAGTCATGCACAGACCCAGGCCACTTTGCTTCCACGTTGCTGATTATGTGGGCTGCGTCACATATGATCTTCACAGTGCAGAACAGTAATTAGCTGCAGTAGCTGTATTGTGAAGTATCTTTCATTTGTAATGCTAAAAGCTACTAGTTAGGCCTACTGTACCTGCACATTAATGCTGTGGAAAGACTTCCTATTCACATAATCTCCTTCATTTACTGAAGAAGCTGTGATAGGAATACCATAAAAGTGTACAGTAAACGTTTCAGTGCAAGAATCACATTTCTGACAGCCCGACAGACGGTTGCCTTGGAAATATGCTCAGCGTCACCGAAAAACTAAGTGCAACACAAAGAATTTGTTCCGAACTGAGATCATGTCCACGACGTGTCATATGAACGATATGAGGGCTGAGAATATTGTTCAGATGAATGATCGATTGTGCAGAAAAACAGAAACACTCAAACAGATAATCATCAGGGAACGATAAAACATCCAAGCGCGGTCTGATCACCCTCTCCCAACAGATTTCTGCAGAGTATTTGTGCTTCAATATCAACTGGCTCTTCAAGAAAAGGACATGCCATGTCTGACACCTCCTTCAGTCTGCAGGCTTCAGCTAAAGAAGAGGAGAAACTCAGGGTTAGTTGAAGAAAACCAGCCAGCGAGCAGGTTAGCTTCACGGAGTATGTTGCCATATTAATTAACTCAAGAGTTAAGCTGAACTGGCTTTGTGAAACGGAAAACCCAGAGTTTCCTTCAACTCTAAGTCAACTAAGTGTTCAAAATTAGTGCACTATATTGAGAATAGGGTGCCATTTAGGACTCATACAATGTGTCCATGAATGTCATAATTCATATCCCAACAGAGCAGAACGTTAGATAAGAGATCACCCTTGGACTGCTGTGTTATCTCTGATGTCAGTCTGCACATCATTAAGATTACCAAGTTGTGCTCCAGCCCAGTGATTGGCATGTTGTTCTCTGCTCCCAACTGGTAAGTGATCTAGAATGTTGCCTACTGAGTACAATTAAATCCAGGCTGCTCTTGAAATTGCCCCCCTGGAGGTCGAGGCCCCGGGGCCCTAAATGCGGGAGTCCGGCACTGTTTGAAGTTACTTTGAGAAGATTTGGTCAAGAAGTTTAAAGCATGCTAATATATCGGGTTAATGTACTTTTATTGGTTTTTGGTTGTGAAATGCTACTAAAGTTAGAGGATGGTGGCAGCAACAAACCCAAAGCGTGTATGATTTGATTAACCTTTTTTTCCCCCATAGACCGCTTACAAGGTAAGGAAACAAATATGTATTCTTGCACTTTGGGGTTGTTATCTTCTTAGTAATGTTCCTCACTGCTGGGTATTATTCAAATGAGCTCCACCCCCAAAGGCCAAATTTGATCAACGTTTGAGGGCGGAGCTCATTATAATAATACCCAGCAAGTGTGCTTTGCAAGTGTTCATTTTTACCTTTATATTTTGGCATTTAGCAGACGCTCTTGTCTTGAAGTTGCCACCACTATTTAAACGTAATTTCCTGTCCTAGAGATGAAATGCACATTTAAGTTCCACTTCTGAAGAATGATGAAGGCTACCTATACATATTCAGTAGCTAGCATTTCATTCCGAGGCAAGGAGCGTTTCAGCTATCAGTTTGTTCCAAGTAATAAGTATGTACTACAAAAATCTATAGGACAAGTAGTGTAAAGCTAATACAGCCATCAAGGCAGGACCAAGTCATTTCATGCATTCTGACAAATAAGAAATGCCACATTAACCCTGTCACTAGTTCCAGCAGGATGATTACAGCACCCTGCCTCAGACTGTCAGGATGTTAATTTTATTCGGCTCTCCTGTGTCCTGCTCCCAGAGATCAACCAAGTGCTATTCATCAAGCATGGTGTCACGATCGTGTGTGTACAGAGACCAAGCGCAGCCCATACATTATAGTTCGACATCGTTTTATTTAACATAAAACTAAACTTGGTCGGAACTATACAAAATAATAACAATATACATGAACTGAAGGAAAACACACTTACTCGAAAGATGACCCACACACAGGTGTGGGATAAGGCAACTTAAATAGAATCCCCAATCAGAGACAACATCTCGCAGCTGTCTCTAATTGGGGATTCAACACAAAATGCAAACACATAGATCTAGAAACCTAGATCCTGTCAGGCTCTGACCATGGCCAACTAGGTGAGCAAAAGGCCTCCCTATGGCCAGAGCCTGACACATGGGTTGATTCATTCACCTATATCGGGAGAACCATCCTACTGCAGTTTGAATTAGCCTTGCTGTCACTATTTAGACATTGAGACCACATACAGTATGCATTTGCCTATTATATTTTCTTGTGGGTTTTGTCTTATACAGTCTAGTGCATTTTAGAGTTGAAGAACACCAAATACAGATACACTGTTTGAGAATTGTGAACGCTAAAGCTTACAAAAATATAATTTTACTATTGTAACATGCAGTGGTGAGAATTATATTGTCCCTGTCAAGAGCCCAGGCTTTTGCCATAGATGGTAGAGTTCTGGGCCCGTATCCCTAAAGATTCTGAGAATCCTCTCAGAGAGCTCCTAACTTAACCTAAACATTCCTTGCCAGGAGTTTTAGCTTAGAAGTGATTCCAGAACATTTTCAGTGAACTCTGAGCAAGGAATGGATGGAAAATCCTATCTTAGTGAGGAGGTGTGGTTGACCCCGTTGCTAGGTATGAGTCATCATTTCAAAAGCCGTGATTGGTTGATCCTACAAGTTTGATGAAAATGAAGTTTTGGTGATAATGAGCAAAGGATGTACCCTCAAATCAATAAACATAATTATACACTCTAATCTTATGCAGACTGTAATTGTAAATAATATTTCACATTCAAGAAAATATCTGGAAAATGAATAGTAAGCTGTAGGGGTTATAGCCTAACATTAATACCATCACAAGTTCTCAAATGACATGGGGCTACAGCTTGCCTGAAATGTAAATTTGTGAAGTTTGCCCTGTAAGGCAGTCCACTCTGGGCTAGGTTCCCCTGTGGAATGTGAATATCTTCTTCACCACCATCCTCATCGTTGTCTTCATCCTCATCCTCATCGCCATCCTCCAGAGGTTCTGCAATCTGTCTAACCTTGCAAATATTGTGTAATATTGCACAGGCTATGATGACTTTGCTGACTTTTTCAGGCCTCAGCCGCACCTCTCCGTGGAGAACATGAAAGCGCCTCTTAAGCTGGCCTATGCCACGCTCCACCACCGCTCTTGTTGTCTTGTGGGCCCTACAATAGAATACAGACCTTTAATTATTTAATGGAAATATTGCACTACTTGGATGCTCTAACATATTGCTTGCATTTCATTTCCATGATTTTTGTATTGTTTGGCTTACCTGTTATAGTTTAGTTGGGGCCCTTGGCGTGGCTGGAGGTAAGGTGTAAGGAGCCATGGTTTGCATGGGTAGCCACTGTCCCCTAACAAGTGGCAATTAGCTGGCACATAGCGTCTCTCAAAAAGCTGTCTGATGCCACTCTCGGAGAGCACTCTCGCATCATGTGTGGAGCCTGGCCATTTAGCCACAATGTCCAAAATCTTACAGGCCGCATTGAACACTATTTGCACATTGATGCTGTGGAAATTCTTCCTGTTAACAAAGACAGCCTCGTCCTCTGATGGCGCAATTATTCTCACATGTGTTCCATCAATTACACCCACAACACCAGGGAATCCTGCAATGTCCATAAATGCCCTTTTATGTGTGTGTAAAGTGCGGGCATCCAGCGGGAATGAAACAAATTGTGTCACAATATTAGGTTGTGACAAAGCTGTCAGTGTTTGGGTGATGACTCTGCTGACGGAGGATTGGGACAGACCCAAGTCATCACTGCTGCATTGTTGTATTTTCCCTGTTGCCAAATACCTCAGGGTTGTGATTACTTTCTTCTCCGGTGTAATAGCGTTGTGGCGTCGAGTTGGTGAAGTAATTGCATCTCTAAGGAGATCCACCACAAACATGATTCCTGCACGATCCAATCTGTAGCGTCTCAATAATTCCCTGTCATCCAGTGTTTGCAGGACATCTCTCCTGCCTCCTCTGTTGGCCATTTTGTGCAGCAGCTTAGTGGAACTCCTAAGCCACTAAAAGTCCTCTTCCCTGCTCTTAGCAGATCTCGCCTTAGGAGCCCTTTTAAGCGCTAGGAATCTTGAGGAAATTCTTTTAGGGGAAATTCTAAGAAAACGTCATGACTCTGAGAATTTTCTTAGAATTTGGCCGCTAGGAGCCACTTTTTGCACAAAAAGTCTTTAGGGATACGGGCCCTGGTCTCTGGACCACACAAGCTTTATATTGCATTCTGATTAGGCACTTTGCAAGTGCTAAATTCTCAGTGTTAAGGTTAAAAGTATTGTGAGTGTTAAATCTGAGTGTTGATTCTATTGGGATTAACATCAGTGGTTTTGAAATTGACACCACATGCGGTGAATAAATTAAATGTTATTTGAATCACAGTGCAATCAACACTGTGTGGTGTTGTTACTCGACTGTGTTGAGTTCATTCACTCCTTCAGAGTGAAAAAGACTCATTATTATTCTTCCCAATATGCTTTGTTGCAGGTATATTTTTTTGAAAAATTTGTTTTAATATATATGTAACTGCATGCACATTGATTGGTTAATTGATCTTATACTATACAAAGATAAATAACATTTTTCTAAACTAATCCAATCTGTAAGGGGTTGGATTTATTGCACCCATTACTCAAATGGTTATTTCAGTTAGGTAGTCTTATTTGTCAAGTCCTTCACCAAAGCAGATATTCTGAATGCAGGTTGTGACTTACATCACAAGACACATGTCAAACGGGAGATGTATAAAAACAGATGAAATTTCAATGTTGTTTGAGTTGCTTTGTGTATCAACAAATTTGCTTGAGATTATTTTAGTGCTCGCTGTAGTTTCTTGACATAGGCGTTTTAAAGTCAAAGCGAGCTCATGAATATAAGCTCAAATAGGATTCCCTCAACATTGCTCTGATGTTCAAAAGCTTTCAGGTCAAAATTCCGTAATGTGAAACTTTTAATTGCATATATTTGAAAATGTCTACATTGGTCAAACCAAAATTGCTTTTTAATTCTGTCATGGAAATAATTGTATTTCCTATTACCAGGTCATTTACAGTTTCTATGCCTTTAGTTTTCCATGTGGGCCAATTTATATGTGAATTCTGAAAAGCTATCCAAGGATTGTTCCATAAGGGTGTGGTTTTAGGGAGTGATATTGGTTCTTGTAGAATCCGTTAAATGTTCTTCCATACTGTTAGAGTGTTCTTAACTATGAAGTTGTTAATGTTCTTAGCTTTATCCTTTGAAAATAGACATGTGAAAAGATTCTGGGAATGTGCATGCACATCTTCAATATGTACCAATTGTTCCTCTTTAGTGCATTTAACAATATGTCGCAAATAAAAGCCTTGGGTAGCGAGTTAATACAATTCCAAGCCAGGAAGGTTCAAATCCCTCTCACGTTCCTTTTTATTCCAAGAGTTTTATTTGCCCATATAAAGTCTCTTATGACTGATACTTTTTTAAAGAATGTATTCGGAGGGGTAATTGGTATTACTGAAAATAAATATAAAACCTTTGGAGCTATGTCATTCTAAAAAGGTTATTCTACCTGTAGCATTTCTGGGAAGATTGCTCAATTTAATTAGAGCTGCTTTCATTTTGTTGAGTAAAGGGATAAAGTTCTTTATATATTTGTTGTTTGTTGTTACTTATTAAGCATCCTAAGCATTTAATGTTTTTTTGTGGTCCACTTAAAAGATTGCTGTAAATCATGAGTTACTATTTTTCTTTTTCCTATTATCATTTACCAGTTATCTGTTTTTATTATCAGTTTTTCCACGTGTATTTAAATTCTGGAGATTTAACAAGGGGGACATTGAGTGTTCAATATTTGTCAGGTACATCAGGAGATCGTCTGCAAATAAGTTTAGTTTATACTCATGTTTACCAATACCAATACCTGTTACGTTAACGTTGGGTCCTGTCTAATTATTTCTGCAAGTGGTTCAATTGCCAGTGCGAACAGGAGGGGGGAGAGAGGGCATCCCTGTCTTGTGCCCCTTTCTGAAGCAAATTCATCTAGTAATTTATTATCTGTGTATATTTTAGCTTTATGATATTTAGATAATATTTGTATTTAAAAAACAGCATCAACTCTAATAAAATTTGCAACACCCATGGAGTTAGGGACCATCACTCTAGGGGTGTTAGTTTGCAAACAACAGTTTAACACTTTCGATGGGTCACATATAATGTAAGATGTGCCCTCCACAGCATTTGATATACAGTATTCAGACCCCTTGACTTTATCCACATTGTTAGGTTACAGCCTTATTTTATTTTCTTCTCATCAATCTACACATAATACCCCATATTGATCAAGCAAAAACAGGTTTGTAGAAATGTTTGCTAATTTATAAAAAAACATATATATAACATTTACATAAGTATTCAGATCCTTTACTTAGTACTTTGTTTAAGCACCTTTGGCAGCAATTAAAGCCTTGAGTCTTCTTGGATATGACACTACACGCTTGGCACAACTGTATTTCGGGAGTTTCTCCTATTCTTCTCTGCAGATCCTCTCAAGCTCTGGTAGGTTGGATAGGGAGCGTTGCTGCACAGCTATTTTCACGTCTCTCCAGAGATGTTCGATCGGATTCAAGTCCGGGCTCTGGCTGGGCCACTCAAGGACATCCTGCATTGTCTTGGCTTAGGGTGGTTGTTCTGTTGGAAGGTGAACATTCACCCCAGTCTGAGGTCCTGAGCACTCTGGAGAAGGTTTTCATCAATGATCTCTTTGTACTTTGCTCCGTTTATCGTTGCCTCGATCTTGACTAGTCTCCCAGTCCCTGCCGCTGAAAAACACCCCCACAGCAGGATGCTGCAACCACCATGCTTCACCGTAGGGATGGTGTCAGGTTCCCTCCAGACGTGATGTTTGGCATTCAGGCCAAAGAGTTGAATCTTGTTTCTCATGGTCTGAGAGTCTTTAGATGCCTTTGGCAAACTCCAAGCAGACTGTCATGTGCCTTTTACTTAAAGGCGTGATTGGTGTAGTGCTGCAGAGATGGTTGTCCTTCTGGAAGATTCTCCCATCTCCACAGAGTGTCACACCCTGATCTGTTTCACCTGTCTTTGTGATTGTCTCCACTCCCCTCCAGGTGTCACCCATCTTCCTCATTATCCCCTGTGTATTTATACCTGTGTTATCTGTTTGTCTGCTGCCAGTTCATTTTGTTTTGTCAAGCCTACCAGTGTTTTCCCTTTTGCTCCTGCCTCTCTATAGTTCCTGTTTTCTAGTTTTACCAGTTTTGACCATGCTACCTGCCCTGACCCTGAGCCTGCCTTGTACCTTTGCCCCACTACTCTGGATTACCAAACTCTGCTTACCCCGTCCCTGAGCCTGCCTGTCGTCCTGTACCTTTGCTCCGTCTATCTGGATTACTGACCCCTGCCTGCCCCTAATCTGTCTTTTGCCTGCCCCTGTTGGTTTAATAAGCTGTTGTTACTCCGACGTTGTCTGCACCTGGGTCTTACCTGTAACGTCTGATACAGAGGAACTCTAGAGCTCTGTCAGAGTGACCAAAAGGTTCTTGGTCACCTCCCTGGCTTAGGCTCTTCTCCCCCGATTGCTCCACTTGGCCTGGCGGCCAGCTCTAGGAAGAGTCTTGGTGGTTCCAAACTTCTTCCATTGAAGAATGATGGAGGTCACTGTGTTCTTGGGGACCTTCAATGCTGCAGAAATGTTTTGGTACCCTTCGCCAGATCTGTGCCTCGACTCAATCCTGTCTCAGAGCTCTACGGACAATTCATTCAACCTCATTGCTTGGTTTTTGCTCTGACACGCACTGTTAACTGTGGGACCTTATATAGACAGGTGTGCCTTTCCAAATCATGTCCAATCAATTCCACAGGTGGACTCCAATCAAGCTGTAGAAACATCTCAAGGATGATCAATGAAAACAGGATGCACTTGAGTCTCATAGCAAAGGGTCTGAATTCTTATGTAAATAAGTATAATTTTGGGGGGGAATTAGTGGGACTATCATTTGTTTTTCAACAGGACAATGACCCAACACACCTCCAGGCTGTGCAAGGGCTATTTTACTAAGAAGAAGAGTGATGGAGTGCTGCATCCGCCAACCTGGCCTCCACAATCCCCCAACCTCAACCAAATTGAGATGGTTTGGGATGAGTCGGACCGCAGAGTGAAGGAAAAGCAGCCAACAAGTGCTCAGCATATGTGGGAACTCCTTCAAAACTGTTGGAAAAGCATTCCAGGTGAAGTTGGCTAAGAGAATGCCAAGAGTGTGCAAAGCTGTCATCAAGGCGAAAGGTGGCTATTTGAAGAATATCAAACATATAATATATTGTATTATATGTTTTGCATGTTATTCTGGCATTAATATGTGTCACATACCAGTTTGCAAACAATGTAAAAAATAAAGAAAACATCATTGAATTAATAAAGCCACATACAAACATGCTCTCTTTTTTGCTTTCTTGAGTAAGGCAGCTCCAAAATGCAGGTGTTTCAGCATAGCTCAGTGATTTCTGTGGTGGTGGGGCAGCCAGTGGAAAATACGGAGCGTGCTGGCTCAGTGTTCTGACACTCAATGTTCTGACACTACGTCACAGCCAAATCTAAGGGTAGAGCTTGAATATTCAAGCCCCTTGGGTGCTGCCATAGAGTTACATTAGAAGTTCCCATCCAACAAGGCTCAAGGTCAAAATCATTTTTAATCCTTGTCATATGAAGAGAAATAATGAAGAGAAATTATAGATAAAACATATCGGTGCTCATCAGCAATTGGACATAAACATTACACAACAAGTTGGAAATCGTAAATTCAACAATGAGTGGTTTGAAAGGAATTAGTGGCTAACTGCAAGGATTGCAAAGCAATCACTAGCCTGATATTCAGTGGAGTGACTGTGTGGTCCCAAGACTGGGTTTAAGGGTCTCTTTTCCAAGCTTAAAATTATAAACGTTCAACATTGGCCATGCAGTCAATCCAGCATGATTTGTGCCGAGCTCAAAACAACTGTTAACTTGTAACTGGGAAATCTGACTTCAGTGAGTTCAAGACAACTGGGAACTCTGGGAAAAAAACTAGCTCCGACTGGAAAAATACGTTTTGAACAGTCATCCAACTTGGAATTGTAAGTCGGGAACTCTGGCCTCTTTTTAGAGCTACAACCTGAAGATCACTGACATCATCATTATTCAACATTGGGTTTTTTTCCGAGTTTCCAGTTGTCTTGAAAGCACCGTAAATCCAGAGAATGACAGACTTTGATGACAAAGTTTGATGACAAAATTTGTCCACGAAGGACCGCCGCGCCACCTTCCTGTTCAGGAGTCCAAAAATGTACTATATGCTGCTGCATAAATTATGTAATATGCCAAGGGTATGTATACAGTAGCTAAGAAAGCAATACTAAGTGTATGTTGTGTATTAAGCTGTTAGTAGCCCATGTGCATCACCCTAATAATTTTCTATATTTTCACCTCTTAATTTTAGCTACTGTTCTGACTTGGTGGTGCACATGTAGCCTATAGCCTGTTTTAGAGAAATGTAATCATCCAATATTGTAAGATTTCATTGTCTGCTTATATGCCCCCTTTATTCATCCTATGGTTATGACTTGGTGTACAGGCTTGCCTAGTTAAATAAAGGTTAAATAAAATAAAATAAAATAAAATAATAATCTGCTTGTCATCCCCTTATGCCATAGTTTGTACATCTTAATTGTCAGTAGAAACCACATTTATTTAAGCAAGTCAGCCATATCAGCTATGTTTTTTAAAAGGCAGTATGAGGGTGAATAAACTGTTTCGCTGCCAGACAAGGCTCCGCTGATAGCCAGGTGTAGCAGTGGTAAGGTGTTGGGACTGCTGTTGGGACTCTGCTGTTAGGACAGATTTATGTAAAACGATGACTAAACGATGACATATTGACTTAAATCGTTGTGCAAGATCATGGTTAAGCTCTGGACTTAACCTCGAAAAAGTGGATTTCTACTGGTGTTGGTTTTTAAAATAAGGTTGATAGAAAAACAAAAAACATTTCACAGTCATATGAAGCAAAACGTTTTTTGGAACCTTTACTGAGAATGTTGTGTAGTTAAGGATACATTGGGGTCTTCAAGGTATTTTGTATATTTAACAGACCAAAAGGACTTGGCAAAATGCTCAATCAGTAAGGGTTTAAGAGTTGTTATCACTCTAATCTGTTCCCTATACAAATTAAATTGGTAGGGAACTACTACCACATATCAGTTCAATTGGTACGGTATTCTCACTAACAGGTGCAAAAAATATAGCTCCTTACAAGGCAGGCCTCGAAATATGTTAATGAGACAGAGATTCTTCCCCTTCCACAACATTTTTCCACAATGCACCATCATTTACAGAATGCTGCAGTAAATATAGAGAAAAACAGCAATACAGTACTTTATTGTTAAATTGTATTGTTATACAATTACAGCAATTGCTAACAGTGAATATGTCATTATATATTACAGCATACTAATTAAAATGTTGTGTTTTATATCACTTGTACTTGAAGAGGCCCTAACAAAGCCTTCTAAACTGGCAGTGACTACAGGGCGAAACAAATCAAAAGGACATGGCTAAACCATTAAGGTTTGAGACTTTGAGACTTGCTGCCACTCTGATTTGTCCCCTACAAACATTCAATTGTTAGGGAACTGTTATCACATATCAGTTAAATTGGTACAGCACTCTAAGTGAAAAAATATTGGCTCTTACAAGGCACACCTCAACATATGTTAATGAGCCAGAAACAACAATACCATGCACCCACTAGTGTTCAAAATGTTTTTGGCGCTCCAAAAATACAGTATGGTACTGTATTCTGTGAGGTGGTACTTATTTACACTAAATTACTGGCAGCGCAGTAGCCAGTAAATTACTGTCAATTTACAGGAAAAAAAGCAGTACAGTACTGTAGTCTGAGGCAGTTAGCTTAGTGGTTAAAGAGCGATGGCACCAGTAACCGAAAGGTCACTGGTTCTAATCGCCGACCAGGGGAAAAACATGTTGTTGTGGCCTTGAGCAAGGCACTTAACCCTAATTGCTCCTATACGTCACTCTGGATAAGAGCGTATGCTAAATCAGGCATTCCCAAACTTTTTTACTCAGGCCCCCTTCCAGCATTGGGGAACATCTCGGGCTACTGAGTGGCGCAGTGGTCTAAGGCACTGCATCTCAGTGCAAGAGGTATCACTACAGTCCCTGGTTTGAATCCAGGCTGTATCACACCCGGCTGTGATTGGGAGTCCCATGGGGGGGGCGCACAATTGGCCCAGGTTTGGTCGTGGTAGGCCGTTATTGTAAATAAGAATTTGTTCTTAACTGACTTGCCTGGTTAAATAAAAAAATAGCTGTCTAAGGTATGCAATGACTGACATGATGAGGACAACTGATTATGCACTACACAATTTCGAAATTGTGTCTTATACATTCTACTATTACAACTTTCAAGAGTAATTTGAGTTCCTTAAAAAATATGATAATAATACAACTTTTTGTTTGTTTGTTTGCAAACCACTGTGCTAAATGACTAGAATAAAACATTTGCTGAATTACAGTAAATTACTGGTAGCACAGTAGCCAGTAAATTACTGTAGATTTACAGGACAAGGTATTTAGATTTCCAAAATACTGTATAGTACTGTATTCTGTGGGTACATCATTCTCACTAACCGGTGCAGCAAATATAACCTCTTACATGGCACGGTTCAAAATATGTTAAATAGCTAGAGATTCTTTCCCCGCCCACAACAATTTCCCACAACGCACCATAATTCACAGTATGCTGCTGTAAATATACAGCAAAACAGGTAATATTTAATGTAAAATGTATTACTAATTGTATTGTATTAATTGCAATTGTTGTGATTTTACAGCAGTGTAGCGGAATGCCATTGAGTCCCCATAATGCATTGTTCTTTACAGTATTGTACTGTAATATAGAATTATATAGCTAACTGTATATGTTTTGCAGTAAATTTACAGCAATTTGTTACAGTGTATCTTTCTACCTTCCAACCTACCTGCTTACCTACCTATTTACCTGCCTACCTATCTGTCTACCTACCTGGTTGCCTACCTATCTGTCTACATGCCTGCCTACCTACAGCACCTACAGTGGGGAGAACAAGTATTTGATACACTGCCAATTTTGCAGGTTTTCCCACTTAAAAAGCATGTAGAAGTCTGTAATTTTTATCATAGGTACACTTCAACTGTGAGTGACGGAATCTAAAACAAAAATCCAGAAAATCACATTGTATGATTTTTAAGCAATTAATTAGCATTTTATTGCATGACATAAGTATTTGATACATCAGAAAAGCAGAACTTAATATTTGGTACAGAAACCTTTGTTTGCAATTACAGAGATCATACGTTTCCTGTAGTTCTTGACCAGGTTTGCACACACTGCAGCAGGGATTTTGGCACACTCCTCCATACAGATCCTTCAGGTTTCGGGGCTGTCGCTGGGCAATACGGACTTTCAGCTCCCTCCAAAGATTTTCTATTGGGTTCAGGTCTGGAGACTGGCTAGGCCACTCCAGGACCTTGAGATGCTTCTTACGGAGCCACTCCTTAGTTGCCCTGGCTGTGTGTTTCGGGTCGTTGTCATGCTGGAAGACCCAGCCATGACCCATCTTCATTGCTCTTACTGAGGGAAGGAGGTTGTTGGCCAAGATCTCGCGATACATGGCCCCATCCATCCTCCCCTCAATACGGTGCAGTCGTCCTGTCCCCTTTGCAGAAAAGCATCCCCAAAGAATGATGTTTCCACCTCCATGCTTCACGGTTGGGATGGTGTTCTTGGGGTTGTACTCATCCTTCTTCTTCCTCCAAACACGGCGAGTGGAGTTTAGACCAAAAAGCTCTATTTTTGTCTCATCAGACCACATGACCTTCTCCCATTCCTCCTCTGGATCATCCAGATGGTCATTAGCAAACTTCAGACGGGCCTGGACATGCGCTGGCTTGAGCAGGGGGACCTTGCGTGCGCTGCAGGATTTTAATCCATGACGGTGTAGTGTGTTACTAATGGTTTTCTTTGAGACTGTGGTCCCAGCTCTCTTCAGGTCATTGACCAGGTCCTGCCGTGTAGTTCTGGGCTGATCCCTCACCTTTCTCATGATCATTGATGCCCCACCAGGTGAGATCTTGCATGGTGCCCCAGACCGAGGGAGATTGACCGTCATCTTGAACTTCTTCCATTTTCTAATAATTGCGCCAACAGTTGTTGCCTTCTCACCAAGCTGCTTGCCTATTGTCCTGTAGCCCATCCCAGCCTTATGCAGGTCTACAATTTTATCCCTGATGTCCTTGCACAGCTCTCTGGCCTTGGCCATTGTGGAGAGGTTGGAGTCTGTTTGATTGAGTGTGTGGACAGGTGTCTTTTATACAGGTAACGAGTTCAAACAGGTGCAGTTAATACAGGTAATGAGTGGAGAACAGGAGGGCTTCTTAAAGAAAAACTAACAGGTCTGTGAGAGCCGGAATTCTTACTGGTTGGTAGGTGATCAAATACTTATGTCATGCAATAAAATGCAAATTAATTATTTAAAAATCATACAATGTGATTTTCTGGATTTTTGTTTTAGATTCCGTCTCTCACAGTTGAAGTGTACCTATGATAAAAATTACAGACCTCTACATGCTTTGTAAGTAGGAAAACCTGCAAAATCGGCAGTGTATCAAATACTTGTTCTCCCCACTGTACGTACTTACTTCACAGGAATTCCTCCAAGAAGGTCTTCACTAGACTGGCTGTGGTAGGAGTGCCAGTAAGTCAGAACAGGGTTTTATTGCACCGCCACTATGGAGCAAAGTCCAAAGTCCACTATGGAGCACAGTCCAATAGTGGGTCCTTAGACAGACAGCAGAGGTCCTGCTCTGGCTGCCTGCCTCTCTGTCTCTCTCTGTCTGTCCGTCTTTCTGAGCTCCTGCTCCCTCCAGTTATGAGAAATTAGTTAGGGTGAGTAGGCTATGCCCTCTTCCTCCTCTTCCAAAATGAACGTACCCCAGGGCCAGGCCCTACACCAGGCCCAGCCTCTGGATCTGTTGTCTTCGGAGGGATCGTCAACATGTGAGTACTGCTACTGAGCTGGACTTGTACTCTTGCTGGTACTGTTACTGGTACTGTTATAATGGTTGCTGTTACTGACCTGGACTATATATTTTTCTGTTACTGTTACTGTTCTAGCTTTGGCTAACATTAGGTTTAATATATAGCTACAAGCTACTAGGTGCCTCTCAGAATGTTTTATTTGTGACACTAAAGGTGTGATCATATAACCTGATTTTATTTCCCAAACTCGGTCCTGGGGACCCCAAGGGGTGCACATTTAGTGTTTTCCCCTAGCACTACACAGATGATTCAAGTAATCAAAACTTGAAAATGTGCACCCCTTTGGGTCCCCAGGACCGGGTTTGGGAAATGCTGGTCCAGCCTGTTTGGGCCTTGGCCAACTCCTCTCTCTGTTCATTCATTGTCAAGACAAACATGTATGGCATTACAAGGAAAGAGGAGTTGGATACAGCTATACAGTGTGGAACCAGGCTAGTGATCACAGTACTTTGAAACATCAGTTGGTTGAAGGAAGAGGGAACTTTATTAAGTAACTTGATCCATTGCCAAACATGCTTTCTTATAGTCCAAATCTGTGGATGTGTATACTGAAGATATCATTCTAAACCATAACAATAACTAATCCTCTGGGTTCATTCACTAAAAACATGGTCGATATGAATTATGTAAGTGTCATGACAAAACAATTTATAGTTTTAGCCTATCAATCTGAGTGATAAGAACACTGTACTGTACATGTAACACGATGTCTGTTCAGAGGCCGCCACCTCTCATCTACTGAACAATAAACCAGGGCCTGAGTTCATAAAGTGTCTCATAGTAGGAGTGCTGCATTTTAAATCATAATGAAAAACAAGGGGGACCTGCACTCCTACTCTGAGATGTTTTGTGAATTCGGACTCAGATCGATTAACAAGTATAAGACTACTAACTTAAGCCTAGATTCAATCCGGACCACAGAAGATCTGCATTATAGCGTGATTGGCGTTTAAAGGTAATTTCCGATTGAGCCAACCGACTTATGTAGTGTTTACCGTGATGCTGTCTCCACGAACACGGAAGAAGAGTAGCTGCTACATGTGAAACAGCTAATGGGAAATCCTAAACAGCTAAACCTTCCCCTCTCTCACTCCCCAGCTCAGGAGCTGAAGACAGAGCCAGAGACCAGGCCAGATCAGGCGGAGGGCTGTCCAGTCTGTGGAGACAAAGTGTCTGGCTACCACTATGGACTGCTCACCTGTGAGAGCTGCAAGGTACTGTAGGCTCAGCGTGATCGATGACACACTTGTTTTCAATGACACACTTGTTTCAAATAGTATTGGGACGATTTTGTTAACTATTACATTGAGCCTGCCTGGAGTGGCAGATGGGATGTTGGGACTTATTACAGAGTCAAGAGCCGCTACATGAAACCAATACTATTTGGTCTGCTGTATCGTAGATCTGAGGCACACATTCAGCATCCTAGCATCAGCTTGATTGAGCTCTCTCTGTCTCTCTCCACACACCCCTGTCTCCCTGTCTCTCTCTGCTCCCTCTCCCTCTCTATCTGCAGGGTTTCTTCAAGCGTTCGGTGCAGAACAACAAGCGTTACACCTGTACAGAGAGACAGAGCTGTCCCATGAACCCCTCCCAGAGAAAGCGTTGCCCCTACTGCCGCTTCCAGAAGTGCCTGGCCGTGGGCATGAAGAGAGAGGGTACGGCACACACAAACACACACACACACACTCACATGCGCGTGCACACACACACTCAAACACATGCATACACACACCCGTGTGCATACATAACAATCATTGTGGGTCCTCAAAACATTCCTTGAGATCCAGCACAAGGACAGACCTGTGGGACTCAGAACCATGTAAAACAGAGACAGACAACTGGTGGGCCCCTTTTGAAGGCCCTCTGATCGACCCCCACTTCTTTCACAAGAAATTCCATAATTTGGTGTTTTGTTGATGGTGGTGGAAAACACTGTCTTAAGCACCGCGCCAGAATCTCCCATAAGTGTTCAGTTGGGTTGGGATCTAGTCACTGGGACGGCCATGGCATATGTTTTACATTGTTTTCATGCTCATCAAACCATTCAGTGACCACTCGTGGCCTGTGGATGGGGCATTGTCATCCTATGGGGGCATAGCCATGGTAGCCAAAGTAATGGCCAAAATATTGGCCTGCCAGCATTATTATATATGACCCTAAGCATGATGGGATTTTAATTGCTTTATTAATTAATTCAGGAACCACACCTGTGTGAAAGCACCTGCTTTCAATATACTTTGTATCCCTCATGTACTGAAGTGTTATTTTGGCAATTACCTGTATGTAGTAAATGGCTCTGGTGTACCTGTGGAAATCTCCTCTGTGCTCTGGTGTATCTGTGGAAATCTCCTCTGTGCTCTGGTGTATCTGTGGAAATCTCCTCTGTGCTCGCTTGCACAATGCCTTACCCCTCCTTCCATTGACACCGTTCCATGTTCTGTTCTCTCATATGACTTATCTGTGGACTCATAAAGCAGAACTGACACAGATACTGTACACAAAAACATGCTGACATCAGACCTGGGATCAAGTAGTATTGGTTTGTCTTTTCAAATACTTTTGCTGAGTTCGATTGAGCTTACCTGGCAGTGCTGGCACAATGGGAGTTGGAATCATTAGAATAGTCCCTGAACAAATGCAAACCCAGCCCAATGCGCCCTCCTGGCAGGATTGTTACTCCTGTTACTCTCCATTTGTTATAGCGTCAATCCACTCATATGTAACTTTGTCTTCTTCGTTTAAATATAGTTTCAATGTACTCATGTTACTCTCTCTTCATTATAGTGTCAGTATACGCACACCTGTACTGTATGTTCCTCTCTGGTCCTACAGCAGTAAGGGCAGACCGAATGAGAGGTGGCCGGAACAAGTTTGGCCCTCTGTATCGACGAGACAGGCAGATGAAACAGCAGAGAGGGCTCTACCACCACCAGCAGCACAACACCACCCCCTACAGGATCAAACTGGAAAGTGCACAAACACACCAGCCTTCCGTTTCAAACAACACTCATCTGATGTCCAGTCACACATCGGCACCCCTGCCCTCTGACAATTTCCACCAATCGCAGGCCTACCCCTACAATATGGGCCATTTGGAGCTCCCCCCCATGCTTCTGGACTGCACCATGAACTGGGACCGGGGGGCTCTAGCTCCTCCCCCGTCCCTGGCTTACCCTGGACTGTACCACGGTTCCTTACATGGAGGGGGATCAGCATACCCCCAGGAGAAAAGTAAGATAATGCCAACCCCGCCCACACCTAACGGGTTACTCACCCCACTCACCACGCCCACAACCACCCCAAGCTCCACTCCAAGCTCAACCCCAACCCCGACCTTAACCTCAAAGTTGACTACTCCCACACCTAGCTTCCTGGCCCAGCTTCTGGAGGGTGAGCCGGATGAGAGCCAGCTGTGTGCCAAGGTGCTGGCCAGCCTGCAGAGAGAGCAGGGAAGCCGCGGGAAACACGACCGCCTCAACACCTTCAGTATCATGTGTAAAATGGCCGACCAGACTCTGTTCGGGCTTGTGGAATGGGCCAGGAACAGTGTTCTCTTCAAGGAGCTCAAGGTCATATACACATACACAAACAATTTTCAATTCACTTCCTGAATCGACTGCATTGAGAGGTGAACTGACCTGTGTCTGGTCCTGGTGGTGGCTCCTTTAGGTGGAGGACCAGATGGTGCTGCTGCAGAGCTGTTGGAGTGAGCTGCTGGTGCTGGATCACCTGTGTCGACAGGTGGCCTACAGCAGAGAAGGCTGCATCTATCTGGTCACAGGACAACAGGTAGCTAACACCTCCAATCACTGTCCTCCTCCTCCTCCTTCTCCTCCTCGTGGTCGTCCTTGTACTTGTCCTCATGCTCGTCCTCTTCCTCACCCTTTCCTCCTCACACTTTCCATCTCCACCTCCTCCTCGATCAGCTCATACTATAATGTATTGCCTGAATAACACTATAGGGTCGAAAGTCCAGACTAATTTGAACAGTCTGAATGTCCTGTGTGGTCTGAATAGTGTGAGAGGAAGACACCACTCTCTCAGTATTTTACCTAGTTACTTTCATTTGTAGCTTTGGCAAATATGTGTGTGTGTGTTTTCTATCCTAGCTCCCTCCTCTCCCTGTTGGCTTTACAGACTCTCCACAGCCCTTGGCTGCAACCCGTCTAATTTAGTGTACCCTGCGCACACAACCCATGAGGAATTCCTGGTCTCTGGCAACATTTGGAACTGCTGATCAGTGGTCAAGAACGCAGAGTTCATCTCAGCCTATGCTGCCCTTCAGTCCCTTGACTTTTTGGCCCTGATGGAGACATGAATCACCCAGAGAACACTGCTACTTTGCTATCTCTCTCCCACTACTCTCTCCTCTTCTGTCCTCATCTCTCCCTTCGGCTAAATCCTTCTCCCTCCTGTCTCCTGATTTTGCCTCTTCAACCCTACTCTCCTCCATTTCCGCATCCTATGACTCGCACTGTCCCTTTTCCTCCCGGTTGGCTCGGCACTCCATTCCTGCTCCATGGTTGAGTGACTCATTGCGAGCTTACAGAATAGGGCTGTGGGCAGCTGAGCGGAAATGGCTTCCACTCCCTCCTCTCTACCTCTTCCTTTCTATCCGCTACTAAAGCCAATTTCTATCACTCTTAATTTCAAGCTTCTGCCTCTAACCCTAGGAAACTATTTTCCACCCTAGGAAACTCTCCTCCCTACTTAATCTTCCACCCCCTCCATTCTCCCGCTCTGCAGACGACTCTGTCAACCACTTTGAAAAGAAGGTTGAAGACATCCGCTCTTGGTATCCCTTCTTTCTTTACTTTCCAAAACACTTGAGGGTGCCGTCTCTGACCAACTCTCTCGCTATCTCTCTCAGAATGATCTTCTTGAACCTAACCAGTCAGGCTTCAAAATGGGTCACTCAACAGAGACTGCTCTTCTCTGTGTCACGAGGCTCTCTACATTGTCAAAGCTAAATCTCTATCCTCTGTTCTCATCCTACTCGATGTATCCACTACGTTTGACACCGTGAACCATCATATCCTCCTCTCCACCCTCTCAGGGCTGGCCGTCTCAGGCTCTGCACACTCTTGGATTGCATCCTACCTGGCAGGCCGCTTCTACCAGGTGATGTGGAGAGGATCTGTGTCTGCACCACTTACTCTCACGTCTGGTGTCCCCCAGGGCTCGGTTCTAGGCCCTCTCCTCTTCTCTCTATACACCAAGTCACTCAGCTCCATCATATCCTTGCATGGTCTCTCCTATATTTGCTAGGCGGAAGACACTAAACTACTTTACTCCTTCCCCCTTCTGACACCCAGGTGGCAACAACCATCTCTGTGTGCCTGGGTGATATCTCAGTTTGGATGTTGGGCCACCACCCCAAGCTCAACAACTCCACGGTGTCCCCCTCCCAGAGTGCAAAGGACCGTAGCATGACCTTGGACAACACCCTGTCGTTCTCTGGAAACATCAAGGCAGTAACTCGCTCCAACAGGTTCATGCTCTACAACATCCGTAGTGTACAGCCCTACCTCACACAAGAAGCGACGCAGGTCCTAATCAAGGGACTTGATTTGGACTACTGCAACTCGCAATTGGCTGGGCTCCTCGCTTGTGCTATAAAACCCCTGCAACTTATCCAGAACGCTGAAGCCAGCCTGATGTTGACCATTTCCAAGTTCTCCCATGTCACCCCACTCCTTCCGCACACTCCAATGGCTTCCAGTCGAAGCTCGCATCCACTACTAGACCCCCCACAAAAAAAAATTGTGCCTTTCGTGAACTAACACTCGCACTTTACTTACATTTTCTTTCTTACCAGCTCTGACTTTGCT
Source organism: Thymallus thymallus (assembly GCA_023634145.1). Taxonomy (NCBI): domain Eukaryota; kingdom Metazoa; phylum Chordata; class Actinopteri; order Salmoniformes; family Salmonidae; genus Thymallus; species Thymallus thymallus. The sequence continues at coordinate 17,243,147 of CM042398.1, forward strand.
GACAGCTACTTTATTGAGGAAAATTTACTTATTATGACTGTGATATGTGGTTGTCATACCTAGCCATCTTAAGATAAATGTACTGACTGTAAGTTGCTCTGGATAAGAGCATCTTCTAAATAACTAAAATGTACGCTGAAAAAATATATAAACGCAACATGTAAAGGTCACATGTTTCATGAACTGAAATAAAAGATCCCCAAAATTTTCCATACACACAAAAAGCTTATTTCCCTGACAGGTGTGGCATATCAAGAACCTGATTAAATGCCATAATCATTACACAGGTGCACCTTGTGCTGGGGACAATAAACGGCCACACAACACAATGCCACAGATGTCTCAAGTTTTGAGGGAGCGTGCAATTGGCATGCTGACTGCAGGAATGTCCACCAGAGCTATTGCCCAAGAATTTTATGTTAATTTCTCTACCAATGTCGTTTTAGAGAATTTGTCAGTACGTCCAACCGTCCTCACAACCGCAGACCACGTCTATGGCATTGAACGGTTTGCTGATGTCAACTTTGTGAACAGAGTGCCCCATGGTTGTGGTGGGGTTATGGTATGGGCAGGCATGAATTGTCTTAAACTACAGACAACAAACACAATTGCATTTTATCGATGACAATTTGAATGTATAGAGATACCGTGATGAGATCCTGAGGCCCATTGTTGTGCCATTCATCTGCTGCCATCACCTCATGTTTCGGCATGATAATGTGAGGCCCAATGTCGCAAGGATCTGTACACAGTTCCTGGAAGCTGAAAATTTCCCAGTTCTTCCATGCCCTGCATACTCACCAGACATGTCACCCATTGAGCATGTTTGGGATGCTCTGGATCAACGTATAGGACAGCGAGCCTGATAAACTAAATGCGAAGGAGATGTGTCATGCTACATGAGGCAAATGGTGGTCACACCAGATACTGACTGGTTTTATGATCCACGCCCCTACCTTGTTTTTTAAGCTATCTGTGGCCACCATAGATTAGGGCCTAATTTATTTAAGAGAGAGAGAGAGGTCATACACACACAAAAATGTGGATAGTGTCACGTACGGGTGCATACACAGACCAAGGCGCAGCACAGGGATAGTAGTTCGACATTTTATTAATATACTACGTATATATACAAAACGAATGACGAACTACAGAACAAACAAACACACGATGTACGTTTACAAAACAAACACGAAATGAACGGACGTAACACATAGCACACTTACTTTCACCGTGACTGCGACATATAACGACAATGACCCACAACCCAGTGTGAAAATCTACAAACCTATGTAGGATCCCTAATTAGAGACGATGCGCTACAGCTGCCTCTAATTAGGCATCCCACACAAACCACCACCAGAAAGAGAAAGAAAAGACCTGTCAGACTCTGACCATGGTTACATAGAGAAGCAAATAGGCTTCTCTATGGCCAGAGCCTGACAGACTGAAAGTCGTAAATTGTTTGAAAGTTTTGAATAGTCCTTTGTCTCTCATACAGATTGAGGTGTCAAACATCCTGACCCAGGCAGGGGTCACTCTGACCAGTCTGGTTTCAAGGACTCAAGACCTGGTGGTCAAACTCAAGGCCCTCCACCTGGACATACAGGAGTTTGTGTGCCTCAAATACCTGGTCCTTTTCAACCCTGGTGAGTGAGTCCTCTGGTCCTACTGAATGTTACTTTGCTCTGATGCACCTCTGCTGTAGGTCACTGGTTCTGGTTTTGGTCCCTGGTTGACTGATTCTCAGCCAAGGGATCTCCACTGGAAACAGACAACTTGATTGGGTTTTGTATTAGATAATCTCAAAGACACTTCCCAATTGTTAGATAGTCAAATATTCAAACTGTCTCTGCCTGTCTTTTCCACAATGCAGATGTGAAGTCAGTTTGGGTAGTCCCCTACAGATGGTTTATAGTTGTTCAACTAACTATCCATTAGCTATCCACTAACTGTCTCTACTTGTCCCTCTCGACCCTGCAGACGTGAAGTCGGTGCAGGATCGCCGGCAGGTGGAGTGGACCCAGGAAAGGGTGAACCGCACTCTGATGGACCACACCCTCTACACCCACCCGAGTCACTCCGACAAATTTGGCCAACTGCTGCTTCGGCTTCCTGAGGTTCGCAGCATCAGCCTGCAGGTGGAGGAGTATCTGTACCAGCGCCACCTGCTGGGTGATCTGCCCTGCAACTCATTGCTCACAGAGATGCTGCATGCTAAACACAGCTGAATACAGCCTTGACCTGCTAATAGAGATGCTGAACGCTAAACACAGTTGAACAACACCTTGGGCCTGTCCCAAATGGCAATCTATTCCCTACATGGTATACTATTTTAACCAGGGCCCATATAGCTCAGATAAAAAGTAGTGCACTATATAGTGAATAGGGTGCCATTTGGGACGCACACACCCTGCTCCACTCACAAAGATGCTGATTTCGATGCACAGCTGAACAGCTACCTGCTGGAAGGCTGCCTGCTGGACTAGGCTGGTGGAATCCCTCTCTTCACCCCGTTGTGTTCATCTGGCACAGGGAGAGACTACCTGGACTTGTCCAATAAGTGTTTTTGTATTCCATTGTAAAACGTTTTTTTGCCAAGGTGTAGCATGATGGACATGATCCAGGGGTCTGTTCAATAGGGCACATCGTAGCAAAACATTACCTCCCTGTTTCACTGCATTTCAAAACATTTTCTCCATACTGAACATCACCCTGATGCCCAAGACATGATCAACTGCCAATGAGCCTGTAATACATCCACCAAGGCTGTAATCTTTGCTCAAAGGTAAACATTGTCCCTAACCACATATGTAAGATCATGGCCCAGTTTTTCAATAGTTATCTATCTGGATTTCGCCAAGCAGATAGGGTTAAATGCATAGAAATAGAATGAATAAAATGGACGAATCATTGACTTGAATGGGGACTTCCCTTTTATATATTCTTTCTATGCATTTACTCCTATCCATTTTTGAAAAGCTGGGCCCAGATGAACCTAATGCCAATCCTAACCATAACCATTAAGGGGATAAGACATTAACATCTGATCCAGGACCTGTGTTAGTAACAACATCCATCAACTTTGTGTGCTTACTCCCAAGTAATCATTACCGGTTATTCAGATCAGTTTTACATTATTCCAACTCATCTCCAATTGATCATTTGTTTGAAACCTTGAGTTAACTAGTCAGTATTCAGTCAGATGTGAGTAGAAACCAAAACACTGCCATGCGCTCTCCTTTTCTCCTTTACACCCATTATGCAGACGACATATACATATAATTTGACAAGACAATAAATGTTGTGTGTAGTTCTTATGTCAGATAAAATCTGGAGTAAAGTATGTCATCCCTTCACCAAAACACCTGTTTGAAATAAACAAGCAGAGGCGTCACGTGCCCCCTCAGATTTGTCCTGTACATTTTATTTTTGAAACATTTTTTATTGTTCCTTTTTTTGTAATAATACTCGCCACCTGGCAATTTTATGAAGTTTGCTTTAGCTAGCCCAGATAGGTTCCCAATCTCATAACTAGCTACCAAGAAGCCATTTCAGGCTACCAATCAAGTTAAGAGTAGCTAGCTTGTCTATCTTAGCTGGCAAGGTTGGTGGACTTTAGAAAAGGAAGTAAGATTCACATTCCTTTAATCTGTACCCAGAATTTAGCAGAGAAGCATATTTAGTTTATTTTTCAAAAGAACCACCAGTCCGAAGGATACCGACCGCACATGCATTGATATGGCAATTTGTTTTGTTGTTGACATTAATTTAGCGTAATGATTATGGCTCTAGATTGCAGGAAAAAGCTGTTTCAGGTGTTTGAAAAATGCAAAATTCACCAACTTCCGGACAGGGGACCTAGCCCTATAAACAAGAATTGTGAAAAGTGACAGCCTCAAGTGTGTGTGTGTGTGTGCGAGCAAGAATGCGCTCAACCTATACTTAATATACTTTCATTTCCTCAAACTCACTTTTTGGTTGACATGGGCCATTGAGGGTACGAATTTCAGTTACACACATGGCATTTAGCAAACAGTCTTCTGAGCTAGACAATTATGCTATTGCTGACAGTGATAGTATGAAGTGGGGGGGACAATAGGCAATGTAACTTTAAAGAAACAACTTTAAAAGGTTTTATGAAGCTTTCATAAACACTAAGGCCTCCATACTGTAGATGCTTTAGAAATCATTTATAAGCAAATACCATTCTGTATACATAAAGGGTGAAAAAAGAGCCATGTCAGATTTGGAAAACATATGTTATAACACATTTTAATATAGTACAAATCGGCTTCTAAATTATTTGTAAAGCACCTACTATGTAGCCCTATATGGGTTTATGAAGGCTTTGTTAAGCCTTTAAAGTTGTTCATTTAAGGTGGGTCCAGAAACACTAAGGATGAGCATGACAGAAATTAAAGGGGTAATGGTGATTTTTAAAGGATTTTATTAGCCTGGTCCAGTTACCTGGGATAGATCTGTAATCACGAACAATTTTGTGAGAGGAACACAAATACTCTGCCGACATCGACACGGTGGTGACAGAGCAAAATAAAAAAAAAGACAACATACACGACATGTCGGACATGACTTCTATGAAATGAACATGTGAATCACCACTTTAAAGGAAACAATTATTTTACAAATTATAATAGAATCTTGAAACTAAACATCAGACAATACTAATTGTTACCCAATAAATACACCTTGGGGTTACATGACTGACTGTCTACAGGAGAATTGCACAGAATCCAGTTATAGTTCGACTATCTCATACATTCTCTCCTTTACAAACAGATATACACATTACACCAACAGTGTCACACATGTCCATTCATCTCACACTCCATACACACACCCAACGTACAAACCCGTTGTCACACTTTCATTTCATAAATGCTGCTTTAGAGACAAAACTAAAAATTCAGATCTCCATTTTTAAATCTCAGTCAAAACGACAGGAACGTTTTGTTGTTGGAGGCAGTTTGTGATGTGAACCAAGACAGGAGAGATGACAGCTGATTGTCTGGCTGACCTACATCAGCTGACGTAGTGCAAAATGAAGCCAAAAGGAGATCAGAACCCACTAGTGCCTACAGGTTACACCAGAAACAACATGGTTTGTGCCCCAAATGGTACCCTAAGGGTTCATGGGGTCTAGGCCTAGGTCTACCCAAAACCCCATATAGTACCACACCATACCCTGCAGAGGGACCGAATTAGGGCTGATACATTCCTGATTATCCTTCATTCACAGGTAACATATACTGTGTGTGTGTGTGTGTGTGAGAGATATCAAATGAAACAGCTTGTTCATTTTTGTCCTTCTGGGTTTATTTCTCAGATTGTGGAGAGTTCGCTAAGTCTCTGTTGTCAGACAGTTTTTCTACTCATTCGCTCGCTCTTTCACTCACTGGCACGCTCTTCTCTCAAACACACACACCTTGCTAGCGGTAAAGCAGTAGGCTAGCTTATTCATAGTTCAACTTGTTTGTACAAATCATTGTCAAAAATGAAATAATTAGCAATAAACAGCATTCATATATATTAAATTGTCATTAATTTTAATGTATTGTTTTCTCTCCACACAATGTGAATCCAGGGTAATGCTAAACAGAGTATAAAGTCCTCCTTCATTTTTTCCAGTATCATTCATCATGATAATCATGTATAACGCTATATCACTATTTTCATTCCTCCTCTCGTACTGAAATAGGAAATAAAGCAAGTAAGAGTTCAGTTCTCATTCCTGCTCGCGAAGGCCGAAGCGATTCACTCAGCACATGTCAAAAGTAGTGGTGTAAAAAAAACATCCAGATGTCTACAGCTGAAGTAGAGTTGGAGCTGGGCGGAGTCCTTCATACCGCTCTGATTGACAGGCACGGCAGCCACTCAAGAGTGCTAGAGCCCTCGGTGGACCCGCCCAATACAGTACCTCCCAGTCCTCGACTGGCCAATGAGAACACACCCGGGGGAGCCGAGTGGTTCAGGTGCGCACTACATTCACGAGAGAGCAGTTTGGTAAGTCTGATTTCTTTCAGCTTGGGTTCTTTTGTCCCGTCTGCACAGAGAGGCAGCAGATGGGAGGAGAAAAAGCCCTGGAATTAAAGAAGAAGAAAGAAGGTCAGATGAAAGAAGAGTCTGTCCCCCCAGTTCTGTTCAGAGAGCTGCAGCAGTGTGTGACACGCTCACCACCGACTGCTTAAGGTCACAATGCATGACTGTGGACGGGGTTAGTCTAGGGGAGGCAGGGGTAAGGCCGGGGGGAGTCAGTGGGAGGTGGGGGAGAAGGGAAGGCAGTAGGAGGCTGGGGAGCCAGGCCCTGGGGTGAGAGACCCAGTACAGTGGAAATAAGCCCTGTTCATTCCAGTCCTATCACAACATTACTATTATTATTATTATTATTATTTTACAATCTAGGTAGATCAGTCTTGGGGGCCAATCAGAGGCCCCTATGGGGTGTAGTGTGTGACAGACAGGGCTCTATGAATGGCTTTAGTAGTAGTGATTATCTGTAGCTGGCCCCCTTGTCACATGACATGTACCAATGTCCCCCATACACAGAGGGTCGTATTCATTAGTGCACACTGTAGCAAAACATTTTGCAATGAAAAACAACCGTTTCTTAATGGACACATTCAGGTAATCCCTCCCTGTTTTGGTCTGTTTGCTTCCTAGTGAATACGATCCAGGTTGGTCTTAAAGGGGCAGAGACTATCCGGTTGGACAGGCTCAAAGGGGCAGGCGGTTTGTATATGTCTGGCACCAGTGTCATCAGATCCCTCCGCTGGTCTACCTGACCAGCCTGTCGAACTAAAGCAGTCTCCAAATCAACAGCCATACTGGACCGCGCCAATATTTACATTTCTTTTTACATTTTAGTCATTTAGCAGACACTCTTATCCAGAGCGACTTACAGTAGTGAGTGCATACAATTTCATACAATTTTCATACTGGTCCCCCATGGGAATCGAACCCACAACCCTGGCGTTGCAAGCGCCACGCTCTACCAGCAGAGCCACACGGGACTATAAGAGAAAAGAGGGTGGAGGAGGGTGGTGGGGTGTTGACCGGGGGAGAAGAAGGGCCCCTGATTTACATATCTCCCCCCCCCCCCCCCATCATTGAGATGTTCTCAATTATTATTTGGGGGTCCCCAGCTTCTTGGGGGTGCCCGGGCGCTTGCTCTGCCACAGGTGCCCGAGGATGGTGAAAGCGTCGACGCTCATGGACATGGTCTTGGACGGGATGGTGGTGAACTGTTTGCGGTCTGAGCTATACTTGTAGATGGACTCCACCATAGCGGGGCTGATGGCGCGCGGCCCGATGCCCGTGAGGCGCACCATCTCCTCGGTCTCTGGGTTCATGGTGTAAACGGCCCGAAACTGACAGCTGGAGTCACGGAACAAGATGAGGAAGTGATTGGCTTGGCACTTCTCCATCTCCTGAACCATAGTAGGAGAGGGGGAGATAAAACAATGTTAAAAACACTAACATTGACACAATTCAATAAACTCACATACAAATCCACATTTGAGTGAGAGAGAGTGTGAGAGAGACACAGGGAGAAAGCGAGAGAGTGAGTGACAAAGAGAGAGCAAGAGAGAGACAGAGAAAAGAAGAGAGCGAGACAGAGACAGAGAGGTGAATGGGATATGAACAGTGACAGTAGGGAGGCTCCAGCCAGGTAGACTGACAGCCAGTCCAGCCAGCCAGCCAGCCAGTGCAGAGGGGGTTAGCAAGGTACTATATGGGGTTTTGGGTAAACAGGGGTTGTTGTCTGCATCCCAAATGGCACCCTATTCCCTTTGTAGTGCACTATAAGGGAATATGGTGGTGCCATTTGTGACGCAGACATTGCTTTAAAAGGATCTAAGGGGAGTTGTTGATTTAAAAGGTTCTGACCTCTACAATTTTGTTTTTCTGTGGTTCGTTGACCTTGCCGGCAAGGCAGCAGCGGGAGATGGCATTGTGGATGATGAACTTGTTAGACTTGAAGCTAGGTTCCTTGTACAGCTTGGGCCCTGGAAAACAACACAAATCAACACAAGAACAGCATAATCCACCCAATCAAAACAAATAACATGCCATAGATAAAAGACTAAGTATGTTTCCATATGGACTTTCTGTTAACATGTGGTGGATTGGTTCAAACAGATACTTATGATAACATCGTATTCGCAGTATAGGCTCGGTTCCAATATCCACACTAGCATTCCACTTATGATAAAGTAATCTCTCATGGGCAGACTACGTAAACATGAATGGTACCGTCGATCTGTCATGATACAACGGGATACGTGAGATAGTAGCATTAGTTCCGGTGCTTTGGACAAATATCGATTTTGAAGGGCTTAGCATCTTTCAAAATTCAGGGGAGGGGACATTCGGCCCGGTAACTTACAAAGAGAAAGGGTGGAGCTCTTCATTACGGTTCTCGTTCTAGCTCTTCTTGTATGGACCTAGAACTTAATCAAGCATCTGACCAATTACACAAGACTTTAGTTCTGGGTTAAGTGAGGTTATTGATGAATGCTAGTGTGGATATTATTATGTTACAGTCATGGACCCAGAGTGAACAGTGAGCTGTAACGTAAGGTTAAAAGGTAAACGTACCGGTGTATTCTGGGATGGAGGCAGGAGACGAGGCCGTGGAGTTGTTCTCCCATTCCTTCTCTCCGTTCTGATTGGTCATTCTTCCTGGTGACATCAGCCTCGAGAGGGAGGAGAGGAAATTTGTTGTGAAGTATAACAACAAACCAATCTATATACCGGTACATAAACAGACAGACATTGAATCCCACACGTTTTAAAAATAGGCCAATAATGAGGACGGGAGGGGGCATAGTCGGGCAGCTGTATTTGATGATGAATTCAGTAGCTACAGGTCCCTGTGCGGTGGAAATATAGCTTGTTTCAGTTACCATAGCTACCTGTCGAGGGAAATACAACTTTTTATGCTTACTATAGCTACGTGTGCAGTAAAGTACATTTCGTTATGGTTGACAGTTACCTGGGAGATTTCCTGACGGTCAGCGTGTCGTTAGCCATTGAGGACAGGTTCATGGTAGAGTGGGAATATACCTTGTTGAGTTTGGAGCCTAGTGTGTGAGTGAGTGAGTGAGTGAGATACACACAAACACAGAGAAAACCACATTAATATGACACAGCAATCTTCTGAGAAGGCAGCACGACTGCCAAAAAAAGAAACGACCTGGAACGCCCCCAAACTGACTCAGCAATGGGAGAGATGGGGGTGGAGTTTATATTTACCCATGAATCCCTTGACGGGGCTGCGGGAAAGCATAGAGTCGTCCCGGAACATGGTCTTGGGTCTCTGCTTCTTGACGCCGCGCACAGTGGTGGGCTTCTGCCGCAACACCTTGTCCAGATCCTCCATGATCTTCAGCTGCTGCCTACGCTCGTACTCCTGCCTGGTGAAGGTGTCTCTCCGCTGGGTCATGCTCTCCGAAGGGGGGGTACCGGGGGTCCGGGGCCGGTCCTCACCACCACTCTTGTCTCCCCAGCCCTCGATGTTAAACCACTCGGGTCGGCTACAGGTATAGAGAGAGGGGAGAGGGGGGGGGGAAGAGGGGGTTAACCAATGAATCAATCAAATCAATTAATTATTCAAATCAATCACATTATTTGTACAACAACATTTGTCGCAAAGTGGTTAGCAGTAACCCGGACAAGAAACAGCTCCATCTAGTTGATCCACTGTTGTACAATGCAGCACTGTGAGTAGCTTAACAACGCAACGCACATCGCATGCTCCTTCTCCCTCTTCTCCTCCTGCTCCAGTCTGCGTCTCTTCATCTCCTCCGCCCTTTTCTGCTGCTTCTCCATCAGGGCTGCTTTCCTCTGGGCCATCTCGTCCTCCGGCCGCATCTGGTCATCCTGATGACGGATGCACGCGCCAGATACAGGATTAGTCAGGCTTAAAACACATACACAGACAAACAGACAGACAAGACACAGTCCGACTAACCTTAAAGAAGAAGCCGACCCCTCCCTTCATCTCAGGTTCGGTCACGTCGCTCATGGAGTCGTCCATGACACTCATGTCATCCTCGTCTCCGTCCACGCGCAAGGCTGATAGAGAAATCTCGATCAGGTTGCTGCACTTGCCATTAAACACCCCCGCCGCCGGAACGTCACTTTCAAACGAGCACTCTGAGGGCGCCCCCGAGCTCCCACCACCCCCACGCTCCTTTCTCCCCGAGGCCTGAGATGTGGTGGCATCCAGGTCCATGCTGAAGATGCTCTGGTCCTCGTTCGAGCCTGCATCCGACATGTCATCCAGGGCCAGCGACAGGGCCTGGGGGGTGGGGGTTGGGGCGGGGGAGGGGATGGGGGCAGAGCTGATGTTGAAGGTGGAGGAGTTCTGGTCCCGGCACTGCCAGGGGGAGGCGCGGCGCAGGTGGGGAATAGTGTCCACGTTCTGCGGGGGGGTGAGCACGCGCGACAGGCCCGGCACTTTGAGGTCCTGGGGGCGGGCATGTTGGTAGTGGGTGGCCTGGTGCTTGGGGCTCTTGGGGGGCACTGACTGAGCCCGGCGCTGGACGTGGGGTGACTTGGATGTTCTGGCGGGACTGGCGGCGTAGCGGCGGGAGGACGAGGGGGAAGAGGAAGCGGAGGCGAGGTCGCGGGGGGTGGACGCACGGGACATACGGGTTGGGGGTGGGGCCGAGGATTTGGGACTGGGAGGGATCACCCAGGACTTGTTACCGGAAGGAGTGGCGGGCTTCTTCCTGATGAGTTGGTTCTGTTGTTCTGAGAGGCGCTGCATGTCGCTCTGCAGGGAGCTTAGCGCCGCGTTCAGCTTTGATACAGCATTGTTGTAGTCCCCCAAGGGCGCTGGCTGATGCGCTACCACCCCTGCCTTCTCTCCTCCCGGCTCTGCCGCCCCTGCACCCTTCTCCCTTCTGGGTAAGGAGGCCTGCTTGTTGTCCAGGTTTGATGAAAGTTTGACGTTCCCCTCCTGCTCCACTGAGGGGCGCCGTATCTCCTGCTGCTGCGCCTCCTGCTGCTCCTCGTCCTCCATGCGAGCCAGCCTTTCCTCTAGCGTCAGCCCCCTGAGGTCTTCCTCTGTGGAGGAGGCACTGACCTCCTCCTCATCTCCCTCCCCCTCTCCCTGCTCCTTCTTCAGCTGCAGGAAGGCACTCTTGCCCAGTCTCTGGCGGTGCTTGGCGAAGATGGCCTCAATACGTTTCTTCTGGGCCTCAATGGCCTTCCTCTTCTCCTCCAGCCGGGCTCCCAGCTCGGACATCTCGGTGGTCAATGCCGGGCTCTTACTAGGGCTCTCCTCCGTCGACTTCTGGGGCTGGGCCGCCCAGCTGGTCATCGGAGCCAAAGCTGTCGGGGTGACAGGTTCACTGCTGCTGGTACCAACACTTTTAGGTGACTCGCCAACTGTCGTCGGCTTCTTCTTGTGCTCAGCGAAGCTGGTCATCCTCACGCCGCTGTCCGGCGCGTCGTCCCCCCCTCCTCGGCCTCTGGTGTGGACAGCAGGCGTGGACTGGGCATTGGAGAGGAGAAGGAGGTCCTCCGAGGCGTCAGAGTCCACGCTCCCGTCCCTCAGCACCGAGTCGTCATCCCGCGAGCCCTCCGAGGTGTGTCGGGTACGGGAGGAGGGGGTGAAGGAGGGCTGCTCCCTGGGTGCCTGCGTCTTGCCCCCCATTGGGAGGAGAGGATGGTACATCATCCCAGAGCGGGACGGGGCGGAGCAGCTGAGGGGTACAGGGTTAGGCAGGTGGGAGGGGTGAGGGGCGCGGCCGTTGTGTCTGGCGCTGGCCGGGTCGTCGGGCGAGTGCAGGAAGAATCCGTCTGCCGCCCCGTCGGGGTGGAGTCGGGGCTCCATCTTGCCCTCGTTGTGGATGATCTGCAGGGCCTCCTCGATGGTGGGCAGCTCCCCCTCTCCATCCCCCTCTCCATCCCCATCCCCATCTCCCAGGCCGTTCTCCTTCAGCAGCATGGGCACCACGGAGGAGCTCTTGGTGGCCCAGGAAGCTCTGTGGGAGCTGGGGGTGGCGAGGGGCTTGCTGAGTAGGTGGCTAAAGTCCTCTGGGGGGGTATAGGGCAAGCGGGTCATGGTCTGGCCGGGGGCCACGTTATCAGAGCTGACCGAGCGGGTGATGGCTCCGCCCATCACAATGTCCACGTCGCTGTCCAGGCCGAAGGGAATGCTAAAGGACACAGCCGAGGACAGGGGACGACTGGACAGAGACAGACGAAGACGGAGGGAGGGAGGGAGGGAGACAGAGTTTACATCCTGAATTGACTTAATTGAAATAGATTTGACCCCAACCATTGTATTGTTATACAACTGCAATGAGAGAGAGAGAGAGAGAGAGAGAGAGACAGACAGACAGACAGGGAGAGAGACAGACATAGAGAGAGAAAGAGAGACAAAGATATGGGGCCTACCTGAAAGGCTTCTTGGTACATGTTCTCCCAGCTCCCTCTACATGAGACATGGAGGCAGACTGAGTCAGAGACCCTGCACACATTCACACACACAGTCATCAACACAGACACCACAAAGACACACAGGCACAAGTCAGGGAATGCAAAGATTTAACAAGACCCAAAACATTTACATGGATCCACTGATAAACAAATGCAGACAACACAGTTATAAAAGATGCAAAGGCATCTTAAGTATCTGTTCTCCCTCAAATACTTTGAAAAGCGTTTGATGAATGGGGTTTGCACTTTTGGGACTATTCCATTGTGCCAGGCAAGCTCATCAATCAATCAGTTGTATTGTATTATATGTATTATGTTGTTGTTTAATTGTAAATAATTTGAACAAAGCTCTCACCTGGCACAGGCCCTGGTGAGGAGATGGGAAGGAACGGCTTCTTGAAGATGGAAGGAGAGCCGCTGAAATACAGACAAACATTTTGTTTTAAGATCAAGTTGATTTGCCATACAGTGCATTCGGAAAGTATTCAGACCCTTTGACTTTTTCTACATTTTGTTACGTTACAGCCTTTATCTACACACAATAACCCATAATGACGAAGAAAAAACTTTGGGGCAAATTTATTACAATTAAAAAATACCTTATTTACATAAGTATCCAGACCCTTTGCTATGAGACTCAAAACTGAGCTCAGCTGCATCCTGTTTTCATTGATCATACTTGAAATGTTTCTACAATTTTATTGGAATTCAATTGATTGGACATAATTTGGAAAAGGCACACATCTGTCTATATAAGGTCCCACAGTTGACAGTGCATGTAAAACAAAACAAGCCACGAGGTCGAAGGAATTGTCTGTAGCGCAGTGAACACAGTGGCCTCCATCATTCTTAACTGGAAGAAGTTTGGAACCACCAAGACTCTTCCTAGAGCTGGCCGCCCAGCCAAACTGAGCAATCGGTGGAGAAGGGCCTGAACCCGATGGTCACTCTGACAAAGCTCTAGAGTTCCTCTGTGGAGATTGGAGAACCTTCCAGATGGACAACAATCTCTGCAGCACTCCACCAATCAGGTCTTTATGGTAGAGTGGCCAGACGGAAGCCACTCCTCAGTTAAAGGCACAACAAACAGTGTACCAAACGACCCTAAGCACACAGCCAAGACAACGCAAGAGTGGCTTCGGGAAAAGTCTGAATGTTCTTGAGTGGCCCAGCCAGAGCCCGGACTTGAACCCGATCAAACATCTCTGGAGAGATCTGAAAATAGATGTGCAGCGACGCTCCCCATCCAACCTGACAGAGCTTGAGAGGATCTGCAGAGAAGAATGGGAGAAACTCCCCAAATACAGGTGTGCCAAGCTTGTAGCGTCATGTAAATGTAATCATATAAATTTGCAACAAAAAAAACAGTTTTTGCTTTGTCATTATAAACAATTGATTCAATTTTAGAATAAGGCTGTAACGTAACAAAATATGGAAAAAGTCAAGGGTTCTGAATACTTTCCGAATGCACTGTATACAATAAATACATTGGAAATCTAGTCACTCAGAGCTCGCACAATAAAATACTTTCACTCAAAAGATACCATTCCTGAAATAGATCCCTTTATATTTCCTATATCAGTGGAGATGTTAGTGATGACTGTGAAAGCTGCTGTACCTGTTATTGCTCGAACTGGTTGGCTTGATTGGTGCAGAAGCATCTGGAATAAAATAACCAGTCTCATGAGTCAAACATCAATACTGCCATTTAGGCCTACGCAGGAATCACATATAACACTTGGGCTTGAATGTGTCAAGCATCTCAAAAGTAGGAGTGCTGGTTTATGATTAGTTTTTGATCATAATGAATAAGATTATATGGACAGGGAGGACCTGATCCTAGATCAGGACTCCTACTCTGAGTCGGGTGTATTCAGTGAGGCGAAACACTGAATATTGCAGATATAAATTTAAGAACTATAGCTGACATAACTCCCTATTCTACTTGACAGACCATCATATCTGTTCTAGAGGACACATTTCTATGTTAATATTTTGTAACATTGCATCCTCCTGAACAGGGCCCAGCACAACACTTACCAGTGGTGTTCAGTGGCTGAACAAACTCTGGCCTCCGTACCTCGAACCAACCCAGCAGCTCTGCTAGGAAACTCATTATGTTGACCTGAACATACCAGAGAAACAGTTAAAGGACCCCTGTAATGGTGTTTCGATCTCCATAACAAATCATTCCTGGGTATCAAGAAAGTTACATGCTCTAATAGTTTTATTACATGTATGGCATCCATCTCCAGTTGGCCAAACTCTCTCTGTATAAGACAGTCTATTTCTAAATATATGGCTCTGAGGGCAAGACAACGTGTAGATCAGGGCTCTCCAACCCTATTTTTGAAGCGCTTCTATACTGTAGGTTTTTACTCCAACCCTAGTCTAGCGCACCTAATAATAAGCTAAATTAAATCAGGTTAGTTACAACTGGGGTTGGAGCAAAAACCTACAGGAGGGTAGCTCTCCGGGAAAAGGGTTGGTGTAGACGTGTCTATATGGGTTGGTGTAGACGTGTCTATATGGGTTGGTGTAGACGTGTATATATGGGCCCACAGAGAGGTGGGAGTGTAGTACCTGGAGCTCCTGTGGGGTGTAGAGCAGGTCCTCCAACACCAGGGGGCAGCACCTCTTCAGACAGCTGTCACAGAACTCTCGGATCAGCTGCAGGTTGTACAGGCTGTCTGCCACTGCCATGGACTCCTTCATACACACATCTGAAGAAGAAAACGAGGATTATACACGGAGGTCCGATGGAAATTCGACTTCCGCTTTATCCCAACCCCTCCGAAAGTCACACATACAGATTGGAGAGGCTAGAGCACAGGGAAGCCATATTGTGACACCCATTTAACACAGGAATGTTAAAAGGCATGAACTCTATTATATACAGTTGAAATGGGAAGTTTACATATACTTTAGGTTGAAGTCATTAAAACTCATTTTTCAACCACTCCACAGATTTCATTTTAACAAACTATAGTTTTGGCAAGTCTGTTAGGACATCTACTTTGTGCATGACACAAGTAATTCTTCCAACAATTGTTTACAGACAGATTATTTCACTTATAATTCACTATATCACAATTCCAGTGGGTCAGAAGTTTACATAAGTTGACTGTGCCTTTAAACAGCTTGGAAAATTCCAGAAAATTATGTCATGGCTTTAGAAGCTTCTGATAGGCTAATTGACATCATTTGAGTCAATTGGAGGTGTACCTGTGGATGTATTTCGAGGCCTAACTTCAAACACAGTGCCTCTTTGCTCGACATTATAGGAAAATCAAAAGAAATCAGCCAAGACCTCAGAAAAATAATTGCAGACCTCCACAAGTCTGGTTTATCTTTGGGAGCAATTTCCAAACGCCTGAAGGTACCACGTTCATCTGTACAAACAATAGTACGCTAGTATAAACACCATGAGACTATGCAGCCGTCATACCGCTCAGGAAGGAGACGCGTACTGTCTCCTAGAGATGAACGTACTTTGGTGCGAAATGTGCAAATCAATCCCAGAACAACAGCAAAGGACCTTGTGAAGGTGCTGGAGGAAACAGGTACAAAAGTATCCACAGGTAAACAAGTCCTATATCGACATAAACTGAAAGGCAGCTTAGCAAGGAAGAAGCCACTGCTCCAAAACCGCCATAAAAAAGCCAGACTACGGTTTGCAACTGCACATGGGGACAAAGATTGTACTTTTTGGAGAAATGTCCTCTGGTCTGATGAAGCAAAAATAGAACTGTTTGGCCATAATGACCATCGTTATGTTTGGAGGAAAAAGGGGGGAGGCTTGCAAGCTGAAGAACACCATCCCAACCGTGAAGCACGGGGGTGGCAGCATCATGTTGTGGGGTGCTTTGCTGCAGGAGGGACTGGTGCACTTCACAAAATAGATGGCATCATGAGGAAGGAAAATTATGTGGATATATTGAAGCAACATCTCAAAACATCAGTCAGGAAGTTAAAGCTTGGTCGCAAATGGGTCTTCCAAATGGACAATGACCCTAAGCATACTTCCAAAGTTGTGGCAAAATGGCTTAAGGACAACAAAGTCAAGGTATTGGAGTGGCCATCAAAAAGCCCTGACCTCAATCCTATAGAAAATGTGTGGGCAGAACAAGAAAAGCGTGTGCGAGCAAGGAGGCCTACAAACCTGACTCAGTTACACCAGTTCTGTCAGGAGGAATGGGCCAAAATTCACCCAACTTTTTGTGGGAAGCTTGTGGAAGGCTACTGAAAACGTTTGACAATTTAATGGCAATGCTACTAAATACTAATTGAGTGTATGTAAACATCTGACCCACTGGGAATGTGATGAAATAAATAACTCTATTATTCCGACATTTCACACTTAAAATAAAGTGGTGATCCTAACTGACCTAAGACAGGGAATTTTTACTAGGATTAAATGTCAGCTAAATGTATTTGGCTAAAGTGTATGTAAACTGTGTGTGTGTGTGTGTGTGTGTGTGTATATATATATATATATTTTTTTTTTAAACAGACTGAGACCCAGATCTCTTTTACGGCTGTGCCCTGTGTAAACATGTTAACATGTACAATTTAGACACACAGACAGACATTTTGGAGAAGAAAGATCTAAAAAAAATACAAACATAAACATAAGAGCATGTTTTTCTCCCCTCACAGACAGAGGGGCCCAACCCACATTTTGGTATAGAATACAGTGATGTGTTCTGAAACTATCCCCCCTGATAAACCTGAGTGCACAATGGTAAATAGCATCCAGTGGTTTTAATGTGGTTGCCGAAGCATGCATATAGATAACATCACCATAACCTAAACCGGATAAAAAAAGTAGCCTGAACAATTTGTTTTCTATTTACAGAGGACAGACAGGCCCTGTTTGTTCGGCTGTTGGAGCAATAGAATAAATCACAGTGTCATCTGCATATAAAATCATCAGGGCATCCATCAACGCCAGGTGGGCCCAATGCTGTTAATATACAGTGAGAACAATAAAGGGCCAATTATTGAACCCTGAGGGACCCCTTTAAGTAACTGTAACGGTTCGGACTTTACCCCATCGACCGAGACGGCCTGAGTTCTATCTTTAAGATAATCATAGAACCATCGGCAGGCATCAGTACCCAGTCCAATAGCTGACAGCTTATCTAAAAGGATAGCATGGTCTACAGTGTCAAAGGCTTTAGACAAGTCAACAAATAACGCAGCACAGTGCCTTCTATTATCTAAGGCATTTGTGATATCATTTACAACAAGCATAGTGGCCGATGTGGTACTGTGTTTTGATCTAAACCCAGATTGATGGATGCTAAGAATACTGTTTGCAGAAAGAAAAGATAGTAACTGTTTACTGACTAAGGATTCTAAGATCTTTGCCAGACAGGGGAGCCTAGAAATGGGTCGGTAATTATCCAGATCACTATAGTAACCTCCTTTATGTAATGGCAGAACAAAAGCTGATTTCCACACTTTAGGGATAGTTCCTGTGCTTAAAGTTAGATAAAAAATGTATGTCACTGAACCAGCAATGAGAGGTGCAGCACACTTAAGTAAGAACGGGTCTAAATTGTCAGCGCCTATGGATTTCTTAGTATCAATGGCACATAAGGCAGCTAGGACTTCTGTTTCAGATCATTTCTGGAAACTAAAGACAGGATTTCCATTTTCCTGGTTAGTGGTTGAAAAGCAAGAAGAGAAATCAACTGACTAGCCAGAACCACATTGGTCACTTTTCTTTTCAAATAAAAAACCAGCAGTGATAAAATGCTTATTAAAAGCATCACAGATATGTTTTTTTTTACTTATAATACAGGAGTCTGAGATAATTTTCTTAGGAAGCGATATATATTACAAGTCCTGTGTTTTTACTTTGTATTTGCATATCAAATACTGTAATGTTAATTTTTATCATGTGGTTTTATGTATGTTTGTACCTTCTAGTCGCAACAGGCCGGGGCAGTAGTAGTGTACAACAGCAGCGATGGCACAACCGTTGGAGAGGTCTTTCACTTCATTCACCACCGGAAACACAGGCTTCTGTTTAGAAAGTGTCTTGTCCTTTCTGTAGCGGATCTAAAAAAGGGGGAAGAGAGTAAAAAAATTAATAAAAAAAAAAGAGAGATGTCATTGAGTGAGTATGGGAGAGTTGGGGAGATGTCCAGGCTTTATAGTTGAATGCGAGTTCAATGCAATACCTTTGATGTTTGCATTTGGAGAGCTCGTTCAAGGCCAATATTCTTCAAAAGCACAGGTGGACATAAAGATCATACACACATCCATACAAACAACACACACCAGGCTCGAGGGTAACGTTACCAACAACATGCTCCTAGAGAAAAGACAGAATAAAGGGATAGAAGTGGAGAAGAAAGAACATATAACATGCCATGGAAGTAGAGATGAGAAAGGTGCAGCCAACCAGTCAGCAGAAGCCATGGGGAGAGAGAGAATGGCAGTGTCCCAAATGGCACCCTACTCCCTATATAGTGCACTACTCTTGACAAGGACTCTGTTCAAAGGGAAAAGGGTGCCATTTTGGACGTAACCATAGAATGAGTCCAGTGTCAGCGGGGGCTTTGTCAGTGGAAAGTAGGCCAGGAGAGACAGTCTCATCGGAAGAGGATATTTAACCCAACCTTACACAGGTGAGACTATTCAGGTTTTAGACAACGACTGAACTGAACACAGCCAGCACAGAGTCAACACTATCAGCAGATACCTGGGGTCTGTTCAGGAGAGTCCCAACATCTAATGTAAAACAGCTATGACTATCCGCTGTGTTAGAATTGGGAATCTATGTCACATCTACTTGTTACTCATGTTTCACATAAAAGGCAGATACCACAAGCTAATTTCTTCTTACTCTATGGGCCCTGGCTCAAAGTAATCCAACAAATAGGGGGTACGGTGCCATTTGGGACTCAAGACAATGACTGGCTAGTGGCTAGAAACTAAAACCTCCCTCACACAAGGTCCTTTTTAAAGACAGAGCCGACCAGAGGGACTGGTTTCTAGTATGAATGTTTTTTCACATTTCCAAATTCCTGAGTGGATTACATGGGATTTACGTCCAATAACAACAACAATACCCTACCCCTCCCTGTGACCTTAGTCCAAGGAAATGTACAGCGTATAGGCCTAGTGCAGAGCAGAGCAGCAGTGTGCCTGCATACTAATATTGTACCAACAGAGGAAGAGACAGAGACAAAATCTAATAGAGATAATATGAAGATGCAGAGAAGGATGGAGAGAAAGATAAGGAACGAATGATGCAACAGAGGAGAAGAAAGAGGAGGAACTTACAGGGACAAGTTTCCAGTACCAGCGAGTGGGACACTGTGAGAAAGGAGGAAGGAGGAAAGGAAAGGATGACAGAGAAAGAGAGGAAAGTGGGAAAGGAGAAGACAGGAGGATGCTGTCGGAATTAACGCTACTTTAGTAGGATAGTTAAGAAGAAAAGACAGTTTTGAAGAGGGTATATAAATCGCCTAAAAATTATACAACCAGTAAACGTTATGTTGAGATATTTGTAACTGCCAAAATAAAGGAAACAGTTGAGTAAATGAGGTATACGAAAGCAGGTGCTTCCACACAGGTGTGGTTCCTGAGTTAATTAAGCAATTAAAACATCCCATCATGCTTAGGGTCATGTATATAAATGCCCAGTTGCCCATTACTTTGTCTATCATTGATAGAAGACATCTCAGTGACTTTGAAAGAGGGCTCTCAAAGGAGAATAGGGTGTGTGTGTGTGTGTGTGTGTGTGTGTGTGTGTGTGTGTGTGTGTGTGTGTGTGTCTCACTCACCAGATCTCAACCCAATTGAACACTTATGGGAGATTCTGGAGCAGCGCCTGAGACAGTGTTTTCCACCACAATCAACAAAACACCAAATTATGGAATTTCTTGTGTGAAGAATGGCGTCGCATCCCTCCAAACTTCTAGGATCTATGCCAAGGCGCACTGAAGCTGTTTTGGCGTCAACACAGTGTTTCCTTTATTTTGGTAGTTACCTGTACAAGCACCAAGGTACTAGGAGATTGCATGTATAAAGGGAATACATACCAACTCAGTTGTACAACTAAATGTATTCAACTGAAATGTGTCTTCTGCATTTAACCCAACCATATACATTTATGTCACGATAAAGTAGAAATATCTTACATGCACACACTGTATTAAACATGCTTGTTCACAGGAAATGTGTTTTAATAGTATATAATCCATGAGATTAACGTACATGTATTACACAATGCGTTGTGTAATGTGAGTGCTGTTGACATACATACTGTATGCATCCTAAATGGCACCCTATTCCATACATAGTGGACTAGCTATGTAGTGTAATACTTACTGAAGGCTGGACAGGCTGTGGCTCTGTGCTGTCCTGAGATGGGTCACCCTGTGCACCCTCTGTTTGCTCTCGCAGCCTCTGATTCAACTGGGGGGGGGGGGGGGGGATCGGATGGTGGAAAGCCACACATTATACGTTTTTATAAACTGGGTGGTTCTAGCCCTGAATGCTGATTGGCTGACAAAACATGTATTTTTACTGCTCTAATTACGTTGGTAACCAGTTTATAATAGCAATAAGGCACCTTGGGGGTTTGTGGAATATGGCTAACATACCACGGCTATATCCAGGCATTCCGCGTTGCTTCGTTCCTAAGAACAGCCCTTAGCCGTGGTATATTGGCCATATACCACACCCCCTCGTGCCTTATTGCTTAAGTATATTATGTACTCACATATAAATTGGGTTATGAAATCATGACTCAGTGACAGAGAGACACAGACAGATAGAGACAGAGAGCAAGTCCTCCCGGTCCCTGTCCTTACCCCGTTCACCCAGTGGAGCAGGGTGTTCTCCCAGCTGGCTCCTCCCACTCCACCCAGAAGCTCCTCCCCCGCCGTCGCGCCAGACATCCTCACTGTGCTCACCATCTCCATGGCGCCCACCATCATCAGGGCATCCATCAACGCCAGGTGGGCTCTCTGCACCAATCACAGAAAAGAGAACAGGAAACCGTCAGCATTGGAACAGTCAGGGGCGGTTTGATGTTATTTTAATGGATTATTTTTTTTTTGCTTTTCTTTAAAAAACTAGGACATTTCTAAGTGACCTCAAACCTTTGAACGGTAGTGTATATACTGTACACACAGAGGACTTGTGTATAAAACTATACACTCAAAACCTTTCACACCAACACAACCATACAACATAGAGTATCAATTCACACAACATTAAAAAGGGCACAACAATAGCTTCCCCTGACACATTCCAAACCGAAACTGGGGTATTTCCAGTCAACCCCCAGTTCAGGGCACTTGGCTTCTGTTCCTCTCCTTCTCTCATAGCCCAAAAACATGACAGTGCCTTTTCTCAAAGCTAGCCAGAGCTCCAGTTCTCATAGCCAAACCTATTAGTGCCTTTAGTTCTCATGGCCAAACCTATTACATTGCGTTCTCATGGCCCGATCCCATTAAAACACACCAACAACATGATCAGCTCACTCAGGGTAGAGCTCCTTAGCTCCCATAAGAGGGTTAGCTCGTTATCGGTCTACTGCTGCCTCCCTCCATGCTTACCATGGGGCTACGTCAGGGATGGGCAACTTTGATGGAGTGGGGGCCCAAAGAAATCTGAACTCATCATGAGGGGTATGCGTAATTAGAGTTAATTTTGTGCAATTCTATATATTTTGCCATGGGGTGAAGAGAAAATGTTGCCGTTTTAAAGCAAGTTTGCTACAATTCTACACATTTTGCCATGGGATGGAGAGAAGATTGAGAAATGTTATAACTCATTTCATGCAATTCTATTCATTTTGCAATAGGGTGGAGAGAAATGTTTGTAGTTTTTTCTGGTTGAGACTAACAAAATAAAAAATGGGGGCCCACCAAACGGTAATTCAACCATGATAAATTGACATAGCTGCGCGCTAAACTAATCCTCTGTGAATTGCACTCCTTCTAAACAAAGTGATTATAAAAAAACTTTTGCAAAGGGTAAAACTTAGTTCTGGTAACAGAAAACTGTATTGATAAATGTTTAATCAATGAGAAAATGTGCAGAATGTTAGCCAAAATCAATCACGTTCCATCTTCTCCCACTGCCGGCCAGTGGGCTTCCTCTCACTACCTATTTGGTAGTGAGTGGAAATGCTAAGGGCATCCTTCACATTTATTCAACCAGTGAAATATCTGTCTTATTGTTCTATCTGCGGTAAATTCTAGAACTGTTCATAGACACATAATGCTCTGACCTAATCAAATCAGGGCCAGTGAAGGAGAGTGTAAGTTAGTGAGTCTGGAGGGTTGGATTTAGATACGTACTCTTAGGGTTTTCAGTAGGTCTTAAGGACAGATAGAGACAGACAACAGGGCAGACAGATAGCAGGGCTGACAGAGACATACAGAAAGAAAGAAACAGACAGCTCAGTTTGCAGACAGCCAGCCAGGCAGGCAGTGTTCGTCTAGCCTGGAAAGCACATAATTTAGTCTGGTTTAACCAGGCTTGGTTTCCTTTGGACTGGCTGTCCAACTGACAGACACCAGGTGCTGCACCCACAAGTCTTCTTTAATAAACATTTTACAGGCACCCACACACAAACACACAACATGTTCTGAGAAGTGGGCCTACAGGTACATGCAACCTCCACTGCTCCCCACCGGAGACTAGAACAGCCTTTGACCCAGTTAGTAAAGTCTCGAACTGTTCATAGACACACAAAGCTCTGACCTTCCAATCAAATCAAGGCCACGTAGTGAAGGAAAAATGTAAGTTAGTGAGTCTGGAGGGTTGTTTTAAATAAGTGCTCTTAGGATTTAAGTAGGTCTCAAGGACAAAGACAGAAAAACAAATCAGACAGATAGCAGGGCTGACAGATAGCAGGGCAAACAGAGACAGACAGAAATAAAGAAACAGACAGCTCAGTTTGCAGACAGCCAGGCAGGCAGGCAATGTTCGTCTAGTCTGGTAAGCGCAGAGTTCAGTCTGGTTTTAACCAGGCTAGGTTCCCTTTGGACTAGCTGTCCAACTGAACGACACCAGGGGCTCCTGTCCTGAAGGCCTTTATTCATGAAGTGTTTCAGAGCAGGACTGCTGATCTAGGATCAGTTAAGCCTTTTTTGCCTGGTATACTGTATGCTCATTCTAAGGATCCACATCACTGCAGAGACAGGGGCTGAGGACAGAGACAGGGGCTGAGGACAGAGACAGCGGCTGAGGACAGAGACAGGGGCTGTGGACAGAGACAGGGGCTGAGGACAGAGACAGGGGCTGAGGACAGAGACAGCGGCTGAGGACAGAGACATGTATTTTCATTTTCAATATTTTCATTTTTTTTAACGGAATTTGATGTTTTTGAATAATAAAAGTTCTAACTATGTTTTATGAGTAGTTCATGACCCTAGGCAACACATACATTATAAGGGATTTCAACGGGACTTTCTCCATTCAAATTGTTTGATACTGTTCAATCCCCCTCACCCAAAAAATGCAGCATTTTCTAAAATGTTTACATTTCCTGCACTTCTGTTAACACATATTCATGATAACGCCGCACAAACAACATGTTACGCCTGCACCAGCACTCGTACCAGGCTGTATTAGTTATCTACGTTTGCTCGGACTCTTAGTTCATTCAGCAAGCTAGCTAACGTTAGCCAGCTAACTAGCAATTAGAGGATAAAATACTGTGTTTTTTCTTAGCAAGCTGTGTCTAAAACAAACTAGCAGACAGTAAGTTAAACAAACTAATAGTGTAATTATAGAACACTTGACTGCAGAGTGAACGGCAAGAAGCTGCATGTGACTCCGTGGTCGAGCAAACATTGAAATACCGCTATACAACGTCAAGTAAAAACCCAAACCGGTCCGTGCCTCAATAACGTTATATAGTAAAATATGGTATACCGCCCAGCCCTATTTTGACCAGAGTCCTATGGGCCCTGGTCAAAAGTAGTGCACTATATAAGAAATAGGGTGCCAACCAAGGAATCTGAGGCTGCGTCCCAAATAACACCCTATTCCTTACATAGTGCACTACTAACGTATAGTGCACTATATAGGGAATAGTAAAAGTAGTGCACTATATAGGGAAAAGAGTGCCATTTGGGACACAAAGTGTGCCTGACATGAATCCACACAGCAGCAGCATACCATCAGCAGGCCTCCTCCCTTCTCTCTATTGGCTAACCACAGCACCCTCTCTCTGTTATAATCATTAACTATGTCTGAGTCCCAAATGACACACTATTCCCTACATAGTGCACTACTTTTGACCAGAGACCAATGGGGACTGGTCAAAAGTAGAGCAATGGAGAGGACAGACAGGTCAAAACAACACATTCCCTTGTCCACCTCAATCCCACAATCCCTCTGTAGTCTGAGCCTAATCTGTGCTAACCAGTGCCAGGCCCCTTACACTTGTTGTTTTATTCCCTGACCGGTGGTAATCATAGCACACACGGACACACTGCTGCTCACAAGGCTGCGGCCTGAATCTCTCCACACAACTGCAGTTCGGTCTGTCTATCTCTCCATGCTGGGTGTAAAGTGCTGATGTCGGCACAGTGGTGTACGTGTGCGCGCAAGCGTGAGTGAGAGAGAGGGAGAAAGAGAGACTAGAAAGAGACTAGAGACTACATGGCAGTGCCAGCCCAGCCCTGCTGTCAGATACCACTCTACCTAGGGAGGGAGGGAGGTCGCTGGGCACTGTAAGGACGGCTAGGCTCTCCCCTCCTCACTCTGGAGGTGTGTGTGTGTGGTGCTCAAGGGAGACAGGGTCACACTACAAGCTTATCTGTGAGCCATGTCTTGTCTGCAGTGTAGTGCAAAGGGAGAGACCAGGGCTGAGGACAGAGACAGGGGCTGAGGACAGAGTCGGGGGCGGAGGGAAAATACAATACCCAATCTGGGTAGCACAGTCAGTGCAGGGCCAGGGAGAGATAGGAAAGACGGGGACTGAGAGCACTCAGGGTAGCATGGGTCTGGATTGAGCTGGGCTGTCTGAGGGGGGATGGGATGCCATTTCCAGTAGCTCTCTCTCTAATGAGGAGAGCGATTCAGTGACACTTATTCAGTCAGAACACCACTCCCTGACTGATTACCCACAACAGAGCGACTGGAATGGATGTGGAGCGGAGCCATGTGACATGGCTGCCTTTTCAAGTGTTCCACTTAGAACACAAGTAGGGAGAAAGGTAGTAAAGTATCCAAATAAAGACACACACACACACACACTTCATGTTAAAATGAGAGTCAGAGTGTGGAATTTTGGACAGAGAGAAAGACTGACAGTATAGAGGAACGTGAGAGAGTGACAGAACTAGTGAAAGTGAGAGGAGGGGAGGAGGAGACAATAGCAAAGGGACAATTCGAAAGGTATCGATTCGAGAGACAATACTTATCACGTCTCGAGCGCTACCTCCGAAGGTCGCGCCCGACAGTTGCCCCACCCTCTGAGCAGGGCAGTGTAAACAGAATACTCCTACAGTATTAATGGTAATATTTTTGAAACGGCTGAAATTTAGACATTTTCCTTATATTTGAGACTTGTTTAATTGAAACATTAAAATCCTGTCAAACAAATCATGAGGCGAATCAGTCTAAACCACAGTACTTTGTCCCTCTTTTCAACGCTTTTGTTTCAATATTTTTTATTAAACCAAATCAAACGATGTTGGGGCAAATGCCAGGTCCCCACACGTTTGCCGGCGCTGTGCTCTGCAATGTGGATAGATGTAAATTGCCACACAATGCTACAAATGAAGAAACTTAACACACACACACACACACACACACACACACATATATATATATATGCATTTTATTTTTGGGTGGCGGGAATGTATGACAGATCAACATTTCAAATCCCCAGTGAATTATACCCACGTTTTCCTGCAATTTGCTTTTACCCAATGTAGCCTAATGATTTGCATGATATTGATAAAAATGAAGCATGGTTAGTTATAATGTTGTAAGGTAGGCCTTCTGTACTTTGATATTTGTATTAGAGGGGTAATCGTTCAGTTTGAGAGGCTAACGTTACTTGGAGACATGTTAGCTTTAGCTAGCAGTAACTCTGTGCTTTTGTCTTGAAACAAAAATGAGTGTACAAAAGAGAAAAATAAACCCTTTAATTTTCTGCACATGCTTGCGAATTGTTGCGTAAGCAAGGACGTCAACCAAACCCTCTCTCGGCTCGTGACATTCCCGTCACTAATGTAAATTGAAAAGTGTATGTACATCAACATTTTGTCCTGATAACTCTATTCAGTGATAATAAGCCCTGAACTGGTCGGGCTGGGACTGTTTCACTGTGGTGTAATACAGTGATCATTCAGGAGGGAGTAGACTACAGGGTAATTCACAACAAAAGCGTGCAATGAAAGCAGAGTAGAGAGGAGGAGAGGAAGGGTTGGGAGAGGGGGGGGTCACAGATTTCCCGTCCTGACCCTGCAGAGCTCGCTAAGCCAAATCACAAGTTCACCCTAATGAGAAAGGAGAGGGGGGAGAGAGAGGCGCAAACCTGGAACATAGGGCACACAGTCTGCCAGCCAAATCACCATAACAACCAACAATCTGACTCACAATGCACCTCACCACCGACAATCCTGAGCATGGAGGTGGTGCTCTGCTCCCCCACTGGCTTAACACCGGCTCGCTCTGCTCAGAATCCTCCTGAGCTGACCGGACATAACATATCCTGCAATATATGAAATCATATAATATTAAGCTATATATTAACCTGTCCATAAGGAAATCATTCATCTCTGCTTTGGGAACACTGTGACTATCATCCATGTCAATAATAACAACAAGACAAAAACAAAACACCAAATTCATCTCGTAGATCGTGACGGATAAAGGTGAAATCTGATTATGTCTGAAATATGACTTAACCCTCTCAACCCCTCCCCCCCAGCCACAGCCCCCGTCCACATGAAATCCAGGGTTAGACAGAGGGACAAACAGAAGGATCAGACAGCCAGGACTGGGGGATCAGCGGGGTCGGTGGGTGCAGAGTACTCAAGGTCGATATGGGGATCAGTAGGGGGTGCAGTGCGGTGGGGTTCTGTGGGCCTGGTGTGCTAAACGGCACCCCTCCATCCCTCTGACAGGAATAGCACATAGCTGCCTGAGTATTGACATGCCTAGCTAGGTAGTAAAACCACACCAATCTGTGCTGTGCCAGCTTTACGCAACCCTACCATCTGGATAACACTGTCGTCGTCCTCCAACCCCCAAAAACACATTACAAGATCAATGTTGCAATCCCTGGCAGCTTTCCTTTGTTGACTCTTCTCTGTAACAAAAGAAAGAAAATAAAACTAAATGTTATTTCCCCCTTTGGCAGGTCTGGGATGTCCCGTGACGGGCCAAATGTTGCAAGACAATGTTCAGCAGCATTCCTGATCCAGGGGATAATGGGTGTCTGTATCCCAAATGACACCCTATCCCCTATATAGTGCACTACTTTTGACCAGAGCCCTATGGGTGCACCACTGAGCCATTGTCAAAAGTAGTGCGCTAAATAGGAAATAGGGTGTCATTTGGGACGCAACCTGTGCCACTTCTGATTCCTACTGAGCTCTAAACGGATGATAACTTGAGCGAAAACTTGCTTATACAGCAGTATGAGTTAAGTCAACGTGTCAGCGACTCACTAACCAATACCAACCAGACAGGCAGGGATTTCTGGAACAAGGCTATCCTCTGACCTCCCCCACTGCTCTCCCAAAGTACATTCATGCCTTTGTCATATGTAGGCTACATAACATTTGAATGTCACTCTGAATAAAAGCGTCTGTTACGTTACAGAATGTTCAGATAGAAATACGTTGTCTGTCAGGTAGAGCTGGGAATCACATCAGCTCTATTCAGTATATTTATATCTGCAACATTATGAAATGTTTCAGCTCAATGAATACACCCCTGATGATGCTAGATAATATATATAGTGTGTGTGTGTCTGTCAAAGCAGGTCAAAAGTAGAGCACTATACAGAGATAGGGTATTTTAAATCTTACCCTATGAGGTCCGGAGCCTTCTGGTTTTCTGTTTTACCTGATCATTAAATATACACCAAAGGATGGAACAATAAAAAAACTGCACTGGAACTGGCTTTAAGCTCCAGAGTTGAGTTTGAGGGATATAGGGAATAGGGTGCCATTTGGGACACAGGCCAAGACCAGGTGTAGTATAGCAGGACTGGCTGGGTGATCTAGATGGCTTCAGTGACAGCGGCGTTCTATGTTGGGGCGCTGGAGAGCATATCCTATTTAGAATATCTATATGCGGGTGGCTGGCATTTCATTTAGCTTATTTTCATTTGGAGCTGATGATGTACGCTGTGGGGTTATTGATAACAGAGGCTACCTCCCAAATGACACCCTCCATAGTGCACTACTTTTGACCAGGGCCCATAGGAAAGAGGGTTCTATTTGGTATTTGGGACAAAGCTAGAGAGAACAGTGGTCAATATCACACATTGTAACAGCTTTAAAGGCTGTGAGTGTGTCCAGTGTGAAATGGCTAGCTATTTAGCAGTGCGCGCTAGTAGTGTTTCAATCGTTGACGTCACTTGCTCTAAGACCTTGAAGTAGCTGTTTCCCTTGCTCTGCAAGGGCCGCGGCTTTTATGGAGCGATAGGTAACGATGTGTCTTGGGAGGCAGTTGTTGTGCTCCCAGGGTCCCTGGTTTGAGTCCAGGTTGGGGGCAAAGGAGCGAGACGGAAGCAATACGGTTACGTGTGTTTGCTTTGGTTGGTGTGTGTGTGTATGTGTGTGTGTGTGCGTGTGTGTGTGTCTGCATGCATGCGTGTTTGACGTGTGTGTGTGTGTATGTATGTGTGTGTATATGTGTGCATGCATGCGTGTTTCACGTGTGTGTGTGTATGTATATGAATGTATATGAATGTATGTGTGTATGTATGCGCGTGACTGCATGCATGCGTGTTTGACACAGATGAGCTTTAATATAAAGCAGCACAACACTACAGCAGCAAATTGCTGTTGATCCAAAGCTGTTTACTGGCCAAGGCCCACATTACTGCACTGCTCCATCCCACTAATGTTGTGCGTGCATGTTGCATGACCCACTTTCCCACCTGACACAGCCAGGCAGCGGCGGCGGAGCTCAGACAGCAGCACTGTCTACTTCATGACATGGCAGCAAAACAATGGAGCTGAGACAGCACCAGCTGAGCACAGCACAGACAGCACCAGCTGAGCATAGAACACAGCACACACCATACTAGCTGAGCACAGAACACAGCACACACCATACTAGCTGACCACAGAACACAGCACACACCATACTAGCTGACCACAGAACACAGCACAGACAGCCCTACCTGAGCACAGCACAGCGGAGCACAACTCTCACCTCCACTATTCCATTGGTTCCATTGCGCCAGCCAGCATGCTCAATCGAGCGCAGCTTAAGTGTTTGAAAGAAAGTCAATACTATTTGAACCCAGGTCTGGATGAGACATCACAGCAAACCACACCGCTCCCCTCACACACCACAAGGACCAGCAGACAGCGACACACACTGGCAAACAGGTAGAGAGCTCCAGGCGGTTTCGCTGCTCAGCGTAACATTACACTCTGGTTCTATATTCAAGAATTGCTCATGGCCGAGAACACTTGATAAAGTGGCTTGGCGGCCCAGTGTAGCTCCCCTGTTAGAGGCACCAGGCAGAGTAAGTGGCAGAGACATGGGTACAGGCAGAGAGAGGTAGAAGCAGAGGCACCAGGCAGAGATACGGAGGCAGGGGTAATAGAGCGTTCTATTTTCACCTGACTGACTACGAGGGAAACTCGCCAGACTCTGACTACACACGTTCCCCAGAGACAGACTTCGAGGCATCAAATCACAGAGCCGGTGTCTGTTGGGATGGTGTCTGTTAGTGGAGCTGGGCTGGCTGGGGGTGAGAACATAGATGTTGTAGTGAAGATGATATACAGTATAGGGGGGTAATATGGTTAAAGGCACACTGTAAAAATTTGCAGAATGTCAAAGTATGCTCATGCTGCCTAAATGTAGCCTTTGACTTCAGCACTTCCATGATGTAGAATGAGAATTATATGATGTCTATAGTGCTCAAGCGCTGAGGTTCAACATCATTGTTTACAAAGTCTTCTAAACCTAATTACGATATTTATAAGTCATTTCAAAAAAATCTAGGAGGTATAATATTTCATTAGTTAGAGACTGTGTAACAT
Organism: Thymallus thymallus; assembly: GCA_023634145.1. Lineage (NCBI taxonomy): Eukaryota > Metazoa > Chordata > Actinopteri > Salmoniformes > Salmonidae > Thymallus > Thymallus thymallus. Next base: position 17,273,851 of record CM042398.1, read on the forward strand.
TACAGACTGTCGTTAAATTGGGTGCAGTGAAAGAAGAGAAATTAAGCTTTAATACATCTGTTCCTATTTAAACAAGCTCAGCCCTCCAGAACTCTTCTTCTAATTGGCTGCTGAGAGAGGTCATTTGGCCAATTGAATGGGAGTATGGTTCTAGGACGGAGCAGACATGATCGAGCATCGATGACGACACAACAATGCAAGAGAGAAACAGAGACAGAAACAGGCAACAGCTAGATTTCCATCCAATTGGAGACAGATTATCATGCAAATATTCTAAAATCCGCATAAAGATTTGTTGCACATAAAAACCAGTAGGTGATGACGTAGTGCACACAACATGTTTATTTTTTGCTTAAATTGCGTTAAACAGCAAATGTGCCTACTCTGGTCTTGGCATGTGCGCTCTAGCCAACAGCTCGTAGATACAGTGCTGGTAGGCTAGTCTACATAATTACATTATTAAGGATAAGTCAGAATATTTGTATTTGTCAAAAGTCAGTCAAGCATCGATCATCATGTCACCAGAATAAGACCCTCAATATTTATTGGAAAGGAGCATCAAGCTCATCACCCTGTGAAGTTAGTGCCTTCAGAAAGTTACAGCCTGAAATCAAAATGGATTAAATTGGGTTTTTTTTCTGACACATCTACACACACAATACCCCATAATGACAAAGTGAAAACATGTTTTGTGAAATGTTTGCAAATCGATCGAAAATGAAATACAGAAATATCTCACTTACATAAACATTCACACCCCTATACATGTTAGAATCACCTTTTGCAGTGATTACAGCTGTGAGTCTTTCTGGGTAAGTGTCTAAGAGCTTTGTACACCTGGATTGTACAATATTTGCACATTATTATTTTAAATTCTTCAAGCTCTCTCAAGTTGGTTGTAGATCGCCATTTTCAAGACTTGCCATAGATTTTCAAGCCGATTTAAGTAAAACGTGTAACTAGGCCACTCAGGAATATTCAATGTCGTCTTGGTAAGCTACTCCAGTGAATATTTGGCATTGTGTTTTAGGTTATTGTCCTGCTGAAAAGTGAATTTATCTCCCAGTGTCTGAATGGAAAGCAGACTGAACCAGGTTTTCCTCTACGATTTTGCTTGTGCTTAGCTCTATTACGTTTATTTTTACCCCCCCCCCCCCCAAAAAAAAGCATAAACAAGTCCCTTCCTGTGTACCCCAACCCACCCACCCCCTCCCAATACATGCACAACCTACAAACCCCAATCCCCCTCCACAGATTTAATATCCCCACTCCCCGCTCCCCCTGGGCCACCAGTCATGACTGAGCGTGACCAGACAATGCCTGTGAGTGTCCCTATGAGGCAGACCATATGCCCAGATGACCAGATCGATCACTGCTGGATGGATTATGATGACACCCGGACCGGTCCAGTTTTCAGTGCAGATTCGATCTTCCCTCAATTGAACCTGTGTGTTGTGGCAGTCGTCCCCAGTCATCCCAATCCCATCCCAGGAGCATTACTAATACTAAGAGACAAAGATTGGTGGGCAACAGCAAAACAGAAATCTTCCTCTATTTACATAACTCAAACCATAGTCTCTCGTGACAGATGATACATAGCATAAACACGAGACTAGCCTCTGGGCGCCAAGAGTACCTGAAATCACAATGGACTAAACCATGTCAACACGCCATATGCCCCATCCACACCCATCTCTTACCATTTTGATTGGTTTATGCCGGAGGTCCGTGTCAGTCACGGGGCCGTCTTGATCTTTGGGGGCCACACCGCTTTTGGCGAGGAGCTGCAGCAGGGTGGCGTTGTCTTTTGGGGCCCCTGACCCCCCCTGCAGTAGACCGTAGGTGCGGCAGTAGAGTTCAGAGGAGAGCAGGAGGAGAGTGACGGGGGGCTTTAGGTGCTCCTGCTCATACTGGTCACAGTAGAAGGGCTCCCGCAACTCCACTGGAACGTGCTCTATGGACGGAGAAGAGGGACAAATACAGTGAGTCAAATAATCATGTTGTGGGAGCGAGTACACTATTAATAGGTAAAACACGCACAGCAATAAGGGGGACAGCAGGTAGCCTAGCGGTTAGAGCGTTGGGCCAGTAACCGAAAGGTCGCTGGTTCGAATACCTGAGCCGACAAGGTGAAAAAAAACCGGCCGATGTGTCCTTGAGCAAGGCAATTAACCCTAATTTGCTCCAGGGGTTGACACTGTAGGCAGGCCGTCATTGTAAATAAGAAGTTGTTCTTACCGACTTGCCTAGTTAAATAAAGGTAAAATAAAAAAAAATGTTGACCTCTGAGGGAGAAAATACTACCATTACAGTACCTCAATCCCACCTCGGAAAGTTGGCATTTCTTTCTCATTTAACTTCTCAAAGTATTGCCATACAGGACTTCGCTGCTGTCATTTGCCTTTCTCTGCGACTTTTCCAACTGTTAACGACAATCACTTCGTGGTGGAGAGTAGACTTCTTGCACGGCTCCTTCCTCGACTCCTTGCACATTGACTCACATTCCTGAGTGTCAAGATTTGATTCCGGTAGGATTTAGTATTTTTGGAACGGAAGAGAATGTTCTCGGAAGTACGGCAACTAATCAAACACTTGCATCTATGTGGACACCTGCTCGTCGAACATCTCATTCCAAAATCATGGGTTGGCCTCCACTCAGCCGTAATGTTGGAAACAAACATCATTATGTTGTCATACAGAGTCACGTTTTTAAAGGACCAAATAGTTTGATCTGCTTTGTGTTAACATTTTTGCCATGGAAAAAAATATTGCGTATCGTTCCGGCGCTAATAGGCATGTCAGCTACCAGACAGACAGAGTCAGAACGGTGGACTATCCATCAGCAATCAAAAGCTGTATCTCACAATGGCATGCTGTATGTCGCAGATTTCTTTGCTTGCCATGTCTCTCAACTTCAGTAAAGCAGGGCCTATCATCAATGAATAGGCTAGGATATTGAGATGAGCGAGATGAAACACTTCACTCTCACACAAAGTATGTGCACAGGTTCGATTCAAGCTGTTCACAGCGTGGTAGTCAGGGTACAAACACTCTTAGTTGCGGAAGTTTATCCACTATGCTGTTTACTTTCTATATCTACAAAAACATTAAAAATATATAGAATTAGGTTAGCGATTTTTCTTAACATTAAGGATCCCAATTTCGTTTTAACGTTTGAACTTTCACACCCAAGGGTACCATTTCAGACGTTGCCACAATCTCTCAGCAGTGTGTTCTGGATATAGGACAGGAAATACATGTAGGTTACACAGCACATCAACGAAACACGCTGTTCAAAGTCCTGATATAACGTTGACAAAACACAGTTTAAAGTCCTATTGTCAGATAAACACACTGTTTATCTCTTAGTATCTAATAAAAACAAACTTAAAGAAGAGGGTGTTTCCTCATCAATTATATAAGGAGTATACAAAACATTCCATGACAGACTGACCAAGTGCATCCAGGTGAAAGCTATTATCCCTTATTGATGTCACTTGTTAAATCCACTTAGAATCAGAGTAGATGAAAGGGAGGAGACAGGTTAATGAAGGATTTTTAAACCTTGAGACAAGGATTATGCACAGTATGTTTTTTTCAAAAACGTGCTCAAGAATTGTATATTTATTCAATTATTTTTGGTTTGAGATTTACACACATACATACATACATACATACATACATACATACATACATACATACATACATACATAACAGCGGGTTAAATAAGTATTGAACACGTCACCATTTTTCTCAGTAAATATATTTCCAAAGGTGCTATTGACATGACAAGATGTTGGTAACAACCCAAGTAATCCATACATACAAAGAAACCAAAACAAATAAGTTCAGAAATTAAGTTGTGTAATAATGTGAAATGACACAGGGAAAAAGTATTGGACACACTTACTGATATTTATTTAATACTTTGTACAAAAGCCTTTGTTGGTAATGACAGCTTCAAGACGCCTCCTGTATGGAGAAACTAGTCGCATGCATTGTTCTGGTGTGATTTTGGCCCATTCTTCCACACAAACAGTCTTCAAATCTTCAAGGTTCCGTGGGCCTCTTCTATGAATCTTGATCTTCAGTTCTTTCCATAGATTTTCAAATGGGATTTAAGTCAGGTGATTGGCTGGGCCATTCTAGCAGCTTTATTTTCTTTCTTTGAAACCAATTGAGAGTTTCCTTGGCTGTGTGTTTGGGATCATTGTCTTGCTGAAATGTCCACCCTCGTTTCATCTTCATCATCCTGGTAGATGGCAGCAGATTTTTGTCTTGAATGTCTCAGTAAATTTGCCCATTCATCCTTCCTTCAATTATGTGAAGTTTGCCAGTACCATTTGCTGAAAAGCAGCCCCACACCATGATGTTCCCACCTTCAAACTTAGCATCTGAGAATTACCAGACAGAGCTCTGTGGTACTGAGAGATAACCAGGGTCTTGATCATTAGGGCATCAACGGAAGAAAACTGACTACCTTGGCCTATCCATTTAGAAAAGCTAATTTTCATTTTCAATTGTGTGCCCCGACGAACACAACACTGGTGTTTTATTTTTAGCTGAAGGCAGCCTCTGTGTGAAATTATCTAAGGTGACTTCTGAACCCATGCTGAACCTAGAAACCTATGCTTTGTGGCACATTTCTTACAAAGCAGCTAGGGCACGAAAGTAACCTGAACCTTCTGAAAGGGCAAACCAAAACAGTGTGTGTGTCCCAAATGGCACCATATTCCATTAACAGTGCACTACTTTTGACTAGCTCCACATGTGAAGCACAGTCCAGGAAGATGTTGAAGAGCACAAAGTAAACACTACTTGGAGAGAAAGCGCTTGGAATGGTTTTCAGTAAACACGACCACACACAAAACACACAACCCCATACAAACATGAACCTGAAAACCCACATCCGACACACCCTCTTAACAAACTGGTTTAGCAGTATTCAGAGTGGATGAGACTAGGGCTGTTATTGTGACCGTATTACCGCCACACCGGCGGTAACGAGTCGTGACTGCAGTCAAATTCCACATGACCATTTAGTCACGGTAATTAGGCTTCTCCAAGCTCTGTTGGTCATTAGAAGCCTACCAAAACTTGCTAACTAAGTGTAATTGAAAATCCCATCAAACACTTCATGAGAGCCCATGAGCTCATGTTGCGTAACATTTCTATAGGCTATGCAAACAGTGATGACCACTCTAATTTCCTAATATTAAGCACATTGCTTCTCTTTACAACAGGAGTATAGCCTACCTGTCTGGCTCGATTCTCATATTTAAGTGCATTGATGACATGTATTTTTTTCCCATGCCCCTCTTTCGAGACAGGTGCATGATCATAATGGTCCATTCTAAATCAAAACACATTTCACACATATATTATTTAGTATATGTAAAGACAAGATTTAATCAAGAATAGTCTGATGGGTGACAGTATTATCCTATCACTTATGAATAATATATTATCACTTGCCCAACTTGTGTGCAGTAAGGCAAGAAACGCATGCCTTTTTTTGCTACTTTTTCAAATCATAGTCACACACCTCATGTAGCCTAGCCCATAGGCCTATATGTTTGATAAGGTTTTTATCATAACTAAAGTGGCCAAATAACTTCTTAAAATTAAGCACATTAAAATCAGCTTTACAACAGGTGTATAGCTTAACTGGCATACATACGTGAGTTTCAAACATTTTTAGGGGGCATTACAGCCACACAAACGGGATGCAGACTGGAAATTTGAGGCATTATCAAGTGCTTGTCAAATTGTGAATGAGAGACTGATGAAGTCTACAGCCCGCGCAAATAACAAAGCAGAGCTCATGCCTTTCATGCAACTTTTTTTCAAATCATTAGTCGCATCATGCAGCCTTAGAATGTATTAAAAATCAAAACATACAGCCCAACGTTTGTATCACAACCAAAGTTGCATAAATAATTTAAGTATAGGAAGACCTTGTTCTTTGTTAACCGCTCAACACAGAATAGCCGCATGTACGCACTCCCTCAAATCGTTTGGAGAAAATATCCTTTGTTTAATTCAGCTACGTTCAATTTTATTCTTCATACTATAAAATAATGACACAGAATTCTAAGCAAATCTTGTCTGCTAAATGAACTAGTGTAGCCCACAGCCATATGGCATAGCCAGATCAAGGCCTAACATAAGGCCATTGTTATTCTGAAAGAGACTACATTTTCTTCATATCATGTTTCTTTAGACCTGTCTAAAATAAATAATGGATTAATTGTGATGGTGTAGGCTATGTTAAATGGATTTACTGAACTTTTAAAATGTAGATGTTCCAAAAGGTCTGCATCAGTGTCTTGTAGGCTGTGTGTGGAAGCCAGGAGATGCTAAATGTGTTTGTTAATAAACAATTACAGAGAGACCGGCAGTTATCTGCTTGACAATCACGCGCTGACAAAATTTCATGACCGACACACGGCCCATCAGGCCTATCCGTGGTCAGTAAACGTAGCCTACACACAGACCTGTTTTCAAACCTTATGGTAAACAGTTGAAATGCTGAAACAACAAATTAAAAAAGGAACAGTTAGATTAGTATCTGATAGGAGACTTAAAAAAGGACATCACATGGCTCTCTCAATTGGTTACTCCGACTCATGAGAAGATTGGCGGATAAAGGTAACACACGAGGCGTTTTCAGACACTGCACATGGAATAATTATATTTTCAGGCTTTTCAGTGCAGTACCACCAGGACGTCCCTATAGGATTTGAAGAAAAACCTCAACCAATAATGCAAAGTAGGATGCAAAGCAAGATGGATGCAGTCGATACAAGCATCATTTCCCTGTGGGACGGTCCAGAAGGATGAATGACCAGTCTGTGTTACACACATCGCCAGACAGACAGGGGAGCAGCAGTGGCTGGAAATATACTTTTTGCAAATGGGATTTCAGGGATTGGGAACCGCAGTTTTAAAAAGGCCTGCAGCACACCTGCCCTCTTTCACGTAGCAGAACACAGCCATTCACACTTCGTTTAAAATAAATAAATAAAATGGCTTAGGACACAGAAAGGAAATTGAATATGAGAGACACAAAAAGAGAGCAAGAGTGGAAAGCAGGAATAGGGTAATGGGTCAGTAGTAAATGGAGGATATCAATGTCACCAGGACATTGATATCAAAACCCCCTCAAGAGGATAGTATTTTGATAGCAAACACACACCTGTCTGATTGTGTGTAAACTGAGTGAGTGTATTAACGGGGCCACTGGGGCCAGGGAAGCAGCCTCTCAACTACCATTATAACAGGTCAGGGGTCAGAGCATATCAATTGGTCTAGGTGAGGGGCCAAAGGTCATACACGTGCTGCACACCAAGGGAATTGTGGGAGCTGGGTTGTAACAAAACATTATGCAAATTTGGTGAGTAATACACAAAGGCTCAAACAACTTGATGCCTAAATTGTATCCACAAATTTCAAATTACAGTCAAACTGCAGTTAAAATGGAGCCGTTATATTTTATTTAAGCATGATACACGTGATATACCTATTTATACAAGCACCATAAGTAAATAGACTGAGGTAAATTGAGGTAGTGTAAAGGTAGTGATGGAGTAGAATATGAAAGAGCTCTACTGTGTGTGTTGTCTACTCCACTCCACTCCACTCCCAAACCACCTACTGACTGGAACTGGCTGGGAGACGCACCAGAGCAGAGGCCATGTAGTCCTACTAATTAATAATTGATCGATTTAGTTAGCCCCCCTCTGTCAGTCTTGTCATAAATATCAGACATATGGCTGTCACAAATGGACAGACGCAAACTAAATGCTGAAATAGGACTACACAGAGAGGCTGGGTCTAGTTTCAATCAAACCATCATTATGGGTAAGATTCTATAAGGATCAGTTCTGTCCCGCTCCATTCCAGTATACTGTACACCAGGGAGAGAACTGACTGACTGACTGGCGTTACATTCCAGAAGGGTTGTCATGGGAACAGTGAACACATTAAGACCACTTTGTTTTAATTAAAGGCCAAGCTGCCAGAAACAGACAGAGCCTCATACATTTCCTGATTATGGCCAGGGCCCGGGGTACTCAGACTGGCCTGCAAAGGCCCTTCAGGAACACCTTAAATAATTCAGAAAGAACTCTGATATGCCCAACTGTACAAGGTAAGCACTGAGAGGGGGGGGGGGGGGGGGGAAGCACAGCCTGAAATGTCTGCTTTAAGTGACAACATCCTAATTAGTATCTATGATCAAATAAGATGTACTAGATGTCCTAGAACATATCAAAATCATTTATATAACATAAATCAACATGTTTTTGTTGACAATCGTTGATCCATTGTTGTCGCTGTGGTGATATTCCTGTGAACATGCTATGGAGAGATATCAAAACCATCATCGTATGGTGGGACAGACCTAGCGGGCTGATTAAAATCTCGGCTTTTAGGACAAAGACAGGTCTTGTTTTAAGACGGGTAACTAATGGTGAACATTATGTTATCATGTGGCCTACATGACCCCGCTCTCTCTGGTTCAGGTTGTATTGCCGATTGTCTTAAAACACCCCTCTAAATAACTACAGGCCTCAGGGCCTTGATATCTACAGGATGAGGTTACCAGCATTCTTGTCTATTGTTAAAACTAGGGTGTACTGAAAAAGATAGACATTTCATGCACAGGTGGTCCCAGGAATCAAACCCACTATCCTATGTCAAACTCAATGTGACATGCCTGGTTAAATAAGGAATGAATTAACATACAAATTGTACATTTAAAAACTATTACTGGGAAGGAAATATTACATTTGGGGTTAGAAAATAAGAACATAATTTTAAAATCACCAACATCACCAAGCTTTGAAAGCATCAGTTATGAGACATACAGTTGAAGTCGGAAGTTTACATACACCTTAGCCAAATACATTTCAACTCCTGACATTTAATCCTACTACTACTAGTCCCTCCTGCAGCAAAGCACCCCCACAACATGATGCTGCCACCCCCGTGCTTCAAGGTTGGGATGGTGTTCTTCGGCTTGCAAGCTTTCCCCTTTTTCCTCCAAACATAACAATGGTCATTATGGACAAACAGTTCTATTTTTGTTTCATCAGACCAGAGGACATTTCTCCAAAAAGTGCAGTTGCAAACCGTAGTCTGGCTTTTTTTAATGGCGGTTTTGGAGCAGTGGCTTTTATCCTTGATGAGCGGCCTTTCAGGTTATGTCGATATAGGACTTGTTATAATGTGGATACTTTTGTACCTGTTTGCTCCAGCACTTTCACAAGGTCCTTTGCTGTTGTTCTGGGATTTTCGCACCAAAGTACGTTAGTCTCTAGGAGACAGAACGCGCCTCCTTCCTGAGCGGTATGACGGCTGCGTGGTCCCATGGGGTTTATACTTGCATACTATTGTTTGTACAGATGAACGTTGTACCTTCAGGCGTTTGGAAATTGCTCCCAAGGATGAACCAGACTTGTGGAGGTCTAAAAAAATATTTCTGAGGTCTTGGCTGATTTCTTTTGATTTTCCCATGTTGTCGAGCAAAGAGGCACTTTGAAGGTAAGTCTTGAAGGTAGGCCTTGAAATACATCCACAGGTACACCTCCAATTGACTCAAATGATGTCAATTAGCCAATCAGAAGTTTCTAATAGCCATGACATCATTTTCTGGAATTTTCCAAGATGTTTAAAGGCACAGTCAACCTAAGTGTATGTAAACTTCCGACTTACTGTATAGTGTCAATGTCAGCAGTTCAGTAAGTCACTTTGGATAAAAGCGTCTGCTATGACCTGATTTTGTATAGCTCGTGAAGGATCTGTAAAACGGGTAGGTAGGTGTTCCTGATTCTATCATCTGTGTGTGACAGTTACCTCTCAGACAGAGACAGAGAGAGAAAGAAAGAGGGACTATGGTGGACAAGGGGCCATAGCAGGGATTCCCTACTGACCTATAAATGCACATAGAGCCTTCAGCATAATATGACATCCTAAGCTTCCACATGAATACCCTCCACATCATAGACTAGTGCCCTACTGAACGTAACCCACGTTTTGAAAATGAAAATCAGTCTGTTTGGCCAAGTTCAGGTAGTAGCACCTCCTTGGTTTTATTGCATTTGAAAACGTTTCAACCTTACTGAACACAACCCTGCATTTAAATGGTATAAGCATTTTCTACCTAGCCTTAGGGGAAATAGTTTCCACCATATTTCTTATACCTTTAACTTCCTTTTACACCCACAAAGGGAGATTAACAAGTAAAGAAGTGCACACTTAGGGCAGAAGGGTAGAGAGTCAGGATGCAGCGCTAGATCCTCCTTAGGTCCTCCACACCTATTGACTCAGTCTCACACCCAACCCAAGACCCACTGATGAGGAGAAGAACATGAGTCATAATTATGAACAGGACCCAGCTCTAGCAAGGTGGAGCTACAAAGCAGCGACAGGTTTCAGGCACACTGAACAAACAAGAGATGTTTTTATAACCTTTGTTCACTGGGAACTCTTATCTCAGGAATTCTCAGAGAGAGAGAGAGAGCGAGAGCGAGAGAGAGATGGAAAGATGGAGGAAAGCAGAAGTAGGCTAATCAATATTTTAATTAATTCCTTATTTAACCAGGGAAGTCACATAGAGTTTGACATTTGTTCACCCATTCCAGTGAGTTTCTCTCTCTTGTATGCTATGACTTGTAGTGGACCCCTGTGTACACAAACACATTTAGTTGTTTTATTAATAGATTTTTATAGAGAGAACAGATATCAATAGTCTGCTTGATGTCTGACAATACTAGAGACATCTTAAGTGTGAGTGTGTGTTTATTGGCGTGAATTCAGTCAGAGCACGTTGGGGATTATTTTTTCGTCACACCTCAGCTGCTTGCACACAGATACATACAGTGCCTTCTTGTTACGTTAGACTTATTCTAAAATGGATAAAACTGTTTTGTTTTTTTCCCCTCAATCTACACACAATACCCCATAATGACAAAGCAAAAGAAGGTTTTTAGAAATTTTTGCAAATGTATAAAAAAATTACGTATTCAGACCCTTTACTCAGTACTTTGTTGAAGGACCTTTGGCAGCGATTACAGTCTTGAGTCTTCTTGGGTATGATGCTACAAGCTTGGCACACCTGTATTTCGGGAGTTTATCCTATTCTTCTCTGCAGATCCTCTCAAGCTCTGTCAGGTTGGATGGGGAGCGTTGCTGCACAGCTATTTTCAGCTATCTCCAGAGATGTTTGATCGGGTTCATGTCCGGGCTCTGGCTGGGCCACTCATGGACATTCAGAGACTTATCCCGAAGCCACTCCTGCGTTGTCTTGGCTGTGTGCTTAGTGTCGTTGAGAATCTTGTTTCTCATGGTCTTAGAGTCTTTAGGTGCCTTTTGGCAAACTCATGGCTTGGTTTTTGCTCTGACATCCACTGTCAACTGCTGGACCTTATATGGACAAGTGTGTGGCTTTCCAAATCATGTCTAATCAATTTAATTTACCACAGATGGAGTCCAATGAAGTTGTAGAAACATCTCAAGGATGATCAATGGAAACAGGATGCAGTGGAGCTCAATTTCGTGTCTCACAGCAAAGGGTCTGAATAGTTATGTAAATAAGGTATTTCTGTTAAATTAGCAAAAATATCTAAAAACCTGTTTTCGCTTTGTCATTATGGGATTGATGAGGAAAAATATTGATTTAATACATTTTAGAATAAGCCTGTAACGTAACACAATATGGATAAAGTGAAGGGGTCTGAATACTTTCCGAAGGCACTGTATAGAATCAAACTTGAGCCACCATTGGGTGAACACTGAGTCATTGGTAAGTCGGGAACCCCTGACTTACCAATCAGAAGGTTAAGTCAGGGCTTTCCGAACTGTTTCACTCAGGCCCCCCTTCCAGCATTTTCCCACTCTTCTGGGAAAATAACTGATGATGTCACCCAGCCTGGTCAAGCAGAAAGATAACTGCAGTCCTCCAGGCTCAGCAGGATCACTGGCCAGAGGGGAACAGATAAAATTGCCAGCGCGCATACACACACATCTGCTGTCAGTTTTTACTGCTCATATTCCTTCAGCCTGGCTTGGTAGTGTATGTGTGTGTATGACTTTGACCGGAGGGAGGGAGGGCGTGGCTGGTTGGTTGAGCAGGCTGGCTGTTGATGCACAGAGAGGAGTCACAAAGACAAACAAAACAGTGCAGAAGGAGCCTCAACCTGTACCCATGGCCACAGAATGCAGAACACATGACACATAAGCCATGTTTCTAAAGTACAAATCGAGCTTGTGTGTGTGTCATTCCATAACCACATTTAAACTCTCTTTGTGTGTGTGTGTGTGTGTGTGTGTGTGTGTGTGTGTGTGTGTGTGTGTACTCGCAAGCTCATTTCATTATCCCTGGCTAGCCGGGGAAATTGGGGACCTTTGTTTACATTTCTGGAATGGGTTTTCAAATGAAGCCCTTTTTGACCAAGATGGGCCTGGTTCTTCACTGTTTACTATGTGTAGTAGAATGCCTTATGCATTAATCAAGTGTTCTTGGCTGTGGCTAGGGTTTACCAATAAGAGAGATTATGTATTGTGAGAGAGCACTTGGTAAGAGGACTCCATATATCCTCCTAGTATAAGCAATACAAACATGATGTGCAGGTGTATACTGGTTGATTATTGGTTCTGTCCTTTTCCATCTATACTGAACAACAATATAAAATGCAATGTAAAGTGTTGGTCCCATGTTTCATGAGCTGAAAATAAAGACCCCAGAAATGTTCCGTACGCACAAAAAGCTTAGCTCTCAAATTGTGTGCACAAATTTGTTAACATCCCAGTTAGTGAGCATTTCTCCTTTGCCAAAATAATCCATCCAACTAATAGGTGTGGCATATGAAGAAGCTGATTAAACAGCATGATCATTACACAGGTGCACCTAATGCTGGGTACAGTAAAAGGCCACTCTAAAATGTGCAGTTTTGTCACACAACACAATGCCTCAGATGTCTCAAGTTTAGGGAGCCTGCAATTGTCATGCTGACTGCAGGAATATCCACCAGAGCTGTTGCCAGATAATTGAATGTTCATTTCTCTACCATAAGCCGCCCCCAACATAATTTTAGAGAATTTGGAAGTACTTCCAACTGGCCTCACAACCGCAGACCATGTGTAACCACGCCAGCCCAGGACCGCCACATCCAGCTTCTTTACCTGCGGGATCGTCTGAGACCAGCCAGATGGACAGCTGATGAAACTGAGGAGTATTTCTGTCTGATTGGCTCGGCCGGGCCTATGCCCCTGCCCAGTCATGTGAAATCCATATATTAGGGCCTAATGTATTTATTTCAATTGACTGATTCCCTTATTTGAACTGGAACTCAGTACAATCGTTGATATTGTTGCATGTTGCGTTTATATTTTTGTTCAATATAGATGTTCATTCAAATGGGGAGGGTAGGCGGCCTATATAAAACATAATGAAACAAACAGGTTTCGTTTTAAATTGGGCGTATATACAACAAACGGATTCTCTTTAAGTGGGTGTGTATGCGCGTCATCGAAAGAACACGGGTGGTTTCAGTAGCCTCCACACACCCCCTGAACGTTCACAAGCATTATTATAGAGAAAGACCCTCCTAGATTCCTCGTGTTATATTATATTTGGATACATTTGTACAATCGCACGTTATTTGTTCAGCAGCTGACATGACAGAAGCCTATGTGTTTGTCAGTGGTGAACACTCGGTTCAGGTCAGGATATTTTATAGTCCCCGAGTTGCTCGCCAACCAAAATGAAATTGGTTCAATCCATTATTAGTGATTGAAATTAGGCAAGCTGTCAAAACCGATGCCTCGTCACCATTCGCTAGGGGGGCTACAATGCACCAGTCGAATTTGGCAAGCAACGAGTTGGATCTTAAATCGGCTTAAGTCAACTACTGTAGATCAAATAAACTGCTGTGATCCAAACAAAAACAACAGTGCAGCTGTTTGAAGGATATATTTTCGAAGTTATACAATATTCAGGCACAAAACCTGGGAATCTGAGGAAGGGCCGCTATTCGGGTTGAAATAGGGTGCAGAGTAGGGCTACATACCACACACGCTCTCTGTCCCACCTCTCATGTATTGTAGGCTACTCTTTGTGTGCCCAAAATCGCTGAGTTTACACAGCGCAGTCAGTTCACCTTCATGCACGCGCTTTTCATTACACTGACAGTCAGGGAACAATGATGGAATACATGAGGAAGGGGAATGTTGGGAAACATACAGAACAAAATATTATAAACGTTTATAAAGGCCACATACCTGCATTGCCGTAAGATTTAGCCAAGAGCCATCCCACACTTGCGCATATTTTTGCCCTGGTACAATCATACAGATCCAAAGATGTTATGTCCGGGACTACAAAAGTCTTCCTCATTGCGTTGGAGTCCACCATAGCAAGTCAACAGACAGGCCGTGGTAACGGGAGGGGAATAGAGACCTAGAAAATAGTTGGTGGCGAAAGAAGAAGCTTCAAATCAAGCATTCGTTGTTTTTTTTCATCTATTCCATAACACTGGGGCTGAGGAACACGGATGTGGGTAAACGTTTTCTCAGGAAATATCCAGACACTATGTATGGGCCCCAGCTCAGGATATATCCCGTTTCTCTCCTGATTCCAGAACAAAAAAATTGTCATAAGATGAAGGCGCGCGGTCTTAAAGCACTATAGAAGCCCCCAACACGTCGGGTTATAAAAAAATAATAAAAAAAGGCGTATTGTTTGACGTTTCGCCGACCGCATTGCTAACGTTTGGTTAGCGCTGCACAGTAGGCTACAGAGCCCCGCCGATGACTGATTTCCAGGTGCTCCACAATGGCATCGCTCACTCAGCCGACTGGCCAATCGCGTTTGAGGAAGAGTGAAGGGGCGGGATCTAAGTCGTGTGAACGCAACCACCAGGTAGTGGTATGATGACAGCTCTCGATACAGGTGCATTAGGTAGGTGAAACTTTCCGTGTTGAGTTGAGCAAATACCTACAGTAGGTTTCCATACACTTGTCAACAAATACTGTCCTCTGACCACGAAACCTAACATACAGGTAAAATAAAACGCCAACAATGATTCATTTTGAGAATTATATGAAATGTTGGCCTATACGTTTTAATTAAACAGGTGCATAAATGGCCTAAGTGCGAAAAATTATGAAATGTAGGCATTTTTATCAAAGGTCTCAAGTAGGCCTACTCTGTGGGGTGTTGAACAAATAGTAGCCCACCAAATTATAAGACATTTTTATTTTTCTGCCACAAACCCCCAAATTGTACTAAAATAAACATGTGAAATAGGAAACTAGGCCTTGATTTTTTTCCTGTCTACTTTCCAGTCAACGCTCACGCTTTGCAAACCACACAGAAAACACAGAATTCTCAGCAGGCACACAGATCTCCCAATCACAGAGTCCCTCAGCAGTAACAATACGCTGTGTCCCAAATGGTACCCTATTCCTTATACAGTGCACTACTTTCGACCAAGGCTCTGATCAAAAGTAATACACTATGTAGGGAATAGGGTGTCATTTTGGATGAAGCCTGTGAGATTCATTTCCCTTCATAACAATACAAACTATTCTATCAGTAAAAAAAAATGGTTTAAGGGTTAGTTTAGGTGGAAGTGTAAATGATATACACTACAATACACAAACATACTGCTCAGATCCAGTCTAGGATGCCAAGTGTGTTTGTTCCTAATTCCTAAGAATTGTTGAACACCAGCTAGAGCGAGTGCTAAACAGAGTTTTCAAAATCAAAAACAATAAGCCAGGGAGCATTGGCTCTTGTTGCTCACTACAACTCCCAGCTCCAGTATCAATGAAATATTCCCTATTCACCCAGCGTAACCCCTCCCTCTGTTTTTCTAGGGCAGGAAACTCCGTCTTTCTGCAGCAAAGCACTGCTGCACAGACCCTGTGGTGTTGGACTTGGTAAGAGTTATGTTAGCAGTTTACACATCAATTTCATAGAACCATTGTGAGCACACTCAATGTCATGCGGGTTGAAATAATCACAATGCCAAGACATACAATACTGTAGCAAACAATGATTTAAACTGTAGAACGAGCCACAGTGTTGCCAATGCTAGTAATACTTTAATGCATCACTACATCAAGAAGGAGCATTTGTAGCAAAAATAATAGGAAGTGCTGCTAGGATACACTACTAGTAGATCTTTGTAGGTTGAAGGTGCTCTTTGGTTAAGGGGTTAATTTGATATAAATAACAAGGAGAACCAAGGCCCTCTTTATTATGATACTATAGCATGTTCAATAGAACAAAATCTTTAAAAATACCTGGCAAAAGTCATGCCAAAACACTGAGGTTTTTACGATTTTGTTCTATTGAGCGTGCCATCGTAATTGAAACATTTTAACTTTATGAAGCGTGCCTTGGTCCTCATGTTTAAAAGGAAAAGGAGCATTTATATTGTTTTTAGAATAAGGAGCATTTCAATAGTCTTTAGAATAAGAAGCATTTACATTTTATTCACGGATCTGGTGCAGACTTTACAATCTATGAATGTAGAGCAAGAACCCTTACAGTCGACAACATAGAAAAGATCACTGACAAAGTTCACATTCCATACAATCTATTCTCATCATACGGGGAGCTCGTCTGTGATATCATATCTGTGGGACAGATATCCTGTATTCAATCTTCTTCTTTAAGCCCTCCAAAGACAGCGGTGGGGACGCTCTTCTGTTCCAGCTGCACCTCTGTAGAGCGAGACAAACATAATCAAAAACACACATTTACATAAACACCATGGTAGCGTCCCAAAAGGCCCCCTATCCCCTATATAGTGCACTACCTTTGACTATATAGGGGATAGGGTGCCATTTGGGACACAATCACCACTGAAAGTAAACAGGTCACAGGCTTGTTGTAGCCATCACGCTGTGCTGCAAGGCATCTCTTGCTCTCTCAAAGTATGTGGACACCTGCTCGTCAAACATCTCATTCCAAAATCGCAGGTATTAATATGGAGTTGGTCCTCCCCTTTGCTGCTATAAGACTCCACTCTTCTGGGAAGGCCCTCCACTAGATGTTGGAACATTGCTGCGGGCACTGATGTTGTGAGATTAGGCCTGGCTCGCAGTCGCTGTTCCAATTCATCCCAAAGGTGTTCGATGGGGTTAAGGTCAGGGCTCTGTGTAGGCCAGTCATGTTCTTCCACACCGATCTCGACAAACCATTTCTGTATGGACCTCGCTTTGTGCACGGGGGGCATTGTCATGCTGAAACAGGAAAGGTCCTTCCCCAAACGGTTTCCACAAAGTTGGAAGCACAGAATCGTCTAGAATGTCATTGTGTGCTGTAGCATTAAAATTTCCCTTCACTGAAACTAAGAGGCCTAGCCCGAAACATGAAAAACAGCCCCAGACCATTATTCCTCCTCGCGGTTATTGTGCTGATGTTGTCTCCAGAGGCAGTTTGGAACTCGGTAGTGAGTGTTGCAACAGATTACAGACACATTTTTACATGCAACTCGTTACAGCACTCGGCGGTCCCGTTCTGTGAGCTTGTGTGGCCGACCACTTTGCGGCTGAGCCGTTGTTGCTCCTAGACGATTCCACTTCACAATAACAACACTTACAGTTGACCGGGCAGCTCTAGCAGGGCAACTGACTTGTTGGAAACGTGGCATCCTATGACGGTGTCATGTTGAAAGTCACTGAGATTTTCAGTAAGGCCATTCTATGGAGATTGCATGGCTGTATGGTCGATTTTATACACCTGTCAGCTAATATACATCTCTTTTTTTATTATTATTATTTTTGTAATTATTATTACAAGGATTTTCAAGAAAACAGCTGAAACATTCAATCAAGTGAAACATTCAAAACATTGCAGATATAAATGTAATGTATAGAGTTGGCATGGTTCTATATTCAATGACAGAATAATCTTCTGTATCTACACAGTCCATTTCTATGACAGAATAATATTCTGTATCTACACAGTCAATTTCTATGACAGAATAATCTTCTGTATCTACACAGTCCATTTCTATGACAGAAAATGGACTGGTGGTGTTGTAACTTACCCTCTGGGCCCTGGTCTTCAACATCACCATCCTCATCCTCATCATCAATATCAATCTCATCAGGATTGGCTTGTTTGGCCAGTTCAGCCAGCTCGCTGCGAGACGTGTCACTCCTAATTAAACAGATTCACAATGACACAGTGGTTTAGACCAGTATTGAACCATTTCTGCATTGTTTTATTTATATTAAATGATTGGCCACTTCCTGGGCCTGTATCCACAAAGCATCTCAATGTAGGTGTGCTGATCTGGGATCTGTCCATATCATCTTATTCATTATGATTTAAAATCCTAGATCAGCACTCCAATTCTGAGACGCTTTGTGGATACGGGCGCTGGTCTGCAGTTGGGTTTTCAGAGTTCAATGGAAAGGATGCTAAATGGGTGAGTGGATGGATGGATGAATGACAGACCTGACGAAGAGGATCTTCTCTTTGAGTTTGGGTTTGTCCTGTTCAGCCTCGGCGGCCAGCTGTTGGGCCTGCTGCTCCAACAGCTTCATATCATCCAGCCCCATCTGGCCCGGGGCAAGGTCTGAGACTGCACACACATAGAACAGGGTTAGATACAGAGGTACACCCAAACCCTGATTTAACCCTAACCTACCCCCATCTGGATTGTGTTTTTCATGGAAAAATATCTACAGCTGTAAGCGTGACACTTCAAAATCATGTTAGAATCAACATGGGAGATTAATCAATGAATCAATATTTTATTGGAAAAACATGTCATGTTTGATAACACGTTGTGTTTCATCATTAGAGACAGAAAGTGTGTCTGTGTGTGTGCATATATGCACGTGTGCATTCTGTATCCATTTGTGTATGCATGCGCGTGTGTGTGCGTTCTTACTGGTGCCAGTGGCATTGGTGGTGGCCTTCATCATCTGTGAGGACATGAAGTTGACCTGTGTGTTGTACGTAGCCTGGACGCTGCGCTTGATCCTCAGCATCTCCCGGATAGTGTCTTCGTTCCCGTGGCGGATCTCAAACTCCTTCCAAGTCTGCCAGAACGTGGCCGTCATCTGAAGCAAACACACACACAGGGAGTGAAACGTTTTATCGCTACTGAACACAAATCTGTGTTTCCACCAAACTGAGGAAAGGACTGAAACAGGGAAGGACTACGTGGATTTGAACAATAAGAACAGTTCGCTTTCTGTTCAATAACGTTTTCCTACGGTGTGCGCTACAGCTGGGACGATAAATCACAACTTATCGCAGGCATTTTGCATATATCCTTTATTACGATAAGTAGCCTACACTAGAGAAATGTGAAGTTTGAAATTAAATAAGTTTTCTGAGTGATTGTTAATGGGAAAATTGATGGATACAACGATCAAACTATTAGTAGTAGTTTAAAGGATATATTTTATAACTGTGGTAAACATTAATGTTATAAACGTATCACTCTATTTATTGTTATCGCATCAATTAAGACAATTTATCGCAATATAGATTTTGGTCTATATTGCCAAGCTCTAGTGTGCACTAATGAACAGGACCCTGGGTCAGAGGTCAGAGTGTGAGAGCTCACCCTGGGGTCACAGATCTGGGAGCAGTAGGAGTAGATGGCTCTGGCCCGGTCGATCTCGCCCAGTTTGCTCTCCATGTCAGCGAAGCGCAGGCACATGTCCCTGGAGTGTTCGTCTGGAAGGACCTGGAAGAAAACAACATATGATATTATATATTGGAATATATTAGTTGTATAACCATATACACCATCTCAATGAATAGAAATCATATGATTAATTCAGGGGTGTCTAATTCATTTTGCTCTGGGGGCTGCATTCGTTCTTCAAAAAGGTCCAGAGGGCCGCACTGACAATGTGTTATATTTCTTCGCCGTCAGAATTAGCAAAATAAATAGTCCAATATCCATTTTTTGGGGAATTGTTAATGCTCACTGACTGTGGCTTTCATTTCAGTGATTATTAGCGAAAGAAAATCAACATCATCAACCATCACTCCTGTGTTCCAATGGCACGTTGTGTTAGCTAATCCAAGTTTATCATTTTAAAAAGGCTAATTGATCATTAGAAAACCCTGGGAGGCAAAACACCAGTCTCAATGTCAACAGTGAAGAGGCGACTCTGCCTAGAAGGCCAGCATCCCAGAGTTGCCTCTTCACTGTTGACGTTGAGACTGGTGTTGTGCGGGTACTATTTCAGCTGCCAGTTGAGGACATGCGAGGAGTCTGTTTCTCAAAATAGACACTCTAATGTACTTGTCCTCTTGCTCAGTTGTGCACCGGGGCCTCCCACTCCTCTTTCTATTCTGGTAAGAACCAGTTTGTGCTGTTCTGTGAAGGGAGTAGTACACAGCGTTGTACGAGATCTTGAGTTTCTAGGCAATTTTTCACATGGAATATTTCTCAGAACAAGAATAGACTGACGAGTTTAAGAAAAACGTTATTTGTTTCTGGCAATTTTTTTATCAAACCCACAAATGCTGATGCTCCAGATACTCAACTAGTCTAAAGGAGACCAGTTTTATTGCTTCTTTAATCAGCACAACAGTTTTCAGCTGTGCTAACATAATTGCAAAAGGGTTTTCTAATGATCAATTAGCCTTTTAAAATTATAAACTTGGATTAGCTAACACAACGTGCCATTGGAACACAGGAGTGATGGTTGCTGATGTTGCTTTTCTTTCGCTAATAATCACTGAAATGAAAGCCACAGTCAGTGAGCATCAACAATTCCCTAGAAGATGGATATTGGACAATTTCTTTTGCCAATTCTGACGGTGAAGAAAAAAAACAAAAAAAACTGTTGTGCTGATTAAAGAAGCAATAAAACTGGTCTTCTTTAGACTAGTTGAGTATTTGGAGCATCAGCATTTGTTTATTCTTGTCCTGAGAAATAGAAAGGCTATTCCATGTGAAAAATTATCTAGAAACTGAAGATCTCGTACAACGCTGTGTACTACTCCCTTCACTGAACAGCGCAAACTGGTTCTAACCAGAATAGAAAGAGGAGTGGGAGGCCCCGGTGCACAACTGAGCAAGAGGACAAGTACATTAGAGTGTCTATTTTGAGAAACAGACACCTCACGTCCTCAACTGGCAGCTTAAATAGTACCCGCAAAACACCAGTCTCAACGTCAACAGTGAAGAGGCGACTCTGGGCTGCTGGACAGGAGTGTTGGTTGCTGATAATGGGCCTCTGTACACCCATGTAGATATTCCAGCTACAACAGTCATTAACAATGTCTACACTTTATTTCTGATCAATTTGCTGTCATTTAAAAAAATGGACAAAATATATATACAGTGGGGAGAACAAGTATTTGATACACTGCCGATTTTGCAGGTTTTCCTACTTACAAATCATGCAGAGGTCTGTAATTTTTATCATAGGTACACTTCAACTGTGAGAGACGGAATCTAAAACAAAAATCCAGAAAATCACATTGTATGATTTTTAAATAATGAATTTGCATTTTATTGCATGACATAAGTATTTGATCACCTACCAACCAGTAAGAATTCCGGCTCTCACAGACCTGTTAGTTTTTCTTTAAGAAGCCCTCCTGTTCTCCACTCATTACCTGTATTAACTGCACCTGTTTGATCTCGTTACCTGTATAAAAGACACCTGTCCACACACTCAATCAAACAGACTCCAACCTCTCCACAATGGCCAAGACCAGAGAGCTGTGTAAGGACATCAAGGATAAAATTATAGACCTGCACAAGGCTGGGATGGGCTACAGGACAATAGGCAAGCAGCTTGGTGAGAAGGCAACAACTGTTGGCGCAATTATTATAAAATGGAAGAAATTCAAGATGACGGTCAATCTCCCTCGGTCTGGGGCACCATGCAAGATCTCACCTCGTGGGGCATCAATGATCATGCGGAAGGTGAGGGATCAGCCCAGAACTACACGGCAGGACCTGGTCAATGACCTGAAGAGTGCTGGGACCACAGTCTCAAAGAAAACCATTAGTAACACACTACGCCGTCATGGATTAAAATCCTGCAGCGCACGCAAGGTCCCCCTGCTCAAGCCAGCGCATGTCCATGCCTGTCTGAAGTTTGCCAATGACCATCTGGATGATCCAGAGGAGGAATGGGAGAAGGTCATGTGGTCTGATGAGACAAAAATAGAGCTTTTTGGTCTAAACTCCACTCGCCGTGTTTGGAGGAAGAAGAAGGATGAGTACAACCCCAAGAACACCATCCCAACCGTGAAGCATGGGGGTGGAAACATCATTCTTTGGGGATGCGTTTCTGCAAAGGGGACAGGACGACTGCACCGTATTGAGGGGAGGATGGATGGGGCCATGTATCGCGAGATCTTGGCCAACAACCTCCTTCCCTCAGTAAGAGCATTGAAGATGGGTCGTGGCTGGGTCTTCCAGCATGACAACGATCCGAAACACACAGCCAGGGCAACTAAGGAGTGGCTCCGTAAGAAGCATCTCAAGGTCCTGGAGTGGCCTAGCCAGTCTCCAGACCTGAACCCAATAGAAAGTCTTTGGAGGGAGCTGAAAGTCCGTATTGCCCAGCGACAGCCCCGAAACCTGAAGGATCTGTATGGAGGAGTGGGCCAAAATCCCTGCTGCAGTGTGTGCAAACCTGGTCAAGAACTACAGGAAACGTATGATCTCTGTAATTGCAAACAAAGGTTTCTGTACCAAATATTAAGTTCTGCTTTTCTGATGTATCAAATACTTATGTCATGCAATAAAATGCAAATTAATTACTTAAAAATCATACAATGTGATTTTCTGGATTTTTGTTTTAGATTCCGTCACTCACAGTTGAAGAGTACCTATGATAAAAATTACAGACTTCTACATGCTTTGTAAGTGGGAAAACCTGCAAAATCGGCAGTGTATCAAATACTTGTTCTCCCCACTGTATATATTACTTTTTTTTTTTATTCAAACCACCCGCGGGCCGGATTGGAACCCTTTTAGACTATTGAAATGTACCTGTGTGTGTGTACGCATCACAATATGAGCCACTACACTTACCTCAATGGCTTTCTGGTAGATAGCTCTGGTGTATGTGACGCCGTAGATCTCTGCAGCCCTCTTGATGTAGATGTTGAACATGTGATGCCTCTCCGTGTTGTCCACCGCCTGCGTGGCTCTCTCGTACACCGCCATGGCGTGACGCGCCAACCCAAACTCCTCCTCCAGTTTGGCATACAGCAGGTAGATGGCTGTCAATCACAACAGAAAATAAGTAACATATCACTTGTCATTCCTGTAGCTGGGGGGATAGTACCACATAAATAAGAGGCCATTATTACAATAGACACCAGCAGAAAACTGATTATAAAAACTGACCAAGGCTGAAAGATACTTTCATGCCAACCTGAACCGTACTGAGCTGGCTCGGTCATGGTCTTTTAAGATCTGTCCTTCCCAGCAAATGTGGTGGATGTGTAACCAGGCCAGCACAGTACAGCTTGGCAGTGTGAAAAGGATAGTATTTTCCTTGGTGCTTCTCAGTGGCTATGACTTTATAGTATCAGTCAATAAATAATTGTTGCATCATACAGCATGTCAGCTTAGACAGAGATGCAACACGTCACAAACATTCATTAGCCATAAAGAAGTCACGTAGACAACAATGTCCCTTACTCTTGGCAAACTTGGATGGACAGCCGTCCAGCGCCTGCTCAAACAGGTCTCGGGCCCTCTCCAGCTTCTTGCCCCCGTAGCGGTCAATGAACTTGGTGAGATATGTGTTCCAGATGTCATAGACGTTGGGCCACCTGAAGAGGGCGATGCCGCGCTCATACGCCTGCAGAGAGCGCATAGACACGGTCAGCAACAGGAATTTACAAATGATTAAAATGCTGTAGTTTTAAGGGTTAAGGCATGGTCAGGGTCGGGGTCGTGTTCAGTAGGGCACTCAGCCCTGAACATGAACCAGTTGTAAAGTATCAGTATGAATGCAGTATGAGTTAGTGTTGATATGCTAGGCTGTGAAATGTTACTGTTCCCAGTTCAGGAATCAATGAATGACCATAAGAGTTGTCGAGACAGCACAACAGAACTGGGTCCAGGCTAGTGAGATGTGTGCAGCAGAACTGGGTCCAGGCTAGTGAGATGTCAGCAGCAGGGCAGGTGGGCGGTGTCACCTTGAAGCTCTCCTCAAAGTAGTTGTGCTCCTCCAGGAACATGGCGTAGTTGATGATTATCTGGGGCGTGGCTATGCGCAGGTCGATGATGCGGTCATACACCGCCTTGGTGGACTGATGGGGACAAACGTAAGGTAGGGTAGTTAGTTACATCGTATGATTGCTGCCGAAAGGTTGGTTGATTATTGTTAGGCTGCGTTTACACAGGAAGCCCAATTCTGATCTTTTGACCAATAAGATCAGATATCTTGCCAATAATGGGGCAAAAGATACAATTTGGGCTGCCCGTGTAAACACAGCCTTAGATGTGGGTAACATGATGAAAGTACCTGGAAGGTTCCCATACTCTCCTCCAGGTCAGCCAGCATGGACCAGACCTTCAAGGACTTGTACACTCTGTTCTGCACCGGCTCTGACACGTCAAAGTACTCTGCCTTCTTGGACGGGATGGCAGTTGCTTTCTACACATTTGGAAAGAGAGAAAGTCAAGGGATATTTACACAGACATGCATCCAGTATTTATTCATCCCCCCTGTAACTATTCCGCAGGTCGATGCTGTAAATGAGAATGTGTTCTCAGTCAACTTACCTGGTAAAATAAGGGTAAAATAAAAAATAAATACAAAATAAGCATCTATAGGCAGAATATTAGAAACCCTGAGAAGACCAGTCTGCGTCACAGAATTTGAGATTAGATGAGGGTATTCATTGATTGTTGAAGATCATTGAAGTTATTAAATAGATACATTAAAAACGCAAAAAAAGTACAGGTCAGCCACCCACACAGCAATGTGTAGCAGTTTAAAACGCATTCAAAATAATTCAGGATGACAGAAAAGTACAAAAGTAAGTGTCTTTGGCGTGTGTGACAGGTAGTGGAGTCAGTATTTGTTGTGCCCGTTTCTCCGTCTCACCCTCAGTATACGTAGCGCCTGTTCATAGTTCTCATGGCGTAGCTCCATCTCTCCGTATTCACACCACACGCCAGCCAGGTCGTCAACCTGCTTGTAGTTCACCTTGGTGGCTTTCTCAAAGATGGTCCGTGCCTGATGGTGGGGGAAAAGTTGAAAAAGAAGATAAACACTTTCAAACTTAACTTGCTCATGGGTAAATATGGCATTGTTACCTTAAGTGGAGAGAAGATCTAGGTATGTTTTCTTTTAAATACTTTAGCTGCGCTTGATTGAGCTTGCTTGGCAACCTTGCAATGGAACCAACGGAACAGTCCCAAAAGTGCCAATTCTACACATCTGGCACTCTGGACAGGCTCAAATGTACACTTGAAAGATTTTAAATACGATTTCAACCCAGGTGTGATGGGGAAACCTTAGTTTGAGACTCACGTCGTCTAGCTGCTCGTTCTCCTCATAGAACTTGGCGAAGGAGACCCAGAGAGAGCTGGGTTTCCCTGTAGCCTTCATAGGGTCCACAGTCTGAACTGCCTCTGTGTAGGTGTTGATGATCTGAAAGAGAGGTTAAGACACACATTCTATACACTGTACATGTATGTGAGAAAGAGCATGCAAGGTACCAATTGCCAGCTAGAAAGACTTAGAAACAATGTTAATAATAATACAGATGTAAACTAGCTTGTTAAAGATCTGTTTTTCAGGATTGTTCTCAAACCCTTTTCCCATTATCATGCCGACATGAACCGTAGTGCGCTAGCTCTGTATTTTCATTTCACATCACGGTTCCAGCGACAACAGTGGATGCGGAACCAGGCCAGCGCAGTACACCTCGGTTCAGTAGTATAAAATGGATAATAGAGACAGAGTCAGAAAGATGGCACAGAGTCAGACTAGGCCTAAGAGCTCATGGCATGTATCCACAAAGGGTCTTAGAGTAGGAGTGCTGATCTAGGATCTGGTCCCATCTGTTCATATAATTATTCAGTATGTATGTAAAAGGTGAAACTGATCCTGGATCAGCACTCCTACTATGTGCCCACTTCTGGTTTCTTCTGCTACCTGTCGTGGTTTCCCCTCGTACAGTTTGACCCTCTTATGCCACTCGTGGACATTGTGGGGGTTCTGTCTCAGCAGCACACTGTTCAGCAGGAGGGGCCTACGGGCGATCAGCTGCTCAAAGCGGGCCAGACGCAGCTCCAGGTCTATGTCCTCTGAGAGGGAAAGGGAACACGAGCAGAACATGACGACAAAGACAAAGCATTCACTTGTGGTTGTGATATTTTCCCCCTTTATTTACACAGGTTATTCCCGTTGAGATCAAATCTATATTTGCGAGAGACTGTGATGCTTTACAATCCAGACACACTGGGTGCATCTCAATACTCTAAAATGGCTCGCTTCCCTAGACTCCTCTCCTACAGTTACATTTATGGTGTGTTATGTTGAAGAAACTAGCGCACAAGCACCTTTACCGGCTGTAAACTGTGTACGTGACGAATTACATTTGATTTTATTTTTTACTCAAAGTCGTAGCCTAGGTCAGGAATCGGTTTCCTTTAATACAGTTATTTGAGATCCGAGTAGAAGACGAGGAGAGTGGGACACTATTGAGATGCACCCACCTTCTTCATCTTTCCCCATCTCTGAGGTAGTCTCCATCTTGGCAGCGATCATGCTCTCCTCAAACTGGGCGTAGCTGTCGAACACCTGGGTGAAATCTCTCACCGTCACCACCGTCAAGATGGCCTCCTCATACACATCACGAGCCTGGTTGCCCACAACACACAATCACTCAAATTATTCTGTGTGTGTGTGTGTGTGTGTGTATCCCAAAAACTGTGAATATATTTGGTAACGCTTTACTTGAACTACATAACAACTTTGTAAAGCTTCATAACATGCATGAGAGCTAGTCAAAACATATATTATGACAATGTTATGGTGGTGAGTTACCCTATAATCCTACATCATTTCTAATGACCCTGATGCACGACGACAAAGTCAAAAGTGGACTATGAGGATGACATTGTCTTTAGGGCTATGGTCAAAAGTAGTGCACTACAAAGGGAATAGTGTGCCATTTGGGACGCACCCATCCAGACCAGTACCTTTTCAAAATGTCCACTGCGGATGTAGTAGTCAGCCAGGGAGCACCAGAGTTTGCCCAGCTGGTCTGTGAAGCGAGTGAGGCCTCCGCGGATGATGGCCCCAACATTCAGAGAGTTCACCTTGTCTGGGTTCTGAGAGATCAGGTCACACAGCTCGTGCCATAGCTGTTAGATATTAACCATACAACATGGGGATAACGTTAGATATCAACCACACAACAACATGGGGATAAGGAGGATGAGCCAGACGTGGTCCTACCTGGTAGTTAGACTTGCCCTCCTTGGACACAAAGCTCTCATCGTTGACAACTGCTGCCAGACGCACTGCTGCTTCATCCAGCTTGCCGCAGGAACGCAGGTAATCTATGTACTCCTCTGCATTCTCTGGGGACAGCTGCAGAGAAAGAGGGGGAAGAGTCAAAACCAGGGGACTTGACAACTAATATATAAATGTAGCTTTCTTAATCAATCATTTATCTTCTGGAAGACTAGAAAACACATTAAGCCCAGAGAAAATCTTTTGAACACATGTATATTGTCCTGTCCATTCCTTCAGACATCTCTAGGGTTATCAGGGTAATGTATTCTTTCAGACATCTCTAGGGTTATCAGGGTAATGTATTCCTTCAGACATCTCTAGGGTTATCAGGGTAATGTATTCCTTCAAACATATCTAGGGTTATCAGGGTAATGTATTCCTTCAGATATCGCTAGGGTTATCAGGGTAATGTATTCCTTCAGACATCTCTAGGGTTATCAGGGTAATGTATTCCTTTAGACATCGCTAGTGTTATCAGGGTAATGTATTCCTTCAGACATCTCTAGGGTTATCAGGGTAATGTATTCCTTCAGATATCGCTAGGGTTATCAGGGTAAAGTATACAGGTAATTTATTTCCCATGTGTAACTCTGTGTTGTTTTTTGTCGCACTGCCTTGCTTTGTCTTGGCCAGGTCGCAGTTGCAAATGAGAACTTGTTCTCAACAGACCTACCTGGTTAAATAAAGGTGAAATAATTGTATTTTTATTTTTTATCCAATATGAACCCTAGAGGTCAGAGGTCTCTTGACCCAAATATTCCAAAAATGTTTCAGATTTCTAATGATATACAGTCATATGAAAAAGTTTGGGCACCCCTCTGTGGCTGCATAATAATTTACTCTGTCATCACAGAAAATGATCACAGTGGCATGCCATTCATTTTCTAATAAAAGCTGAGTACTGGGGTATTGTCCAGACAAAGATTTGTAGTGTAGCAATATTAAGTTGTATGAAATTAAATCAGATGTGAAAAATAGGCTATGCAAAAATTTGGGCACCCTTGTCATTCTGTTGATTTGAATACCTGTAACTACTTAGCACTGATTTAATTGGAACACACAATTGGTTTGGTATGCTCATTAAGCCTTGAACTTCATAGACAAGTGCATCCAATCATGAGAAAAGGTATTTAAGGTGGCCAATTGCAAGTTGTTGTTCTCTTTGACTCTCCTCTGAAGAGTGGCAACATGGGGGCCTCAAAACAACTCTCAAATGACCTGAAAACAAAGATTGTTCAACATTATGGTTTAGGGGAAGGCTACAAAAAGCTATCGCAGAGATGTAAGCTGTCAGTGTCCACTGTGAGGAACATAGTGAGGAAATGGAAGACCACAGGCACAGTTCTTGTTAAGGCCAGAAGTGGCAGGCCAAGTAAAATATCGGAGAGGCAAAGGATGGTGAGAACGGTCAAAAACAGCCCAAAGACCACCTCCAAAGACCTACAACATCCTCTTGCTGCAGATGGTGTCACTGCATTGTTCAACAATTCAGCGCACTTTGCACAAGGAGAAGCTGTACGGGAGAGTGATGCGGAAGAAGCCTTTTCTGCACACAGGCCACAAACAGAGTCGCTTGAGGTATGCAAACGCACATTTGGACAAGACAGCTTAATTTTGGAATAAGGTGCTGTGGACTGATGAAACAAAGATTGAGTAATTTGGTCATAACAAGGGGCATTATGCATGGCAGCAAAAGAACACAGCGTTCCAAGAAAAACACTTGCTACCCACAGTAGAATTTGGTGGGGGTTCCATCATGCTGTAGGGCTGTGTGGCCAGTGCCGGTACTGGGAATCTTGTTAAAGTTGAGGGTCGCATGGATTCCACTCAATATCAGCAGATTCTTGGGAATAATGTTGAAGAATCAGTCACAAAGTTACGCCGGGGCTGGATATTTCATCAAGACAACTACCCAAAACACTGCTCAAAATCTACCCGGGCATTTATGCAGAGGAACAAGTACAATGTTCTGGAATGGCCATCCCAGTCCCCAGACCTGAATATCATTGAGAATCTGTGGGATGATTTGAAGCGGGCTGTCCATGCTCGGCAACCATCAAACCTAACTGAACTGGAGATGTTTTGTAAGGAGGAATGGTCCAAAATACCTTCATCCAGACACTCATTAGAGGCTATAGGAAGCGTCTAGAGGATGTTATTTTAGCAAAAGGAGGCTCTACTAAATATTGATGTGATTTTTCTGTTGGGGTGCCCAAATGTATGCACCTGTCTAATTTCGTTTTGATGCATATTGCAAATTTTCTGTTAATCCAATAAACCTAATTTCACTACTGAAATATTAGTGTCCATCAGTTATTTGATAGATCAAAATGAAATTGCTGATCCAAACACCCAATTATATATAAATGGAAATCATGGAAATTGTCAGGGGTGCCCAAACTTTTTCATACGACTGTATAATATAATGTTATCAAACATTAGGCAACTCTAGGGACACGGCCAGTAAGTAAGCTTTGTCCAAGCGCTCTAGGTACAAAATCACTGAGACATTGTGGACCCTGATTTGGAGGTCTGACTTATGGACTATAAGGTTGAATAATTAACTATAAACCAACTTCCAGTGAACTGGATTGTGTCAAACCTGGCTGTATAAAAAGAAGCTGAGAAAACTCTGGAATAAAAACAGGTTAGGCCTACTCAGAACCAATACAGGTTACTCAGAGGTATCAGAACCCAGGTGAAGGATGAAGGACTACTACATTTCTGCTGGTGTCTCTTTACTGCTGTCTGTCTGTGGCACAGAAGGGCCCCCAATGGCTGAACATGAGGTGGAATGCACTGTAGAACCACAGAACCCATGCTACATGTTGACCCTGGTTACAGAATTCGTCATGGAGGAGAAACTGCAAACCACTGCGGAAAAACTGCAAACCACGATGGAAAAACTAGGAGCCATGGAAAACAAGCTGAATGTCAGTGAGAGCCAGCTTGAGGAGCTGAGAAATAAAGAGAAGACAAAGCTGTCCTAGGAGAGACTGGAAAAATAGGGCCCTTCAGCCAAGAAACTATGCTGACCTACAGCAAGGTCATCACTAACATTGGCAACGCCTACTGCCCCCACACAGGAGTGTTTACAACCCCTGTAAGAGGAGTTTACTACTTCAGCTTCTTCTTTCATTCTGGATGATCTGAAGACTCCCACACATCCCTGTTCAAGAATGGAGAGTGAATGGCTATTACATCTGACCACAAGTCTAGTACTGATACAGCAGATAATGGGGTAATGTGGTCACTCTACAGCTGGAGGTGGGAGATCAGGTCTACATACGCCTAAGGGCCAATGCACATGTGTGGGCTTCTCACACTACCTTTAATGGTTTTCTGCTCAGCCAAGTGTAAGCGGCACATAGCGCTACCAATAAACCACACACATCCCATCAGAAACTTACAAGATATCACTGAAGGTAGGCCTGGATTAGATGACAGTGCTACCAATACATGCATTTCCCCCAAAATGTGTGAAATTGGATACAGCTGTGAAAGTAGGCTGTCATCTATTCCAGGCCTACCTTCTATGTAAAGTGATATATTGTACATTTCTGATGGGATGTGGTTGGTGTTGTTGTTACAATCTCATAACAAAGATAAATTCTTATCACCATTGTTGAAAATAAATAAAGTGTTTATTAATCTGAATTCTGATTTGTTTTATTTATTTTTTAATCCTGTGACCATCTTCCATAAATAGAGGCTTCAGTGGTTTCAAAAGTATCTCAATCACAGAGGAGTAAATCTTCTCAAAATGTCCTCTTACCTTGAGGTACCTGCGATAGACACGGATGGCGGTCTCAGGCAGGGGCAGGTTCCGGGCAAAGCGGAGGTACAGGGGCCAGATGCGAGGATGCTGAGTGACAGGCAGCGCTCGGAGTGCTCGGTCAAACGTGCGTCTGCTCCTGGTGATCTTACACTGAGACACCAGGAACTGGCAGTAGTCCAGCCATATCCTTGGCATCTAGGACAGCCAGGGGAAGAGCAGGTTATGTGACATACTACTCCTACAATCTCAGATTACAAAATCTACTTCAAAGTTTGTTTTCTCCCAACAGGATATGGACGGACAACAGGACATGTAGGTTAATAAGCATTAGCCTACCTTGTGCATAAAAACCAGTGCTCTTTCATGGCAGTTGTTGATCTCCTCGTAGGCTGGCTCCGTGATGCACTTTCCTTTGACCTGTTTCCGTCTCTCTCTCAGGTAGTTGTACCATAACTTGTAACTGCAAGGTCACGTATGAACAATCCGTGAACACATATGACATTTAGCAATGGCTAAAATCCTAGCCCAGACACTGGTATGGTATTCAATAACAACCATTCTACGGTTTTAAAATAAGCCTAGATTATGGGTCGGTTTCCCAGAGACTGATTGACAAAGATTTTTAGTCCAGGACTAGGTTCAAGATTTGTCTAAACATCAGACTGGTTTAGTAACATGGTTGCTCCATGCTATCAGTCTGAAATAAGTCACAGTCAAAACTGAAAGTTGGGTTAATAACACTACTCTGTGGATATTTTGCCTCATATTACCTCCTACATTACGACAAAATCAACGGACAACAGGTTGCGTACGCTCAAATGAAGTTTATTCAACAGTCTGACTTGAGATGGGACTGTTCACAAAAAGTGAGCCTACATGTTAGAGACGAGAGAGGAGTATTCCACTCTCGGATTCGTAGAGGCTAGTTTAAGATGTGTCCTGGAAACAGTAATTGTCAGGGAAAATGTTATTGTCTCTAGTTACAAACAGACTACAAACATTAGTCTTGGACACTACAGTATTTTCCATGAACCTTTAGCATTGATTTCCTATTCTGGACCTGGGTACCTAGGCAGGTGTATTTTGTGGCAAAAACAAAACGATGCACGGCACCCCTTTAGGTCCCCAACTAGCTAGATTTATAAACGGTGCCTCTACCTGCCAGGTAGCTCTTTCAGAGCTCGTTCATAGATCATGTTGAGGATGGACTTGGCCCCGTTCTGTTTGAACTCGATGTAGCGCATCCAGCACTTGACCGAGTACGGATTCCTGATGATCTCCTCCTCATAAGGCAGGTCATCTTCCTCCTGAAAAGGCCCACAACCAACCCAGTAAAGCGGTCAACAGGAAACCTTCTCCCCTTCGAACAATGTTGGAAACTTTTCTCTCCTTCGAAAAACGCTGCTCATAACTATTCTCATAACTAGTGCAACGTTGTTAGAAAGAGGTACAAGAGGCTGTAAATTCACAC
This sequence comes from Thymallus thymallus, assembly GCA_023634145.1. NCBI lineage: Eukaryota > Metazoa > Chordata > Actinopteri > Salmoniformes > Salmonidae > Thymallus > Thymallus thymallus. The sequence continues at coordinate 17,306,604 of CM042398.1, forward strand.
TCAGTAGCCTGTACAGTATCTCAAGCCAAGGAGCAACTATCTAGATAAGTGTTATTGTCCGATAGATATAGTTTGCTGGGGCATTCAAATCGATACAGCCGAGGAGGCCGCAGAAATATTACAGCATGGTGAGAACAATTCTACAACAAAATATCAATATTCATGAAATAACTTACAAACATGACTTCCGGTTTCCCATTTAGAGACGGCATTTTTGTGTTTAAGACCAAAACAACGCCCGCAGTGTCAAAAGTTCCCACAAATGTCTGTATTGTTACTAAACTTCCTGACTCCTCCAACGTGTTCAGAACGTAGAATAAACCCCGCCCCTTGTGGAAACATCATTGGGTGGTACAACGGTCACTCAATAGACTATCCAATAATTAGTCACAAATAAAACAGCGTAGGTTGGCACTCCAGCCCAGCAGGTGGCGACTGTGTAAAATCTGATATGCTCGTGCATGGCCAAAACTAAAGGTGAAAGGTTACCAAAACGTTGACAAACGCAGACGCGCTAGCTAGAAGCGTAGGCTACTTGGATTCTCTAAAATGGCAAAAATACAATTGTTGAGAATGTTTCTCAACCAGCGTTTAACAGCAGCCGCTGAGGAGATATTTGGGGCTGTTGAGAAAACTATAGCAGAGTACCAGGAAGAAGTTTATCGTTCAAACGAGGAGAACGGCCGTCTACAGAGGCAGCTTGATATCGTTCTCAACCCACCAGAGATACAATTACATAGGACAGGTTTGTCACTAGCCATTACATTGGTCCTGTTGAAACACATGTTTTGCTGAAAGACACATTTTGTATTATGTTTCATATAAATGTAATTATGGTCTCATCATGTTAGCGTTTCCTTTTTTGTTTAATCCTTCTCTCCAGACCTCCAGCAGCTCTCTCTCACTGTCTTCGAAGAGGAGGTTCCCCCTGAGCAGCAACACTGTGAGCAGGAGTGGAGCCCCAGTCTGGGGCAAGAAGACCCAGAGCCCACACAGATTAAAGAGGAACAACAAGAGCAACACAGGACCAATCAGGAGGAAGAGTTTCATAATGACTTCTTCATAATTAGCTCTAATGACTGTGTGAAAAGTGACTATGATCAGGAAGAGGACTCATGTCAGCCCTCACGTCTTTACCAAACCCAAAGTGAGGAATATGGACAGGGAGCCTCTCTACCTAGCACCTCATCTGAACAGATCAAAGCTGAACCTGATGGAGAGGGCTACAGAGTATTAGAACCAAGGAGTTACTCTCAGCCCCTCTCTGCAGTAAATCCAGACTGTTCTCCAACCCCAAGTGAATACAGGGAAGGTGTCAATGAAGAGGAAAAAGAACCTTGGATTAGGTTTAAGCCACTCAAATCAAAGAAAGCACAGAAAATAACAAGCCAAAGCTCTGGTATCTGGAAAAAAGGAAGGAAATCCACAGAGTCATCCCTTTTGAACCCCCACAGTCAAAGCCTTACTACTCCCTGTTGGTGTGGTATGTGTGGTAATAAATGTTACTCTGTGAGTTTTTTAATAAAACATACACAAGAACACACAGAGGATATAGGCCTAGATTGTCTTTGCGGTGTCTGTGGAAAACACTTTGAGTCCAAAGAAGTTCTGATAGACCATCTCCAAACTCACATGAAAAATCTTTTTTGTCACTTATGTGGTCAATGTTTCAACTGGACTAGTAATCTGAAAAGACATATGATGATTCACACAGGGGAAAGACCCCATCGGTGCAGTGACTGTGGCAAAGGCTTCAGGTCGAGTGATTGTCTGACAAAGCATAGGAGGGTTCACACAGGGGACAAACCGTTTCCTTGTCCGGTTTGCCACCGGGGTTTTAACAGACGAGATAACCTGAAAGTGCATATGAGAGTTCACACAGGGGATAGACCGTATATGTGTTCTGAATGCTATAAATGTTTTGCCACGTTAACTTCACTGAATAAGCACCAGACAATGCACAATGACGAACGACCGTATGTGTGCACTGATTGCGGTACGCGCTTCAAAGCGCTTGAATCCCAAAGAAGGCACATGAAGAGTGTTCACAACAAGAAAGAGAATACAACATGAGTGCCTTGTATGGGTTACGGTATCAGATAGAAGATTGAGGCGCATTCTAACCAAATCCATTGGAGAGGAGAACAGCCCTTCAGGACAGATGCATTGCATTATGGAATCAGCGCAGTAGTTACTATTGCCTGTTACTTGTTATTATCCATTACCCATTAGTTAGTTTACCAACTGCAAATAGCAGAAATCAGAGGTTATTTATGTGCCTGTGTTTCTATAAAGCGGCGTGTTCTGTAACTTGACAGCTGAGCGCAGGTTTTTTCATTTTTACTAAATCCTACGTGGGACGCTTTTAATTGACTGGTAGGCTTGATCCGGCCTAACCCAAATCCAGGCCTGTGCAAACCCAACCACAGAACTGATCTGTATAGATTAGATCTAATGTTGACCTGTTATGATGGGAAAGAAAATAATCTTGTCAACATTCTGAATAAAGTTAGCATTTTAGTTCTCAATCTCAACTAGTCATTCATTTGTGTGCTATTCTGCTTTTGTCCTTTCCCATTGGTGATTTTTGAGAGACTTCCATGGTACGTTTGGCCTTAGACTGTGATGCTGAAGACTGAACCCAACCTATTATCTGCAAGGTTGTGAACATTTCACATGACTGAATACACCCTAGGACATTCTTCAAAACTGACTCGGCATGAATTAAAAATGTGTCAATGAGAAGCAATAGAATTTCAACCAATCATGTATTTTTTTTTGGAAAGCTATTAACAATAATTATACTGAATGACAACTTCAACTTGCTGTTCAAAACAAGAAGGTTCACATAATGCTGCATTCTCGCTTGCAGCTCATCGTAAAATACATAACATGGCTGAAAAATATGACTATATACAGTGCCTTGCAAAAGTATTCATCCCCCTTGGCATTTTTTCTATTTTGTTGCATTACAACCTGTAATTTAAATTGATTTTTATTTGTATTTCATGTAATGGACAAAATAGTCCAAATTGGTGAAGTGAAATGAAAAAAATAACTTGTTTAAAAAAAATAAAACAGAAAAGTGGTGCATACTGTATGTATTCACCCCTTTGCTATGAAGCCCCTAAATAAGATCTGGTGTAACCAATTACCTTCAGAAGTCACATAATTAGTTAAATATAGTCCACCTGTGTGCAATCTAAATGTCACATGATCTCAGCATATATACACCTGTTCTGAAAGACCCCAGAGTCTGCAACAACACTCAGCAAGGGGCACCACCAAGCATGTGGCACCATGAAGACCAAGGAACTCTCCAAACAGGTCAGGGACAAAGTTGTGGAGAAGTACAGATCAATGTGGGCTCACTCACAATTTTTCCTAAGAACACAGCCATGAATAAAGAATGGTACCAACACATCCTCCGAGAGCAACTTCTCCCAACCATCCAAGAACAGTTTGGTGACTACCAATGCCTTTTCTAGCATGATGGAGCACCTTGCCACAAGGCAAAAGTGATAATTAAGTGGCTTGGGGAACAAAACATCAACATTTTGGGTCCATGTCCAGGAAACTCTCCAGACCTTAATCCCATTGAGAACTTGTGGTCGATCCTCAAGATGCAGGTAGACAAACAAAAACCCACTAATTCTGACAAACTCCAAGCGTTGATTATGCAAGAATGGCCTGCCGGTCAGTCAGGATGTGGCCCAGAAGTTAATTGACAGCATGCCAGGGCAGATTGCAGAGGTCTTGAAAAAGAAGGGTCAACACTGCAAATATTGACTCTTTGCATAAACTGAATGTCATTGTCAATGAAAGCCTTTGACACTTATGGAATATTTGTAATTATACTTCAGTGTACCATAGTAACTACTGACATAAAGATCTAAGAACACTGAAGCAGCAAACTTTGTGGAGACCAATACTTGTGTCATTCTCAAAACTTTTGGCCACGACTGTACAGCAGTCACTAATTTCCTGTATCCTTTATATAAATACTTACAAGCATTGGGGATTTTTAAAAATGCTGAACTGGAGAATGAAAGAACAGGCAATATCAAAATATGTCATGAATTTTGTAGACAAGTATTGTTGAACAGGGATGGTACTACTACATAGATAAACAGATGAAAAGGGGAAATGTTCAGAAAAGTAATAATGATGATTCACATATTTGTAACTCAATTACAGTAGAAATAATCTTCATAATTTAATGACCGTTAATTAAATATTCAGAGCAAAACATTTCCAAAACAGCATTATATTAATACATACAGTATGTACATAATTTGTTTTACTTCAAGCAAAATTAAAATAAGGTAAATTCAATAAAAGATTGAGAATCACAAGATACTATCCTTTAATGACTACATCTTATAATGGCACTTTATGTTTTACAGTTGTCTCAAACCCTGCAACATTAGACGAGTACTCAAGCATCTCATAATGAACCACTTCGTTAAGAGCAGACGTGGGTACAAATAGTATTTGTTTTCTTTCAAATACATTAAATATGCTTAATTGAGCTTGTCTAACAATGGAAGCAGTGCAAACTGCAAATCCCAGACATCTGGCACTCCCGGCATGCTTAATCAAAACACTCAACATATTTGAAAGAAAACAATTTGAATCCAGGTTTGTGTTCAGAGCCATTTCTCACAACAGACTCAGACCAGCTCCCTTCCAGGCCGAGGAGAGAAGTGAGGGTTATATATCTAGCTTTCAGGAGTTGGAACCAGGTCCAGCTTCTTCAGGTCATTTAGGAAACTGGTTGGAGTGACAATGTGAGATGAACCTATAGAGGAGAGGAACAGACAACACAGGAACATTAATACTATAGTACTTATATAGCGCTTATTTCAAACACAGATTCAACAACAAAGAACAGGGAGGTTCTCCAATGCCTCGCAATGAAGGGCGCCTATTGGTAGATAAAAATAAATAAAAAAGCAGACATCCCTTTGAGCATTGTGAAGTTATTAATTACACTTTGGATGGTGTATCAATACACCCAGTCACTTCCAAACTCAGTTGCCGAAGAGGAAGGAAACCGCTCAGGAATTTCACCATGAGGCCAATGGTGACTTTAAAAAACAGTTAAGAGTTTAATGGCTGTGATAGGAGAAAACTGAGGATGGATCAACAACATTGATTTAAAAATAAAACTTAACAAAGATTTTACTGAGATACAGTTCATATTAGGAAATCAGTCAATTGAAATACATTCATTAGGCCCTAATCTATGGATTCAGAATTAGTTTTCTCCCACAAAAAGGGCTTTATTTGAGAAAAATACTCCTCAATTTCATCAGCTGTCCGGGTGGCTGGTCTCACAATCACGCAGATAAAGAAGCCGAATGCGGAGGTCCTGGCGTGGTTACGCATGGTCTGCGGTTGTGAGGCCGGTTGGACGTACTGACAAATTCTCTAAAGCGACAATGGAGGCAGCTTATGGTAGATAAATTAATATAAAATTCTCTGGCAACAGCTCTGGTGGACATTCTGCAGTCAGCATGCCATCTGTACGCTTCTATGGCATTGTGTTGCGTGACAAAACTGCACATTTTAGTGGCCTTTTATTGTCCCCAACACAAGGTGCACCTGTGTAATGATCATGCGGTTTAATCAGCTTCTTGATATGACACACCTGTCAGGTGGATTGATTATCTTGGCAAAGGAGAAATGCTCACTAACAGGGATGTAAACAAATAAAAAAAAACATGTAATCATTTTGAATTCAGGCTGTAACAAAATGTGGAATAAGTCAAGGGGTATGAATACTTTCTGAAGGCTCTGTAGGATTTTAGTGCCACCAGCAGGGGAATTCTAAACAAGGGTACATGGTGTGTCGTCATTGTAAATAAATAAAACATTCAACTGGCTTGCCTGGTTAAAGAGAAGGTTAAAAAAATATATAAAAGGTGTACACTATTAAGGTTCAGTCCAACTACTGTGTCCCTTACCAATCAGGACCTCCCATTTTCCGTCGGTGTCTCGAGTGACCTCGTAGGCGGAGCGCATCTCGGAGTGGGACATGCCTCCGATCATGAAGATGATGAGCCGAGGGCCGGAACGATACTCTGTTGGAGACTTGTTCTTGTGCCATTGTCCGAACCGAGCACTGCTGCAGTATGATATAAACGTAAACATAAAACATGTACATTCCTATTTATGTATAAATTATCTGCTGCGGTAAAATAAAACAATGTACGTCGGTGGTTTCTGGTGGCACTTTAAATGGAGAGGGCGGGCTCATAGTAAATGGCTCAAACATGGAACGATATCAAGCATCGTTTATGTGTTTGATACCATTCCATTCACTCCACTCACCAGCCTCTTGTGATGTACATTAGTAGTTCTGCAGTTATCCAATGATCATGAATTATATATCCATTACCCACAACTACGGATCTTAAATCTTACTTTTTGATTATATAATAGATAGCGTGGGTGGTTGTAACCCTCACGACATTATGATTTGACAAGATGGCTGGCCAGGGTTAACGCACAGAATAAAATAGAACATAGTACATTATAACCCCAAAATAAGTCTATAATATGTACGGGATAATCAACGAGGGGCTGTGTAGTTATACTATGTAAATAATCCAAGATGTGGGGGTGTGATGCTTCATAACATATGATCTACATATAGGTTAATGCACAACATCAGTGGGAAGAGAACAAAAGAACAGGGGATACAGTTATACACCTAAAATAACAGCTGCAGGACGTTGATATGTTCAAAGTTACATACCCAGATGTGAACACGTTTGTTTTCCATTAATATATGAATACAGCTGTTGCTGTCCTTGCTATATAACATATATTTCTTTAGGTGTGCATCCCAAACGGGACCCCATTTCCTATAGTGGTCTACTTTTGACCAATGGCCCATGGCCCTGGTCCAAAGTAGTGCACTATAAAGGGAATAGTGTGTCATTTAGGATGCACCATAAAGATATGTGTGTATATCTTTATACACATATATAAAGATTTTATCAAGAATTTAAACCCTGCCCTCAAAAAGTGCTTTGCTCTGTGAACAGGAAGGAAGTAGTCTCTGTGCGTCCCAAATGGCACCCTATTCCCTATATAGGGCACAACTTTCAACCAACTTTCGACCAGGACTCATAGGGCTCTGGTCAAAATTAGTGCACTATATAGGGAATAAGGTACCATTTGGGACACCACTGCATTGTGTCCATTAATTAGTAACCACACAGATGATCAACACCCGGAGTGCCTTCAGATGAACTCTTATACAGTGCATTCGGAAAGTATTTAGACCCATTGACTTTTCCAAAATTTTGTTAGGTTACAGCCTTATTCTAAAATGGATTCAATTGTTATTTTTTCCCCTCAATCTACACACAATAACCCAAAGCAAAAACATAATTTTTTTTAGAAATGTTTGTACATTTTTATAAATTTTACATAAAGTAGTCAGACCCTTTACTTAGTACTTTGTTGAAGTAACTTTGGCAGCGATTACAGCCTTGAGTCTTCTTGGGTATGACGCTACAAGCTCTGCAGATCCTCTCAAGATCTGTCAGGTTCGATGGGGAGCATCGCTGCACAGCTATTTTCAGGCCTCTCCAGAGATTTTAGATCGGATTAAAGTCCGGAATCTGGCTGGGCCACTCAAGGATATTGAGACTTGTCCCGAAGCCACTCCTGCGTTGTCTTGGCTGTGTGCTTAGGGTCGTTGTCCTGTTGGAAGGTGAACCTTCTCCCCAGTCTGAGGTCCTGAGCATGTTTTCATGAAGGATCTCTCTATACTTTGATCCGTTCATCTTTCCCTTGATCCTGACTATTCTCCCAGTCCCTGCCGCTGAAAAACAACCCCACAGCATGATGCTGCCACCACCATGCTTCAGCATAGGGATGGTGACAGGATTCCTCCAGACGTGACACTTGGCATTCAGGCCAAAGAGTTCAATCATGGTTTCATCAGGTCTGTGTCCTTTAGGTGCCTTTTGGCAAACTCCAAGCGGGCTGTCATTTGCCTTTTACTTAAGAGTGGCTTCCGTCTGGCCACTCTACCATAAAGGCTTGATTGAGTAATGCAGAGATGGTTGTCCTTCTGGAAGGTTCTTCCATCTCCACAGAGGAACTCTTGAGCTCTGTCAGTGACCATTGGGTTCTTGGTCACCTCCCTGACCAAGGCCCTTCTCCCCTGATAGCTCAGTTTGGCTGGCCGGCCAGCTCTAGGAAGAGTCTTGGTGGTTCAAAACTTCTTCCATTTAAGAATGATGGAGGCCATTGTGTTCTTGGGGACCTTCAATGCTGCAGAAATGTTTTGGTACCCTCCCCCAGATCTGTGCCACGATACAATCCTGTCTCAGAGCTCTACAGACTATTCCTTCGGCCTCATGGCTTAGTTTTTGCTCTGACATGCACTGTCAACTGTGGGACCTTATATAGACAGGTGTGTGCCTTTCCATAGCAAAGGGTCTGAATACTTACGTAAATAAGGTATTTCTGTTTATTTTTAATAAATATAAATGTCAACCTGTTTTTGCTTTGTCCTTATGGGGTAGTGTGTAGGTTGATGAGGAAACGGTTTTGATTAATACATTTTAGAATAAGGCTGTAAAGTAACAAAATGCGAAAAAATAAAAAGGCTATAAAAAAAAAAAACAGCATGAAAAAGCTATATTAAACTAAAAATAAAATAACTCCTGGTATGGGGTGGGTGAGATTATTCACAGGCTGTCTAACGGCAGCTTGGATCAACTTTAACTTTTCACCTCTCCAGCTCACTTAACTACGGCAAAGCTCTATTTCAAGATGACAACTGAGATTAAAGCGTTAATGTATGTGACCCTGGTTATCCATCTGCCTCCTATAAGGCCATGCCCCTTCTCTGTCCCCTGTCTAGCCCCACCCCCTTCCATGCTGTGGCTCCACCCCCCTCCCGTGGTGTATACAGTATACACACCTGACAGTTGTCTGCGTGGTGTTGATGGGGGCAGGGTCAGAGATGAACGGCCACTGCTTCCTGTCCAGCTTGTCCTCTACGGCATTCTGAAAAAAATAGACAGGGTTGGTCAGGTCTTCGTAATAACCTTTCAAATATCAAAACATTTAATAAAATACATTTAATTTTTTTATTAACATTTTATTCTCTCCACCGCTCCTGACTGCATGTGCTGCCATAGAAATAGAATGAATAGAACGGGCGCCCCCATTCAAGTCAATGATGGCATAATGGGTGGACTGGCGTAGAAGCAGAGCAGGAAGTGTACCCATCAACTGATGTTACAAAAAATGCATTCCATTGCATGAGCCACATCAGTTAACATTATTTGAATGAACATTCTACATTACCATGGAAATATTGCTCACAATAGTCCCAGTCGGTATTCATGTAATAAGGAATTCCTCTCGACCACGTCCACAAATTGGGGAAAACCAACATTCTTTCCTGTTGATCCTCATTGTAAGAGGCAACTTCATCATAGATTTTTTTGTTATACATAAATAACAAGACATGGTAAAAAGCTGCTATGTTGTTCAATGTACATGTAGCCAGGTCAAACATCCCCACCTATGATTTGCAGTGCTCCCACGTAGGGAAACAGAGCCTGCGAGAAGAGCCCTGTGGCTTCAGGCTATTCGGCGTTGGAAAGTGAGACATTTTGGGACACTGTGTCCAAGTACGCTACACGTAGCTATGTGTGTGGAACACATTTCATCACAGGTAAGACATTTAACTTGTTCAGTACAGTCTGTTTGCAACTCCACTGTTTGTTTATGTTGTTGGTCTTGGCTAGCTTCCTGTTCCGGTCGGTAGCTGGCACTCACTCACTCGGCTGCTAACTAGCATCGTCATGAAAGAAATGGGGGGATGTGGGAAGCCTTACGTTTTTCTAAGTAGTGAGAACGTTAGAGAGCAGGTAATGCTGAAAAGTAATCTTTAGACATGTAGTTTTGTAATCGAATAAAACAAGGAAATTGTGGTTGAAAAAGCTGAGGTTTTTGCTGTGAGCCACTGAGGTAACCACAGGTTGTCTTCCCCACAGACTAAAACCGACTGGGTCTATAACAGGAAGCCATTGCAAGTGTACCCATGAGTTTACCAGCCAAATTGCCAGGGTTATAGGTTCCAAGCCACTTCTATTCATTATATTTCTGTGTGCGCTGCTGATGCATTGTTGGGGGGTGTGGGGGGGAGGGGGGTCTTATCTGATATTATTGTCACAGGTATATGTAATTTTAACTGACTTGTCCAGAAGGACCCATACAGATCTGAACGAGACTGCTGCAGGAAGGCGAGAGAGAGAAATTGTATAATTTATGCTGCTGCTCTTGCTTTTCACGAGAGTGGCGCATGGAGCTTGTTGTTGGCCAATCATAAGTCAAAGCAGTAATAAACTACAGTCAGAGCCTCTGTCTGGCAAAAGGTTAGGAGATATCTAAATCAATGGAATTAAAATGACAGAATTAATAGTGAAAGGAGAACAAAAGGCTACAACGACCAAGAGACAACAGGCAGGCTGCTACGTAATAATCTGAATGAGTTGTTATTTGTAACTGTGACCAGAAAGTGCATGCAGCCTCAATTAGACTAGTTTCCGGTTACGTAATAATATTGAATGATAAATAACCTAGCTATGGCAGCTATTAGTCCCTCCCTCCCACAGAACACACACACACACACACACACAGCCCCTGCTTGAGTGACACCTCTCTCCCTCACTCTTTATCAGCTCTGGTTAATAAAGTATCTTAAAAATGTACTTTTCTGCTGCTTCCCTCACTCGGATCGGACCAGGTCTATATAGAACAGGTCTAGTTGTCCCGGGTCTGTTTGGAAACGGTCTCTATATTTAAAAAATGTTATGTAAGCATATCGGGTCCGGGTGGGAAATCCCCAGGCCCATTTCGGAACAGGTCCAACTTTTTAAACACGTAAAGTCCTCTACCACAGTTTGTCTATCCTTCTCCTCCTCCATACCTCCATCACGTCTTTGATGGTGGGTGTCCATCGGGAGAGCTGGTACGTGCTCTCCTTGCGCTCTTTCTTCTCAGGCAGTGTTTTCCCAACATTGGGAGCCTGAAACAACATTTTACATCTTTCAAATATAACAAGGAAAAAAGGCTTCACTGTAAAGAGAGGCATCTATTCAGCCCAAAAATATGTGTGAGTGAGTGAGTGAGTGAGTGAGTGAGTGATTGAGTGAGAGAGAGTGAGAGAGTGAGAGAGAGACAGACAGAGAGAGAGAGAGAGAGAGGAACAGACGGACAGACAGACGACAGAGACCGAGACTTACTGACCCCAGCAATGATGGGGCAACCCAGGTGCTGTAGGTTGGTGATGATATGGCTGTTTGCCTGCACGTTGGCATGCTGGATTAACTTGGTCAGGTTCTCCTCTCCAATGCCTGTGTGTGTGTGTGTGTGTGTGTGTGTGTGTGTGTGTGTGTGTGTGTGTGTGTGAGAGAGGAGACCACCGTTATACAGAGTAGAGCTGGAGAATGTAATGAGCCAAATCAAAACTTCATTAACTAGCCTGTTATCAACCCCCGAGGATCAAGAGTAACCACATCATAGATCCTTACAGAGACCACCATTATATGCAGAGTAGAGACAAGCTCTCAACCTAAAGATCACCATCTGCTCCTCAGGCAAACATCCACAAACATACACAACAAAAAATGTGATCAAGTTCATTGATCTTATAGAGCTGTTCAGCTATCATTTAATTTCAATAGCAGTCAGGTGGAGAGTAGTAGCTGTCGTATCATATTAGAAACACCCATATTACTGTACCTGCGGAGTGTGTCTTGACCATGCATTGACAGAAAGCAGACACATTGGGATAATGCAGCCAAAGCCATTCTGTTGACCTACCCTTCTTCTTGTGGAAGATATAGATCAGTATGATGCGGATCTTGTCGTAGGGGTCGATGTCTGTGTTGAGGAGTACAGGGACGATGCTCTTCATGGCATCCTTCAGGGGTTCCCCGTCTACATCAGTCCCCATGGCCAGGTCCTGAGAAATATCAACAAATCAACAACACTCAAGAGAATGATGCCTTTAGGTCTTCACCATCTGCATCAGTCACACCTCAGTGCATTAAACACTTCACATCCTAATCCCACAATCAGACACAGATAATATCACTCCTGGAAATGCTAGGTATGTCTCAACTGATCAACCACTAAAACTACTATATTAAAGACTATGAATCAAACTTGAGAGGAACTATTCTTTTAGGGCTCCTGAGTAGCGCAGTGGTCTAAGACACTGCATCTCAGTGAAAGAGGAGACACCACAGTCCATGGTTCAAATCCAGGCTGTATCACATTCGGCCGTGATTGAGAGTCCCATAGAGCGACGCACAATTGGCCCAGCGTCGTACAGGTTTGGCCGTCATTATATATACATATATATATTTTACACACACACACACACACACACACGCACACACACACACACACACAGTTGAAGTCGGACGTTTACATACACATAGGTTGAAGTCCTTAAAACAAATTTTTCAACCCCTCCACAGATTTCATGTTAACAAACTATAGTTTTGGCAAGTCGGTTAGGACATCTACTTTGTGCATGACAAATAATTCTTCCAACAATTGTTAACAGACAGATTATTTCACTTATAATTCACTATATCACAATTCCAGTGGGTCAGAAGTTGACAGTGCCTTTAAACAGATTGGAAAATTAGAGAAGATTATATAATGGCTTTAAAAGCTTCTGATTGACTCAAATGATGTCAATTAGCCTATTGGAGGTGTACATGTATTTCAAGGCATACCTTCAAACTCAGTGCCACTTTGCTCGACATCATGGGAAAACCAAAAGAAATCAGCCAAGACCTCAGAAAAAAAATTGTAGACCTCCACAAGTCTGGTTCATCCTTGGGAGCAATTTCCAAAACGCCTGAAGGTACCACGTTCATCTATACAAACAATAGTACACAAGTATAAACACCATGGGACCACGCAGCCATCATACCACTCAGGAAGGAGACGCGTTCGGTCTCCTAGAGATTAACGTACTTTGGTGCGAAAAGTGCAAATCAATCCCAGAACAACAGCAAAGGACCTTGTGAAGATGCTGGAGGAAGCAGGTACAAAAGTATCTATATCCACAGTAAAAAGAGTCCTATATCCACATAACCTGAAAGGCCGCTCAGCAAGGAAGAAGCCACTGCTCCAAAACCGCCATAGAAAAAGCCTAAAACTATGTTTTGCAACTGCACATGGGGACGAAGATCATACTTTTTGGAGAAATGTCCTCTGGTCTGATGAAACAAAAATAGAACTGTTTGGCCATAATGACCATCGTTATGTTCGGAGGGAAAAGGGGGGAGGCTTGCAAGCCGAAGAACACCATCCCAACCCTGAAGGACGGGGGTGGCAGTATCATGTTGTGGGGGTGCTTTACCTCAGGAGGGACTGGTGCACTTCGCAAAATAGATAGCATCATGAGGAAGGAAAATGATGTGGATATATCTCAAGACATTAGTCAGGAAGTTAAAGCTTGGTCGCAAATGGGTCTTCCAAATGGACAATGACCCCAAGCATACTTCCAAAGTTGTGGCAAAATGGCTTAAGGACAAAGTCAAGGTATTGGAGTGGCCATCACAAAGCTCTGACCTCAATTATATAGAAAATGTGTTGGCAGAACTGAAAGTGTGCGCAAGCAAGGCCTACAAACCTGACTCAGTTACACCAGTTCTGTCAGGAGGAATGGGCCAAAATTCACCCAACTTTTTGTGGGAAGCCTGTGGAAGGCTACCTGAAACGTTTGACCCAAGTTAAACAATTTAAAAGGCAATTCTACCAAATACTAATTGAGTGTATGTAAACTTCTGACCCACTGGGGTGAAAGAAATAAAAAGCTGAAAGAAATAATTCTTATTTTCACATTCTTAAAATAAAGTGGAGATCCTAACTGACCTAAGACAGGGAATTTTCACTAGGATTAAATGTCAGGAATTGTGAAAAACTGAGTTTAAATGTATTTGGTTAAGGTGTGTGTACACTTCAGACAGACAGACATAGGGCCAAAAGTTTGGAATATTACTCATTCAAGGGTTTTTCTTTATTTGTACTTTGGGCTGTCATTGGTGGAACCCCTCCCAGACTCACAGGCATCAATAATCTTTCTTCTGAGGGCCTCGGTAGGTCTTTTGATCTTTGAATGATGTGTTACCACACACCCATATGGTTAAGACCAAACCAAACCAATTTTCTTATCTTTAAGTTTCAATCTAATGTTTTCTAATATTTTGCACTTGTTCTGGTACACCTAATTCTAATTTTTGCCATTTTATGTGATGGTAAAGGTAGGGGTGTATTAACTTTCTCCCCATAAGGAAAAGGCATTTTAGTTTATTTTAATTGCATAACATTTAATGGTTTTTTTTTGTGTTTGATTTGTTAAATTGAGTAACATTTATCTGTCAATAGTGTTGAAGTGAAGATTACATACCCATCTGTCCAAATATATCCATCTGTACACACCTTTCCAGGGTGTGTACTTACTTTTTCACATTACTGTATTTTTTTGTTTTGTTTTGTAGCAACACTGACCTGTTCCACCTCACACAGCTTGTCCACAGAGGCTTTGAATTTCTTCATACAGGCCTCAGCCAGGTGCAGGTGAGTGGAGTACTGCAAATCAAAATAAACACATTACTGTGTTTAATTAACTTCCAAAATGTTGATGTCACTCCACACTATCATAATACTCCACGTTGTTACAGCCTGAATTCAACATTTATTAAATTGCATTTTTTTTCCCCTCACCCATCTACACACACTACCCCTTAATGACACAATGAAAACATGTTTCAAACACCTGAGTCAGTACTTTGTAGAAGTACCTTCAGCAGTGATTATACAGCTGTGAGCATTTCTGGGTAAGTCTAAAGAGATTTCCACACATGGATTGTGCAATATTTATCCATTATTATTTTCTAAATTCTTCCAACTCCGTCAAATTAGTTTTTATTCACAAATAACCTATACTAAGTCAGAACTCTACAAAATAACAAAGATTACCATACACGGAGGAGATACACACTTACTTGAATGATGACTTCCAAACAATGACCCACACACAGGTGTGGGATATGGCAACTTAAATAGAATCCCCAATCAGAGAGAACATCTCACAGCTGTCTCTAATTGGGGATTCAACACAAAATGCAAACACATAGATCCTGTCAGGCTGACCATGGCCAACTAGGTGAGCAAAAGGCCTCCCTATGGCCAGAGCCTGACAAGTGTAGATTTTGCCTTGAGTTTTAGGTTATTGTCCTGCTGAAAGGTGAATTAATCTCCCATTGTCTGGTGGAAAGCAGACAACCAGGTTTTCCTCTAGGATTTTGCCTGTGCTTAGCGCCATTCCATACATTTTTTTTTTATCCTGAAAAATTCCCTAGTCCTTAATTACAAGCATACCCATAACATGATGCAGCCAACACTATGCTTGGAAATATGGAGCTTGGTACTCCGTAATGTGTTGCACAGGTTTCCTTCTTTCACTCTGTCAATTAGGTTAGTATTGTGGAGTAACTACAATGTTAATCCATCCCTAGTTCTCCTATCACAGCCATTAAACTCTAACACAGTGAAATTCCTGAGTGGTTTCCTTCCTCTCTGGCAACTGAGTTAGGAAGGACGACTGTATTTTTGTAGTGACTGGGTGTATTGATACACCATCCAAAGTGTAATTAATAAAGGCTTTTATTCTGATGAATGTGTTTGTTTTAACTAACTATGTATGTCTATTAATCTGTGATGCTCTGAATGTATGTGTGCCATTTGTTTGGTTGTGTTCCCAGGGCACACTTGGAACTAAAAGCATTCCTGACGTTCTATTGAGACCTAAGTCTCAATCTGTTTCCCACTGGTTAAATAAAAATAATAATAATTTTTAAAAATAATAATATTGCTCAAAGGGATATTCGGTGTCTTTTTTTTTTTTTGTACTCATCTACCAATAGGCGCCCTCTTTTGCGAGGCATTAGAAAACCTCCCTGGTCTTTGTGCTTGAATCTGTGTTTGAAATGCAATGCTCGACGGAGGGACATAATTGTATGTGTGTGGTACAGAGATGAGGTAGTCATTCAAAAAGTGATGATAAACACTTAATGCACACAGAGTGAATCCATGCAACTTATTACGTGACTTAAGCAAATGTTTACTCCTGAACGTTTTTAGGCTTGCCATAACCAAGGCGGTTGAATGCTTATTGACTCGAGACACTTCAGCTTTGGATTTTTAATTAATTTGTAAAAGTTTCTAAAAACATAATTCCACTTTGACATTATTGGGTATTGTGTGTAGGCTAGTGACAAAATAAAATCTAAATTTAAATCACTTTTAAATTCAAGCTGTAACACAACAAAATGTGGAAAAATGCAAGGGGTGTGAAAACTTTCTGAAGGCACTGTAGAATGAAGACTTGTATTGGGCATGCATTATAAATGGCCTGCTACACCGGATGCGCAACGTTTGCAGAGGGTAATAGGCTCCTAGTAAAATCAGGCTTGCGCCCCTTGAGCGTAAAACCAACTCCTTTTTTTACGTGCAGCTCAGGCCCGAGAACAATAGGATAAAGTAGCTTGCACTAAGCTTTCTGCATAGCAGGTAAAAAAAAACAACTGCCAAAAAACCTGGGTGACTATCTAGATGCTATAAAAGTGAATACATCCGTTGCAATACAGCAAAACAAAGGAGATGGTGGTGGACTTCAGGAGAACCAAGGCACAACCAACTGCAGTCCCTATACAGGGGATGGATGTTCCTGGGAGTCCATATAGACAACAAACTGGAATGGGCTGGTAACACCGGGGCTCTGTACAAAAAGGGCCAGAGCAGACACTACTTTCTGAGGAGGCTCAGGTCCTTCAACGTCTTCAGTAAACTACTGCATACTTTCTACCAGTCTGTGGTGGCCAGTGCCATCTTTTTTGAGGTGGTGTGCTGGGGCGACAACATAAAGGCCGGTGATGCTTCTCGGGTAAATAAGCTGATCAGGAAGGCTAGCTCTGTTCTGGGGATTAACCCTGACACTCTAAATAGTCTAATAGCTGGCGGCTATTAGACTATTTAATGCCTCACCGGGGTCCCATGCCGTCGGCAACATAGACCTGGAACTGTTGGGGTGTTAGGACCTAGTTTAACAATTAGGCATCCATCCATCCGTGAGTAACTCTCTGGTCTGTAATCACTCATTCACTCAGCACTTATTAATTCAGGACTGTATGTACATATTCATGTACAGTTGTTATATCATATCAGGTGCAATATTGTAAGTACTTCTTGGACTGAACTTACGTAGTCATTCACTCAGGACTGTATACTAGTATCCTGTCAGTAGTATCCTTTTTTTCCATTGCATTTAGTTAATCGAATGTGCAATACGTGCATTTATCTGTAATTAACCCTGTTCTAAGGACTGTATTTTAAGGAATTATTACCCTAAATTATATCGTATGCACATTTAGCTATTTAAGTATATCTCCTGTCATTTACCTGTACAGTTAACCAGACTGTATATTAAGTAAACTATTACCCTCACTTATATCATACGCACATTTAGCTATTTAAGTATCTTTCTCTGCCATCGACCTGTATAGTTAACCATGCAAATATATTTGTATTTTATTTATATCAACGTGCAATAATTGTATCATTTTTTTCACCTAACACTATAACAATGTATAGTGTACATATTCAGTCATTCACTAATACTATGCAATGCATTTCTATAGCTTTTTGCACTCCAGACTTTGTGCATTTTTATACTTTTTCATACTGCCTCACTATGTATCATGTATCTGTCTTTTGTGTATTTCGTTCTGGCATTTTGCACCTGCCCTGTGTTTTTCGTAGCTGCTTGATAAAGCAATTTCCCCACGGGGATCAATAAAGTACCTACCTACCTACTTACCTACTTACCTACCTAGACATTTAGGCTGACAGTATGTGATCACAGGAGAGACGTCATGAAAGCCAATCTCAACCAATCAACTCCTTTTAGATGGAAAGACGGAATACCCACCAAGCTGAGTTCCTTCTGGTACTGTGGCATCTTCTTCAGCATTTGAGACAGGTCTTTGATATTAGCCTTATCAGTGGACATCCTCTTGCTCTCACAGAACACCCGCAGCAGCTCCGTCACCTTCCTGGAACACAAACAATGAGCATCAACATCTGACAAAGACTATACCAGGGTAGGGTTCAATTCAAGAAAGAGAATTCATTATATTAATTTTTAAATAGAACACTAAACTTACCTCAACCAACTCTGGATCATATCATCTCTTATTGGTTGAGGTTAGATCAGTTAAAAACACTAGCTGTATGTCATGATCGTGTCTCTTACTTGGTGACGTCAGCTATGTGCATGTGTCTCAGCTGGATCCACAGTTCATCGTCTTCATCCAGGAGAACCTCCTTCTCCTTGGAGTCCCCGATCCCAGTCGTCTGATATCTACAACACACAAAATAACAGCTGTTATACAGGGATACCATCTGACAGATACATATCATACCATGAGTAGAAGAAGGTAAGTATACATTGGTACTATTTATAGCTACATTAACAATATGCTCGCAGAAAGGTTATACTTCTAACCTGCAAAACAACTAACCAAAATGTAAAACTGGCCCTTAACCTTAAGCTAATCTTAACCAATTTTGAAATTAAGTATCGTTTTGCAGGTCAGGAGTGTCTGTATAGCATTTTCCATATGTTCATCATGGGCCCTGGTCAAAAGTAGTGCCCTATATTGGGAATAGGTTGCCAAACTAAGCCTACTTGTAGATGTCCTGTTTGATGTCCAGAAGGTCATAGACCATGGCCTGGAAAGTTAGCTCGTGCAGAATGGGAGAGATGGGGTCAAAGCCACGGTCCACAATCAACAGCTGAGACCTGGCCTTGTCAGGACCCTGAAAACGCATCAGACATTTCACCTCAGGGCAAGAAATTATACCTAGAAATGTAAATCTTTACCTACCAGTTAACCACTTAAATGCTTTGGCAGACAGGGCATATTGTTTTAGATCAAATCTATTGCCTCTAGCTCCACAATAGAACGTCAGGAATGCTTTTGGGTAACAGGTTTTACCAACAGGTCGCCCAGTCAGTGCCACTATCAGACTTATACCACATTATGAAGAGTTTTTCCATTTTTTTCTCAAGTACAACCACAATAACAAAAAATATATCTATGCAATGTGTATTCTAACACCCTTTTCACACTGTATTGCGATGGCTTGGTTATGCACCCACCACAGTGGATATTTTGTTCTAAAAAATAAAAAATACATATCAGGTCCAGGACGGTACGGTTCTGCACTATAGTGTGAAAATTGTATTATTGTGCTGGTACTGAGGCAGCGAGACAATGGAGAAGATAAGAGCAGAAAGGTAAGTTATATCAAATGAATACATGCCTTCAGAAGTCCAACACAGGCTTAAGGAAATGCCAGCTAGGAAAGACAGAAAAGGAAAGAAGTAGCTGAGCAGCAGAGTGTGTGAAAGATAATTAACAGGAAATCAAGTGAGAAAGTAGAAGTAGCTACGAGAAACACTTTCAAAATGCTTAAATAATCAGATCAGCACAGTATCATAAAGACAAAGCATTTGAGGGATTCAGATAGAAGTCATTCAATGCAGTGTATTTTCAATTGGTATAGGGAGTGAATGGTCATTTTGAGCCAAGCAGACAAGGTACTATAAGTACTGTAAAGAAGTGTTGTGTATTGTTGAGAGGTGGTGAAGTTGGTGTCTCCTCTCCTCACCTCTCCCATGCTGGGGTTGTCTGCTTTATGGGCGTTCAGACGTTGATACACCTCCTCAGCCAGTCTGGCATTCTCCTCAGGACCGCTATAGCAGACGGAGAGAAAGAGAGAGAGGGTAAGTGGCATATAACTTGCGACTGAACTAGCACAGACACTCAAGTACCAAAGAGAAAAATATGTGCAAAAAGATCATTGAAGACAGGCTCTGTATGTAAGACCTGTGTGATGAGCTTTGAAAAAGACATGTCTAAAAGTGTTAATTTGCAATCCATTTGGGGTGTTGCCCACTATTGGAGGACTAAATGTATCTATTTACTCAGATGAGCATCCAATTCCCACTGAAACCTCTGGTAGCACTTGCATGTCTGTATTGATCAGACCTGTCTGTAAGGGTATGGTGTGTGTGTAACCCTTTCACCACAGACTCAGTTTAAATATGGTGAAACGGCACACCCAGTAATAATACATTTGTATGATACTCTCGCTATGGGAAAAAAAAAATACCAGAGGCCCCGGAGGTATTACAGATAGAATGTATTAAAAGAAACGATACACAGTATACATTATACAATCACAGTACATGACATTACATTAAAACAATAAATCCTAAGAGTGCACTCTCTTTTAACTAAATTGGCTCGCTTCGTTGGAGCTCAACCCCTCCCCAAAAGAAACCCACTTTTACTCAGTCTGGAATTCAACCAACCCGTTGCTTTGTGCATAATCCAATGTGTTCCTCAGGCAGTAAAATGTCTCGTGCTCCGGATCTTCCTCAGTGCTGCGTCTTCTATTAGGCCTACTTGTGACGAAAACCGATCCACACCGGCTCCCGTGTTGTCACTCCTCAATTTCTCTGGCTGATCAGTCGACTTCGCGAACTAACTAATCATTTAATATTAACCAACTTTATATAGAAAACCAACTAGCAATTTCGCCTGCAATGGCCCGTACAGTGGTCTCGTACAGTGCATTAGCATATTCCGTGCTAGCTCCTCTCTTTCTAAAGTTGGCGAGATCTTGACAGAACCCGCACCAATCACTTTGACCAGTTAACAGTTATTGACGAACACATAAGTTATAAAATCAAATTATGAACTACACGTTTTTCCTTCATAAAACATTGTCTTGAAATATATTTATCTGAACTACTATTTATCTGACCCCATTTTCCCGCTACTCCGTCTCATGCGACTCCCCAAACCTCTCAAAACATCTGATTGGCTACACGAATAGTACAAAGTGATCATGCACTTCACAAATGCACAAAAATAAAACTATACAAAGACAGTACATTGATAACCAAAACCCTGTCTTATCTTTAAACTTTTACAAATGTAATTAAAATGAAGTGTACATTGCAATAATAATATTTGTCATCAATTATCAAAATGCATGTTCTAATAGGGTATTACATGTGTATAGGTACCTGCGGTAGCGTATGGCAGGGTACTCCTTCAGGGTGTCACAGAGGGTGGCTATCTGCTCTGCCAGAGTCTCCATCATTCGGTCTTTATTCCCCTCTCCAACTGGACTGTAGAACGAGTGCAGGGAGCTGGGATCGTCCAGGGAAAACACCTAGAATAGAGAAGGGAGAGGAAGGGCATGAGAGAGAGACAGACACAGACCGAGACAGACAGAGACAGACTACAATTACTGGGCATTTTCACTGGATATACATTAAAGCGATCAGACTACCAGAAAATGTGTCATTTTCAATGGGATGAGGCAAGATGAGACTTTTGGCAATGCGACCAGAGTTGAGCAAATTTCAAAGAAGGTGCTGTAGGGTAGGTACCCACCTGGGACTCGTAAGGCAGGAAAGCCACATTGATCTCCTTCAGAGTCTTGATGACTCTGGCAACTCTGGAACTCCCAATCTCAGCAAACAGAGCATCTGGGCAACCTGCAGGATAGGTGATTGGCACAAAACCAACAGTTATTTTGTATTATTTTAAAAGATATTCATGCTTTTTGTCATTTTACAAGGTTAATCTCATTAAGATTTAGAATCTCCTTTCAAGAGAGACATGACCAAAATGACAAAACACCACATTTATTTTGTATCAGACGTGGGAAGAGTATAGTTCTAACACTAAAACAAAATGGCCTTACTTTCTGTGAAGAAGATGTGCGCCGCTTTGTAGGTAAACGCAAACTCTTTGAAGTCATTGATAAGAGCATGAACCGACTGAGAACATCCACACACACACAGGTGAGAGAGAAAATGAGGAAGACAAAGAGCGTAAGATGGCTTTACAACAGTACAAGATATGGCAGTTGATGACATAGTGAAAAAGGGAATGGCAGGAGAAACACACTTCTCACCTTCTTTGAAGGAGAGATCAGATAAATGGCCTCCAGGCTGGAGATGGGCTCCCTGCGCTTGTTGATGTCCTCCACAACTGGGGGAGAAAAAGGAAGATCAGTTAGTGACTGTACATACCAACTGAAGAACACCTCCACAGACACTCACTTCCTCATACTATGACCCATATATGGGTTCAAATAGTATTTACTTATTTAGAATACTGTTTAATTGAGCCTGTCTCGAGTGCCAGATGGGAGGGGTTGGGTTTGTACTTTTGGGGCTATTAATTCCATTGCGCCAGACAAGCGCAGCTTAAGTACTTGAAAGAAAAAAAAAATGTTTGAAACCAAGTCTACTCTGATCCTAGTTTAGAATGATGCCTGGGGTGTCCCTTGATATAATACATCATTATTACTGTTTGAACCCAGGTCTACTCTGATCCTAGTTTAGAATGATGCCTGGGGTGTCCCTTGATATATTAAATCGTTATTACTGTTTGAACCCAGGTCTACTCTACTCCTAGTTTAGAATGATGCCTGGGGGGGTCCCTTGATTTAATAAATAGTTATTGACAAATACAAGTAGCCTACCCACTGGCCATCCCATCCCAACACTTACTAGTCACCCCCTCTGCCAATATATCTGACATCCCATCCCAACACTTACTAGTCACCCCCTCTGCCAATATATCTGACATCCCATCCCAACACTTACTAGTCACCCCCTCTGCCAATATATCTGACATCCCATCCCAACACTTACTAGTCACCCCCTCTGCCAATATATCTGACATCCCATCCCAACACTTACTAGTCACCCCCTCTGCCAATATATCTGACATCCCATCCCAACACTTACTAGTCACCCCCTCTGCCATGATATCTGACATCTTGCAGCAGGAGGACAGGATGCGCATGCTGATGTGGTCCACAATGAGCACCTGGACCAACAGATATAGGCGTTATCAATTCATATTCAATTGATCATTAGGCTATCATGATTGACAATGAGTCAGACATTATGCCCTTTGATCTGGATCTTTTCAGAGCAACGCTAAACATTTTTTACAATACCTTCCATTCTCCATCCTTCTTCACACTTTTGATAACTCCATTCAGGATTTCTTAAGAGATGACAAAAGAGAGAGTAAGTATGAAATATTACAGTAACCAAACTGAAATGTGTGGCAAGAGGCAAAAAATAAGGAAATAGACAACAGTTGTCTAGGGTCTGGAATCTGTTTTTTCAGATGGCGTTTGTTAGCCAGTGTCAAACAATAACTAATTGGTTAGTAAAAGGAACATTAACTTACACAGGTAGTAGGTACACATTCTCTTTCTTCACATACATGGTTGATCACAAGGTAGCCCACTATCAACTAGTTACAACCAACTTGACCTATTGTTCCCATCATAGCTTCCATGATAAAGTCAGCAAAATGCAAGGGAACGTTATAAAAATATGACCCAGGATGACAGCCTCACATCCAAACCTCCCTGCCCTCCTGACAAACGGGTTCAATGCTTCCTTCAATACTCCCCACTTGGTAAACAGTTCGACCACATTAAAAAACACTGGCACATCTTGAGCACTGATCCACAACTGGAAAAGACCCCCGTGGGTAGTCTTCAGACGCGTCCCCAACATCAGTCAAATGGTGGGGAGGTCCGATCCTCCACCAGTGCCACGTAGTACCTTTCTAGACAATGTGCTGGACGGTAACTATAGATGTGGCGAATGTACCCAGTAACTTTACGAACAAATGCAATGTTCAATCATCCTATTATGGGTAATATATCACAAAAAAAAAATTGATATACCTGATCAAATGTACAGTCGTATGAAAAAGTTTGCACCCCTGACAATTTCCATGATTTCCATTTATAAATAATTGGGTGTTTGGATCAGCAATTTCATTTTGATCTATCAAATAACTGATGACACAGTAATATTTCAGTAGTGAAATTAGGTTTATTGGATTAACAGAAAATGTGCAATATGCATCAAAATGAAATTAGACAGGTGCATACATTTGGGCACCCCAACAGAAAAATCACATCAATATTTAGTAGAGCCTCCTTTTGCTAAAATAACACTAATGAGTGTCTGGATTCTGGATGAAGGTGTTTTGGACCATTCCTCCTTACAAAACATCTCCAGTTCAGTTAGATTTGATGGTTGCCGAGCATGGACAGCCCGCTTCAAATCATCCCACAGATTCTCAATGGTATTCAGGTCTGGGAACTGGGATGGCCATTCCGGAACATTGTACTTGTTCCTCTGCATAAATGCCCGGGTAGATTTTGAGCAGTGTTTTGGGTCGTTGTCTTGTTGAAATATCCAGCCCCGGCGTAACTTCAACTTTGTGACTGATTCTTCAACATTATTCCCAAGAATCTGCTGATATTGAGTGGAATCCATGCGACCCTCAACTTTAACAAGATTCCCAGTACCGGCACTGGCCACACAGCCCCACAGCATGATGGAACCCCCACCAAATTTTACTGTGGGTAGCAAGTGTTTTTCTTGGAACGCTGTGTTCTTTTGCCGCCATGCATAATGCCCCTTGTTATGACCAAATAACTCAATCTTTGTTTCATCAGTCCACAGCACCTTATTCCAAAATGAAGCTGGCTTGTCCAAATGTGCGTTTGTGGCGTGTGTGCAGAAAAGGCTTCTTCCGCATCACTCTCCCGTACAGCTTCTCCTTGTGCAAAGTGCGCTGAATTGTTGAGCGATGCACAGTGACACCATCTGCAGCAAGATTATGTTGTAGGTCTTTGGAGGTGGTCTGTTTTTGACCGTTCTCACCATCCTTCGCCTTTGCCTCCGATATTTTACTTGGCCTGCCACTTCTGGCCTTAACAAAAACTGTGCCTGTGGTCTTCCATTTCCTCACTATGTTCCTCAAAGTGGACACTGACAGCTTACATCTCTGCGATAGCTTTTTGTAGCCTTACCCTAAACCATAATGTTGAACAATCTTTGTTTTCAGGTCATTTTGAGAGTTGTTTTAAACCCCCCATGTTGCCACTCTTCAGAGGAGAGTCAAAGAGAACAACAACTTGCCATTGGCCACCTTAAATACCTTTTCTCATGATTGGATGCACTATGAAGTTCAAGGCTTAATGAGCTCACCAAACCAATTGTGTGTTCCAATTAATCAGTGCTAAGTAGTTACAGGTATTCAAATCAACAGAATGACAAGGGTGCCCAAATTTTGCATAGCCTATTTTTCACATCTGATTTAATTTCATACAACTTAATATTGCTACACTAAAAATCTTTGTCTGGACAATACCCCAGTACTCAGCTTTTATTAGAAAATGAATGGCATGCCACTGTGATCATTTTCTGTGACGACAGAGTAAATTATTATGTAGCCTCAGAGGGGTGCCCAAACTTTTTCATACGACTGTATGTGTGGTCTATGCTATGTCGAACAAACTAAACAAGCTTTGAAAACAAGGATAGCAGAACACAGGAGTAATATCAGGACCCTTGACCAGAGTAACCCTTTGGCTGCGCATTTCATGGTGGCTCGTCACAACATTAGCTATTTTAGCTACATTGGCATTGAACATGTTAAGACTCATAGGAGGGGGGAGATACTGATAATCTGCTATTGAGAAGAGAATTGTATTGGATTCACCGTTTGTGTACCATGTCTCCTAGAGGTCTGAAACAGGAGTTTGATATCAGACCAGTTCTTACATGAATATGTCATTTTGATTTGTCTTGCCTTCCAGGTCACCTACTTGGTCATTTTGTAAATATATATAATTTTCTGTAACTACTACATGTACCCATCTCATTGTTATTAAATGATTAGAGATACAAAAATCGTTTATGCACCCACCATGCGTCATGTCCGCAATGGCCATCTGAGGTGAAATGTGTATAATTTGGGATGTGAGCACTCATTTTGTTTGTTTGACCTGGCGAAGATTAGTTTAGGATCTGAACATTGTCAATAAAGCAGTGAATTGGGAGTTTTAACAGTGTACGGGACTTGTATTCATAAGCCAAGCATGTTTTTAAGGATGTGCGTATGAACAAACTTTTCTTATGTCAGCAAAACTCAAGTTTTAGAGCCTACTTGAAATACTACAACTAGTGAAGAGGCATAGCCTTCCCAGTCACACTTTATATTTCAATTTTAAATAGCCTAATGTCAGCTACCTATCATGGCCAGCCATTACTAGCGTACAACTAAGGAAGCAACTTGCTTGAGTTCCGAAGGCTGTGTATCGCTAGCTAGACAGGCGGTTTGTTTGGATGTTTTCTGTTCTTAATTTCAGTGACAACAAACGGGTATCAAAAAGGCAGTATTTCTACCAATGAACTTCAAACAATAGAGACTTGAGAGTTCTACAATTGACACGTTTCTTGACTTACTCTCTCCGACTAACGCCTTCAGTCCGCTTGGAGCCATCTTGACACTTCCGTGTTGTCGACTTTTTCCCATGCAACTTTTTAACTGGCTGACATAATCGTCATAATTCTTACGTCATTAAAATGCACTCAAACTTAATAAGTAAATAAGAGTTTCCAATTTGACTAAAGTGTTATTCATATTCTAATTAATTTGCATTAAAACATTGTAATTTACAGTAGGTCTCTGATATAGGGTAGGAGCAAAGAAAATAGATTTTCTTGTAGTTAGGTTGCGAAACATCTTTATTTCATTATGATGACATTCTCTAAACTTCCAGCATGGGAGTCCCTGTTGAGACAGAGTGGGGCATCACTAGAATTCCAATTAAGAATCGGAATCTCATTACATTAGAATCAACATATGACAATTCAAGGATCAGTTGAGATCCATCTCCAATAGGCTACCTGTTCTGTATGTGAGTGACACCAAGGGTTGTAGTGCCATCCTGACCAACAAAGAGTGCAAGTCCAGCTTCTGTAATAGATATAGATACTAAGCATTAGCATTCTCTATTGAGTAGTATGCCATGGTTTTACTAATCTGTGTTCTTGAAACCAGCATCAAGTTCAAAGCACCTTCCATGGGAGGAGGGAGCTCAAATACTGAGCTCTCCAGACAGAGATTTTCAACCACATCCTGGGCGTCCACGCGTGTGTTCCAGACCCGAGTCAACTGACCGGCAACTCTGGCCCTCTCCTGCACCTCCGGGTTCTGACTGGGCATGGCATCCAGCAGCAGCCCACCCTTCATCGCCAGCTGCCTTCTCAGGGTGTCCTCTGATGAACCTGAGGGAAATACTTTGTGGGGCTCACTTCAAATGCCAAATGAACTTTGGTGTTTGCAGTTTGATGAGGATAGTTAATTGGTGCATCTCTGTGAGTTGTGTTTGCCTGATAAGTACAATCATATTAACCAGAGGTTGTTAGGTTAACCACACAAGTCTAAGCCCTAAATATTTGTGTTAGGCTAGGCTTTAGCCTAGGCTTTAGCACAGTAGCTTAACATAGTCTTGTAACACAGGTCCAAACCCTGGCTGGTCACACATACCAGGCTCAGAGTGACTGGATGTGCTTTCTCTGGGCTGCTCAACATTCTCAGATGACAAAGTTCTGTTTGGAAGTGAATGCTGGGTAGGACTGAGGAAAGCACAAACAGGAGAGTGACGAAGACTATAATCAATGCATTGTAATCACAATTGGGAAATTAATATAACTTAAGAGATGGTTGAATAGTAGTAGTTTATGTACAATAGCATCCACAATACCATATTAGTGAATAATAGTTGATCAATGCTATTAATAAGATCCTCACACTCTGAAACATGGGTCTCCCTGAAGCAGCTGCATCTGTAGGCCCACCTGTACAGGTAACCAATAAATCAAACGCTATATAGGATTGGTTTTGTTAAAAGACTTTGTTTTCACAAAACTGCACCCACTTTTTGTTATTTCACTGTGACTTATGCAGTGCTGTCTAAGGACTGTCTACTTTTCCTATCCCCCTTTATAGTGCACTACTCAAAAGGAGTGTACTATAAAGGGAATAGGGTCCCATTTGGACCTAAATAATTATTGACTGGCCTTGAGAAGGGAGTTGTCCAGCTTGTTGTCCTTGTTCATATATCCCTCTAGGAGGCAGTGTCGGGTCACATACCCAGAGCCTGCATACTCAGACAGGTTGAGGTCTACGTAACCCACCTAATATAATTAACATTGAGATTGGGGAGATATTAATACTGAAGGTGTGAGGAAAAAGTGATGCCCTTCGAAAAAAACTCATGCCTCTATACCTTCCATGTCTGCTAATCTAAAGGGTCTGGATAAGTGTATGCTATATGTTGGGAGCTTGCCCATGAAAATGTGGAACAGTGGTCAGTCTCCTTTCAAACTTACCTTTTGGTATGACTTTCCTCCCTTTGTGTCCTGCATGAAGAGAAAACAGGATGTTTCATCATTTTCATAATTTATCTTTCCTCCAGCACATTTGAATAAGATTCTGAACTGGAACACAGCATGTGTCATTTTATGTATGCTGTTTTACCTAGATGGGAGATTTGATCTAATTTTACTCCACTTAGTAACAACTGCCAATCTGCATCCTAAATGGCACCCTATTCCCAATGTAGTGCACTATATAGGCAATAGGGTGCCATTTGGGACACACATACACTATTTTCCAGGGAGAGCCTCTTATTTATGATAAGTAGCTAACCTTGCGAACTGACAGTCTACATATGCAGTCGTCCAGGACTCCAGACAAGCTGTTGACTGCAGTTCGGCACTCAAATTCAAACATCTTTCCCCATTGCACGGAGTTGTGCAGGACTTCCAGTCTGTGGGTTACATACATATGCACACCTTGATAATAGTATCTCTGTAACTGTGGGTGAACCTTAAGTATTTCTTCAAATCTTGGATGTTCGCCTCTAATGCTGTCTGTCCTTGCTTCCATCTGACGTTTTCAGGAGGCGAGAGGAAGTGAGGAATCGAGATTCAACTAGTTGTTGACACATATTTCTGCTGTACCCCCCTCCATGCTCACCTTGGAGATTCCTCAGTAAAGGAGCCATCAAGCATGCGAACTTTGCAGAAAATCAACCCTGTGACTCGTGGCACATTGTCAAGCTCATCCAAGAGTAGGTAAACGGAGAAGTTGTGCGTCCATAAGTGTTTCCCGAGCACTGTGCGGGTATGCAGGCGAGCTGCCATCCGCTTACTAGCCTCCATAGTCCCGTTTTCACAGGCCCCTATACAACTTGACCTATTAGAGGCCAGATACAGTAGGTTAATATATGCAGGGTTGTGTTCATTAGAGCACACCGTAGCAAAATGTTTTATGACAGAAAACTGAAAGCTGTTTTCTCATTGGATGATTTCAGGTAGTACCTGTTTTATCCCTATTGAACACGACTCAGCCCTAAAATTACATGGCATTTCACAGCACGGTCCAAATTACATCATAGGGGCTTTGTGACATCATACTGTTTCTAGACCAGAATGGTCATCTTCCAAACTAAGTAATTAATCACAAAACAAACTGATGATGTTCAGCAAAGACACATTTAAACTTTAATGAAGGACAGTGTTGAAACATCCATGTACAAAAGACATGTATTCTAAATCATAAAAAATAAATAATATTCCAAGCCATATGATTCTGTCCTCGTATTTCATTCACAGATCTTTTTTACGAGACTATCATACAAAACCAAGGTTTACATTAACACCATTGCTGAACAGATCATCAACAGTGAAGTTGTAGTTTGATTGCAGTGAAATAAAGCATTTCATAAAAAGCTTTTCAGTGAGACACTTCAGTTCAAAGGGGTAAATTGAAGGTCCCCCTCAAGCACAGCACACCCTCCCAAAGGGTGTATAATGTAGCCTACATACTCCACGACATCCAGAACCCTCCAACACCAAATGGCACCCTTTTTCCTATACAGTGCACTACGTTTTCCAAGAGCCCTATGGGCCATGGTTAAAGTAGTATACTAAATAGGTAATAGGGTGCCTTTCGTGACGCAGCACATGTTCCAGTCCTCGGCCCTGACATTGACACTGCTCCCTCCTCCCGGGGTCATCGTCCTCCTCACTCCTTCTCAGCCTCCTCCAAGGCCATCCGTTTCAGTAGCCGCCGCTCCTTTCGGTCTCGCATCCGCTCTTTGAAGTCCTCCAGCTCTTTCCTCTGTAACACAGATCGTTCAGTCATAATATACCACTGTCAATCCAAAGTTTTTTTTTTTACTTTATTTACAGATTTTCAATTATGAGGGCAGATACATTAACAAATACAACACCCCCAGTCCTTCAAACCCCCACCAAATCAAAACAGTTCTTAAAGGGATATTCCACTAAAAATATTGTTACATTGTATTGGGAGTGGGATATTCCTTTAACCTCAAATCTTCACCCTCCAGAAGTGTCACTATTGGTAGGCATTGATATTTGTCATACTTCATTGTTCCTAAATCAAGAGATAATGTGTAACTGCTGGCATAATAACAATTACATTATTCACACACTTACATGCATCTTCTCATCTGGTGGGAAAATCTCCCTCTGAAGGTCATAGAAGAGGTCACCAGGAAAGAGGAAAGGAAGGTTTAACATTAATGAACAACAGGTAAGAATTACTTATGATATAGTCACACAAAATGTCAGAATTTGCTTTAGTTTGCCAGACAATAGTGAACCTTTTCAGACAGTCTACACAATAATATTTAGCCTAAACAAGGTTTAAAGCACTGAAAGAATGAACCAGACCCTAATAAGCCGTTGGGTTTTATTGTGTATTCGCCTCAACAATTGTTATGTATGTAGCTACTGTTGTCTCCCGCTGAAGCAACCTTGTTCTACGTACTTTTAATCATGAAATAAAATAAATTAATCAACCACTCAATCAAGATAAGAAAACACTTACCTTTCTCTTCACAATATATTCCTCAAAGTACTCTGCTTGGTTGGAGATCCAGAACATGGTCACAGGGAAGGACAGATACAGCATCATCTGATCACAAAAGAATACAGACAAAATAAACGACTATATCAAGTCACTACCATCTCTTTGTTAGACATGTCACATGATAGTCAATATAATAGATAGCTACATTGATTTGTGTATCAGTTACCACTAGTGTCATCAATCAACAATCAGGCAGCTGGTGCTTTCAAGACAACTGGGACCTCTGGGGAAAAAAAACAACGTCAAATCATGACGTCAGTGATCTTCAGGTCGGAACTCTAGAAAGATGCCAGAGTTTCCGTCTTGGAATTCCGAGTTGGATGCCCGTTCAAAAATATTTGTACAAGTCGAACATATGCGTCAAACTGTATGCATAGACGGCTTGACAGAAATGGTAGCAGAAGGTGAATGTTGAACTTTTGCTGCACACTTATCCAGATGATGCTGAGGACCATTTTGCACAATAACGCAAAATCTGTGGAATCGAGGCGTGGAGCGAACTACCCCAGCTCGCAGTAGGCTCAAGTAGGCAACTTGAGATGCTGCTGACAGTGTTTGAGAGATGCCGGACAAAAGACATCCCCAAAAAAGAAACAAAAACAGACTCTCAGAGAATGAGTACACAACTGGTAAATAGTCACTTATATATAGATATGTCAGTCACTCAGGTGGCTAGCTGCCGGTATAGGTATTTTTCTAGTACATATATTATGAAATCATTTTAACAGTAAGCAGAATCCCTATGGGCTTAAAAGAGGATTAGTGACAACACCTGTCAAATCAAATCAAATCAAGTCAAGTTTTGTGACTGCAACAATCAATGTACTATATAATTATCCTCAAGTATGTACTTATATTATTTTTTAAGAAACTGTTGAAGTCAAGTTTTGTTTGTCACGTGCACGTGGTTGGCAGATGTTATTGTGGGTGTATGCTTGTGCTTCTAGAAGAAACTGTTGATGCCCAAGGTTAGGGCCAGAAAGGAGGGGGAAACCATAACAGAAACTGGACGTGAGCAACAGAGATAAGATTGGTGAACTGCCAAAAGGTGTTGGCTATTAACATATAGAGGAGTGTTTAGGAATGTTATGAAACCTGTATATGTATAAAAAGAGACCACCGAGTCTGGAACCCCAGTTTGCTCTGCAGACCAGATCGTCTTTGTTACTTTGTAATAAAATCTATCAAACTCACAAACCCAGATCATCTCTTTAAGCTTTATTTGTTTAAGATAATTCACCTAGAATTTCTAGGACACCGGCAGACTTCTACTGCTGTAACGTTGAAGGGCTCTGGCTAGTAAGAAGCTAACGTTAAACGGAGCCTACCTCAGCAGGAGCAAAGAAATGCTACGAAGTTCTAATAATAACTTTGCTTTACAGAGAGTAGGCTACTGACACAGACAGTACTGTGGTGCTCAGTGGTGAGGCTGAGGCAGGCTGAAATGCATGCAGGAGGGAGCAGAGGAGACAGAGATAGAGGACGCAAGCAAAGATTGAGGTTAGTACAGTGGTTCCCAAACTTGGGGAATGGGCCCCATGGGGGGTCCACTGAGAAAATATGTACTAATCTTATCAAACAAGTTAGGGAAAAAAATATATATACACATATGTTTCAATATGAACATAGGCCTAGGCCTATAGCGAAGATAGGGCATGTAGATACATTAAAATGCAAACAATACAGTTCTAAAAAGGTCATAACATCACAATCAAAGACCCCCCCGAAGGGGAGGGGCCAGCTGAGTATAAGACCGTATCATCTGCATATAAATGGATAAGAGCTTCCTACTGCCTGAGCTATGTTGTTTATGTAAATTGAGAAGAACGTGGGGCCTAGGATCAAGCATTGGGGTATACCCTTGGTGACAGGCAGTGGCTGAGACAGCAGATGTTCTGACTTTATACACTGCACACTTTGAGAGAGGTAGTTAGCAAACCAGGCCAGACCCCTCAGAGACACCGTTACTCCTTAGCCGGCCCACAAGAAAAGAATGGTCTACCATATCAAAAGCTTTGGCCAAGTCAATAAAAATAGCAGCACAACATTGCTTAGAATCAAGGGCAATGGTGACATCATTGAGGACCTTTAAGGTTGAGTGACACATCCATAACCTGAGCGGAAACCGGATTGCATACTAGAGAGAATACTATAGACATCAAGAAAGCCAGTCAGTTTTTCCAACACTTTTGATGAACAGGGCAAAATAGAAATAGGCCTATAACAGTTAGGATCAGCTTGATCTCCCCCTTTAAATAAAGGACGAACCGTGGCTGCCTTCCAAGCAATGGGAACCTCCCCAGAGAGGAGAGACCAGTAAAAAAGATCAGAGATAGGCTTGGCGATGATAGGGGCAGCAACCTTGAAGATTAAAGGATTTTTGGGTTCAAGTTTAAGGAGCTCCTCTAGCACCTCGGACTCAGTGACCACCTGTAGAGAGAACCTTTGTCGCGGAGGAAAAAAGAGGGAGGAGCATCGGGACTAGTCGCATTAGAAGGGGTGGGAGATGAGGAAATGGACGGGCAAGGAGGCATGGCTGAGTCAAATAGGAATCCTGACTAAATTAAGTGGTGATTAAAGAGCTCAGCCATGTGCATCTGGGCAGCAGGTAGCCGAGTGGTTAATGTTGGGCCCGTAACCGAAAGGTTGCTGGGTCAAATCTCCGAGCTGACAAGGTAAAAATCTGTCATTCTGCACTTGAAAAAGGCAGTTAACCCACGGTTTCTAGGCCGTCATCAACATTAAGGGACATGGGCAGCTGTGAGGAGGAGGGTTTATTCTCCAGGTCTTTAACCATTTCCCAGAACGTCTTGGGGTTAGACCCACAGAGAGAAAACTGCTCCTTAAAGTAACTAACTTTGGCCTTCCGGATAGCCTGAGTGCACTTATTTCTCATTTGCCTGAACGAGAGCCAACTCACACAGCAGGTTAGGAGAACTAACGTAGCATGTTAGGAGACGGAGGTTAAGGTTAGAAAAGGGTTAGGGTTAGCAAAATGCTCTCCTAAACCTAAACTGATACGAAAATCACTATCGAAGTGGCGTGAAAAGAGTGTGTCCCCTAAAATAAGATCAGTGTTGACGAGGATGGTGTTACGTGACCACTTGGCTGGATAGCTAGCAAGTTAGCTAATGTAACGATCTACGTGTAACTTTAGTTATATATACCACAATACAGAGCGTTTCGCTTGCAGTCTTTTTTTCTTGTTGCAGCTAGGACATTGTACCCTTGTATATGCTTATAATCACGCCATTATGATTGAACAAACACATTTTACTCACACGAAACACCTCTATCTTCACCCCCATGTTTGCGCTGTTGCTGCTCCAACCTTCACACTGCACTTCCGTGTTTTCCGGTTACGTTTTTTCACAAAATACCCAATCAGTGACTAGAGTCCGATTTCTTTACGCTCAGTGCTATTCTGGATCCTTGGGACGTCCCAAACCTGATCATTTTACATTTCAGGCATTGGTTGCATACAGTGCCACATTGCCACCAATGCTGCTTTTCGACTGTAACACCAGAGTTACACCAGTGTAGTAGTGTATACACCCTTATGTTGTACTAGGGAAATTGTGTTTCCAAAGATAGGGCTGACAGTGAGGACTTGTTCTGGTAGTTTATGATGAATCTATTCAAAAGGAAAACTTACACCCTTCCCTAAAGCAGGGTCTGCTAACCATCATTCCTAAGCCTCTCAAGGACCCTTTGATTATTGATAATTGGCGACCGATCACACTTCTGAATAATGATTATAAGGTACTCGCCTTATTAGTGAATCACTGTGTAGTTTTATGAAAGGGCCGCACATTTCCAACAACATTAGATTAGTGCTGGATACGGTTGAATATAATGAATTGTTGACCCTATGATTTGATTTTTAGATTTCCAAAATGCTATTGATACTGTAAGCCATATGTTTATTTTTGACACCACCCACTTTTTTACATTTTGAGATGTATTTATTAAATCAATAAGAACTCTTTACAATGGAAGTAATAGCTCTTTAAAATGTGCCAACGGTACATGACCTAGATTTGAAGTCAACAGAGGAGTGAGGCAAGGTTGCCCAATTAGTCCATTCCTCTACCTCATTCAGCTCAGGTTTTACATCTAATAGTATCCCAGAATTCCTTTACAGGTATTATTCCTTTTACAACTTTGCATAGTTTAAACAGTTTATGTTAAAGTTCACAGTTAGCTATTGTTATGTAAATGCCAGCTCAAAAGAAGCAGTGGCCTGGCTTTGGGCCCAGGTGAGAGCAGTCTGAGCCTTTTGGGTAAACTTGTGCGTTGCTTTGCCATGTGGTATCAGGAACTGAAGTAGATAAACCACTAAATAAACTGAATAAACTGATCTGTCCAGTGATTATTTTGGTTGTGATGCAGCGCATGGGATTGCGTAGACTACAATTTACCATATGGCAATGTGTAATGCAACCTGTGTGCACGCGGCGTTACGTACTTCACGTTCTGTCTGCGCATGACGTCACCGACGAGAGGTGTTTGTTCTGGATCCTGGGAAAGAAAGATCCCGCGCACCTTGACAACAGAATAAATGAGGTAAAACGAATTTGTTTTTACAACGTGTAAATGTACGGCTTTATAAAGTTGTGTATTTCACACAAAGCTCCTGCTTGAGCACAAATCTAAGGACTCCGTCGTTTTTGAGGTCGTCATAGCGTGCGACAACAGGGAGCGAGCCTGGCTGGAGCAGGCCTACTACTGAGACACGGGAATTAGACAAGCTAACGTGAACTAAGATATCCTTTTCTAATATCTCTGACTAAGATAACAAAAAAACAAAACCTTCCGTGTTAAGATTTATGCCATAGTCTTGTCCGGATTACTTCACAACCTACTCATTTTGGATGTCCACGGCCCTCTCAACACAATACAGTCATTACGGTAACGTTCGCTAAGCTAACGGTATCAGCTACCTAACTATCATCACTATTAGTTAGACTTCCAGGATGCCCAGTTACTTATCTATCTTGTTATCCCTTGCCACAGGTCGTTGACATGGCTAGTTGTTAGCCAGCTAACAACATCAACAGTATTTTGACAACTAGCTGATTAGTTAACTAGCAAGTAAGCCAACTAACGTTACGTTTTCATATGAGCTCAGCTTGTTGTGTTGAATGGTATGTGCGAGACTACCGAACCTTTTGGGAATACTGGTACAAATGTTTTCCTTACCTAACTTACATTCTAGAAGAGAAGATACGCAAACATGATTTTCAGTTTTAACGTTAGCTCGCTAAATAGCTGGATTTGTAACAAATTGTCACATCACTAGATGTTAACAAGGATGAACGTGTTTACTCATATAGTTGGCCTGATAATTATGACAAGTGACTGGTCATACGCCATTTGCGTTCCCTCAACTGGATTTGATGTAGATAATATTTCGTAACTACGCTTAGGATCCACCACTGTAATGTTAATGTACCTTGCTAGCCGTTAGCTAGTTCGGAGTGGACTATTTTGTATACCTAACGAGACTTCGTTTTAACCGTTTTCTCTTGCTTGATTTGGCGAAACCGTGATCTCTGCAAGTATGTAGTTGCCACTAAATGAATATAGTAACAACACATTTGAAAAGGCTTTTGACAGCCCGTGCGTTTGTGATTTAGAATAAGGACTTGAAGCTGATTGCTTGCAGTCGCCATTTTGTGTGGTCCCAGGAGGTTTGAAGAGAAGTGGAGAAACATTGGCGTTTTATAGAACATATCTAAGGAAACAAGCCGATTTGTCATATTTTGTTTGTCAGCCATATTGTGGACCTTGTTGGTGTATTTCAAAGTACAGTAAATTATCATTGTTTCCCGTGCCAATTAGCTTCACTGCTGCTGTCTACCCTTTACGTTCGTTTTGACTAATTACCCTCGACTTGGCAGTATCCTCCGATGAGGGTCAGAACAACCATTTCACGTATTGATTTTGTCCAGGCCTTATATTTGTATCCTTAAGTACACACACAACCCCTCTTAATTATATTTTGCCTACTCTGTACCAAGACCCTTCAGAGCTGTCACCTCTTTCTCTGTTGCATAGCTTTTCTGACAGTCAATTGCATTTACCACTATTGGTTAAGTTGAATAGCTTTTATGAAGCTTTTAGGTTAGTGTGTATTTATACACTATGTCCATCCATATCTATCTACACTGGTACCAAATGCTTTCAGATTTGTGGCAAAAGCAGTAGAAATAGTGAGGGAGAATCCCATAAAAATGTTTCGAGGATGAACAGGAGAATTTGGCTAACCCCTATAATCAAGTCAAATGTGTGACCACTCCACTGTTCAGCCTAGCAACGAAAGTAGGATGTAACAAATTATTTCCAGAAAAATGCATGCTAAATATTCACAATATTAGTAGAGCGAGAAACTTAAGGCTATATTAATTAGGGATGTGACAAATGGTCAGTTTGTCTTAACGTTTAAACTGCTATTTAACAGGTTTCCATTAAACTATAAGAAAATGCCTTAAATTCCAAGTGAATTCAGAAAGAAGCTTTGCTGCTGCCAGCAACTGTTTGGGTCTCACGGTGCGCCCGTTTCAAATGGTTAAGCATTGCACTTGTACTACCATTACTGTACCTCAAAGTTAGCATTTCTTTCTCATATAACTTCTCAAATTATTGCCATACAGGACTTTGCTGTTGTCGCTTGCCTTTCGCTACCATTTTCCAACTGTTAACGATGATGACTTAGTGGTGTATAGTCGACTCCAAAATAATTGATGAATCTACTACGATTCAGTATTTTTGGAATGGAGGAGACTGATTAGTTGCCGCACTTCCGAGAGCACAAACACTTGCATCTTTCATAGCTAGCTAGCGAGGGACGGAGAGAGAGGAGAGGGGCATAGTATAGGCAGTTTGACCACCAGGCTGACAGTCAGAACTGTGCATTAGGCCTGTCTATCGGCAATCAAAAAATGTATCTCGCAATGGAATGCTGTATCTCTCAATATCTTGGTTTGCAGTGTCTCAAACCTTCAATAAAGCAGGGCCTAGCATCAATTAATTGGTTAGGCACAGTATCTGTGCACAGGTTTGGTAGCCAGGGCAACAAAACAGCGGAGAAGTTGAACCTCGAGCTTCAACACTCAGTTGTTGCGAAATTGAACCACTGTTTACTTTCTGCATCAATGTTTTCATCTAGGAATTTTTCTTAAGGATCCCAATTTCGTTTTAACATTTAAACTTTCACACCATTTAAGAGTAATCAAATACAACTCTTGAATTGAGTCTCGTCCATCCCTAGTGAGGATATTGATTGTGAGGCCTAAGGTGGG
Source organism: Thymallus thymallus (assembly GCA_023634145.1). NCBI lineage: Eukaryota > Metazoa > Chordata > Actinopteri > Salmoniformes > Salmonidae > Thymallus > Thymallus thymallus. Next base: position 17,344,918 of record CM042398.1, read on the forward strand.
GGATGGATAATTTCTTGGCCACTTATGTATATATGGTGTTCAGATTGTCATTGAGGCCATATAGGGCAATTCCACGGTAACAGAATGATGCTGAGACTCAGATTTCTCTTTTAAAATGCATGCCAAACAAAAAACAATGATTGCAAATTTAAACAAACCATACAAGTCTATGTACAAGAGCGACATAACAATTTCCACAGAAAAAGTAACAACACAAATTAGTTTTAACATTTTCTGTGAAAAGTAGTCAAGCATCATTCTGTAACTGTGGAATTGCCCTCTATCTTACTTTCTTGCCCTCCTCGAAAACAATCTGTGGGTACTCTCTGTGGTTGAGTAACCATGGTAACTCCATCATTGGCCTAGTTGTGGACATAACCTCTGAATGGAGGGAAGTGGTGGAAGATGGACAGGGAGCAAACAATAAAATCCATACATTTTATTGGATCAAAGAAAGCACTTAATTTCAACCTCTTCCTGTTATTCATGATTTAATCCTTTTAACAATAAACAATAACAACAATAAACAATAACAACAATAAACAATAAATTTAATAATAAATCATTTACAGTCTTGATTATTACCATCATGTTATGGTGAAACCATACTAGTCTAATATTAGATAAACTAGTCTAAAATTAAACCGCTCATATGCATTTTCTGTCCGTCTCCCTAATGAAATTGTCTGAAAGCAGCTCCCGGAACATTGACTGCATCTAGACTGTTGGCTCGTCATACCTCCCTTGTATGCCATTCCATAAAAGCCTTTCAGTAGTGCCGTGCCCGGCATACACTACATGACCAAAAGTGTGTGGACACCTGCTCGACCATCTTATTCCAAAATCTTGGGCATTAATATGGAGTTGGTCCCCCCCTTTGCTGCTATAACAGCTTCCACTTTTCCGGCAAGGCTTTCCACTAGATGTTGGAACATTGCTGCGGGGACTTGCTTCCATTCAGCCACAAGAACATTAGTGAGGTCGGGCACTGATGTTGGGCGATTAGGCCTGGCTCGCAGTCGGCTTTCCAATTTATCACAAAGGTGTTCGATGGGGATGAGGTCAGGGCTCTGTGCAGGCCAGTCAAGTTCTGTTGCCATAAAGTTGGAAGCAAAGAATCATCTAGAATGTCACTGTAGTGTTAAGATTTCCCTTCATTGGAACTAAGGGGCATAGCCCAAACCTTGAAAAACAGACCTTATTCCTCCTCTACCAAATTGTACAGTTGGCACTATGCATTGGGGCAGGTAGCGTTCTCCTCAGGTAGCGTTCTCATCACTCCAGAGAACGTGTTTCCACTGCTCCAGAGTCCAATGGAGGTGAGCTTTACACCACTCCAGCCAATACTTGGCATTGCGCATGGTGATCTTAGGCTTGTGTGTGTTTGCTCGGCCAGGGAAACCCTTTTCATGAAGCTTCCGACGAACAGTTAATGTGCTGACGTTGCTTCCAGAGGCAGTTTGGATCTCGATAGTGAGTGTTGCAACGAGGACAGATTATTTTTTTCGTGTTACGCGATTCAGTACTCGGCGGTCCCGTTCTGTGAGTTTGTGTGGTCTACCATTTCGTGGCTGAGCCGTTGTTGCTCCTAGATGTTTCCACTTCACAATAACAGCACGTACAGTTGACCGGGGCAGCTCTAGCAGGGCAGAAATTTGACGAACTGACTTGTTGGGAAGGTGGCATCCTATGACAGTGCCACGTTGAAAGTAGCTGAGCTCTTCAGTAAGGCCAATTTACTGCCAATGTTTGTCTATGGAGACTGCATCACTCCCCCTTTCACGCCTTTCCTTGGCTTCTTCGGTGGCATTTCCTAAAAACAGCAGTCTGATTGCATCATGCGTGCCCAGCCAGGACCAGAGTATGTAGCACTGGACTGCGTTCAGCATGAAACAACGTTTAGGGCTGTTGAGAATCGGATGTAGGCGTAAATATTATTTAGTAGAATAACACACATGCCTCTTACATGTGTGTATCATGTCAGCTCTGCTGGTGACATTTCTATCTGCCATGTACTTTGCACCTTCCTGAATGCGACCCAGATTTGTCTAGACCCTAGGGTGTTTGTGCGTGCGTACTTGCGTTGTGTGTGTGGGAAATGTTTATTTCCCCTCTCTCGCTGGTGTTCTCATGGACTGTCCTCACTGTCCTCTTCCCAGGTGTACCCCTCTTCCTTGTCAGCAGTGTGATCAATTAGCTGGGCCTGGGGCAGCGTCTCTAAGGGGACTCTTCTCTGGATCGGGTGAAGGGCCGGGCCACGCGGCAGCTCCCTTTGCTGAATGAGGCCGGAGAGGAGATGCACTCTCGTATAAGGACCTCCACACAGAGATACACATGTAAGTTTATTATCTAGAGATGCACTCTTGTATAAGGACCTCCACACCGAGATACACATGTAACTTTATCATCTAGAGATGCACTCTCGTCTAAGGACCTCCACACCGAGATATACATGTAAGTTTATCATCTAGCATACTAATATATTTTCTTCTGGAACCCTGACTGAGGGAAGAGTATAGCTTGCCTGGCCATGTCTGTAATGTGTACTGGATTGTGTTCAGTAGGGAGAAAGCGTTTTGAAGTCAAACAGGGAGGCACTAGGCTAATAACTGAATTTGTCCAATATAACCTGTGATTGTAGTTTGTGCCCCACTGAACAAGACCCAGCTCTGCAGCGAAGAGTTGCAGAGACATCTATCCATCTAATTACATGCCAGCCTTTGTATGTCTGCTAAAGTAACCCTGAGACATGAGGTGTGTGTGCGTTGCAGTGTTTTGAGTTTCATAATGTTCTTGTGTTATGAGATGAGTGCCTGGCGCAAGGATATGAAAGGGCTATGTTTTCCTGGTTTTCTCCTTCAGTTTACTACTCTATTTCTGCATCTCCTCTCCATAACCTGCCTTATACCCCTCACCCTTACACACGCTCACACACACTCATACTACAGTCTGGGCACGTAAACACACACCCAGAGCCAGCAGATTGGCTGGCTGTCCCTTCTCTCTCCTCGACCGGGGTCCCTGTTGGTTTTGGCTGCTCTGTTGCCCACATGATTAATGGCCTCTGAAGTCTAAAGGCGCTTACTCCTCCTGGCCCACTCTCATCTCCTGTGTGTGTGAGAGAGACTGTGTTTAATTCTTGTGTATTTTATTCCTCTTGCGTGCCTTTTTAATTTCTATTATAATATTTTTTTACTCTACATTGTTGGAAAGTGCTCATAGCAAGAATTTCACTGTAAAGTCTACCCCCATTGTATACGACACATCTAACAAAACATTTGAATTGTGTGTGCTTCCACTGCTGTCTCTGCCTCTCCTCTGTTCTGACCCAACCCCCCCCATCCCATCCCCCCTAATATTGCAGGCGGCCAGGCCAAGGCAGCCCCCTCTCCCACCCATGACTGAATGTTGCAGTGAGTCCTCAGTAGGTTGGGCGATGTCATCCTTTGTCTTATCGTGATTATGTACCCATAAAACATTGTGATACTATCGCCCCCTATTGGCCACCCCCCCAAAAAATGTATAGATCTATGTAACTGGACAAATCATGATGAAAGATAATGTTTAAGAAAGCCTGGCAAGCGCATGCAATTGCAAATCTGTTCAAATATTCCTTTCTGGTGGAGGAGCAAAACAGGTTTGTGTTTCTGTGTGGCGCGCATGATGGAGCAGTGACCATCTGAGGAACGGGCTGTCCAACCGTAGTAAGCTAGGTAATAGGCCTACATCATGGGCTGAATAGAAGCGGTCTACCTTCTTCAGAACTGGATAAAAATTGCTTTATTTGCCTCATAAAACAATAGAAAAATGGTAGCAGAGCTACAGCAGTGTTTGACCAAGGAGGCATCCCAAAAATCGGTCTTCTCCTGAAAATGTCTGTAGTGTCCGACCGGTTTGGCCTGCAAATATGTCTCCTCTATGGAAAGATGAGACTCTCACGAACACAATGGTGTTCTCCCTTTTGCTCTACGCCCCCAATTGAATTTACCACAGGTGGACTCCAATTAAGTTGTAGAAACATCTCAAGGATGATCAATGGAAACAGGATGCACCTGAGCTCAATTTCGAGTGTCATAGCAAAGGGTCTGAATACTTATGTAAGTTAGGTATTTGCAAAAATGTCTAAACTTGTTTTGCTTTGTCATTATGGTGTATTGTGTGTAGATTGAGCATTATTATTTTTTTTTTTAATCAATTTTAGAATACGGCTGTAACTTAACAAAATGTGGAAAAAGTCAAGGGGTCTGAATACTTTCCAAAGGGCCCAAAGGAATAGGGTGCCATTTGGGACGCAGCCCCAGCCTCTCTGAATCAGTGAAGTTGGAGCTTTGTCACTCTGGCAGCTGCTGTATTGTCCCTGGGTAGGGGTGCATGTGGCACGTGGACAGTCTGGGAGGAGGGGGTGGGGTGGTATTGCTAGGAGGACAGTGTCTGCAGCATAGAATGGGTCCTAGGGGGTGTCTGAAATGGCACCCTAATCCCTAAAGTGCATTACTTTTGACCAGAACTCTATTGCCCGTGGTCAAAGTAGTGCACTATATATGAAATATATAGTGGCCAATTGTTTTACAAACTCTGCATTCACATGAGCACTAAAGAAACTGCTGACCAAACAATGGTCTCTGGTAGTGCTGGGAATTGCCAGGGACCTCACAATACGATATTACGCAATTCTCACAGTTCTATATGTATTGCGATTCGATATTGTGTTTTTTATTGCGATTCGATGTTCCAAACATATTGCTCACCATATGTCTACAGCAGAGGGACAAGAGAGAGCCATGAGAGAAATAGTTGGAAATAGTTATGGAAATACAAGTGCTGTAAACAATTTGGTCTCGAGCTAAAATAATATTGCTATATTGTCAACGATACCATATATCGTCAAATTATATCCTCATATGTAACTGTTCATTAAAGGGTAACTACACCCAAATCTAAATGAGATTTTTCCCAGACTTCAAAAGTGGTCTCCTGGTGTGGTTTAAATTGATACTTTAAGAATAGCTAGCTAACTAGCATTGGCAAAGTCTGTTTACTGCTAGCATGCTAGTAGATACCATAGACTTCCGATCATTGTGCTAACTCTAGTTAGCATTGGCTTGCAACACTACATACTGGATGCAGAGAACGAAAAATTGTTTACATGAGTTCATCAGACTGTGGAAGTAGATCAATCCCAAAGTATCCCTTTAAGGATTGTTGTGGACTTGTTGTTTTTCAACAAACAAAAAAATATGTATTTTCAGAGCTCAAACCTGAAACTGGGGAAAACCGAAACCTGGACAAACAGATATTTTAGACCCCTATGTTTTAAATCACTCTTGAGGATCTGCCGGGCACTGTCTCCCCAGGTTATTTCGATTTTTACATTCAGATGAAATATGTGGGTGCGAACAACAGGGTGTCTTTGTAATTTTATTTGGGGTGTGTGTTCCTGCGTGTAAATGGGAAGGTGCACACAGCACAGAAGGATACAAGACCAAAAAGACATCCTGAGCTTCTTGCGATACAGGCATTTGTAACATCACGCTAAAAATATATTTGAATTAATCAAATTAATTTGATATATCGCCCAGCCCTACCCGATTCTCAGTTGGCCCTTGAAATGTTCAGTCTAATTGTGTGGGTGTTAAGAAACCAATGTGAAGATATGTATATACACAGCCCTGATTGGTTGATAGGATGGTCTAGAACCCGCCCCCCTTCCCAGATGAACAGTCATTGGTCTGTTATAATCAGATCATGATGTGCAACAAAAGTTATCTTGCACAAAAAGGGCATATCATAATTTTCACAATCTCAGACTCTTATTTCAACCTAATAGTGTGGAGTTATACTTTTTTTTTTTTTTAAACAGGCAAATCTTGTTTTTTAACTGCATTTTCCCTTTAAATTGTGTTTAGTGCGGTGGGGCTGAAGATCGTATTACAGGGAGGAAGGAGGTGAGCAAAGACGTGTTTGTCTTTCACTGATCTGTCCCTGTGTGTGTCTGACCCCAGCCTGGCAGTGTGGTTCACTCCACTACTCCACACTCACGCACTCCCATGGAGGCCTGCGTTCCCCTTCTGTCCCTCTATCTCATTCTCCCTCTGAGTGTGTGTCTCTCTGCCTCTTTCTTTCTTTCCCTCTGTATCTCTCTCTCTCTCTCTCTCTCTCTGACTACATTTACAGTGCAAATGTATTAAACATTAAGAAACTGAAGTACCTTATTTATATAAGTATTCAGACTCTTTGCTATGAACTCGAAATTGAGCTCAGGTGCATAATTTGTCCATTGATCGTCCTTGATGTGTCTACATCTTGACTGGAGTCCACCTGTGGTAAATACAATTAATTGGAGATGATTTGAAAAGGCACACGCCTGTCTATATAAGGTCACACAATTGACAGTGCATGTCAGAGCAAAAATCAAGCCATGAGGTCGAAGGAATTGTCCGTAGAGCTCCGAGACAAGATTGTGTAGAGGCACAGATCTGTGGAAGGCTATCTGTAGAGAAGAATGGGAGAAACTCCCCAAATACAGGTGTGCCAAGCTTGTTGTGTCATACCCAAGAAGACTCAAGGCTGTAATCACTGCCAAAGGTGCTTAAACAAAGTACTGAATTAAGGGTCTGAATACTTATGTAAATGTAATATTTCTGTTCGTTTATTTTTGTCATTATGGGGTATTGTGTGTAGATTGATGAGGGTGAAAAAAATATTTAATACATTTTAGAATAAGGCTGTAACATAACAAAAAGTCAAGGGATCTGTATACTTTCTGAATGCACTGTACATGCACACTAATAATAAAAAATGAAACTGATTATGGCAGAAGGCCAAGTATGGCATTAGTCATGTAAACACCTTGCTCTGCTTATCTTAATAGGCATAAAGTCAAAATCGAAGTAAGCATACGCTGATTAAAACACCTGGTTTTCTGAGAAATATTTAGAATTATTAGGACACTGCTTAATCGTTGTTCAAGCTGCGTATTTGATCTGCTTATGTGCCATCACCAGTAGCGCAAGCATCCCTCTTATATGCGAGTGAAGTGAGTTTCGAAAGTATGCATCTTAGAAATAGTTTTCACATACCAACTTATAAATCTAATTTTATTTGTCACAAACGTCAAATACAACAGGTGTAGACCTTACCGTGCTTACTTACAAGCCCTTAACCAAAAATGCAGTTAATGAAAAGGTTAAGAAAATATTTACTAAATTAACAAAAGTAACACACTAACGAGGCTAAACAGGTGGTACCGGTACCAAGTCAATGTGCAGGGGTACAGGTTAGTTGAGGTAATATGTACATGTAGGTAGGGGTGAAGTGAGTATGCATAGATAATAAACAGTGAGTAGCACCAGTGTAAAAACAAAGGGAGGGGCTGTAAATGCAAATATCCCGGGCCATTTGATTAATTGTTCAGCAGTCTTATGGCTTGGGTGTAGGAGCTGTTAAGGAGCCTTTTGGTCCTAGACTTGGTGCTTCGGTACTGGTTGCCGTGCGGTAGCAGAGAGAACAGTCTGACTTGGGTGACCGGAGTCTTTGATGCATTACCCTCTGTAGTTGCCATACCAGGCGGTGATGCAACCGGTCAGGATGCTCTTGATGGTGCAGCTGTAGAACATTTTGAGGATCTGGGGTCCCATGCCAAGTCTTTTTAATCTCCTGTGGGGGACAAGGTGTTGTCGTGCCCTTTTCACGACTGTCTTGGTGTGTTTGGTGATGGGGACACCAAGGAACTTTAAACTCTCGACCCGCTCCATTGCAGCCCCGTCGGACCCCATTTTATATTTTCCTGGTACCACACTCCCATAGCCCTCACCTCTTCCCTGTAGGCTGTCTCATCGTTGTTGGTAATCAAGCCTACTACTGTTGTGTCGTCTGCAAACTTGATGATTGAGTTGGAGGCGTGCTTGGCCACGCAGGCATTGGTGAACAGGTAGTACAGGCGGGGGCTGAGCACACACCCTTGTGGGGCCCCAGTGTTGAGGATCGACAGTCGATGTGTTGATATAATTTCGGGAGCCTTGTCCTCAGATTGTCTTTGTTAAAAATCCCCAGCTACAATAAATGCGGCCTCAGGATATGTGGTTTCCAGTTTATATTAAGTTCTTTGAGGGCCGACGTGGTATCGACTTGAGGGGGGATATATATGGCTGTCACAATGATTGACGAAAATTCCCTCTGTAGAACGGTCGTCATTTGATTGTTAGATTTTCTAAGTCTTGTGAACAGAGGGACTTGTTCCTGTATGTTATCACATTTACACCATAAATCGTTAATCTTGAAACATATACCTCCACCCTTGTGCTTCCCAGAGAGATGTTTATTACTGTCAGCGCAATGTACTGAGAACTGAGTCAGACAGAACATTTCCAGAAAGCCAGGTTTCTGTGAAGCAGAGTATGTTACAATCCCTAGTGTCTTGCTGAAAAGCAACTCTCGCCCTAAACTCATCAACCTTATTATCCAGAGATTGGACTTTAGCGAGTAAAATACTCGGGAGCGGTGGGTGGTGTGCACGCTTCCAGAGTCTGACCAGGAGGCCTCCCCGAGTACCTCTCCTCCGCCGGCGTTGTTGTTTTGTGTCGGCATCTGGAATAAGTTAAATTGCACTGGAACAAAGGATCCGCTCCGGGGAAGTCGTAATGCTGCTAGTTCAGGTGAGTTACCGCTGCTCTAATATCCAAAAGTTCTTTCCGGCTGTATGTAATGACACAAAACAATTCCTGAGCTAATAACATTTTTAAAAAGACACAAACAAACAAAATACCGTTTCCTAAGAGCTAGTCGGCAACTTGGTCGGCGCTCATGTTTATCCGTGATAACACGTATTAATCAGGTGATTTATGTCAATTGAACAGTGAACAAATGGTCTGACAGACTTCGATATCTGTTCCACACAATACATTTCTACCTGAACATTTGTTCTGTAATGTTGCACCCCCCTGAACAGAGCTCTGATCTGTACCTAGGAGCCATGAGGTAAATGTGCCCCAAGGGTGTTGTTCAGTTGGTTGAGCTTAGTGTACTTCTCAGGGTTTTAGTTAGTCGGTAATAGCCGGCTTTTGGCCATAAAATAAATAAAAAATAGAGTAAAAGACAATAAATAAAATTGCCATCGGCCAATTGTCAGGGAAAGAAAGATTAATTGCTTTTTAACTTTTTTTTTTTTTTTTAATGAAGCGTAGGCCTACTTGTATGAATTTGACCATGCATTGAGCGGCCTTTTTTTACAAACAGTGATTGTCATAATTTAGGCTAAAAATATAACTCAATCTACTCATCACATTACGAACAGTAGGCTATCTTACATAAGTCTGTAAGTGCGATGATTCATGGAATGCTTTACTATAAAGGTGCATTTTTATGGTGAAAATGTTCTTCCCCAAACTTGAAACTAAGGCTCCCCCTCTGCACTGGCCAGTGATTTTGCTGTTCCCTACTCGTCTTGTTGGCTGAGGAAAAGTAAATGTGGACAGTCGTTCTAACATGTTCAGAGTGCAAGAAAAGGACACACGTCATTGTATCCTCAACTTGAATGTTCTGTTAAGATTAATTGCCATAATTTTTACGTGATTTCTGTCGTTCTGAGCACCGTGGGTAGACGCCCTAATTAGGTTATGCACCCAATGCATATGGGTCTGGTAAATTTTGCAAATTTAAAATGCTGTCGGTCAAATGTCTGGCGCCACATTTTCATAACTGAAACCCTGGTACTACTGTACCCTCATAGACACCCCGGTCTTAATTAGAGCACAGCAGGCTTCTCTCGCTCAATCTGTATCTCAGGACATGGGAGATCTCTCTTCTGCTCTGTCATTCTCTTTCTGTCATGCCCTCCCTTATTTTTCTTTCTCTCTCCAGTTGTATGTGACGTGGTCTCCCTCTCTTGCCATCATCATGTTATTTGGTAGACAGTAGGTACGAGGTACGCTCCACACACTGATTAGTGTCATTGTAATGGGTAATGATGTTTCTGGAGACAGATGGCTGGCTGATTTACGGGGGGGGGGGGTTTAACTGTCTTCTGGGGAACACTGTAGCTGTGTGTGTCACACTCTCCCTCAAACAAACACACACAGCCTAAAATGACTTTTTGCTTACAAGTGTTTTATGATGCTCGTAAAGCAAGGGATGCCTTTCTGTTAACTTGTGTGGGAATTCCATGATTCCACATAATATTTTTGGGCAGTATGAACATCCAAATTTCTCCCCAGTATCTGAGTTGATATCAGTTTGTTGTGGGAGATGAATATCCACTGTTTCCCGATAGGATGTTTTTTTTCAGTAGTTCCATAATCTTTTCTACGTACTTTATATCTTGTTTGTTTACACTGAAAATGTTTACCATCCCTAAAATGTTAATTAACTATTTAAGTGGCAGCCCACTGGCCTTGTGACAAAAGGAATAGCTAGCTCTGTCCTCCCCCTCTTATAGCACTGTCTTACATATTATCTCTCTCTCGTTGTTTCTCTCTCTGCGTTGACAAAAGCCTGGCCAGAGTGGATGCTTTTGTAGACGTGGTGTGTGTGTGTGTGTGTGTGTGCGCGCGCATCAGCGTGGTGGGGGGGGTAGAGAGAGCAGTAGATAAGGGAGCCCTTGGTTTGGTGGGGGTAGGCAGGCAGGCGTTGGTTCACAAGATCAGCCCAAATGGAGAACAGTGAGTGGGGGAGGGGCAGGCCATGCAGGGTGAAATGGAAGGAGGGAGGGAAGAAGTGGGTGGGGTGCCAAAGGTGGAGAGGGACTTCAAGCTATTGATGGGGAAAAGGGAGGGGTGGAGTGAGAGCGCAAGTGAGCGTAGGGAGAGGGAGGGGTAACAAGCTGTGGGCTGAAACTAGCGCTCAATGAGGAAGCGGAACAGCAGAGCCATTTTCACCGTTGAATAACCAAGGCACGCCGCTTGCTGTGTGTGTGTTTGAGAGAGAGAAGAGCTACGAAGGAAAGAAGCAAGCTCTCCCGGATAATTTTTTTACTGGAGCCCTCTCCTCCTTCCTTTCTCTTTCTTGCTGCTTATGAGTGGGGGAGGCCCGGGGTGGCCACACAATGGGGCGAGAAGCCTGTGGCTACTGGGCCGTTGTGCTGCTGCTGAGAGGGGGAGGGGGTAGAGCGAAGGAGACCGGCACACACAGCTAACTCAGCCAGCCGGCTCCAGCCAGGCCTTCACAGGCACAATCTTACCCCGCTCCCTGGTTCTGTTCTGTTTTTTTTTTCTTCATGGAATACCCCTCACTTAAACCTGGATCTATGGATTAATCGTGTGGATTATTGTGGATGGATTTTGTGAAACGGATCTGAGTTGGAACCTTGAACAGAACCGATCTTTCTCTTCCTGTGTTTGTGGGGAAAGGAGAGAAAGGGAGCCAAACTTCTCCTGTTTTCTTTTTTTTGCTTTGTGTTAAGGGAAGCTTCTAGATGGATTACAAGATGCATGCCAAGTCTAACGATCTCCTGGATTTTCAGACTCTGGATGCCCTCTTGGAAAAAATGGCACATTATTCTTCTGTCTCTGTGAAAAGGTAATGTTTGCCCGATACAGATATTTTAAAAATAGACATCCCTCATTCAAGGGAGACTTTCTCATAATACTAGGCTACATCTGTTATTAAATATACTAAACAAAAATAAAAGCTGAACATGCAACCTTTTCAAAGATTTGCTGAGTTACAGTTTATATAAGGAAATCAGTCAATTTAAATAAATTCATTAGGCCCTAATCTATGGATTTCACATGACTGGGAACACAGATATGCATCTGTTGGTCAAAGATACATTTGAAAAAAAACAAAACAGGCCTCACAATGGGCCTTAGGATCTCGTTACAGTATCTCTGTACATTCAAATTGCCATTGATTAAATTCAACTGTGTTTGTTTATGCCTGATCATACCATAACCCCACCACCACAGGGCACTCTGTTCACAACATTGACATTAGCAAAACGCTCGCCCACACAACGCCATACACGTGGTCTGCAGTTGTGAGGCCGGTTGGCCGTACTGATAAATTCTCTAAAACGATGTTGGAGCCGGCTTATGGTAGAGAAATTAACATTAAATTATCTGGCAGCAGCTCTGGTGGACATTCCTACAGTCAGGATGCCAATTACAGGCTCCCTCAACATGAGACATCTGTAGCATTGTGTGACAAAACTGTACATTTTAGTGGCCTTTTATTGTCCCCAGCACAAGGTGTACCTGTGTAATGATCATGCTGTTTAATCAGCTTCTTGATATGCCACACCTGTCAGGTGGATGGATTATCTTGGCAAAGTAGAAATACTCACTAACAGAGATGTAAACAAATTTGTGCACTAAATGTAAGAGTAATAAGCTTTTTGTGCTTATGGAACACTTCTGGGATCTTTTATTTCATGAGACCAAGCCTACAGCTTGCGTTTGTAGTGTATTACAGAGTCTTTGTTTGTGGACAACATTCTCAAATATTACCTATTAATGTGTCCTGTTCTCTGAAGTAGCCTATCAGTTTAAAGCTGGTGGAAATCAGTGGTTTAGAGGATTGCATTGTTAGCCACAATTCTGCCAGAAGCCCTCCGCAACTAACCCTCCTGGTGGGAGAGGTGTGTGTGGTTGGGGGAAGGGGGGGGGGGGGGGGTTACAGAGAAAGAGGGGGCTGTATTTGTTGTAGCAGCAGGGCTATTTATTTGGGGGAAACGTGTCCTGATTCCTGGAAATGCCTTGGTGAATGAACTGGTCCTATGAGTTCAGCCTGGGAGGAAGGTATGGATGAAGAGAGCATGGGGGGTTCTTTGGTGGGTTTTGTTTACAAAGTGAGTCGTACGTTATCACTCTCTCCACTCCAGTTTTGGTGTGTGTTCTCCTCACCCTAGCCTTATGTCCTGGCTTTTTGTCCACTATAAACACTTTGTTGTTTTCCGTATTGAAACTTTTTGCTCCTGTTGAACACCACCCTGTCTGTTTGGTGCATCTATGGTCAGTCAGTCAGAGATGGTGTCACTGGGAGTGTTTCACCACAGTGTTCTGTGACTTCAACCGAACACAAACCCAACCTGATAATGTAGGCGTGTCGTCAGAAGCAGTGTGTGTTAGGGTTGGGCCAATAGACTAATTGTGCATTGGTGATATTTGAACTTTACAAATCATAACTGTGCAGTTTTATCAGTTAGTATGTATCAATATGTTCAAAATGAAGTTTTAAATGAATAAACCCTTTTTTTTCATCAGTGTATTGTCTATGAGAAGGTGGATATACTATCATAAGCACCGTCTGGAATGATTTTCTCTTTAACAATGCAAAACAATATCAGATGTCGGCAATATTTGGAGTAGCATATTGTGCAATAGGTCTTCCCAAATATTGCCCAACCCTAGTGGGTGGGTGTGTGTGTGTGTGTGTGTTGACTCACTCAGATGAAGTTTGCTTGCCCCACAGCCAGAGAGTGAGAGGAGGAGGACTCTGAACAGTCAGACATGACTCTGACTCATTTGGGCCCCCTCTTCCAGTAGAAAAAGTGGGTTTGTATTCCATGAATAGCATGCCAGGTGTGAGCCTGCATGCACGTGGGTGAGAGCAGTGCTCAGCTGAAGTGGTGCAGTTTGTGTCCCAAATGGCACTGCGTCCGTAGTCCAAAGTACTGCACTATAAGGCATGTTCCCTAACTGGTGGCCCACGGGTGGTTTATTTGTCCCCCCAAGTTTCTAATAACTTTTAAAATGTTCAAATTTTTTTGTATTCTCTTTGTTGGACATAAAAGACGTAAAAACACCAGGAAATCGGCTCCAATTTTAATTTAGTAAATCTTTTCCCAAATACTCCCATGCATAAGAGAGACGTGGTCATATACAAATGTAAGCAAGGTTTGAAATAATTGTTTTAGTCACACATCTGTTTGGGCTTCTTGTGGTCAATTTGCAGTCTACTAATTATTTGTAATTATGTTCCGACCCTTAATCATCTGCTCAAGAAAGAATTGTCCCCCCGGCTGAGTCTAGTTGATGATCACTGATGGGGTAGGGAATAAAGCGTTATTTGGGACACAGACGTACCCTAATGCCTGGCCAGGCTGACCGAAAGCATGCAGTGCCCATTGCAGACCCCCACTGGGTGAAGATGTAGATTGGTACTTTATTGATACCCGAGGGGAAATTTGCCACAGATTCAACCTCTCTTGGACTGACGGAAAGCGTTAAAATGAAATGGGCTTGGCCCATTAGTCTATACGCTGTGTATTTCCCTCAACATCAAACCAATAGTTTTATTTCTGGAAAGTTTCTCAATGATAACATTCAGATTTTGTGGCATGACGAGCATTCACTAAAGTTTGCGTCCAATATGATATTCCAAAATGAAGAGTACTTCTGAGTCATAGTGGTAAATCAATGTCACTGCATGTATAGTTGTTTTCATTAGAACGCTTTTGTGTTGCCAAAGCGACCGCTGCACGTAGCAGCAGTGCAACACTGGAGAGTTTTCTGAATTAGATGCAGAAAGTAAACCGCATTGCGGGATGATTTTCTCAACTAAGGACATTGAAGCGCGTGGCTCAACTATTCTGCTGTTTTGGTACCCTGGCTACCACGCGGTGTACATGTTCATATTCTGTGTGAGAGCGAAGTTTTTAATCTCGCTAATCTCAATGTCCTAGCCTATTCACTGATGATAGGTCCTGCTTTACTAATGTTGTGAGAAATTGCGAGATACAGCTTTTGATTGCCCATAGATGGGTCTAGTGCGTGGTTCTGACTGTCTGCCTGGTGGCTGACCAGCTTATACTGTGCCCCTCTGTTCTCTCTCCATCCCTCCCTATGAAGGGTGCGAGTGTTTGTTCTCGGAAGTACGGCAACTAATCAGTCTCCTCCGTTCCAAAAGTACATAATCATAGGGGTCGATTCCTAGCGGAATTGAATTTTAACACTCAAATGGTGGTCGACACTGGGAGTTGCAAAGAGTCAAGAAAGGCAAGCGGCAACAGCGAAGTCCTGTTTGGCAATAATGTGAGAAGTTAAATGAGAACTAAATGCAAACTTTGCGAGGTGGAATTGAGGTACAGTAATGGTAGTACAGGTGCAATGCTTAACCATCTGAAAGGGACGCACCCAAATCGCATTGACTCAACTGCATTGTGAATTCACGTGGAATTTTTACGGAAAGACTATGTAAATGTCACAAGTAGTCCACTTTGTTTTGCCATTTGTGACCTACTCACAGCCACATGTATATTACTTACTGCCCTCGTGTGTATAGTGGGATCCTCTGGCCTACGTTCCTACTGGCTGCAGCTACCTCTCCAGGAAAAAAAGAATGATTATTTACTTTCTAGATGGAATAGATTAGCCTAGTAGATACAGTACATCTATTTTGAAACCTAACGTGTGTGCGTCCCAAATGGAACCCTATTCCCTGTGGCGCTGGTCAACAAGTAGTGTGCTATATAGGGTACTATAATTTTTAATTCAAGTTTTATCCTCTGGTTTTCAAGTGACAGTCACTGGCAGAACCTGATTTCCTGGCTAGGACTAGGCCCCTCGGTAACCAGAGCCACTTCCTCCTCTCTCTCCCAACATTCCTCGGCAGTCTGTGGTGATCTATGTCCAGGTCAAAGGTCAACTGTTATTCCATAGCACGGGGTTCGGTGGTAAGACACACGCACCGGTAGGCAGGAAGTCAGCCAGCGGCAGCATTTATATTCAGCTCTTGTTGGAATCTGCATCTGCTGAGTCGTATTTACAAAGTGCATCAGAGTAGGACACCGTGCTTTCCCCCCGTAATCGTAAACTGATCCCAAAAAGGCACCCTATTCCCTACATAGTGCACAAATGTAGGGAATTGGGTGCCATTTGGGACGCATACAGACTGTGCTAACTTTTTTCTATGGGTGCTGTTAGTCATGGAGTCTGACTTGAAAAATAAGGAAGTATAACCTGGAGCTTACTGAGTTTTATCATCATCAGCAGTCATAATGGATGTGTTTTTGCAATCAAGCCTTGGTCAGCAACTTTGTCTGCAACTCAACTAGTACATTCCACTCCTGATGAGATTAGTCTTTTTAACATTCACATGTCTATTGTTTGTTGGACTACCAGTGTGAGCAGGTTCCTCTTGCCAATTGAAACAACCTGTTACTGTCACTTATCAGGCCATAGATGAGAAGTAGGAAGGTGTGAAGGTGAGAATGGGCCCAAGTAGACCTGATTAGGGAACACGTCTCAAATGGCACCCTATTCCCTATAGTGCGCTACTTTTGAACCGGTCAGAAGTAGTGCACTACATAAGAAATAGGGTGCTATTTGGGATGCAACCAAGGTATAAAATAAAAAAAGACTGGGGGAAACTGCAGGAAACCATGGTGAAAACCAACAGGACTAGTGTGGCCTCTTTGCCTGAGCTAATCGTGGTTTCTTTATTTCGTCTTATCTGGTCAAATAGGTTGTCAGCAGTTAGAGGTTTTAAATAATCACACCAAACTAGACCCAATAGTGGAGCAATAGCACAGAGAAATGGTGTACTTTGTACTGTGTGTGTGTCCCTGGACTCCCTGATCGTTGCTACCTGGCTGCTGTGAACCATCTGGTGGTGCTGTGTGTACGTTGGCAGGTTCCTAGTCCCAGAAAACACTGCATCCCAGCCCAGCTGGAGCATCAACCTGGTGTTGTGGCTATCTAGAAGTTACCTAACTAACAGCCTCTATCCCCGTAGACACATTTTAAAACGTTTTCCGTTGCATCCCCCAATGAACATAACCCTGTTGTTCTTTGCGGAGGTCCTGTCAGTTCCTTCCTTAGTCGTCGTCCTCCTGTCTGCTGCTACTGCTGCTTGGTCCCATTTGTCTGTCCCTGTCGACCTCTTCTGTATTGCAGCCTCAGTTGACCACACACACACACACACTGTCTTTACCTCCCAAATGTATTGCCAGGAGGAGCCCCAGCTTGTCTCTCCTTTAAAGTTGCAGGGCACCAAAGCCTACCACTGTGCCCATTCTGCGGCCGAGTGGTTAGAGCGTTGGGCCCGTAACCGAAAGGTTGCTGAATCGAATCACCGAGCTGACAAGGTAAAAATCTGTCGTTCTGCCCCTGAACAAGGCAGTTAACCCACTTCCTAGACCGTCATTGTAAATAAGAATTTGTTCTTAACTGACATGCCTAGTTAAAGGTTAAATACATTTTTTTTTTTTAAATGTGCGTTTAGTGATGATACTAATGTAATGACAACCATCTTCTACTAGATGGAAATGTTCCCAAAAACCTACTCAACTACAAAGTATTCTATGCCTACCTGGCAGAATGTTATCATGGTTATTTGCACTGATCCAGTAGTCGTTTGATTGGGAGCCCCCATGAGCGCTACAGAAACATTGCTAACCAAACAACAGTCTCTGGCTGGTATGCAGTTAGTTGAATTCAAGTTTTTTTCCCCAGACCTCAAAATTGGTCTTGTGGTTTACATAACATCAAATTGTTGTTTTTCTATTAAAGTGTGCGTTTGAAAGCAGGAAAAATTGAATTTGGGAAACAACTAGGGAATCAGGCAAAATATTAAACCGATTTCTATGAAGCCCTCCCATTGCTGTGCCCCACTAAGTTATGTAGATGTTTGTCTCTGAATGCAGCCCTCTATTTGGTCATCAGTAGCCGCTCTGTGCTGTATCATGTCTTACATTATATTCAGGAAGTCTGTACTCTGTTACTCGAAAATTTCAGGTAGCAGACAAGTAAAGATTCCTCTCTCCTGCTGTCATCCCATACAGAGGTCATTCAGTGTATGGGGGTGTGTTTCCTCCAGGGAGGCCTAGGCAGCGATCATGTGCTTGGTTAACTGCTTCCTTCTCAGAAAGGTGACTCATCAGGAATGTGGTTAGTCCAGCGAGATCCTGGTGTGTGTGACTGGACAGAGTTCCAAACTAAAACCCCTCATGATTAATACTTGGTGTTTGGGTACATTGCTACACATTGCTGAGTCTTTGTACTCTGTCTCCAACACACTAGGGCATGGGAACACTGGGTTCCACCAGCTGCCACCAGCTGCCAGATAAAAACCAAACGTACCCCCCCCCCACACACACACACACACACACACAACCTCCCACATTCTAAAACACTTCAGAGACCAGAGACTTCCAAGGAATTGGATAGTCTGAGTCTTACCAGGCCCCGCATAAACCATTACAACAACAGGCCCCTGCCAAAACCCCAGTGATGGCTAACAGCTAACCCACCTCTCTAACACAACACACAACACAACACACTCATTGAAAAGCATCGAAGAGAATTGGAACTGGAGTTTCAGTATAGTCCTTGAATTGACAATAATTTAAATGGAATTGACCCCAACCCTTACACACAAACTGATAGATACAGTTTTTTAGCACTTGTAACTACCATTTCCTCCAATCTTGACAAGTTGGCGCTGCACCTCTCTTGTATTCTTTGGGGAGAACCCTGAAACCTGTAAGGTTAGAGCTCAGAACAGGGCTGGTTTATCTTCCTGTAAAGCACCCACCCACGGAACACATCAAGTTGAGGTGCGGTAATTGAATGCAGGATCATAATGAGGACACAGAGGGTTTTGTGTGGTTAGGTTTTGGGCCATGGTAGTAGAGCTGTGATGATAAACTGAAAATTACAGACACCGACATTGCCTTCCTCTTACCGAAGCATTTAGCATACGTCTAGGGTTGCACATTTTGGGGAATATTCAGAGGTGGAAACTTTCCTTCGGAATATATGCAAATTAATATGAATACCACTTAAATGTAGATGTTTTTTGCATTGGATATATTTACCATATCATATGGAGACAGAAACAAATGTTTTACCTTATCATAAGTAGCCATAATTGCAAATGATTAATTGCATAATTGCAAAAAAAAATTGAGTTACCAATGTAACTTTAATTTAATGAGTTGACTCTTGACATGGGGTGATTTCACTGAACAACAAAAGGAAGGGAATATTGAATGATCCCCAATGATCCATTGTATCTCCCAAAAACGTTTTCAACATGCATCTATCTGTAAAATGATAGTCTAGAAACTAAAGCTTTAGTTGTCTTTTTCTCAGGCTTCCAAGTCTTCTCCCTGGACCTCCTCAATGTCCACCTCTTGAACATAAGACTCTCGAGGACTCATCTTCAATGTCACTTTCCAACTTTGTTGAGGATGGCTCGTTGTCAGGCTCAAAAAGCCTGATATTTGCCCGGATGGCCACCAATTTTTCAACCTTTGTATTGGTCAACCTGTTGCGTGCTTTGGTGTGTGTGTGTGTGTGTGTTCCCAAACAAGGACCGGTTGCGCTCTGAGGCGGCTGATGTTGGTGGGATTTGAGGATGATGGAGGCAACAGGGGAATGAGCCTCAGATCCACAAAGTCCCTTCCACCATGTGGCTGATATGTTGGCATGACTGCCATATTGCATCTCCATCACAAAGCCCTTGCTTGGAAGTGTATTTCACCAGAACCTTGCCATAATCCAGGCCAAGGTGGCGAGACACGGTAGTGATGACACCATAGGCCTTGGTGATCTCTGCACCAGACAGGATGCTCTTGCCAGCATACTTGGTGTCCAACGCTGTAGCATGTCACGCTTTTTGATGGTTTTTAGAACTGCAGTTTCCTCTGCTTGGAGCAACAGTGAAGTGGGCAGGGCAGTACGGATTTCTTCTCTTGCATCTGCAAGCAGATTCTGGACATCAGACAGGATGGCATTGTCTGCCTCAATCCGTGCAATGGCTACTGCTATAGGTTTCAGGAGTTTTCAGGCTGCTTACCACTCTCCCCCAAAATACATCATCCAGGAGGATCCTCTTGATGGGGCTGTCCATATCGGCAGACTGTGATATGGCCATTTCTTGGAGAGACTCCTTCTCTTCCAGGAGACTGTCGAACATGACAACACCACCCCAACGGGTGTTGCTGTGCAGCTTCAATGTGGTGTTCTTATTCTTCTCACTTTGCTTGGTGAGGTAGATTGCTGCTATAACTTGATGACCCTTCACATACCTAACCATTTCCTTGGCTCTCATGTTTCAGTGCCATGATGTCATTTAGGAGCAGATTTAATGCATGAGCAGCACAGCCAATGGGTGTGATGTGAGGGTAGGACCACTTTAGACCAAGCAGCCTTCATGTTCGCAGGATTGTCCGTCACCAGTGTAAATACCTTCTGTGGTCCAAGGTCATTGACTGCCTTCAGCTCATCTGCAATGTCGAGACCGGTGTGTTTTGTCCCTTGTGTCTGTGCTCTTGTAGAATACAGATTGAGGGGTGGAGATGATGTTGTTAATTATTCCTTGCCCACGAACATTCAACCACCCATCAGAGATGATTGCAATACAGTCTGCATTTTCTCTATGATTTGCTTGACCTTCACTTGAACTCCAGCAAATTAGTAGATGGAGCATGTCTGGTTGGAGGGGTGTATGCTGGGCGAAGACATTCAGAAATCTCTTCCAATACACATTGCCTGTGAGCATCAGAGGTGAATACACAGCTCGAGCAAGACATACACAGCTCGAGCAAGACATTTATCAGCGTTTCTGACTACATTCCTCCATTGAGTCAAAACGTATGATTCCTGGAGGACCATAAGCTGTTGCTATCGATAAGGTGTCTGATTCATCATTTTCACCTCGAATAAAAGTTGAGGGAGTTTTGCTCAAGCAAGCTAAAACCCACATGGTAGCAAAAACTAACTAGCAGAAATTGTAAACAAATTATAAATAATTTAAACACACTTTGCTGTACGCTACTATTTACAAGTTAACAAAAAATCATGTATGTCATGTAAAATATATTCACCCCACTCAGTATTGTAATCAAAACTTAGTAATGTCGGCTCAATACTTTGTGCATGACACAAGTAATTCTTCCAACAATTGTTTACAGACAGATTATTTCACTTATAATTCACTATATCACAATTCCAGTGGGTCAGAAGTTTACATACACTAAGTTGACTGTGCCTCTAAACAGCTTGGAAAATTCCAGAAAATGATATCATGGCTTTAGAAGCTTTTGATAGGCTAATTGACATAATTTGAGTCATTTGGCGATGTACCACAAGTGTGGTTCATCCTTGGGAGCAATTTCCAAATGCCTGAAGGTACCACGTTCATCTGTACAAACAATAGTACACAAGTATATACACCATGGGACCAGGCAGCTGCCATACCGCTCAGGAAGGAGACTCGTTCGGCTTCCCCCTTTTTTGCACCAAAGGAGACAGAAGAACACCATCCCAACAGTGAAGCACGGGGGTGGCAGCATCATGTTGTGGGGGTGCTTTGCTGCAGGAGGGACTGGTACACTTTACAAAATAGATGGCGTCATGAGGAAGGAAAAGTATGTGGATGTATTGACATCTCAAGACATCAGTCAGGAAGTTAAAGCTTGGTCTTCCAAATGGACAATGCATACTTCCCCAAGCATACTTCCAAATTTGTGGCAAAATGGCTTAAGGACAACCAAAGATGGCCACTCCCAAAGGTATTGGGAGTGGCCATCACAAAGCCCTGACCTCAATCCTATAGAAAATTTGTGGGCAGAACTGAAAAAGCGTGTGCAAGCAAGGAGGCCTACAAACCTGACTCAGTTACACCAGTTCTGTCAGGAGGAATGGGCCAAATTCACCCAACTTATTGTGGGAAGCTTGTGGAAGGCTATCCAAAACGTCTGACCCAAGTTAAACAATTTAAAGGCAATGCTACCAAATACTAATTTAGTGTATGTAAACTTCTGACCCACTGGGAATGTGATGAAAGAAATAAAAGCTGAAATAAATAATTCCCTCTACTATTATTCTGACATTTCACATTCTTAAAATAAAGTGGTGATCCTAACTGACCTAATACAGGGTCCTAACTGACCTAAGACGAATTTGTACTAGGATGAAATTGTGAAAAACCTGAGTTTAAATGTATTTGGCTAAGGTGTATATAAACTTCCGACGTCAACTATACGTCTGTCATTTTGAGGTGATTTTTGCTTCCAAACAGCCCTGTAGAATGTTTTAGAACCGTTATCTGGTCAACAGTTATAGCCTGTGCATTATGTTTATTACTGCTATGAAAGTGTCTGTCTGTCCTTGTTTTGCGAGCTAGCCACTCTCACCCCCTTCCCCCACTGTGCGCACTGAGGAGGGAGAGATGCATTGTGAGAAGCACAAGCATATGACCGTTGCTCAAAATGTAATTACGGAGAAATTTCAGTTTTCAAAGCAACTACTGTTCTAGTTCTAGCGAGAAGTGTCATAGCTTTCTGTGAGTGTATCATTTATTTCTCACCTGTTAATATTGTAGGCTGTAGTAGCTTATAGTTTTGATGTGCCCCCAGATCCCGCCATTCGTAGTGAATAAGCCTACCGACACACATGAACTCCCACCAACATACACTCGCGCCCTGTCTGTGTCCGTCCCTCATAACCTGACTGGGAATGTGGTGTGGGAGTGCTGGTCTAGTATAAGGTCCCCCTGTCCATGTAGGCCTAATCTTATTTATTGTAATCTTAAAACAAATCCTAAATCAGCCCTCCTAGTACTCTGAGATGCTTGATACATACGGTCCCTGGTCTGATGTGGTGTGACCTCTCGTTGCCCTTGCTGTACAGAGCCTTCCCTCTCCTTAGCCTCTCCATCAACCCTGTTACTGTTACCCTTTACCACAGCCTTCACGTGGAGCTGCCATCGAAGCCCTGCCTTTTAATGTCGAGCCCTGTCTGCCTTTAATGGGCCTTTTAGTAGGGATGTGCATCTTTCCCTTCCAAGATTATTCGATATGTATCTAGATACATGGAATACGATACAGGAATGATACGTTTTAGTTTGAAATGGTTTTGTTCGGTTTGATTAGAGAATGAATCCATGCGATATGTTTCGATACACTAACATTTGCTGCATAAACACATACATTTTCCATTCTAAATTAAAATCTGCTGATGGAGCTCATGAGCTGGGCCTCTGAGCTGGAGCTGTCCGAGCTGACCTGTGTGTGTGTGTAAATGTCTGTGGCGCTATGTAAGCACCTGAGCTGAGCCATAAGGGAGGCTAGGCATCTACCACCCCCACTACCACTATCACTGGTTCTGAAATCACCTTTACCCACTAATTAACTTGTCATTTTTGCATATTAAGTGTTAGAGCTAGTAATGTATTAATATTTGTTTACAAATTAGCTAAGACATAGCATTCGGAAAGTATTCAGACCCCTTGCCTTATTCCACATTTTGTTACGTTACAGCCTAATTCTAAAATTGATTAAATTGCTTTTTTCCCCTCATCAATCTACACACAGTATCACATTATGACAAAGCAAAAACTGTTTTTCAGAAATGTATGCAAATGTATAAAAAATAAAGAATGACTTCACATTTACTTAAGTATTCAGACCATTTACTCAGTACTTTGTTGAAGCACCTTTGGCAGCGATTACAGCCTCAAATATTATTGGGGGTGAGGCTACAAGCGTGGCACACATGTATTTGGGGAGTTTCTCCCGTTCTTCTCTGTAGATCCTCTCAAGCTTTGTCAGGTTGGATGGGGATCGTTGCTGCACAGCTATTTTCAGGTCTCTCCAGAGATGTTCGATTGGGTTCAGGTCCGGCTCTGGCTGGGCCACTCAAGGACATTTTAGAGACTTGTCCCAAAGTCACTCCTATGTTGTCTTGGATGTGTGCTTAGGGTTGTTGTTCTGTTGGAAGGTGCATGACGCAAGTAATTCTACCAACAATTGTTTACAGACAGATTATTTCACTATATCACAATTCCAGTGGGTCAGAAGTTTACATACACTAAGTTGACTGTGCCTTTAAACATATTGAAACATTTCAGAAAATGATGTCATGGCTTTAGAAGCTTCTGATAGGTTAATTGACATAATTTGAGTCAATTGGAGGTGTACCTGTGGATGTTTTTCAAGGTCTACCTTCAAACTCAGTGCCTCTTTGCTCTACATCATGGGAAAATCTAAAGAAATCAGCTAAGACCTCAGAAAATAAATTGTAGACCTCCAAGTCTGGTTCATCCTTGGGAGCAATTTCCAAACGCCTGAAGGTACCACGTTCATCTGTACAAACAATAGTACACAAGTATAAACACCATGGGAGCACACAGCCGTCATACCGCTCAGGAAGGAGACGCGTTCTGTCTCCTAGAGATTAACGTACTTTGTTGCAAAAAGTGCAAATCAATCCCAGAACAGCAAAGGGCCTTGTGAAGATCCTGGAGAAAACAGCTACAAAAGTATCTATATCCACAGTAAAACAAGTCCTATATCAACATAACCTGAAGCCACTGCCCCAAAACCACCATAAAAAAGCCAGACTAGGTTTTGCAACTGCACATGGGGACAAAGATCATACTTTTTGGAGAAATGTCCTCTGGTCTGATGAAACAAAAATAGAACTGTTTGGCCATAATGACCATCGTTATGTTTGTAGTAAACGGGGAGGCTTGCAAGCCGAAGAAGACCATCCCAACCGTGAAGCACGGGGGTGGCAGCATCATGTTGTCGGCTTTGCTGCAGGAGTTAACCCAAATTAAACAATTTAAAGGCAATGCTACCAAATACTAATTGGCTGTATGTGAACTTCTGACTCACTGGGAATGTGATGAAATAAATAAATAATTCTCTCCACTATTATTCTGACATTTTACAAAATAAAGTGGTGATCCTAACTGACCTAAGACAGGGAATTTGTACTAGGAATAAATGTCAGGAATTGTGAAACTGAGTTTAAATGTATTTGGCGAAGGTGTATGTAAACTTCCGACTTCAACTATATATTAAAATAAAAGACTAAGCTGTGAAACATTATCCTAAAATATAAACCAAGTTATTGAATACCATTGAGGGTTTCAGCATTCTTTTCTTTTTTTACACACCTTTTTATTTATTTTACTATGTATATGTTTTAGTTGTACATGTTGAAGGTCAAACTGATGGCAGTTGTGGAAAAAAAGACATTTGGAAGAGTTGCAGAGTTAATTGAAAATGCCATTGGTGATTTAGATGCGTTTTCATTATTAGGCAATTTTCTCTTGAACCATACGGTCTATCCACTAACAGCTCATGGACAATATGGACATGGATAGAAAAAATGTAAACTATATATGAAAAGTTATTGACGTATAAATTACCAAAGTTACTAACTTTGGTAAATTAGCGGTAGCTTTGCAACCCTATGTCTGACAGAGATGCTAATGACAGTCTGTGTCACCCCCTCTTCTCCTAGAGAGCCTAGTGAGGAGTGCAATGGAATCAGCGGTCCTCTCTCAGTGGAGTCGTCCGCGCCGCCGTCGAGACTGAACAACTGGTGTCACGCCGCCTCCACGGCCACCTCCGCCCTTACCCCAACCCTTACCCCTGCTCCGGCCCCTGTGCCCACGCCCCCAGTCACCTCTGCAAGAATGGGGGACGGCCTGGACGCAACTACAGTGCAGATGTCTTCGTCAGGCAGCAGTAGCAGCAGCCAGGGGGGGCAGCCCCAGCCCTCCACCTACGTGCCCACCGTGCCAGAGTTCAACCCTCCGCCCCCAGAGTACATCAACCTGTTGCGGCCCAAGCGGCAGACCAACCAGCTGCAGTACCTGCTGAAGGCAGTGCTGAAGACCCTGTGGAAGCACCACTTCTCCTGGCCCTTCCAGGCACCCGTCGATGCCGTCAAACTCAATCTGCCGGTGAGTGATGTGTTTCTGTCTGGCCAGCTGGCTGTTGTCTGGCTATATGGACTAGAAAAGGAGAAACATACTACCTGAAAATAGTCTTTGGCAGTTTAATTATTTTAATATTTAGAAGTTGAATTCATTAAATAGTCTCTAGAGCAGGTTTGGGTTGGAGTGTACCTACAGGACGGTAACACATCTCTCTGACCAAATGCCACACTCACTAGTGATTCTCCACGAGGAGTCAGGGTTTGTTTGTCTTCCTGGCATTTTATAAAATGCTAACACGTTCTGACTATTCTGATTGGTCCCCAGATACAAATAGGTTGGGCCAGAGCCGTCATTGGCTTTGATACTTGTTTGTTTTGTACAAGCCCCTCATTTTGACTTCAGCACAAACCTTTTCTAGGATGTCAGTTTCAGACTGAATGTTTGCAGCAGAATTAATTTCAGGATGAATCGTCAGGCAAATTAATTACATTTCTATTTATCAAATCAGGTCTAGACTAACAGTAAAATGCTTACTCACCGGTGCTTTTCCAACAATGTTAATGTTACCTGACCTTTTCTAACAGAGTTAAGATATAGAAAAACGTTTTTGGGAGAGGAATAGTGACACGACAAATAAATACCGAGTGAATTAAGAGAAACAATGAGTAAAGTAACATGTCTATATACAGGGAGTACCGAGTCCATGTGCAGGTGTACGAGGTAATTAAGGTAGCTATGTAGGTAGACATCTAGTAACGGGTCGGACCCCCGTTTACCTCCAGAACAGCCTGAATTCTTCGGGGCATGGAAACGTTGCTCAATTGGTATCAAGGGACCTAACGTGTGCCAGGAAAACATTTCCCACACCACCGTCACCAGCCTGTACCTTTGACACCAGGCAGGATGGAGCCATGGACTCATGCTGCTTACACCAAATCCTGACTCTGCCGTCAGCATGACTCAACAGGAACCGGGATTCGTCGGACCAGGCGATGTTTTTCCACTCTTCGGTTGTCCAGTGTTGGTGATTTGCTTTTGCCATTCTCCTTTGACATCTCAACGAGCTGTTTTCGCCCACAGGACTGCCCCTGACTGGATGTTGTTTTTGGTTTCTCTACGTATTCTCTGTAAACCCTAGACACTGTCGTGCTTGAAAAGCCAAGGAGGCCGGCCATTTCTGAGATAGTGGAAATGGTGTGCCTGGTTTTTTTATTTATCCAGGTAGGCCAGTTGAGAACAAGTTCTCATTTACAACTGCGACCTGGCCAAGACAAAGCAAAGCAGTGCGACAAAAAAAACAACACCACAGAATTACACATGGTACAAAAGTACCAACGATCATGCCAAGCTCCCAATTTGCTTAGGTCACTCGTTTTGCACATTCTAACATTCAATCAAACAGTAACTGGATGCCTGTCGGCCTGCTTTATACGTGACTCACTGTCTGCAAGAGTTAACCATTTACATGAATAGGGTGGTATACCTAATAAACTGGGCAGAGTGTAGGTAGAGGTAAAGTGACTAGGCAACAGGATAGATAATAGACAGTAGCAAAAGTGTGTGTGCGCGTGCTCTGTGTGTGTTGGGATGTCTGTGGGTCGAGTCCAGTGTGTGTCCATATCAGTGCATGGCAGTTGGTGCAAAAAGGGGTAAATGCAGGTATTCCGGGTAGCCATTTGATTAGCTGTTTGCAGTCTTGTTTAGTTGTGTTACGGCTTGCGGGGAGAAGCTGTTAAAGGTCCTGCTTGTTCGACTTGGTATCGCTTGCCGTGCGGTAGCAGAGAGAACAGTCTACTATTTCCAGTCAGTGCTGGTTTTCCCTTTTCTAGCTCACGCCCTTACAACTTTGCACCCCAAAGAGCTTTTTGTACAAGGAGTATTGAGTTGATTATTGATTCTACTAGTGTTTCTATGTGGGCCATGCCACCCAAGCACCCAACATGCACACTTGGCATATTCCTCTCTTGACTTTGACGGTCTTGTTTTAATTTAATTATACTTTCATTAATTTAAAATATTGTTTTTTAGGACTACTACAAGATTATTAAAGTTCCTATGGATATGGGAACAATCAAGAAGCGTCTTGAGAACAGCTACTACTGGAATGCCCAAGAATGTATTCAAGACTTCAACACCATGTTCACCAATTGCTACATCTACAACAAGGTAACGATGCAATAATGCACTGTAGCTGCTGTCAACCACCACCATAGAAATATAATCTATAGAAAGGGCTTGGAACCGCTAACTCTGGCAATTTTGAATGAGGTGGTTCATTCTATGACCACCGCACCCCATATAGTTAGTATCAGAGCCATATATTTAGAGTTCGGCTAACTTTTAGAATGGACGCTGTTTTAGAATTAATGCTTTTTCCTAGGTAGTGCTAGATAAATGTATGTCTGGGTCCTAGTTAGTGCTAAGTCTGTGTATGTCTATATCTTAGCTATTGCTAGGTCTGTGTATGTCTAGCCTTTGGTTTCTTGTACTGTATTAACATGGGGGGTCTGTCTCCCCATGCCTGCAGTCTGGAGATGACATAGTGTTAATGGCTGAGCAGCTGGAGAAGATGTTTCTCCAGAAGATTACTGAGATGCCGCAGGACGAGACGGAGATTGCTGTCATGACCGGCAAGGGACGAGGCCGGGGCCGACGGGAAGGAGGTAGGGTACAGCACACACTGAAACACGTACACACCCCTGGCCTGGGTTTTCCCATACTTTTTTCACACTACTGAACTGTGCTGGCCAGGTTACGCGTCCACCATAGTTGCTGGAACTTCGCTCGAAAGGACAATGTGAAAGGGAAATATTCGAGCCAGCACAGTACGTTTCAGGTTCTCTTTTGACTTGTATTTTTGTTTCATGTTGTGTTTTGACTGAGCAACCTCATACCTTCGTACTAAATCAAAGGAATAATTATCACTGTAAATCCTCATAATGTTTGTTTGTGTCAATTAATCCCATAAGGGATGGGTCGCCAACTGGCACCAAAATACGTTTAAGTTAATTCAATTCAGGGTTGGGTTGTATACACATTTTATACCGTTTCTGTACCGTACACGGTATTACCGGAAGTGCACACGGGGCGCAATTGAAAAATAAATAATATTTTATTATTTTTATGCACATAACAATTTAGGCAACAGGGATTTTTAGGGCCCTATAAAATCCATTAAATGTTTTGCCTCATTACGTTTTATTTGTTCCAAAATTACATTTTCTAATTTTTGTTTTCAGGTTTCAGTTTCCCCCATTTTTTTTTTGTTTGGTTTTTCACTCTTTCAAAATCACACTTTTTCAATAGAAAAACACAGCAATGCTTAAAGGGACATGCCAATTTTTTTAAAACTTCATATTCACTATCCCTAGCACCACCCCAACATCAACAACGTGTTTCTATGTTTTGTAGTAAAAATTGTTTTTCCAATGACATTAGTGAACAATTAGTATGTAGTGCCTACTCATTGGTTAAAATCACAGGATGCACACTGATTGGAAACACTTATGTTATGTCATTGGAATGTCACTTATGTCATTGGAAACACTTATGTTCCTTTATCTTTTTAACGCACAATTTTCACATGTTGATGTTGTTTGCTGGAGATGATTAATATGATGATATATTTATTTTTATTTTTAAACCAGATCAGGAGACCACTTGAGGTCTGTAAGAAATGAGAGAAAGTAAAAATGTTGGGTGTAGTAACCCTTTTATTCCAGTTCACACCAGCAAGAGGCTGTTTTTAGCTGTGATGTTTTGGCACACGTGATGGTTGACGCAAATAATCATTATATAATTTTGCCAGACGTTTCATTAGCATCATGCTAACGGCTTCACCAAGTGGCACCGTACATACACAGATGGGGAATTTGCGTTGCTTCTTCACAAAGTTCCAGGAAATACGAATCACTAATGCATTCTGTTCATGTCTTATTGTGAACTTGGGCTAATCACTACGTTTAAGACATAAGTTCAATGCATTTTAGAATTTTGTTGAATTTTGTTTTAATGTCTGGATTCAGTGATTCTGTCTGCATACTCCGTTTTGCAGATTTTATAGGCCCCTAGATCTTGATCCAGGAGGGGATTGAATGTCTATTCTGTAACCAAGAAACTTGGTTCTTGACATCTAGTCACTTAGCTAGAAAGTTAGAAAACCAAATGCATAGCTGGACCCTGAGCTGGATATAATTTATTTGACACATCTTAGATTTCTTATAGTTTAACTTAACTTGTAGTTATTAGCAGTGGCTTCGCACGCATCCCTGCAACCTAATTCAATTTCATCAATTCATGCTTTGTTCTGTCTCTCTGTATGTCTCTCACACCTTCCCAGGTCTGAACTTGAAGCCAGGCCCGACTATGGATTCTCCGTCCACCACCCCCCAGACGCGGGGATTCTCCAGCCACTCCCCGGGCCCCCAGACCAGAGGACCACCAGTGCAGCAACAGACCCAGGACCAGGGGCCCCCATCTCTACCTCCTCAGCCCCTCATGCAGGCCCTGCCCTCCCGCGTGCCCCCAACGCTACCGGTCCACACCCATGCCCACGCGCCACACCTGGGGGCCCCCTACTCCCTGGGCCCGTCGGACCTGCCTCTCCAGCCCCCTCCCAAGCTCCCTGTTATGACCTCCGTGCCTCCTCCCCCCACCCAGACAACCCTGCCCCCCACGTCCATTCAGAGCACTCCCCCCATACTGCAGAACCCCGTGCCTATGGCCAAAGTG
This sequence comes from Thymallus thymallus, assembly GCA_023634145.1. Classification (NCBI taxonomy): domain Eukaryota; kingdom Metazoa; phylum Chordata; class Actinopteri; order Salmoniformes; family Salmonidae; genus Thymallus; species Thymallus thymallus. The sequence continues at coordinate 17,375,263 of CM042398.1, forward strand.
AGTAGGATGGAGGGCAGATATGGCATGCATGGGGAGGGTGCTGGGTATATTGCTTGCAGAACTGGGTCGTGTTCATTATAGCGCAAAATGGATAATGAGAATGAATAAGCATTTCGAGGTCAGTCTGTTTTCTTCCATTTGATGCATAATGAACAACACTTGATTCAAATATTATTTGCATTCCTTCAAATACTTTGAGCATTTAATTGAACCTATCTGGAGTGCGAAATGGGCAGGGTTTACGTGTTGTTTTTCACTCCATTGGTTCCATTGTGCCAGGGAAGCGCCATCAATCGTAGTTCAGAATGCTTTTGACAAAAGTACACTGTGTTACCTTTAGCATCTGATCTAAAACTACCACGTTCTCCTCGCATACTCTTGACTCTTCTCCGTCCCCTTTCTGTCTATCAACCTCTTCCCCCCCCCCCTCCAGCAGAGAAAGAGCCAGAAGAGGAAAGCAGACACGACCACCCCCACGGCCAACGACCAGCTGAGCGAGTCCTCTCCGGCAGAGTCCAAGTCGGGGAAGACGCTGCCGCGGCGAGAAAGCGCCAGGCCAACCAAGATTCTCAAGAAGGAGGCTCCAGACTCCCAGCACCACCTGGGCCTTGGGATGGGTCTCGGTCTAGGGGGACCTGGAGAACCAGGGGTAGGGGCTCATAGCCCCAAGCAGCAGGAGCAGCTACGGTACTGCTCCAGCTTGGTCCGAGACATGTTACATAAGAAGCACGCGGCCTACGCCTGGCCTTTCTACCAGCCAGTGGACGTGGACATGCTGGGGCTGCACGACTACCACGACATCATCAAACACCCCATGGACCTCGCCACCATCAAGGTGTGTTTGAATGGAACACTATTGTGGCTGTGTCCCAAATTGCACCCTTTTCCCTATATATATTATACTACTTTTGACCAGGACCCATAGTGTTCTGGCTGAAAGTAGTGCGCTATGTTGGGTTAGGATGTGTTGGAAAAGAGCCTGTGTTGGAAAGAGCCTGAAGGAGTGTAGCTCTCTAAGGGATGCCCTTGTCCTCTCTAAAACGATTCCAACATTGTTACATGTGGTTTTGTTGTTGACATGTTGTGGTGTGGTTTTAGGTGAAGCTGGACAGCAGGCAGTACAGAGACGCCCAGGAGTTTGCTGCTGACGTGCGGTTAATGTTCTCCAACTGCTACAAGTACAACCCACCCGACCACGAGGTGGTGGCTATGGCACGCAAACTACAGGTAATAACACTTCTAACACTGTAAATAACACTATCGTAATGTAATTACTTATAATTAAGTTGTGGCAAGTCGGCTAAGATAAAGCAAATAAATAAGTAAATATATAAACGGCAACATTCACACGTGACAGATACACATGCAAAGTATATACAAGATAAATGGAAGTCACAAAAATCTATTTCATATCCAGACACTGAGTGTCCTCTCTCTCTCTCCAACAGGACGTGTTTGAGATGCGCTTCGCTAAGATGCCAGACGAGCCCGAGGAGACGTTGGCTTCGGCTCCTGCCCCCGCACTGCTCCAGTCCTCCGCCCCCGTCATCAAGTCCCAGCCGCCGCCCATCCTAAACCCCGCCTCTTCCATCCTAGGTCCCGCCTCCTCGGGCAAACACCCTGCTTCATCCTCTGACAGCTCCAGTGATTCGTCATCGGAGTCGGAATCGTCCACGAACGACTTGGAGGAGGAGAGAGCCCAGAGACTGGCTGAGCTACAGGAACAGGTGAGGAAAGACTGAAACAACATAATTGAATACAAGTAGGAATGAGGGATTCCAGCTTCTCTGATATCTCTAATCCTCATACATTATTGGAATTAACCATAACCCCCTCATAACTATCATCTTCCTGCTTTTTCTATGACATCCATTTGTGATACATTTGATGGATAAATAAAGTTTAATCCCTGAGGGTGGATGAGGGGTGCGGTGTCATTTCTGACTCCCTGGGATATTTGGTGACGTCCAGTCAATGCCTATCCATTGTTTTTGTCCGTTTCAGCTTAAAGCTGTCCACGAGCAGCTGGCGGCCCTTTCGCAGCCACAGGCCAGCAAACCAAAGAGAAAAGAGAAGGAGAAGAAGAAAGACAAGCACAAAAGGAAAGGAGTGGTGGAGGAGATCCTGGAGCCGGCCATTCAGTTCCCCAAGAAGACCAAGAACAACAACAGCAGCAGCAGCAGCAGCAACAAGGAGCTCTTGCCCAAGAAGACCAAGAAACCCAGGTAGGAACAATAATAGCTTTTTCGCAATACTGAGCCAAGTTGAGAAGAGGGGTATGCCACAAAAGAGGACCAAGGAGTAAGCCTAAATATTTTGATATAAGTTTTTATTTGTTTTAAATAGGAGCTTGGTTGAATAGATTTTTTTTTTTTTTTTTTTAAACCTGAAAACAAATATTAAAATTTTAGCTTTTTTAATGAACCAGAAAATCAAGAAATATTTCCGGCTGCTTATTAAAGTTAGCTGGCTAACTCATTGATCCTGCTTTGTAGTATACCCCTCTGTACTGCACTGGCCTGGTTCTCGATCAGTCAACACACAGTACAATACACAGCTATGGGAATTTCTGTCTTAGCTGTGGCATTAGTACAGAAGTTGTCCTGAGGAGTGAAATTTACTTCCTGTGACATTTACAAGGGTACCCAGAATTTGCTGAGTGCATGGATTGTATTGACACATTATAAACATTGCTGACTTCAAAGCACTGATTTTCTTTGTCAAATTACTTAATGAAGCTGTTTTGTTATTAATCCTCTAAGCAATTTATAAGCTACCTAATGTCTAATTTCCACGGCAAGTGTGTAAACATGATTTGCATTCTCCCAGGTGCCTTGGGCTCTTTCTGCATTTCACATACATGTTGTTACGTTACTGTGGCTACATTTACAATGTCCATTACTAGCATACTAGTTAGAATTCACTACTTCATTCTAAGTAGTATGCTTGTATGGACATTGGAATAGAGACAACGGTTATTCTCTCCCAGTTGAAATAGTACTGATGGTTTATATGTTCTGCTCTGATCTTGTAGTAAGAAGGAGGGAGGTGTGTTGAAGAACAACCGCTCTGCAGCTCTGGGCCCTCAGGCAGCGCTGCAGCCCCCAGCTCTGCAGCCTGTGTCAGGCTTGGGAGAGGGCCCGGAGGAGGACCCGGCTGCAGCCGGAGCCCCCGGGGAGAAGGGTAAGCCCATGTCTTATGAGGAAAAGAGGCAGCTGAGTCTGGACATCAACAAGCTGCCCGGCGACAAGCTGGGTCGTGTGGTCCACATCATCCAGTCCAGAGAGCCGTCGCTGAAGAACTCCAACCCCGACGAGATCGAGATCGATTTTGAGACGCTCAAGCCGTCCACGCTGAGAGAACTGGAGAGATACGTGTCGTCGTGCCTCCGCAAGAACAAGAAGAAGGTTCCTGGTGAGTCTCAACATGCATATCTTTGCCTCCCCCTGCGGCAAAACAGAAACTCCCTGATCCCCTACAAATAATTTGTAATTTAATAATGTTGCATAATTAATTCAAATCAATCCCAAAATAACTGTTACAAAACATGAATAACAAGAAGAGGTCTTGATTAAATTTTCCACAGCTTTCCTCTAGCTCCTAGGTCACTCTTCTTTTAAAATCGTTTTGCCAAGCAGATTCTTTTAAAACTTTGTCTGCACAATGCAGTGTGTTATGTTGACCTAACATGTTCGCGGAAGATCGTTTGTCTTAAGAAGATGTCGAGTCACGTGCTGCCCTCTCCTATAGTGGCAGAGAAGACCATGGAGGCCATGACGGCCGCCAAGACCAAGGCCAGCTCCTCCTCTGACTCGGACAGCAGCGACTCCAGCTCCTCAGACAGTGATGAGGAGAAGGGTAGGGACACGCACCGAGCCCTTCTCATTTCACTCCTCAAATGTTGTTTTAAGACTTTAATATCTTCTTTGGTTTGAAGCATAACATTGAGGTATTTCGCATGTGCCTCATATTTACCCCATGCATATATCATTGTCAGTTCTTGAGTATTTGACAATCTCACATTGTGGCTGTGGTCAACAACAGATTTCTTTATCACTTAATCAGAATTGATCGAAGAAAGCTTCATTCAGTAGTCTGGATCTTCTCTTGTCAGGAATGGCTCCTAAACAGAAGAAAGGCCACGGGACCAACGAAGGGAAGAAGCCCCATCTTCACCCTGCCATGTCTGGAGCTGGTCCCCTCTCCCAGGGCCACCCTCACCCCCAGGCTCCTGTCCTGCAGCCCAGCATCCACCTGAAGCAACAACAGCACCATAACACCTCCCCCGCCACCTACATGCCCCCCCCTCCCCCGGTAAGATAGATTGATTTAATATATTAGAGTAGTAGGTAGTAGTAGGCTGCACCAGCCGGAGACAACGTATTTTACATGTTTGTCATTTAAATAGCTAGGTGAGACCACCACATTTGACGGTCGTCGGTACATTTTCCTTCAGCAAAGTCAGTGCTAGTAGTAAAAGACAAATGCAGGATTTATTTAAGATACTTAACATTACATACAATTATCCAGGATAAAAACGCAAAACTTGAATGCTTATTTCCTATGTTCCTAAAGATACGATATGATCGCATTTTATTGTCTGTTTTCATAAAAGCTCATTACAGGACATAAAAACAACAGGAGACTATATACAAAACATATAGCAACCATTTTGCTACACTTGCAATAATATCTGATAAATATGTGTATGCGACCAATCATATTTGATTTGATAGGGATGGGGAATGTACAGCGGGACTATACAGCTGATTTTAAAAAAGCATTTGTTCACATCACAGATGAGGAATCACTGAAAAGTGCAGCAGTGAAGTTCAGTGTATGATGATGGTGCATGTGTGTAATGACCAGGTAACGGTCACGGCGTTGGAGTCCTCCCAGCTTCTAGAGAACACGTTTGATTCGCTGCCCCACTTCGGCCAGCAGCCCCTCATGCACCTGTCCCAGCACCACCATGCCTCGTCACCCGCCGTGCCCCCCCACCTCAACACTCACTCCGCAGCGGGGCCCGTGTCCCCTGAAACACACCCCTTTCTTAATCAGCACCCCATCCTCCCCAACCCTAACCCAGGTAAGTCCCGGCGTCTTTAAGCCTCACCTGCCTGAGGTCAGATAGTCTTTTCTATTTATTTTCAAATACTTGAGCTACGGTTGATTGAGATTGCCTGGCGTAATGGGACCAATGGAATAGTCCATAATGTGCCAACCCCACCCATCTGGTGCACTGGGCAGGCTTGATCGAACGCAAGCAAAGTATTTGAAAGAAAACAAACATCTTTGAACCCAGTTCTTCAATAAGTCGGTCTCGCGTTATCCGAAGGCTTCCTAAAAGTTTATTCTAAGCATTTATTGACCTCTTATTAGATTAACCAAGCAGTCCTTTGACTTTTTTTTTATTGTGATGTTTCCATGCTGACTCTCCTAACCACATTTTCTCATTGTTTCTCTTACTCTTCTTCTCCTGTAGCTTTGCACAATGCCTTGCCCCAGCAGCCGTCTCGACCCAGCCACAGGGCAGCAGCTCTACCTCCCAAACCCCCTCAGCCGCAGCAACCAGCGCCTCAGCCCCAGCCAACCTTACAACAACACTTCCAGCCACAAGCCCCTCCACCCCAGCACCACCTCCCGCCCCACATCCTCCACCCTGCCCCCCCTCAGTCCCTGCAGCAGCGTCCCCTGTCCCCCCCCACCCTCACCCCTCAGGGCCTGCTGTCCTCCCAGCCCCCCCAGATGCTCCTGGAAGACGATGAGGAGGTGATTCCGCCCTTACCCCTCAGCCAGATGCATCTCTACCTGCAGCAGCTCCAGCAAGGACAGAGCCAGGGACGACCCGGCCAACAATCACACAATCCCCTGCAGATCATGCAGTCTCTCCAGCTTCGCCAACAACAACAGAACCAGGCTCCCCTCCTGCAGTCTGTACAGGTCTGTATTGTGTATATGTTGAGTGTGTAATATGTGGATGCAGATGACGTGAAAAAGAAACTCGAAACAGGCTGTTTACTGGTTGCTCAGGAGGGAAAGGGGAAGTCAGATCTCTAAGACATTTGACTTAATTGTGGAATCTACTGGAGATCAAGAAAAAGGAGGGTATAGGAGCAAGCATTGCATGAGTATTATGTGTGCCAAACAGTTGCTGTTAGATTACAATATAAAAAAAAATCTGACCATTTGGAACAGTGTAAACAACACTAAATAAGTAACTACCATAGTCTGTTCTAATGGAGACAAACATTTATACACTGGGGACCAAAAGTTTGGAATATTACTCATTCAATGGTTTTTCTTTATATACCGCCACATGAATGGAAGACCCAGAAATACCTCTGCTGCAGAGGATAAGTTCATTAGTTAGAAGCCTCAGATTGCCTCCCAAATAAATGCTTCACAGAGTTCAAGTAACAGACACATCTCAACATCAACTGTTCAGAGGAGACTGTGTGAATCAGGCCTTCGTAGTCGAATTGCTGCAAAGAAACTGCTACTAAAGGACAGCAATAAGAACAAGAGACTTGCTTGGGCCAAGAAACACGAGCAATGGACATTAGACCGGTGTAGATTTGTCCTTTGGTCTTGAGTCCAAATGTAGATGTTTTGGGATGAGTCGGACCGCAGTGAAAGAAAAGCAGCCAACATGTGCTCAGAATATGTGGGAACTCCTTCAAGACTGATGGAAAAGCATCCAGGTGAAGTTGGTTGAGAGAATGCCAAGAGAGTGCAAAGCTGTCATCAAGACAAAGGGTGGCTATTTGAAGAATCTGAAATATAAAATATATTTTGATTTGTTTAACATTTTTTTGGGTTACTACATGATTCCATATGTGTTATGTCATAGTTTTGATGTCTTTTATTCTACATGTAAAAAATAGTGAGAAAAAAATAGAAACCCTTGAATGAGTAATTTTCCAAACTTTTGGCCCCCTGTGTATATAAAGCCTTTATTACAGCAGACTAAAAACAGTTGCATGCATTCGTGAATTGCGGTTTATTTGTCCCTTTTGTTATTTAATTTGAAAACTAATTGATTGCTGTGTGATGGCATGAACAAATAAATTATTGATACAGTAGACTATATATTGAAATATAGGCCTAAGTAAGTTACGGTATTAAGACTAAACAGGACATGCTCTTAGGCCTACAGCTAGATGGTTGTTATACGAGGCCACTCTACAAAGCCTACTAATGATGATCATAATAATTAATTATGATCTGCCTGTTTGGAACAGCTTAAACAACACTAAAGTGTCGCCATAAAATTTAAATTGAGGAAGCGTGATCATAACCATTAGGATATTTTAGTGATCCGCAGTAAGACGTCCTAAATTCCCCCTAGCCTGTGAGCTCAACAGTGCACTTGAGATGCGTTTTAAGTCTATGGATGCAAAAGTAAACTTATAATTTCCAAACATTTAGTTTGGTTGTATGGTACTTTGCAATCTATTAACATTTTATTACATTAAAAAGGCACACTCATTTTTACTGATGCATTTGGCAATATTCAATTGATCAAAACATATGAACAAATGCATTCACTGTGAAAGTTGATGCATTTAGGCCCTTCATATATAATATATAGGCTATGCGCAGCACTTAGTTCAGTTTATCGAATCAGTTATTGTTTTCTGTCAAACTCAGACATTTCTCTCAAAACACAGGGATGTCGATTCGCAGGAGACCTTGGAGTTTGCCCGAAAACAGTAGGTTCTTCTGACTGGAATTGTTTTTTAAAAATATTAAAACATACAATCTACCTGCAGTGAAGCCGCTCAACATTTACATTACATTCAGTCATCTAACCGTCTCCCGTCCAGAGTGACCCGCAGAAGCAACCAGGGTCAAGCTGCCCCTCAACCATCCAAGAGACCCACCCCACCCTCCCACTCCCAAAATGGCTGGAATGGTTACTCTACTGCCATGTACAAATTACTGCCATGGCAGATTCGGACAGGACAAAAATGACAATGTTTTGTGCTTGTGCACATAATTACACTACCCGACCACCCCCAGTAAAACGAGTCCCGTCTGAATATGGTTTAAAGCAAGGGCTGTTTCCTCGTCTCTGCTGCCTCTGCTGCATTGGTCTCAATCCCAATATGCTGGTTAATTTTGCTATTATGTACATGGCAACATAGGGAAAGGTGGCAATTCTGATGGACTGTGATTAGTCCACTAAGACAAGCACAATCAGACAGGTCTCTTGTGCACCATGAAAAAAAACTATGTTTGCGACTGTTCGACTAAACAAAATCTGTCAACCAAACAATGGACTAAATGGGGTCAGCCCTAGTTTATTTGGATCCCTATTTAGCTTTTGCAGAAGCAGTTGCTACTCTTCTTTGGGTCCACATGTGTATTGTTGTTGAGTGTGTAATGTACATTATTTCTTATTAAAGTCAAATTTGCCTTCTGGGACATTTAAAGTGAAACTATCCTCCTATCCTAGGTGCAGCCCTCCCAGACTTCCTCTCTTCAGCCGCCCCAACTCTCAGTCCAGCCCCCCCAGCCCCAGTCCAAGCCCACCCCCCCCTCGCGCCAGTCCCAGCAGAATCTACCCCCACACCAGGTAGCCCGCCACCTGCAGCAGCATGTCCAGATGGGTTACCCCTCCCAGGGGCCGGTGGGGCAGCAGACGGGTCAGTCAGACAGGCAGGCCACTGCAGGGCAACACAAGGGGTCCATGCAGTCCTCCACCAAAGCACAGCACATCATCCAGCAACACCCCTCCCCTCGACAGATCAAGGCTGATCCATACAACAGCGGTGAGGATTGATTGATTGATTGATTGATTGATTGATTGATTGATTGATTGATTGATTGATTGATTGATTGATTGATTGATTGATTGATTGATTGATTGATTGAAAGACTGTAGTGTTCACACCACTATCCATCCAGTCAGTGGTTGGTGGTCCAGATGGTCTTTTCTTCAGTCTCACATAGCAATCTATACAGCGTGACTGCAAAAGAGACAACCTGGAATGCCATGTTGTGTGTTTCAGTGTGCTTGGACACTGTGCTGTAGGATCTGAATCAGACTAAATGCGATTCTAATCATTCCGTCTGTTCTGCTTGCAGGGCATCTAAGGGAGAACCCCTCCCCCATCATGATGCATTCCCCTCACCTCCCTCAGTATCCCCCCATAACGCACCAGTCTCCGCCACACAACCTGCAGCCCAAGAAAGTGAGTAGCGTGTGTGTGCGTCGGTCTGTCTATTTCCGTCAGTCTGGATCTGTTTTGTTAACGTGGATTCAAATAATATTTGTTTTCTCTCAAATACTATAGCTTCGCTGGATTGTTTGAGCTTGCCTGGCACAATGGAGTTTAATGGACTAGTCCTAAAAAAAGTGCGCTCCAGGCAGGCTCAATCAAAAGCTGAAAGTATTTAAACGAAAACAAATACTATTTGAATCCCTGTTCTTGTCTGCTTGTGTGTGTGTGAATTTTGATCGAGCCTCTACGTGTGCCGAATGTACTTGTTAACCTGCATTTCTATGTGCTTGTTGAAGGGACAGCAAGCATTTAAGCCACAATCCTGAGTCTGTTTTTCAATGGGTGTATATCGTTCATCGAAACGAACATTGAACTGCAGAACATCTTCCAGAATGTGCCTTTAACCCTGTCCGGCTGTGTCCTGTGTGTTGAAGGAGCAGCGTGCACCCCCGGCCCTGGTAGGCTTGAAAGAAGAGAAGTTGCCTCCCTCTCCAGTGATGAGAGGAGGAGAGCCCTTCAGCCCAGCCATGAGACAAGACCCTCACAAACACCCAGACAGTCACAGCAAGCCCTCTCTACCAGGCCATGCACAGCAGAGTGAGTACACTGGTATGTGTGTGTTTTTGTGTAACAATCCTTGTGGGTACCAGAAGTCCTCACAAGGATAGTAAAACAAGGAACATTTGTTTAGGGTTAGGGTTTGGGGTTAAAGTTAGGTTAAGGGTTAGATTTAGGTTTAGGGAAAATAGGATTTTGGATAGGAATCGTTTCTTTGGTCCCCACAAGGATAGCAATACAAAACTGTGTGTGTGTGTGTTTATGGCTGGGCGGTATACCGTATTCTACTATATACCGTTATTGAGACACGGACCGGTTTGGGTTTTTACTTTAAATGTGTTACGCAACTCCGCCGTGTGTAACGTCCTTTTTTATTGTTTACTCCGCTACTTGAGTCGTTGCTCTCCCTCGCTCACCAAGCCCCGCCCCTGTCACTCAAGTAGCGCAGTTGTTGCTCGACCCCGAGACCACTTGAGTTTGCATAATTAATGCAGCCGATGCAACAAGATGTTGATGACAACGATGCTGCTTTCCACTTTGCTTATTAATATAAATCGGCAAGGGTTCTATAATTACACTGTTAGTTTCTCTTACTGTCTACAAACAACTCGTTTTTCTTTTCTTAGCAAGTTGTGGCTAAAATATATTTTTAGATGCTAATCGCTAGTCAGCTGGCTAGCTAATCAATGTACTGCGTCAGAACAAATGTAGCTAGCTAGTACAACCTAATTTCAGTGCTAGTGTAGGCCTAAATCAACATGTTTGTGCATCAGTGTCTTCTCAATCAAAAAGGAATAGGCGAAGAATGAATATGTTACCTACATGAATTAAGAGAACGTTTAATGTAGCCAAAGATTATAGGGTGCCCTGGGAAACACTGACCAACACTTTGGTTTCTACTCTGTCACAATAACTCCTTGGCATTTTCATTCCTTGTCATGTCAAACACTGTATTCAAAGTGCCTACTATTATAGAATTAGAATAATCATTATTTCCATGATTCCAACAGTTCAGTGTTTTGATCTAAATCGCAAGTCAACATTAGTTTTTTTTTTTTTACTGGGAAAGTCAGTTAAGAACAAATTCTTATTTACAATGACGGCCTACATACCTGGTCAGCCGTAGTACAACGCCCCTGGAGCAAATTAGGGTTAAGTGCCTTGCTCAAGGACACATCGACAGGTTTTTCACCTTGTCGGCTCGAGTATTCGAACCAGTGACCTTTCGGTTACCTGCCACGCAAAAAAAAATGTATTGCCTATATCGTGCAGCACTATGTGGCAGTGTGGAAATGACCTCAAATGAGTGCAGGAAATACAGAAATTTATGAATAGTCCACATTATTTTGGGTTTAAGTTTGAAATAACAGTATACAACAATCAGAATGTATGTGTTGCCCCCCTAGGGTCATGTACTACTCATAAATAAGTCAAATATTGAGGAATAGTGCTCATCTGCAGACAAACGCATGTTCCATAAGAATAAACGTGATTGTGTTTGGTTTTGTGAAGAACAAATTAGCATATGTTTATTTTTGACATGTTCTTTATTCCTTGTATGTGCATCAGATGTGAAGTCGATGGACAGCTCTCGGCCGGTCATCCGTTCCTCAGAGCCCAGCGGTCCTCCCTCCTCCTCCTCCCTGCCAGACAAGGACAAATTCAAACAGGAGCCCAAAACGTCCGTCGCCCCCAAAAAGGTACAGGTGGGTGGAAGACAGAGCAGCACGTTGCCATATACACACACCTTAATATAAACATATGGGGCGGCAGGTGGCCTAGCGGTTATGAGAGTCACTAGTTCGAATCCCCGAGCCGACTAGGTTAAAAATCTGTCAACATGCCCTTGAGCAAGGCACTTAACCCTAATTGCTCATGTAAGTCGCTCAGTATAAGAGCGTCTGCTAAATGTCTAAAAAGTAAATGTAATACACTGAGTATACAAAACATTAAGCTCTTTCCATTACAGACTTATCAGGTGAATCCAGGTGAAAGCTATGATCCCTATTGATGTCACTTGTTAAATCCACTTTAATCAGTGTAGATGGAGAATACGGGTTTGAAGGATTGTTAAGCCTGCAGACAATGGAGACATGGATCATGTATGTGTAGGTGAATGGACAAGACAAAATATTTAAGTGCCTTAGAACAGGGTATGGTAGTAGGTGCCAGGCGCACCGGTTTGTGTCAAGAACTGCACCACTGCTGGGTTTTTCACACTCAACAGTTTCCTGTGTGTATCAAGAATGGTCCACCACCCAAAGGACATCCAGCCAATTTGACACAACAGTGGGAAGCATTGAAGTCAACATGGACCAGCATCCCTGTGGAATGCTTTCAACACCATGCCCCGACTAATTGAGGCTGTTCTGAGGGCAAAGAGGTGCAACTCAATATTAGGAAGGTGTTCCTAATGTTTGGTATACTCTGTATATTATCTCTTATGAGAATTCCATCATACCCAAACTATTGAAATTAGTGGCTGTGATAAGTCAACCCCTTGTTCAGTCATGATCAGATTCTAAATGATCTGACTCTTCCACAATCCCCTCCCTCACTGTCATCTGTCTATCTGTATCTCTGTCTGTCTCACTCTCTCTGTTTGTCGCCATCCATCTATCTATCCATCGGTCAGGATGTGAAACTGAAGAACATGGGTTCTTGGGCCAGCCTGGCCCAGAAGTCCACGTCGGCGCCCTTGTCTGCAGTGAAGTCGTCTAGCGACAGCTTTGAGCAGTTCCGCCGGGCCGCCCGGGAGAAAGAGGAGAGAGAGAAAGCTCTTAAGGCCCAGGCAGAGCAGGCTGAGAGGGACAAACTGCGCCGGGAACAGGAGAAACTACGGTAAGAATTAGTTGGGTTGTCTTCAATCAACCAAAGGTTTTCAACCCTGCATTAAATGTTTCTTTGTATTTTAACATCAGTGTTTGACAATACCTTTTTTGTGTGTGTGTGTGTGTGAGCGAACAAAATTTGCTGTTCTATGAGTCTTGCACATCTGGGATTGTCAAGAGAAAGAACATACCACCTTAGCTACCAAGCCTTTGCAGAACTCATTCCTTTTCGCGCGCTATGAATGAACAAAATTTGTCAAATTTATGCACTTTGCTGTCCTATGAGTAAGTCTTGGTCGTCAAGAGAACGTTGGCTACAAAGCCTTTGGGAAACTCACTCCTTTCTCTTTCTCTCTTTCTCTCTCTCTCTCTCTCAGGGGTCGTGACAGGGATGATGAGGATATCCTGGAGCCTCAGCAGCAGCAGTCAAGGAGGGTTCATGAGGAGCCTCGAAGCAGACGGCTGGAGCAGCAGCAACACATCCAGGCCCCCCATCCCCAGCAGCAACCCCAAGCACCAGCCCCCCAGGCCCAGCCCGCTGCCCTCCCCCAGCCCCCTCAGGCCCCCACACCGCCCCAGCCCTCAGCCCAGGACCAGCAGAGGGAGCTAGCGCGACGGCGTGAGCAGGAGAGGAGGAGGAGAGAAGCGGTGAGACTAGTTTCCCACATAGTTGGTAGGGCTGGGAATTGCCAGAGTCCTCACGATACGATGTTATCACAATACTTATGGCGATTGCATGGTCCAAACATATTGCTCACCATATGTCTGCTGCAGATAGACAAGAGACCCATGGAAAAAAATATTTTAGATAATTAATGGAAATAAGTGCTGAAAACAAATTTGGTTCCCTATTTAAAAAGATGGAAAAAATAATGGAATTTCGGGGCAGATACAGCCAACTAATGCAAATATGATATTGTCAGAACAATACGGTGTATATAGTCAAAAATAATATCCAGATATGTAACTGAATCAACTTTCCCCCCATCGCTAATAGTTGGGGGATTGGGTTATTTGTTTGTAATTGTATAGTTACTGTCATGTGTGTTTCATAGTTGGATGTCCTTAATTGTCCTCTCATGTATTGCATTTTTCACATATCCATGTCTTTCTCTTTGGGAATTGACAGAATGGGAGAAGCACAAATGCAGTGTCCTTAATGGGTTTTGTATGATCAGTCTCTATGCCATGTTCAGTCTCTCAGCTCTTCTGACACCTCAATCTCTTTCCTCTCCCCTCTACAGATGGCGGCGACCATCGACATGAATTTCCAAAGCGACCTAATGGCTATCTTTGAGGAGAACTTGTTCTGATGACAAGAATCCCCAGAAACTTATAACTGCAAAAAGAACACAATGGAATAATGAATATGGAATGGAACATTTCTTATGAAATGGAATCTTCTGTATGACATCACAGATGGGTGGTGTTAATGAACCAAGATGCAGGATGTGAATTAAACAATCCCCCCCCATCTCCAGAGCAGGGCACAGAAGGTGATCTTCAGCTGGACTGGTCCGGACTGGCAAGATGCTACTGGGCTGTTAGCTGCTCTGCTATGCAGCCTCTTTGGAAGTTAAATGCCACATTGAAGGAGCGACATAAACTGGATATTTTCAACTGCGTTTGGTGTCGTTTCTCTGGGGATTTGACCCTTGTTGTTGCCCCTCGCAACAAGACATGAGGGAAAGGACTCCTGGTGGTCATGTAATTTCACACCTGTTTGATACTTTCACACGGACAGAGCGATGGTTAGACTATAACGGAAACACAGTAACGGTGAAATGCTCTGAGAAACAAAGTACTGATGCGTATATACGGACCGAGATCGAGGCGTTCATATGGACTGCCAGACAGACGTCTGTCTGATAAGAGGAGAGGCAAAATAAGTCTGTGATTTTGTTTTGTTAAGAGAAAGAACACATGCAAGGAAATGGTGGGGATTTCATTAACTTCTGACATGTATTTTTTCTCAGGAGAGGAGGTACAGTACAGCTTTGCCTTCCTCCTCACTCCTGTCCATTGTCCCCCCCCCCCCCCCCCCCCACACACACACAGACAGTACATTAGATAGGCCTATCTCTCCCTTGCCTGGGCATATGAACAAATCAGTAACAACAAAGTATGGGACATTCCGCCGGCAGCAGGAGGGAGAAAGCAGAATTAAGTGCAGATTGCTTTTTTCATTATGTAGGATCTACTGTAAAGAGGTATTTTCTTATTCTAGGATTACTGTTTATTTGTTTTGTATATATTTTAATTTTTACCCCTCCCTCCCCTCATCAACACACTTCCCCCACCGTCTATGCCGAACAACCGTTACCTTTTTAATGCTGAAGTCCTCCCACTTCTCCTTTCAAAAAATGCTTCTTTGTTCATGTTTTTTCTTTTCTTTATATAAATTGTTTTTTCCCCTTGTTCTCTTCACACAAAGTGTTTAGGTAGTTTTTTTAAGAGGATAAAACCTAATATATGCATTATTCCAACAAGTGTTAATTAAAGAACCATTTGAAGTTTTCATATTTCATGTTTTCTTCATCTGAAGCTGGAGCAAAACAGTCACTGATCACTACTAGAGGCAGAGGCCAAGTCCCAAATGGCACCTCATTCCCTACGTAGTGCACTAGTTTAATAGTGCACTATGAAGGGAATAGGGTGCCATTTGGGATGAAGACAGAGTCCAGCTGCTTCTAGAGCTATGTCCTGGTTGGTTTGAATCTGAGTTCACCATCACTGTAACATCTTATTGTGTATTATTACGCTTAGACGGCTAGGAAAGGAGTCATTAATGGCATTTTCCTCTTTGCAGCTGATTCACATTAACTATTGAACCAGAGAATCAGTAACCATTACTGAAATGTTTGTTTTATAAACTGTTGATTCCTCCCTGCTCCTTGCTCGTATATTGGCCTGGAATTTGCCTAGTTAAAATTTTAAAAGAATATGTTGCATTATCCACACCAGCATACTACTTACAATTAAGCAATGTTTTGGACATTCAATTTATGTGGTGTTCTGGTATTAGAACATATCCAAAGTGTTCTAATCTGGTAGTGATCCCGCCACTCCACTTTATGTAATTTGGGGACAAGGAATGGGGTGAGAGGCAAACCTCAAAACATAATTAGTTCTAACAGAAACTATATTTGGCTCTTATAAGAACAGACGACACTTATCGATTTGGTTCGAAAATGCTCCCTATATAGTGCATTACTTTTGACCAGGGTACATGGGGTACTGTAGTGTGCTATATAGGAAATAAGGTGCCATTTGGGATGTAGCTCCACCATCCAGACAGAACTAATGCAGAGACTAAAAAATAGCTCCACCTCCTGGATAGTCTGTGCATGAGTCTTGTTATCATTATTATGACTACAATTAATCCAAGGGCAACTTTTAGCCGTACAAAAATACGATAAATAAATCAATTACATAAACATTGGACAAAAAAATAACAATTCTAGAAGAAAACCCTACAAAATCAACTCTGATTTCTAACATTTTTCTTGTTCGATTCTAGTGGATACATGTGAGTTCTAATTCTGTTGGATTTGGCGAGGGGGTCACAGGTCAAGGGTCATGACGAGTTGACCTCTGACCCGGTCCTCTAAGTTTTCTCTTATGGTGTTTTTATCCAGTGCCTGTGTTCTATGATTTCTAGTTGGCATATATTACACTTGGGTGGATACAGTATGTACGGGTGGGAAGGAACGGGGAGGTGTAATATTTGACGGGGAGGGAGATTTAGGATAAGCATTTTATATTTTACCCATTTAACAATATTCAGGTTTAAATCTAGTTTTAGCTGGACTTCTGTGGTCTGAGTGTACACTTGACTCAACTACTTTCTAATTTTCATTCAATCAGTACAGTTTTAAGTAGACGTCTCTGTGCCGCGCCAAGTTAGCATTTGTGTGTCAGAACGTTTGTGTGGATGAGTGTGTATGTATGATTTTATTATGTGGCACAGGGACGCATGTGCCCCATTGTAGAAAAGCATTTGAAATGGGAATGAAAATTAATATTCAAAATGCTACAAGAGAACAAGTTTCTTTGCTAAAGTCCATATATAAATAGCCTATATATATATAATTTTGTTTTGTTAGACAAGTTATTAAAAGGTAAAATACTTTTTAATTCCTTCAAGCCTTTTATTAATTCCTTATTTTTATTCCCATGGTAACTGATGGACATTATGTGCCATAGATATGGATTCTTCTTCAGAATGTGCTCAGCAGAGTTTGCTTTATTCAGGTATTTTATTTTGTTACATTTCTGGTCTTTTTTGGGGGGGGGGGGGGTTGTGTAACATTTCCCTTGATTGTTTGGTATGTGAGTGGTCTGTTGAGGTGAAAGATTCAATCTGTTATGATCATTGAGTAAACTCATCTCTTTTTTAGAAAATAAAAAATAAACAAAATGTTGGTCTTCCTCATTTTCATTACATTGGATGATGGTAGTAAGGGCTCTGGACTAGTTTCTTTAGTGAAGCCCTACATTTGGTTCTGTCATGTCGGGGATGGACTATTTATGGACTAGAGAACAATGTAGTACAGTACTGGTGCAATCTATATCTGTAAAACTAGCTCATACTTTCTTAGGGATAATAACTTTTTCCTTTTGAGTGTAAGAGATTGGAGGAATAGTGAAGCTTCCCATTTGTAGCATATACATTGCCTTCAGAAAGTATTCATAACAGGACAAAAGGTGAATTGCTTTGCCATATTTTATTGCATTAGTGCGTTATTGCAAACAGGATGCATGTTTTGGAATATTTTTATTCTATACAGGCTTCCTTTTCACCGTCAATTAGGTTAGTATTGTGGAGTAACTACAATGTTGATCCATCTTCAGTTTTCTATCGCAGCCATTAGTCACAATTTTACTCATGGTGAAATTCCTGAGTGGTTTCCTTCCTCTTCAGCAACTGAGTTAGGAAGGACGCCTGTATCTTTGTAGTGACTGGGTGTAATGATACCTGTCTAAAGTGTAATAACTTCACCATGCTCAAATGGAAATTCAATGCCATTAAAAAAATATACGTTTTACCCATCTACGAATAGGTGCCGATGAACAGAGAAAATGACCCTAAGCACACAGCCAAGACAACACAGGAGTGGCTTCGGGACTTGAACCTGATCGAACATCTCTGGAGACCTGAAAATAGCTGTGCAGCAACGCTCCCCATCCAACCTGTCAGAGCTTGAGAGGATCTGCAGAGAAGAATGGGAGAAACTCTCCAAATACAGGTGTGCCAAGCTTGTAACATCATACCCAAGAAGACTCGAGGCTGTAATCACTGCCAAAGTTGCTTCAACAAAGTACTGAGTAAAGGGTCTGAATACTTATGTAAATGTGATATCAGTTAATTTTTTATACATTTGCTAAACTTTCTTTAAAAAAACAGTTTTTGCTTTGTCACTTTGGGGTATTGTGTAGATTTTTTTTTTTTTAATCAATTTTACAATAAGGCTGTAATGTAACAAAATGTGGAAGTCAAGCAGTCTGAATACTTTCCAAATGCACTGTATGTCCATTAGCTAGAAGAACTCAAGGAAAAAACATTGGAAGCCTGACCACAGTTAGGATTTAGAATGGTCACTGGTGGACCTTTTATTTTGCTCACAAGCCCAATCTATTTTTGTCGCTGTGTCCATTCCTTTCGCAGCTTTTTTTTCCTGTGGTTGTTGGGAAGGCTCATGTCCTCGCCCATAATCTCTGGCCACGCACCTCACCTGTCTCCACTCTGCTCATTAGCACCTTGAATATTTAAGCAGCAGTTTCTCCCTTCAGTCTTCCTTATTCCTGTTGGTGAAGGCATGGGGTGACCAACTTATGTTTTCCATTCTATGTTGTGTGCGACTGAGCAGTGAGTACCTTTCATTATTGATGTCTATGTATAAATGTTCATATTACGATAATTTTTAGTTGATGTTAAAGTTCATATGCTGCTGACAAATTTCCTATCAGTCCAGCATGTGAGATGCATTCCAGTTGTTTCCCTTTTGCACTTCTCAGTCATGTTTGTATGTTAGCATGTTTGTATCTCCCTCTTGTATTTCCTGTTGTAAACCACAACATTATCCAACCACTTTTCCCCATGTGCTCCTGTGATTGTTTGCAATAAAACCCCACTTTTTAGATTCCTGCTCCATCTCATTTTATCTGCGTTCTTATCGATGTGCTATGGTGGGACCAGTCAAGCCCTCCTTATACAGTCCACCTTTTCAATAGCAGTGATGTGGCACACTGGGAAAGAATCTAAACAAAACAATATTGTGAGAAACCCCCTGA
This sequence comes from Thymallus thymallus, assembly GCA_023634145.1. NCBI lineage: Eukaryota > Metazoa > Chordata > Actinopteri > Salmoniformes > Salmonidae > Thymallus > Thymallus thymallus. The sequence goes on from CM042398.1 coordinate 17,394,176, forward strand.
CTGCAGGTAAAATAAGACTATGATTTACTGACTCAAAAGGACCGTTTAGAGCAGGCCTCTGCGATTATTTTCCATGTAGGGACACATTAGAATATATTTTTATATGTATAATAATCCTGTCGGTGGAAGAGTACGTTTTAATCTGTGTGGAAAAAAGAATCAAAACGGAAAAATCCTTGATGGCAGTTAAAATAGGACCATGATTTACTGATCCAAAAGGACCATTTGGAGTAAGTAGCTTACATCCTCCAGACTTCTCATGAGCTCTAATGGGCTGGGTAGCACCAATGGGAGGAGCTGTTTAGGGGGGAGGGGGTATACAAAACAACACTCACAATCCGTTACGATGAAGATGGTTTAGAATGAAAAAACTGCTTTCCCAATAGAAATCACTCTTGTAGGTGATGTCATGGCAAAGTTGGCTAGCAAAGCTCATGCGCAGAAACATGTAATCGGGTCTAACTTATGTTTTGCCGAACTGCACATCAAATCAAAGGCACTCCTTCGATATAAAGTTGTTTCACAAGGTTGAGTAATGAAATGTTCAACTTAAGACATTGGCTCATCTAGGTTGTGCCTTTTTTAGATTTTGAGAAAATGAACAACTAAGGATTCATTTTTCACTTCTCCCATTGACTTCCCCAAACCACCGTCTGGTCTGGGGGTTGGGTTTGGTCAAATGTTTCAGATTTTGAACACCTGAACGGTTGATCTGGAAACTATCTCCATCCTCTTCAGTGTAAATGCAGTTAAATCTTAGCTCTCCAAATCCCCATATCTGATAGAATGTGTGTCTGTGCAGTCATTGCTGTGTCAACTAACAAAGTCCTTACTTTGCAAACTGTATGCATAGATGGCTTGACAGAAACAGTAGCAGAAGGTAAATGTTGAACTTTAGTTGCACACATATACTGTATACAGATTATTCTGCGTACCATTTTGATGCTGTAGGTGGGATCGAGACGTTTTGGCTTGCTACAGGTTTTACCATCTGTTTGTCCCCGGTGGATACTAGCTTTATACCTGCCAGCTCTGAGTAAAGTTTCATCCTATCTCCCGGCCTCTCTCTGTCTCAGGTACTCGTGGCGCTACCAGCTGTGTGGGTTTAGTGGGCAGTACCACACAGTGGCGCTGAACTTGCGTGGCTGTGGCGACTGACGCACCCTCCCAGCTAGAGGACTACTCTCTGGAGAAAGTCTGTTACGATATCAGGGACGCCATTGATGAACTATGTACACTACGTGTTAGTGCCTCGGTATACCATATGGGCTATTTAACTATTGGTCCTCGAGGGATGAAGTTCTGCTGGTCTATCCTTATCAGGGAACTGGGACACAAGATGTGAAAAGAAAAGAAAACCAGCAGTATTTGAGGGCTATGTATGTAGACTTCACTGTCTACTGTATATGACAGAGGGAACAATTAGTAGTAAGTAGCCTACATTGCTAGAAGAAATGGTGCTATAGAACAAAAATGGGTTCAATGGCCCTCAAAAAGGTTATATTTAGAGCCACAAAGCACCCTTATTAACAGTTTATTGTCTCTTCTGGGACTTCAGGCCATACCAGTTGTGTGTTGGTGGGCCATGACTGGGGTGGTATGCTGGCCTGGCACTTTACGCTGGAGAGGCCTGACTTGGTGCAGCGACTGGTCATCATAAACGCACCGCACCCTGCCTCCTGGCTAGGTAGGGATGTATGTAACTGCATGGGTGTGTTTCTATCACTTTCCCTTATGGGTACTGAATCGTACCATACCATATCTATGGACCTGCTTTAAAATAGGTTCAGTTAGATGCTCAGTTAGTATAGTTTTATTTTCCAGAGAATAAAGGTATATTGGAAATGTCCTAGCTGGCTATGTAGTAATGTGATCTCTCTTTTCTCCACCAAGATGCAGTGTTGAGGAGACCCTCTGAGCTCCTGCGCTGTGGTCATGCATGCTTCTTCCAGCTCCCTGCACTGCCAGAGTTCACTCTATCACTGGAGGACTTCAAGGTAGTGCTTATGACACTCACACATGCATAGAGGCACATTCTCTTCTTGAATATGACTTGTATTTGTACATTCATACACACTATCGCGCTTGCATATCCCAATGGAATAGTCCCAAAAGTACAAAACCTGCCTATCTGCCACTCCAGGCATGTTCGGTCAAACGTTCAAAGTATTTGAAAGAAATACTATTTGAACCCAGGTCCTGTCTTCTCATAGAATTGCATATAAAACTAATTTCTATGGTCTGTTTGAGTCCTCCACCCTGTTTTTGCATGATTACTGGTCATAGAAGCATGGTTCACCTTCTCTCCTGTGTACAGTTGGTGCGTAGTTTGCTGTGGTACTTTGTTTGGACCAGGAAAAAATACTGTTGGGATTCAGGGTTGGGGCCAATTCAGAAAGTAAACCAAACTACACATTTTCCTAATTGGAATTTTAGTGTATTTAGTCTATTTCCTGAATTGACTGGAATTCAAAAGGCATTTGTAGATCGGAGCTATCTTTGTTGCAGGTGCATGGTAACAATTGAATAAGACAAGAAAAAAAATAAGAAACCTGCACACTGTAGTATCACTGCTCTTTAGCTTTCAAAACCTCTGATTAAGGCCTTGAGGCCGATATGTAAAGCTTAATAAAGAGCAGTGATACTAGCAAGAGCGGTGTGCGGGTTCCTTATTTTTTTTCTCATCTGACTTTACTGGAATTGAAATAGAATTGACCTTAAACCTGCTGGGAATCACCACTATAACCATTTCACACTACTGAGCCAAGCAGAGCTGGCCTGGTTACACATCCACCATTATTACTGGAACCGTGCTAGAAAAGACCATGTGAAAATAATCTCTGAGCCAGCACAGTATGGTTTGGCATGATAATGTGAAAAAGGTATTGTGGTTGTCTTTTTTTTTTTTTTACACCTACTTAGTCCGCAATTGTAGTGTGTTGTAATGTGTTGTATAAGTGTTTTTTCTCAAAGTTGCCGGGATATCACGTGTCCTACACATATCAGTACAATAGTAACAACTTAAACATTACGAAACTTATATTCCATCAAATAAATCATTCATTTTTTTGTTGACCAAGTTCGATACTCATTGACCTCCATACAAAAACTCATTGCTTGGGGGACGAAATAAAAAAAACGCCACCTGCTGGATGGAGACAGATTTTTCACCGAGTTGGGCCTCTCTCTTCCTCTTCCTCTCTGTATAATAAGAACCGGAGACTGCGTACAAGATGTCCAACCGTCATTTACAAGGTAATCTACTCACGTTCGCATAATGAAAATTCATGAACCGTTTATTTCAGGGTTGCATCCGGTTTATATGGACCAGCATCACATGTGCACTAACACTCGGTGCGCACAGGGAGCAGCGACAACGTCATCACATCATCCAAAAATATGGCAGACTTTGGATGAAAATAAAATGTCAAAGGTGCAATATGCAGAAATCGCTCTGCCATTTCCTGGTTGCAAATATTCTAATAGTTAGTTTGTGACAAAACAGTCAATGTATAGAATCATTGTACCATCTAAACCGCAGTGAAATATATTTTCAATAACCAACATGTATTGTATAGGTTTTTGAATCTGGTGTACGAAAGTGAAAGATGCAAAAATTGAACTTAATGGTAAGCATAGAAATGGCGCACATTGAACAGATCTGGCGCTAGACTTGCTTTCAACGAGTGACAGATCTATAACGCGCATGTCAATGTACATTTGGTCAGGCGCCCAAAAAGTTACATATTGCAGCTTTAATAAATTAGGCTGTAGGTGATGGAATTATATCAGTGACAATTGTTTGATTAATTCAATGGATGTTGTGTCCACAAAGGTGATGTCTAAAGTGTCTTCTCTATGTGGCCGTTTCTTGGCCGGGCGTCAGTTAAACTGCAGTACCGAAGCAAAACTGTAGGAGCAGTCAAAAGCCTACTTCTAGACCGGAACCCTGGACTCTTGGGGTGAAAAGGTACATTTACCTGTTGGAAGTCTTCAAAATATAATTTTCAGATTGTAGTGGAGGGGACGTTGGATAAACGTTGTTTTAAAGCAGCGGTAAGCAACCAAATGTTTATTATTATAGCCCTACGCATTAATTTTTTCTTGGTTGTATAATGTGGGTTTCGGTAATTCAATTACAAACTCATGTCAGCTCCACCGTTGATCAAATTATGTGTAGTCAGATATGAAAATCACAGTATCCTACTTTTAATTCCTGTATTTATTCTGAAAAAGTCTGCGTTTGTTTTGTCATGAAAGTTCAGACAAAGCTGAAACTTCTTCATTGACTTAGGCGACATTCCGTAAACCTTTCAGATGTTGTTCTAGTTCTACTGTACCTTGTACCTTTGTTTTATTCCCTCTGTAAAGTCAGGTGTGAACAATGTCACGTAGACCTTTTTTTGTTTGTTCAAGGAAATGTCAAATTTAACTAAAAATGGTGTCTTGGTCTTGCACAATGTTCTACGTTTATCTTGGAAAACTGGATACTTGTCAAATTGTCATTTTGCAGCAGTGCGTGGCGCAATCAGAAAGTTATCTGCTTGTTCACACAAATTATTATAATTATGTTCAGCAACCTGGTGTCAGAGCATTTCGTATTATTGTGTACGTAAATCTGAGTACTCCATTTAGTATATGTTACATTTCGTATGGTATGTATTAATTTGTGGATGCCCATCACCTATTTCGTATGATTAATTACAAATTACAATTCGTATTGCGTTAAGAATTTGCAAAACGTACAATATGTTACAAATTTGCTAAATGTATATGTTACGAATTCGATTTAGGTGACAAGGTGGCTAACATGGGCTTGCTCGCTATCGTTAGCTAGGCTAGGGGTTAGTTGTCCGTGATGAGATTCGAACTCGCAACCTTTTGGGTTGCTAGACATTTGCGTTATACTCATCACATAATAGACCTAAGGGGGTAGAGCCAGTGAAGGCAACTACTGTCAGTAAGCGTATCACATCTGGCACAAGGTTTTGGGCTACCGAGTGGCGCAGTGGTCTAAGGCACTGCATCTTAGTGCAAGAGGCGTCACTACAGTCCCTGGTTCGAATCCAGGCTGTATCACATCCGGCCCAGCGTTGTCCAGGTTTGGCCGGGGTAGGCCATCATTGTAAATAAGAATTTGTTCTTAACTGACTTGCCTATTTAAATAAAGGTTAAATAAAAAAAGGTGTCTAGTATAATAGTGCCTACTGCCTAGCTCTGTATAGGGGTTTTCAGCGGTTAGCTTCGCCCATGGCTGGCTCCATGTGAACTACAATTCCTGTGTTTTAATGTTTAGAAACGTCCATAATCATCGCTTGTGAAACAGTTTTCGAAATATATGGCCCTTAACTTTCATATCAGCGAGAAAGAATCTTTCAAATAAAAAAGATGCCTGTTACTGTAGCAGATTTGCACAGATCCACACAATGTGTGTGGTCGTTTCCATGTAAATGTTTATAGGAGCATATCAAATTGGGTGTTGATTGAATTATTTGCCTTATTAAGGCAAATGTACATTTTCCAACCATATTAGATAAAAAATTGAAAATTGGAATAAGCAAAGGCTTTGATTTCTTGTCAGATGGAAAAGGGGTCTTAGAAAACATCTACCAGAAAATGTCTTAAAAATACCCCTGCCAAGTTATCAACACTTATATTTAGTTCAGGATATTTTTTTCGGGCTTCTGTAAGCTTAAGAAACATTGCCTTGCGCCTTGAAATTCTGTTACCAAAAACCTACATATCTTTAAGATATTTTCTTTCCCTCATGAGGGAGGATAATGCAATTTCACAGAAGTAACAAGTAAAGTTAGACCTATCAATTAGTTAGTGTTTTTATGGATATCAATTTTGTTTATGAATTATTACTAAATCGGTAACAGAATTTGCTGAAAATCGGTAACGGAAGTTCTGCTATTGAATTGGCTACAATAGGAAACCACAGTTGGGTCACCTGCTACTGTCATCCCTTCCACTGGCCTACTGTTATGTTCAGCTGACAAAGCAAGAGTGAAAAGTCTAGACAACCCCTCCCCCCACCTCCCCAATGGCTAGGGTGCCTAAAGATGGCGGCCCCCATGTACTTACCACAATCACCTAATTTGCTAAGTTCGTCGTATTGTACAGTGCTCTCCGTTACTATTTTTTTATATCGGCATTAGCACAGTATACAGCTCCAAGACGGCTGCAAGTAGAGTGTGCTGATTAAACCATGTCGCATGCCGTAGTTTAAAAACTCTGGGGATAGTGCTCAAACGATGCCCTTATATCTGAATTCCTCCATCTTAATGCAACTTCACCATTAATGTCACCTCTCCCTGCTCTTACTGACACCTACCCATGAGCCCGCTTCTCTTTCCATTTACTGTAAACAGCATCCTGACCCACTGATCACCGACCGACACTGGAAGTCCACGGACATTGAAAAATCCACCCTGGATTTGATTGCAATGTCCACAAATATAGTTTTTTGCTCCGGTCCAGACCAGCCTTGATTTCAACGCCCACAGACTTCTAAACCGGCCTTCATTTGGCTGAAACATTGATCTCGTACCTAGACACTTCCGCTCCAAATGCGCAAAGAGTCTGGTGGACCAAGGCGTCAAACCTGGCTATTTTTAGCCAATACAGATAGCCTTGAGAAACTCCCAGAGCATAGGCATTGGCTTAATCGACCAACCAATCATCTCCCACAAAACCTTCCCCTTAACCCTTCCTGTACATTAGCACACCACAAGCACAGAGCCACACCTCGCACTCGTGTGATTCGCTAAAATTAAGTGATGACAAATACTTTACTCCGTAGGTTACTCCCATATAATTGTATGGTCACTCCCACTAACGCCAACTTTGAGTGGTTGATACTTCAGGCTTATATGTGCTGTGCGCAATAGCCTGGTTAGCCAAACATAGACGTCGATGATTGGTTCAGATTTGGTCCGGTCGGATGGAAGTTTGGATAGTACAGTACAGTAGAGTACAGTAAAGAAAAGTAGAGTATAGTTCAGTACATTACAGTAAAGTAAAGAACAGTACATTACGGTATAGCTAACATATACATCGTTTATTAGGATCCCCATTAGCTACTGCACATGCAGCAGCTACTCTTCCTGGGGTCAACATAAAACATACAAAGTACAGAAAAGTTATGAACAAGAACAACATAAGCGATTACTAATATAAAATAAGAGTTATATATTGGAAAGACACCAAGAGACAACAAAAGTACAATTTACACACTATTCCTATATACAGCACCAGTCAAAAGTTTGAACACACCTACTCATTCCAGCTTTGCACACTCTTGGCATTCTCTCAACCAGCTTCAAGATGTAGTCACCTGGAATGCATTTCAATTAACAGGTGTGCCTTGTTAAAAGTTAATTTGTGGAATTTCTTTATGCGTTTGAACCAATCAGTTGTGTTACGACAAGGTAGGGGTGGTATACAGAAGATAGCCCTATTTGGTTAAATACCAAGTGCTGTTAAGGGCAAGGCGAGCTGCTTTATTTTAAGCCAGCTGTAGCTTTGCTAGGTCTTCCTTTGCTTCACAGTACAGTACACACTAGAGTTGAGTAAACAATGTACTGAACTATATTGAACTATACTCTGCTATACTATTCTGTGCTATACTGTACTCTGCTGTACTTTGATGTCCAAACATGTGAAACATAGACGTCTATTATTGGTTAAAATTTGGTCTTGTTTTATGGCGGAGCTCATAAATGTCACTTTTTTATTTTTTTTTAAATGTAACCTTTGTTTAACTAGGCAAGTCAGTTAAGAACAAATTCTTATTTACAATGACGGCCTACACTGGCCAAACTCGGACGACGCTAGGCCAATTGTGCGCCGCCCTATGGGATTCCCAACCGGTTGTGATACAGTCTGGATTCAAACCAGGTTGTCTGTAGTGACACCTCTAGCACTGAGATGCAGTGTCTTATACCACTGCACCACTTGGGAGCCCCAAGTGTAGTTACTGTATTTCAATAACCAAATTAGATTTTTTTTCTAAACCAATGTGTCATGTCATAGCTGACACCCCATTCTTTTTTCAGACATCTTTGAATCTTAATTCGGAGCAGATGTTTAGAGCAAGCGTTGGGGCTCTTAACAAAAGTTCCCTGTACATCTTCATCAATAGGCGCTAAAGGTAGTTAGCGTCTATGAATGGGCTAAATAGTGCCATACAGAGAAGAGACCTTCATTTGACTTTACTTATTCATTTCAGCTCCTAGGGTAGCCAAGGGCCTCACACCTACTTTTACCGAATTCCATTCCATTCTGTCTTTGTTTCCAGCCGCCATGGAGACTGGTGGCGGGGGGAACGCGTGCGACTACAGCCACAACGTCACCTTCTTTTACGAGTACGTAGGTAAGGACATCAGCAGAGACTGGCGTGTCAGGGACTGTGTGGTAGTGGTCTTGGGCCTGACCATCTGCCTCATCATGATCCTGTCCAACATAATGGTGATGGCGGCCATCTTGATCAACCGACGCTTCCACTTCCCCATCTACTTCCTGCTAGCTAACATGGCCGCCGCGGACCTGTTCGCCGGCTTGGCCTACACCAACCTCGTGCTCAACACAGGGCCCTGGACCATCAGGTAGGACGGACAGTAGGCTAGAGAGGTGGGTCAGTAACCTGAGGGTCACTGGTTCGAATCAGTATTGTGCCCTTAAGCAAACTTAACCCTCAACTGCTCCACGGGCACTACACTGTGGCTGACCCTGTCTTCCAACTTCTCAGTAGGTGTTTGTAATGTATGTATGTGTGTGTGTCTCAAGTGGGTTTGAATAAAGGACATACTAATTTCAATGTCTCTGACAGTTGACAACAGAGGGATCTTCTTGTTCTTCTTCTTCAGGCTGTCCAAGCAGCAATGGTTCATTAGGAATGCTCTGGTGGACATTAGCCTGACGGCATCTGTGGCCAACTTGCTGGCTGTGGCGGTGGAGCGTCACCAGACCATAATTACCATGCAGGTAAAAAGACAAATTACTCTTAACAGACTGCGAAGCCTTTTCCTTTGGCTTTGAATTAGTCTGGCTGTTATTTTAGTGTCTTATGACGTGTCTGTACTCATTGTATAATTCTATTATGTACATTGATTAGTGGTCTGTATGTACTGTGTTATACGTTTATTTTTACTATGATTATGTAGCTGCACAGCAAGATGACCAACCGTCGCGTGGTGCTGCTGATCGTGTGTATCTGGGCAGTGTCTATCCTCATGGGGCTGGTGCCCTCCATGGGGTGGAACTGTGAGTGCCAGCTTAGCAACTGCTCAATCATCGCCCCGCTCTACAGCCGCAGGTAGCCGTCAACGATCAGGTTCCCCTTATCCATATAATGTTATTTAATAGGCAAAGCTGATCCTAAATCAGCAGTCCTACTCTGAGATGCTTGATACATATGACCCCTGGTCGAGAGTGAGCTGGCAAATGGACTGGAGGGTTGTTGGCGTCCAAGTATCCTAGATGCCATCTCCTGCCGTTGTGCCTTAGACTAGATCAAGGCACTTATCTTGCCTAAATCTGCTCCAAGGGCGCTGCTGCGCTGTGGTTGGCTGACCTTGGCTTTCAGCGTGTGTCTGTGTGTTGGGTTAAAAGCAAAAGATAATCTACAAAGAAAAAGGACAAAGTATTTTCTTCTCCAGGTATCTGATCTTCTGGGCGTCTCTCAACCTGCTCACCTTTTCTGTCATGGTGGCTGTGTACGCACGGATCTATGTCTACGTGAGACGTAAGGATAAACGGATGTCTCAGCACACCTCCCACCAGCAAAACGAGACTGTCATCAACCTGATGAAGACTATCTCTATTGTACTGGGTGAGTGAGTGTGATCTGGAACGTACCCTTCCAAGAGGATGTGATGCTAATGAAACTAAATACTGTTTGCCGTTTTATTTTACCTTTTTTCAGATCTTTGCAACTCTCTAAAACATACATATAATTTTTAATGTAAGGTAGTGGTGAACAGAATCGTTTGTTTTAATTGACAAGTGACTGGCAGGGTTATGGCATATCCTCATGTTTCCTACTTGGCTTTCCTCCCCGCCCTAGGTGTGTTTGTCATCTGTTGGACGCCGGGCCTGATTATTCTGTTGCTGGATGGGATCATGGGTAAAGACAGCCATGCCCTGACCTATGAGAAGTACTGTCTGATCCTGGCTGAGTGTAACTCACTGGTTAACCCTGTTATCTACTCCTTGAGGGACAAGGAGATGAGGAGGACCTTTAAGTGTATCCTATGCTGTCTGTGTAGGAGGTGCTCTGACCACCAGGGGGAGCAGTCAACTGTGGAGTCCAACACACTGCAACCAGAGGTAGGTTACCACAGAGAGATTAAGGGCAGCTCTTTCAACAAAAACAATCCTGTGATTCCTGGCATCCTATCCCCTTACCTCCTTCTAAATTGTATTGAAGGAGAAGATCCAAGGTCCCTTTCTTTGGACCTTCTTGTCTAATGGGTTTTGAGAATGAGGCGAGAGGGTGCAAAGAATCAAGGAAAGATTGAGATAGAACCCCATTAGGATGCTATAGGCTCTAACTTTTTATACGTGTATTGGTTCTAATCATGCTTTTCAATTCTGCTTTTTGTTGTTCTCCTTCATCTAAAAATTCACAACGGGTTACCTCTCTGGCTTACATAGAACACTTTTCCTCTTTTGTTTCTGTACTTCAGTGAATTTTACCTAAATATAACAAACTTTAGACTGAGAGACTACATACAGCAAAACCATTGTGTAATTTGTTCTCCCGAATGCGTTGGTTTGGATTGTGTAAGGGGGCTCTGTTGTGACAAAATAGATTTTCTGTCTGCCATCATTACATGATTTCTGAAAGAAACACACATTTGAGAGCTTTGTATTTTAAATAAAAAAATGTGTTTGATTTTAATCTAAGGATGTAATGGTGACACTATAATTTCCTGCTTTATCTTGTGCCTCTTCAGCTTTCACCTTGGCTTCTCCCTTTAGACTTTAACCTAACACTTTCCACTGTCACAGCGTGCCACTATCTTTGTGAACAATTAATATTTATGATATTAAGCTATATTGTGTCTGCATCTACGCAGAGATACAGTGCCTTTCAGAAAGTATCAACAACAAATTGTGTATGTATATACTGTGTGTGTGTATATAATTTTTTATATATATATATATAAAAAATGATTCATACCCCTTAACTAGTTAGAATTCAAAATGTATTAAATGTTTTTTCTCACCCATCTACACACAATACCCCATAATGACAAAGTGAAAACATGTTTTTAGAAATTGTAGCAAATTTATTGAAAATTAAATACCAAATTTAGAACTTAATATATCCATTTAAATCAGAAAATAAACAGAAATGGCATTGACAAAATTGACACCCTAGACTTAATATTTGGTAGCACAGCCTTTGGTCAAAATAACTGCAATCAAGCGCTTCCTATAACCAGCTTCCTGAACCTCTGTACTGGCAGTATGGCCCACTCCTCTTCTGCAGACTGCTCCAGTTCTCCCAGATTAGAAGGGGGCCTTCTCCAAACTGTTGTTTTCAGATCTCTCCACAAGTTTTCAATGTGATTTAGATCTGGACTCATTGCTGGCCACTTCAGAACAGTCCAGTGTTTTGTCTTGAACCATTTCTGAATGCTTTTTGAAGTGTGTTTGGGGTCATTGTCCTGCTGGAATACCCATGACCTTTGACGGAGACCCAGCTTTCTGACACTGGGTCTGACATTTCGCTCCAAAATACCTTGGTATTCTCCTGATTTCATGATGCCATGCACACGTTCAAGGCCCCCAGTGCCAGTTTCAGCAAAGCAACCCCAAAACATCACTGAACCTCCTCCATGTTTGACTGTAGGGAAGGTGTTATTTTCTTTGAAAGCTTAATTTTGTTTTCTGTAAACATAGAGATGGTGTACTTTACCAAATGGCTCTAATTTGGTCTCATCACAGTTTACTCTGAACAGTTGATGTTGAGATGTGTCTGTTACTTGAACTCTGTGAAGCATTTATTTGGCCTGCAATTTCTGAGGCTGGTAACTCTAATGAACTTATCCTGGGTCTTCCATTCCTGTGGCGGTCCTCATGAAGCTGGTTGAGAGAATGCCATGAGTGTGCAAAGCTGTCATCAAGGCAAAGGGTGGCTATTTTGAAGAATATAAAATATATTTTGATTTGTTTAACACTTTTTGTTACTACATGATTCCATATGTATTATGTCAGTTTTGATGTCTTCACTTTTATTCTACAATGTAAAAAAATAGTGCAAATAAGAAAAACCCTTGAATGAGTAATATTGCAAACTTTTGGCCTTCAGTGTATGTGGACACCAAAATATGTTTTAATTTCTGGAAGAAATGTTGCATTATTTGAAAAAAGTGCAAGGGTGCCAATATTTTTGTCCACAACTCTATCTGGGGAAGGGTATTAAACAATTTATAGTGTTGAAAGTTTCCAGTGGTCTCCATAATTGGGAAATTGAAAAAATATGGAACTACCCAGACTCTGCCTAAAGCTGTTCTTCTGACCAAACTGCGCAACCGGACAAGAAGGACCTTGGTTAGGGAGGTGACCTTGAACCCAATGACCACTCTGACAGAACTACAGAGTTCCTTGGCTGAGATGGTAGAAGGCTGGAATGGCTTCAGAACAAGAATGCGAAAGTCCTTGAGTGGTCCAGACTTGAATCCCATTAAATCTGTGTAAAGACTTGAAAATTGCTGTTCACTGTCGCTCCACATCTACACTGAACAAAAATATAAACGCAACATGTGAAGTGTTGGTCCCATGTTAAAAAGCTAAAATAAGATCCCAGAAATATTCCATACGCACAAATGTTGTTTACATCCCTGTTAGTGAGCATTTCTCTTTTGCCAAGATAATCCATCCACCTGACAGGTGTGGCATATCAAGAAGTTGATTAAACAGCATGATGAACACAGGTGCACCTTGTGCTGGGGACAATAAAAGGCCACTCTAAAATGTGCAGTTTTGTCACACAACACAATGCCACAGATGTCTCAAATTGAGGGAGTGTGCAATTGGCATGCTGACTACAGAAATGTCCACCAGAGAATTGAATGTAAATTTCTCTACCATAAGCTGCCTCAAATGTTGTTTTAGAGAATTTGGTAATACTTCCAACCGGCATCACAACCGCAGACCACGTGTATGGCGTCGTGTGGGTGAGCGGTTTACTGATGTTAAAGCTGTGAAATTATGGTATGGTATGGTATGGGCAAGAATAAGCTGAGGCCCACTGTTTTGCCATTCATCCGCCGCTATCATGTCACGTTTCAGCATGATCATGCACGGCCCCATGTCGCAAGGATCTGTAAACAATTTCTGAAAGCTGAAAATGGCCCAGTTCTTCCATGGCCTGCATACTCACCAGACATGTCACCCATTGAGCATGTTTGGGATGCTCTGGATGAACGTGTACACAGCATCTTCTAGTTCCCGCCAATATCCAGCAACTTCACACAGCCATTGACAAGAAGTGGGACAACATTCCACAGCCTGATCAATTTTATGCGAAGGAGATGTCTTGCTGCATGAGGAAAATGGTCACACCAGATACTGGTTTTCTAATCCACGCCCCAGCCTTAAGGTATCGCCAGTCATGTGAAATCCATAGATTAGGGACTAATGAATTTATTTCAATTGACTGATTTCCTTATGTACTGTAACTCAGTAAAATCTGTGAAATTGTTGCATGTTGCGTTTATATTTTTGTTCAGTATAAGTTAAGAGCTCGAGAAACCCAAGACGACTCAAAGCTGTAATTGCCGCCAAAGGTGCTTCTACAAAGTATTCACCTGGGGGTGTGAATACTTATGTAAATGAGATTTCATTTTCAATACATTTGCTACAATTTCTAAAAACATGTTTTCACTTTGGGCATAAATGGAACGTAATTCTCTCTGCATATTCTGACCTTGAACTTAAGCATGAGAATAGCGTGCTATTCACCTGCTATTCGTTTTGGGTAGAGATAAACAAATAGGTGTGGTGGAGGTGCGTCTACAGATTCTGACCTTGACTTAATTCAAACACGTTTACTTGTGAGGAAAGGTCTAGTGAAATCAAATCAATTTTTATTAGTCACATACACGTGGTTAGCAGATGTTATTGCGGGTGTAGCGAAATGCTTGGGCTTCTAGCTCCGACAGTGCAGTAATATCGAACAGTTTCACAACATATACAGTGGGGAGAACAAGTATTTGATACACTGCCGACTTTGCAGGTTTTCCCACTTACAAAGCATGTAGAAGTCTGTAATTTTTATCATAGGTACTCTTCAACTGTGAGTGACGGAATCTAAAACAAAAATCCAGAAAATCACATTGTATGATTTTTAAGTAATTAATTTGCATTTTATTGCATGACTTAAGTATTTGATACATCAGAAAAGCAGAACTTAATATTTGGTACAGAAACCTTTGTTTGCAATTACAGAGATCATACGTTTCCTGTAGTTCTTGACCAGGTTTGCACACACTGCAGCAGGGATTTTGGCCCACTCCTCCATACAGATCCTTCAGGTTTCGGGGCTGTCGCTGGGCAATACGGACTTTCAGCTCCCTCCAAAGATTTTCTATTGGGTTCAGGTCTGGAGACTGGCTAGGCCACTCCAGGACGTTGAGATGCTTCTTACAGAGCCACTCCTTAGTTGCCCTGGGTGTGTGTTTCGGGTTGTTGTCATGCTGGAAGACCCAGCCACGACCCATCTTCAATGCTCTTACTGAGGGAAGGAGGTTGTTGGCCAAGATCTCGCGATACATGGCCCCATCCATCCTCCCCTCAATACGGTGCAGTCGTCCTGTCCCCTTTGCAGAAAAGCATCCCCAAAGAATGATGTTTCCACCTCCATGCTTCACGGTTGGGATGGTGTTCTTGGGGTTGTACTCATCCTTCTTCTTCCTCCAAACACGGCGAGTGGAGTTTAGACCAAAAAGCTATATTTTTGTCTCATCAGACCACATGACCTTCTCCCATTCCTCCTCTGGATCATCCAGATGGTCATTGGCAAACTTCAGACGGGCCTGGACATGCGCTGGCTTGAGCAGGGGGACCTTGCGTGCGCTGCAGGATTTTAATCCATGACGGCATAGTGTGTTACTAATGGTTTTCTTTGAGACTGTGGTCTCAGCTCTCTTCAGGTCATTGACCAGGTCCTGCCGTGTAGTTCTGGGCTGATCCCTCACCTTCCTCATGATCATTGATGCACCACGAGGTGAAATCTTGTATGGTGCCCCAGACCGAGGGAGATTGACCGTCATCTTGAACTTCTTCCATTTTCGAATAATTGCGCCAACAGTTGTTGCCTTCTCACCAAGCTGCTTGCCTATTGTCCTGTAGCCCATCCCAGCCTTGTGCAGGTCTACAATTTTATCCCTGATGTCCTTACACAGCTCTCTGGTCTTGGCCATTGTGGAGAGGTTGGAGTCTGTTTGATTGAGTGTGTGGAGAGGTGTCTTTTATACAGGTAACGAGTTCAAACAGGTGCAGTTAATACAGGTAATGAGTGGAGAATAGGAGGGCTTCTTAAAGAAAAACTAACAGGTCTGTGAGAGCCAGAATTCTTACTGGTTGGTAGGTGATCAAATACTTATGTCATGCAATAAAATGCAAATTAATTATTTAAAAACCATACAATGTGATTTTCTGGATTTTTGTTTTAGATTCAGTCTCTCACAGTTGAAGTGTACCTATGATAAAAATTACAGACCTCTACATGCTTTGAAAGTAGGAAAACCTGCAAAATCGGCAGTGTATCAAATACTTGTTCTCCCCACTGTACCTACCGGCTTCAAGTAGAAAAATAATCTACTTTATTTTTCCCGATAGAATTAACACCATTCTCCATGCTGTGTAATGTACAACTTGGTGAAAGCTATTGATAAGAGCCAGGTAAATTAGTATTCCTTTTTGGATAAGGGAATTGTAAATATAAATGAGTTGTTTTAGATATCGTTTACCTTAACGCTGGAGACTGGAGTATATCAACTTTCTCACAGTAAAGTTTATTAAATATTGTTCCATTATGCAGAATTAAAATTATGGCATTTTAACTTGCAGGGATGGGCACTTGAATGTCTTGACCAAGCCATAACCCGACACATGGCGAAATAGGCTACTCGGCTGTGTCACATAGTTCCATGGCTAGTGCAGGCAATAGACAAGGTTTTAGCTTACTATTGTACACTACTCTCCCTATTTATAATTCAATGTACACTAATCTTCCAACATTACCATGGGTTAAATAACTTAATGTGGCAATTTTCTGAATGAATCAAACCACCACTTTCTTTCGTGTGTAATGGCTCTCCAAACCTGTTTGATTCATAAATGTTTTCCTAACCCTAAATAATCTACAAAATCGACCAATTGGTGTAGAAAGAGAAATAGGCATATACTGTATTTAGATGGATTTCTTGAATAGATCCCAAATATTCTGAACCTGTTCTCTCAATATATTCTATTGAGTCAGTCGACAGAATCCTAACTAGATTGGTACACCATATTTTTGTTGGTATTTTACCCCCTTTTTCGTGATATCCAATTTCGCTGCAACTCCCAAACCGGCTTGTGAGAGGCGAAGGTCGAGTCATGCGTCCTCCGAAACATGACCCGCCAAACCGTGCTTCTTAACACCCGTCCGCTTAACCAGGAAGCCAGCTGCACCAATGTGTCGGAGGAAACAATGTTCAACCAGCGACCAAAGTCAGCCTGCTGTGGCGCCCGGCCCACCACAAGGAGTCGCTAGAGCGCAATGAGCCAAGTAAAGCCCCCCCCCCCCCCAACGCTGGGCCAATTGTGCGCCGCCCTATGGGACTCCCGGTCACGGCCGGTTGTGACACAGCGATGCAGTGCCTTAGACGGTACACCAAATACATTTAAAGGGATGGTTTAAGATAAAAGTACTGAAAAAAGTATTGAGAGCCCTTTGTCATTATGGGGTATCATGTGCAGATGGGTGACATTTTTGGCAGATTGAATTCAGGCTGTAACACAACAAAATTTGGAATAAATCAAGGGCTATGAATACTTTCTGAAGGCATAGGGTACTATATGATTGATATTGTTCAACAGTAAAGACTATTGTGTGTCTGCTCTCCACAGGTAGCCAACTTTACTGCCCTCCAGCTGATAAAGATAGAGGGGTGACAAGCCTCTTCACCCTGACAGCTGGATTAAATCAGGAGTCATGTAGACACCATGGACATTATAAGATCTACTGCCACTCATGAATTTATGACTCTATTCAATGTGGCTGAAGTGTTACAGATTGCGTGATTTAAATATGCAGCGTTTACTGTGAATGCAGTCTCTGCTAACGCGGCAACATTGCCTTTAAATTTAAATCACACTTACGCTGAACTTCTGCGATACGGATTGAACAAAGCCCTTAGTGGGGTTGAAACAGGAGGACAATATGGTTATTTATGAAACCATACTTTCATGTGTACATTTTGGGATGCTTGTTTGTATGTGCACAGTATGTTTTTAGTTTGTATCTAGAGGTGTTACAATAACTCTGGGATATTCCGAAACTGTCTAGGGAAAGACTACCTCCATGTGCCACAGTTCCATTCTGTGATACATTATAAAGAGCCATGAGATGCTGTAAAATACTAGCCTGGAATTTAAACGTAATCACTTTCACTATTTACATCAAATTAAACTACAGTGAAACTGTGATAATCGATCATGCGTGCATACATTTTGCGTACGGGTGGTCCCTGGAATCGAACCCACAATCCTGGCATTGCAAGCGCCACACTCTACCTTTACCAACTTAGCTACAGAGGACCCACTTATCTGTAGCAGGGTTCAAATCCTACAGACAAAGAAATATCCCCTCGGGGATCAATAAAGTACCTATCTATCTTATAAACTGGGTGGTTCAAGCCCTGAATGCTGATTGGCTGACAGCCTTGGTATCAGACTGTATACCACAGGTAAGACAAAACATGTATTTTTACTGCTCTAATTACATTGGTAACCAGTTTATAATAGCAATAAGGCACCTCAGGGGTTTGTGATATATGGTCAATATACCAAGACTAAGGTCTGTGTCCAGGCTTAATTATACTTTGGCCTTAATTCGAGTGTTGGATACACACATTCCCAGAATGCTGAATTAGATAAAATACCATCAAATGGTGTCATTTTATTTGTTTAAATGTCACAAGAGCATAGGTGGTGACGAATCAATAAAAATAAAACAAGAAAATCTACTCAACCAACCCCCAAATAATGAAAAGCACAGTTATTTTATTAGTTTTTTTTCTTCTAATAAGGAATACTACAACTTGTCATTCTTTTTACTCATTCTAGAACAATTCTAAAGTTGAGGTATAAAAGGAGTTCATAGACTCACAGGTCTTAACAGGGGTTTTATATACAAGAGAAACAGAGAGGTAGAGCGGGACGAAGAAGAACGAGCGCTATACAAAGATACTAATAAAACTAAATTACATTTAAAGGGTTTAACCTATCGTTTGATTTGGTGCTGTGGAATTATATGGCCGCAGGTAGAATATTCTATGGTAGAATCCTACAGTAGGTTGACTCAGTATTGCCTCAACCTGTATAGTAGTGCCATTCTTGCATTGAACTGTACCGTTACTACAGAATACTTGGAGAACTCTAATTCACCAATGATAGGTTAATGGCTGAAATTAAATGGATAAGGGAAATCAAGGGATTTCTAAAATGTGTGAGAAAGAGACGTGTTTTTCCCCCCAGCTGTTGCGGTAAGGGCTGATTAAATGTATTCACGGTATATGCTAGCAAGATGGCCAACAATGGCTTGCATTAATTCAGCGGTTATTGCTCAAATAAGTTCCAATTGGAATTCACACAGCATCAAAACAACTACAATACCCATAACCCCCACACTGCAACACCAAATTAAAATATGCAAATAATCATTAAAAACGAACAAATTAACTTGACCCCAACCTCAGAACACTTAAGACCAAACAGGCAACTCACCCAAAAGGAAAAGCAAAAATAAAGCAGAGGGTTTATAAAAAGAGAAACAAACATTCCACAATCTGTACAGTGACATCCATTTATGACTGGTATAAAAAGACAAAGGAACGGGACTCATTTCGTGTAGTGGCATTATTTGTAAGATATAAGCAACAGTAAACAAGGAAACTAATTTGGGTAATACAATATAAGAGTTATCTGTAACAATGTCTGTATTTAACAAAACCCCAGTATATGTTGAATATATAGTTTGTCGTTTCTTTATCAAAATGCCCAGGTACTGTTAAGTTGATGTATGATTGTAAAGGAAAAAAAAAAAAAAAAAACGAATCAGAGAAACTCTGATTTGACTCTTAAGACTACCTTGTTTATCATAATAAAACCAGTACTGCCTTTTTGGTTAACAGAGTAAAGCCCTTGCTGATTGGCCAAATCATAGAGCTAACCAACATGATATATTTTTACCAGCAGATTCTGAGATGGAGTAAAGGGAGGAAACATGCCTTCCCATGGAACAGGTGCGCTCTACAGCAATGATGCGGTCTCCAAGGAAACAATACAATAAATTCTTACTTGACAGATAACAGCCCCCCAAAATAACCCAAAACTTAATTGACATGAGGCCAGACAACACCAAAAGACAAGTACAAATACAATTCCCTCCTCTACCCCAAAACTGAAGACTTTTTATACAAACTTGTGTGAAATATAATCATAATTACATAATTGATAACTGGTATTTTTGGTACGATGCAAAGTTGTAGTGTGGCCTGTGAGCCAAGAGTCCAGAGGGCACAACGTAGCAAAACGGTTTGCAACCAAAAACACGTGTTCCTATTGGATACGTTTAGGTAGTAGCATCTCCCCGTATCACTCTGTTTTAAAATGTTTTTGCCCTACTGAACAATAACCTGCTAGTGGGGAGGCCACATGTTAAATACACCAAAGTGTGTAAATGTAAAGGCTGAATGTACACTAGATGTACTCCATAACCGCTTTGTGACTTACGTACGCACCAGGAAAGTTCTGCTAAAGAGACCGCTTGGTGGAGTATAAACCCAGGGTCCTATTCATTAGTGTACACCGTAAGTGAAGCATTTTGCACCGTAGCAAAACATTTTTGCAACAGCAAACGAAAACAAGCATTTCTTGTTGGACAAATTCAGTTAAGTCCCTCCCTGTTTCAGCCAGTTTGGTACCTAAAGAATAACGACTCAGCCTTACCCCCGCAAGGTTGTGCCGTGTTCATTGAGACGTCCAAGAACTCTGTACATACAGCATAACGCAACTACTCCTTTTTGGTCTGTGTCTTTTAAGAAAACAAAAGTGAAGAAGCTAAATAACTTTAATATTTAAATCAGAACCATCACTGAACACCTAAAAAGCCTACATGCATTGGAAGACGGTCACAAATATTTAAAAACATTTATGTCACATTTATTCCCTCCCAATGACATATATATATCTCTCTGACCCAAACTTATTTCATTCTACCAATTTCACCATCCCAACACCACTTTTAAGTTCTATCATCAAACTTTGTCTATTTGGTGGCTGGTGCACTTCTTTGTGAAACAGCATTAGAAAAAGAAAAAGCTACAATCAACTAAAATGAGTTGACAGACTACAGCTTTTGATGACTAACCGAAGGGGGATGCCATAGAAACGGCCTCTTGAGGACTAAAGAGGATTGCTCATTTCCCCTCTGCCTTCATTTTCAGTCCTGTCTGACAGCCTACTGTATGCTCAACTCCCCAGAACTACTGTCACCAGGTAGCTGCACCTGTAAAAAGGTGCAAAAAGTTTGTGCTTGACAAATCTGTGTCCATGTTCCATACAAGCGGTTGTAAAAGTAGGTGGTGTGTGTGTGTGCGCATATCTGATCTAGAAAGCACCCACTTAAAAATCCCCCCCCCCCCGATCTGAAAACACCATCAACAATAAAAGATGGAAGAAACAACAGCGGTGTCTTTGTGTTACTAGTTGGTTCTCAGAGGAACAGAAGGTGGAAGGAGGAGAGAGGACATCACTTTGGTACAAGCAATTGCCACAGTGCCTGGCGTTAGTGTGTGTGTGACCACTATCCCAGACAACACCAGAACCTCACAAGGGAGAGGTAATGGACAGGCTGTGAACACTGTGTGGCGTTGACATGAGCATATACACAGGTAATGTACAGACATCATCCGTGATCATCACCTGGCCTACACAGCCAGGTTGGTTGGGTTAGTAGTTCCCCAAAGGTCCTGGAGGCGGCGAGGGGTTATGATGTCATGATCAGGCGCCAGTCAGTCTCCTCTCCACAAATTTGATATGAAGACAAAGGAGCCTCCAGAATTTCTGTAGGGTGGAAGGAAAGTAAATGTCTTCTGTTCAGTTGTCCATCTTAATGGTCCACAGAAGTGTGTGTGTGTGTGTGTACAGCGCCTGGCCTGAGTTGCCGAGTCCGGACCGGTAGTGGAGGCAGGCAGGAAGGCGGATTGGGGGGGATAGTGGTCAGTGTAGACCCCAAAAGAAAGAAGTCTCTGGGGTGGAGTCTCAGTTGGAGGTGTCAGAGTGGACGCTGCCAGGGGGGCCTGGTGGAGAGGTGACGGAGGAGGGGTGGGTTTTGTCCTGCCAGCTGTTGCTAGTCTAGAGAACCAGGAGAGAAAAACAAAGATGTCAATTTGGGCAGCTAGTTTTTTAATATAGGTGTGTTGTGACCCTTGTCAAGTCCACTTGTAAAATACATTTACCTTGACTACAAATACTTTGTTGATAGGCATGCATTTCTTTCGGTGTAAATAAAAAGGGATGAGGGAGGTTTGACTCACGTTGAGGCAGTGTGGGGCATAGAGGGCGCTAGCGGTCAGCTCCTCATAGCCTGCCGTCAGGTGTGTAGCACGGTGCAGGGTATCCACCTGGGGGGAGACAAGACAGGCACCATCAACTACGAGATTCATGCATACACATACTTGCGCGCACACGGACCCACTCAAGTACGCATACTTAGCACATACATACACACACACACTTTCCTTGTTTTACTATCCTTGTGGGGAATTTAAGTCTCCACAAGGATAGAAGAACCAACACACACACACACACACACACACACACACACACACGACCCAGGTTCAAAAAGGATTTGTTTCCAAATTTGAGCCCGTTTGATTGAGCCTGCCTGCTTGGAGTGCCACATGGGCTTCGTTCCGTTGTACCACACAAGCTCAATCAAGTGCAGCAAAAGTGTTCGGAAGATAACATATTATTTGAACCCAGGTCTGGCATGCACACATAGTTGCGCATCAATCAGTTTAAAGCTTCCACAAACCTCTGCTGTATCAATACAAAAGCAGCATGGCTCTTGGTTTGGACTGCTGGTTCCCTACTAGCTAACCTCACTTTTGGTTCATACACGATCGGCCTCTCTGCTATCACAGTTCTAACATTAAAAGCCAATATCTAATTGTTCCTGTATTATTAATTCCAGGCGTGATTAAATGATTTCTATCTAATCTATCGCTGTATATTGTATTATATTGTATATATTGTATATTGTATTCGTTGTTGTATTCTCAGTCATCACTGATTGAATGCAGAACCTGCTGCCTATCATCCGGTTAGTCAGGGAGAATCTCAATTGCATTTGTGTCCGCTCTCCTCGCCTCCTTATCAAAACCTATTAGATGAGAAAGCCAGCAGTCCCTCCACTCTGACATTCTCCTCCAATGGGTTTTGAAAAGGATGTGAGGGGAGCGGACACGAGGAGTCAAGGAAATGCAACTGACCGTCCAAGCTAGCCTCAGGCTGTTTACAGCAGAAATCTTTGGATCCTCTTCAACAACACCACTGTGCACTTCCACAGGTTTACAAACAGCACAGTGACGAGGTGGAGGGCAACAACAGCAGAGTAATGGGGAGTAGAGGGGGCCTTAGGCTTCCATGGTCACAGGATGGAGAGAGATGGCCAAGGACTGTGTAATCCCAAATGGCACCATATCCCTCAAAAGTAGTGCACTATGTAGGGAATAGGGTGCCATTTGGAGAAGCAAACATGGACATATAGAGATTAAATGGATGGATAAATAACTGGGGGATGGTGGTAGGGTAGGTACACCAAAGGCTTAACTGAAACAAGGTTATGTGGAGGGGGCTGGAGAGAGAGGGGAGGAGGGACAAAATGCACCATGAGGCATGCTTCTCTGCTAAGTGGAACAGGGACAGGTGCCACAGGTAGTCTTGGGATGGGTGTTCAGGGGTGATTCTAGGGGAGGAGGAGGGGGGGGGGGGTCATCATAGCTAGTAGGTACTAGGAGGAGCTGCTGTCTAGGGAGGTTTGGGTCACTGGTTTCGTGGTGGGAAAGTCCCAGAAACCTCCCCAAAATGCCCTGGTTTTTCAGAAATCTTGTTTGAACAAATTCCAGGTTTAAGGAT
The DNA here is from genome assembly GCA_023634145.1 of Thymallus thymallus. Lineage (NCBI taxonomy): Eukaryota > Metazoa > Chordata > Actinopteri > Salmoniformes > Salmonidae > Thymallus > Thymallus thymallus. Next base: position 17,417,600 of record CM042398.1, read on the forward strand.
TGCCTTCACTATTCTCTCCAGAAATCCAGGACTTAGTGAAAACCAGGACATTTTGGGAACATTACAGGAATTTTGCAACCCTATAGGGACTAAGTTGGGGTTGTAGTTGGGGCATTGAGGTAGGCTTTTCTAGAGGTCCTCAGTGCCTACCTGGGGCTGCAGAGAAGGGGCGATGTTAAGGACAGCCTCCCCGGCCCTGTTGAGGTTTGAGGGGCGCAGGCCTAAGTAGGCAGCAGCTGCAGCGTCGCCTGCATGAGACAAGCTGTATGACCCCGACGACCCTGGAGGCAACACACAGTCAGCCAATCAGGCATCTCAGTGTTGCTCTGTCAGTCAGACACCTCTGTGTGGCTGTGTCAGCAATCAGGCACCGCAGTGTGCCAGGGGTCAAAGATCACAGTTCAACCAGGAAGTTTAAGTGCACTGGCTTTTGAGTGAGACAGCTCACAACTCGTTGAGTAGTGTTGAAAACATGAGGATTGTAGACCACAGTCAAGAGTGTTTAGAATGGGGTGAGCAATAAATCAGTCCCTCGTGACACAGCCTTCTGGGTGCCAAGATTACCCAATACATGTGCAGATGGATCCTCAATTTCCACCTTCCTCACGTTGTTGTGAATGACATTTAGGAAGTATGAGGCTAGCGCAAGAGAATATGAATGGTCTACCTATAGGCCAACTGCAACTTTCTTGTTCTTTTTTTGAACAGGTTCGATACTGGCCCAGCCCACCTCTCCTCCAGCGCCCCAGGCCACACACCCTCACGGCTGCCCCACACCCCCCTTTGCAAACAACACCTCCGTTGAGACAATCAGCGAGCCCCTCCCCACCTCCGCTCCCTCTGGACTGATCTGCAACACCTCCCTTCCCCCCACCTCTGGACTGATCCTCAACACCCCCCTTCCTCCCCACCTGGGCTGGCTTTCACCACCAACCAAGTGAAGAGAGAGCTGGGGAGAATACATCAGTGGAAAGCGGCGGGCCCTGATGGCATCAGCCCAAGGGTGCTCAGGGTCTGCGCTGACCAACTGTGTGGAATACTCCAGTGCCTCTTCAGCCTGAACCTGGAAAGGGTGAGGAGGATGAAAGTGGAAGCATCCTTAGTCTCCTGGGTTACGGACTACCTGACCGGTAGGCCACAATTTGTGCGGCTACAGAGCTGTGTGTCTGAACGGGCAGTGAGCAACACTGTGGCCTCCCAGGGAACGGTCCTGTTCCCCTTCCTGTTCACCCTCTACACCTCAGACATAACTCAAAAAAAATGCCACCTGCAGAGGTTCTCGGATGACTCCGCAATTGTAGGGAGCATCAGGGGTGGGCAGGAGGAGTAGTACAGGAGCACAATCAATGACTTTGTGCTGTGGTGTGAGCAAAACCACCTTCAGCTCAACATCCGCAAAACAAAAAGAGATTGTTGTAGACTTCAGGAGAACCAAGGCCAAACCGACTGCAGTCCCTATACAGGGGATGGATGTGGAAATGGTTGGTTCATACAAGTTCCTGGGAGTCCATATGGACAGCAGGCTGGAATGGGCTAGTAACACTGGGGCCCTGTACAAAAAGGGCCAGAGCCGACTACTTTCTGAGGAGGCTTAGGTCCTTCAACGTGTGCAGGGAACTACTGCATACTTTCTACCAGCCTGTGCCATCTTTTTTGCAGTGGTGTGCTGGGGCGCCAACATAAATGCCGGTGCTGCTTCTCGGGTAAATAAGCTGATCAGGAAGACTAGCTCTGTTCTGGGAATTTAACTTTGACACTCTAGATGAGGTGGTCAGAGAGACGGATCCTGGCCAAACTGCAGGCCATCATGGACATCGTCACCCACCCTCTGCATGCCATGGTTATGATGCAGAGGAGCACTTTCAGTCACAGACTGATCCCACCACGGTTTGCCAGAGCGCGCTACAGGAGGTCCTTCCTGCCGGCGGCTATTATACTATTTAATGCCTCACCGGGGTGCCGTGCCGTCGGCAACATAGACCTGGAACTGTTGGGGTTTTAGGACCTAGTTTAACAATCAGGCAGCCATCTGTGATTAACTCTGGTCTGTAATCACTCAGGACTTATTTATTAATTCAGGTCTGTATATACATATGCATGTACAGTTGTTATTTCATATCACGTGCAATATTGTAAGTAATTCTTGGACTGAATTTACGTAGTCATTCACTCAGGACTGTATATTAAGTATCCTGTAAGTTGTATCTTTTATCATTGCTTTTAGTATATCGAATGTGCAATACGTGCATTTATCTGTAATCAAACCCTGTACTAAGGACTGTATTTTAAGGGAATTATTATTATTACCCTAAATTATATCATACGAACATTTAGCTATTTAAGTATCTTTTTGTCATTTACCTGTACAGTTAATGTAACCATGCAAATATTCACTTACCTGTACATTTAACCAGACGCATCATTTTTTTACTCTGTAACAATGTATAGTGTACATATTCAGCCATTCACCCATACTATGCAATGTCTTTTTATAGCTTTTTGCACTCCAGACTTCTTGTATTTTTATACTTTTTCATACTGACGCTTTATGTATCGTGTATCTGTCTTTTGTAGATTTCGTTCTGGCATTTTTCACCTGCCCTGTGTTTTTTCGTAGCTTCTTGAGGAAATACTTCCCCTCGGGGATCAATAAAGTATCTATCTGAACCAAAATCAAGACGACACAAATATGTCTTACAACATGAAAAACGCTGGTCAACATTTTAGTTACACTGTAACAAGTGAGCCTCAAAGTAGAATTCAGACATTTTTAGTTGGTAAGTCTTGAGTCCTAGTGATGATACTTGACAGTCCACCACCAAGAAATAATTGTACTGCAGGAGAGGCAGAACATAGAAATAGAATCCAGATAATAATAGAATATATTTCTATGAGGCAGACATACAGTACGGCTCACAATGATTGAATGGTACATTACCTACCTTATCCTGTCTGCTTCCTTAGCAAATAGGGGTAGCTGGTACATATATATATGTGTGTGTGTGTGTGTATGTATGTATTTATACTGTACAGTAATGTAAAGGTGTGCTGGCTGCTACATAAAGATAGACAGCCAACAGGGTGACTGTGGGAGTTTGCCATAGTGGTTGGCTTAATAAATAAGAAATAAATCATTTCATACTAAGAGTTATTGCTTAGGGCAATAGCCCAGCATCTAAGATGCTGCTGTGTCAAGCTACATTTATCCCTGAAAAGGACTACTTTCTACAACAATAAAGCAACTTTTAACAAGGAGCTTATCAAGCTGGTCCAAAATAAGATTGTCTAAAAAAAGACTTCTCTATAGAAAACCTGTGAGCACAATAACATCACAGGAACGCATCAGACACCAAACAAGCAGAAGAACAAATCCGATGGAGAGCCAGACAGAGGACACAGACAGACATTGTCCTCATTCCGTGTATGTGGTTCTACACTTCTGCCAATGTGTGTGAACTACAATGTGTGTGAAATAGCATGGGCATCAGCTGATTGGTGTGAGGAGGCAGGGTGAGTGAGATATGGATGGAGGGGTGGGGGTCAGGGGTGGTTGGTAGGGGCACACGGTACCTGAGTTGGGCGTCGCCGGAGAGTTTGCCTGGCTAGCCTGCGCCGACACGCTGGTAGCATCCACCGCTGTTTTAACTGCGTAGAGGTTCGCTTCCTCCTGGAACTTACCAATGTTCTTCTTGTACCGTATTCTCTTGTTGCCGAACCAATTAGAAACCTGAGGGGGAGACGGACAGACACCAGTGTATTACTCAGTGTTTCTCCTAGATTTCTTACCAGGGTTGTATTCATCAGTGCAGGCCGTAGCAAAAGGTTTCCCAACGGAAAACAAAAACAAGCGTTTCTTACAGGAAAATGTCAGGTAGTCCATCCCCGTTTCAGTACATTTTCAGTCACCTTACAGTTAATTGAAACCAAATAAAGCCAAATTATTTTAGGCGTGGGAACAGACCCCCCCCCCCCCCCCCCTGGTAAGTCCACTGGCAGCAGAAGTGTGTGGTGCGGTACGGTACAGACTCAGTACCTGCGAGACGGTGATGGCGCACTTCTTCGCCAGCTCTTCTTTGGCCTCCTCACTGGGGTAGGGGTTGGACAGGTGGGAGTAGAAGTATTCGTTCAGCACCTCTGTAGCCTGCTTGTTGAAGTTACGCCTCTTACGCCTGACCCAAAGATTGATACAACAGACACAAACAAAGTCAGTCAGACGATATACATATCGGAACAATTTTAAAAAGCACTGCAGATTACAAATTACATGACTGCAAAACTCTTGAAAAGCACACAAACACGATCCCCCCACAAACAGACCTGGCGTCGAGGAATCTGGAGCGTAGGATCATGACGGCCTCGCAGGTGCTCTGTTTGAGCTGCATCTGGATGGAGCTGAACTTGCGGTGAATGATGGCCACCATGCGCTCGATCTCCTTGGGAGAGATGGGCCGCGTGCGACTCTGCTCCCTCAGCAGGTTCATCACGTGGTTGGTGAACTCACTGCATGCCTGGGGGGGGGGGGGGGGGGGAGGATGAGGATGAGATGGGAATATCAACACAAATTTTTAACTTAAATTCAATTAAGTTATATAAAATAATAAAAATTAATATCAGGAAAACACTCATCTTTGAAGGTGAGAGAGAAATGTGGGTGCGCTGTTCGTATTTCTCCAGCTCAGAGCGGTAGATCTGTTTAAATCTCTCTCTCGCTCTCCTACCTGTTCATATTTCTCTAGCTCAGAGTGGTAGATCTGTTTAAATCTCTCTCTCGCTCTCCTACCTGTTCATATTTCTCTAGCTCAGAGTGGTAGATCTGTCTGATCTGGGCCAGCTTGGCTCTGTAGTCTGAGTGTTCGATGCCGCCGTCGGCGCCGGGCGACCCTCCTGCTGCTGCTGCAGCCGCCGCCGCTGCAGCCGAGCCCCCGCCCTTCTCCGGGCCAGACACGCCCTCGGCCAGCAGCATGTTATCCAGACGCATGATCTGGGGATCTGGGGGGTCCTCATCCTGAATGCCTCGAATACTCAGAACTGGAGAGGCGGCGAAAAGAGAGAAATTCAATATCTCAATCAATCAGGCATTAAAGATGAGGGAACACCATGTCTCAATTGCAACGTCAGCCTCAGATTCAACCCCTTATCCTAAAAACTTAACGTAGATCTGAAGAAGTTGGATAGGTATAGGTAATATGGTAGTAACACCCTCAGATAGGCCAGGTACTGCTGTGTGCCATACTGCTTAGGCTACAGGCTTCTATCCAAGATCTTTCAGATTTTTTAGAAGTGCCTCGGCTAGGGGTTGTTTATGGACTGGGGCCTTAGTTTTGAATTTGAATGTACTGAGAGAAAAAAAAGTTTCCAAATAGGCAACTATATTTTCTCTAACGGAGAGGATTATTATTCAGGGTTCCAGCGGGTGCAAGGGAAGGACACTTGATCAATGCTAAAACCTCAAGGAGAAGTGCCGAGCTGTCAAAACAACCCTGCAGACTCTCTCCTGAGTCACTTTCCTACAAGTCCCAAGTGGCACCCTAAAAGTAGTGCACTATAAAGGGGCTAGGGTGCCATTTTGTACCGATATCTCAAGTGAATTCAAAAATAGCAGTACCCTATTCCAACACCAGGTGGCAGTGTGGCACCTCAGTCAGTGGCAGGCTGCCAGTACAGAGCAGAGAGAGAGAGGCAGGCAGGCAGCAACATGAGGCATGAGCAGAGTAATGGGAGTGCATGTGCTGTCACTACAAGCTCGGCTGGCCATAAGTACAGCTTTCAGCCGCTCCGCTATTCCACTGTATTAAACCCAGGACCTCTGTCAGCCCCCAGCCATGCACTCATCTCTCTCTCTCTCTTACATATAAAACACCCACACACAGAGGCACAGAGTACACACTTGGACGCAAAACACACACAGGTGCAAAAAGACACGCACACATACTCCTTTCATTGCAAACAGACTCCTATACACAAACTTTTGACTCACAGTCTTTGTTTTAACACTATCATGCTGTACTGTACATTGTCCTTTCAAGCTATGGTAGATGTGCAACCTAACCAGGCAAGCACAGTACATCTTGGCTTGGCTCAGTAGAGTGAAAGGGGTATAAGAGACCTGTAGCCTTCCTGTATTAAAGCCAAGACCAGTAGCTCTCTCAGAGCCTGTTCTGTCCACCTTACTCTTCTGCTGCTTACAGTACAGGAATGAATACTGAACAAAAATATAAAAACACAACATGTAAAGTGTTGGTCCTATGTTTCATAAGCTGAAATAAAAGATCCCAGAAATGTTTAGATACACACAAAAAGATTATTACTCTCAAATGTACTGGATACTTGAGATAGCGGGATGTTTCCACAATAAAGTCACTATCCTTTCTGTTAGTGTACTACTTTAAAGAGCATCCTAACAATTCTGCCCACTCTCTCCCCCTCCGTCCCATAAACAATGGTCTCGCTCTCTCTTCTCTTAACTTCCCCTCCTTTTCTATAAACTATTTTTCCCCGGCTGTTGCTCTTTTTTTCCTTGTTCCCTCTTGTTTTCTCCACTTAGATCCTCTCTCTTTCTCTCAGAGACAATCCTTCTCTGTTCTTAGATCCTCTCTCTTTCTCTCTGTTCTCTGAGACATTCCTTCTATCTGTTCTTAGATCCTCTCTCTTTCTCTCTGTTCTCTCAGAGACACATTCCTTCTCTCTGTTGCTCCCCCCCTCATCCCCACTCACGGCTCAGGAATGCAGCAGACCCAGCCAACTGAACTAATGACCCAGATTGGCCCATTCCTCTCTCCCTCCATTTCTCTCAGTCTCAACTCACAAAGCTATACTTTAGTACTTACAGGCTAGGTAGAGCGAAACTCCTTTTACGATTTGTATGCAAACTATGCACCTACTAGAGTTTGATGTGTGCTTGTCTGAGTAGATGGTGTTTTAATAGTGTTAGAGGATTAGCCTATCCTGTTTGTGCTCTCCAGTAAGCTTCCAGTGTGTGTGTGTGTGTCTGTGCTCTCCAGTAAGTTTGTAGCTTCCAGAATGTGTGTTAGTGCGCGCATGTGTATTGAAGTCAGTGTGAGCTGTCCCATCCCAGACACTGTTCCAGACTAACCATTTCCTGATCCAGCAGAGGCAGCAGACTATTAATCAGACATCGGCTCAAAACTTGAAATAGTATTTGTTATCTACCAAAGACTTTAGCTGCGCTTGATTGAGCTTGTCTAGACCAACAACTTCAATAGAATAGTCCCAAAAGTACAAACCCCACCCATCTAGCACCCCAGGCAAAACACACTTAATCAAATAGTATAGTATTTGTATAGTATAGTATCAAGTATTTGTTTTTAGTCAGTTAGTGTTATACATGTAGGCATGGATGCAGTGGTCATAGAAGGAGTAGCCAAATGACATACAGCCCAAGAGGTCAACCATGCCACTCTGGGCCCCACCCCCTCCTAACCCCTCCACACAGTCCTCATTATTATAGCCCCCAGCTGTAGCTCCTAATGACCTCAGATTCCCCTAATTACTCCAATTATTAAGCTGTGATTTCTGACAACCACACACACCTATTAGGGCCTATGCACTCAGTACTCAGCAGTCGTAATGCATTTTCCAATAAAGCAATAGGGAACTGGTGTTTGCGGCTAACCGTGTTTGCGGTTAGGCAGGTTGTGTGGCACTGAGAGCCAGGCAGCGAGAGGAGGAGAGGCACAAGGCGAGAAGAGGAGAGAAGAGGAGAGCTACAGCCATACTATGAAATATTCAGGCTCTACAGCTGCAGTTTCCACTGCATACATAATCCTGAAGCTTATTTCTGCCTCACAGCCAATGTCACTACGCTGTGTAGTAGACACCTAATTTCTGCACACAGGCTATATCGCAATTGTACGTAGTAGGCCTAGTAGGAAGGTACACACACTCTAGGCACATCAAACTCAACTCTGGACCTCAAAGCCAGTTCCACTGCATTTTTTCATTGTTCCCTTCGAATCAGGGACTGATTTAGACCAGGTACACCAGGTGTGTGTATTTAATGATCAGGTAGAACAGAAAACCAGCAGGCTCCGGACCTTGTAGGGTAAGAGTTGAGTAGCCCTGCTCTAGGGCTACATGTGTGGCAGGGTGAGGTTGAAGGCTACCCTAACAGAGCAGCAGTGTCTTCAGTACATTAGGGGGAGATGCATGTACCCGAACACATTCAGGCCATCAGCTCTCCCTCAGCTCATGGGGCTCCCAAGTGGCACAGTGGTCTAAGACACTGCATCTCAGTGCTAGAGGCGTCACTACAGACAACCTAGTTCAAATCCAGACTATCACAACCAGCCATGATTGGAGAGTTCCATAGGGCAGCGCACAATTGGCCCAGCGTCGTCAGAGTTTGGCCGGTGTAGGCCAAACAATTTGTTCTTAACTGACTTGCCTAGTTAAATAAAAGGTTACATGGCGCACACACACACACTTTTTACCCCTTGTCTGTCTTCTCTCTCTGTCCTGCATCCCCTTTTCACTCTGACCTCCCTCTCCTGTATCCCCCTTTCCCCTCTCTCGCCCCCCCCTCTACCTCTGTTCTCCATTTCAGTCGAGTTCTCCATGTGAGCTGCAATCCCTCATGCTGTCAGCCCCCCACCCCCCACCCCTCCTCCTCCTCCTCTCCCTGTAGACAGACAGGATTAGCATTTTAATTGCATCAGCTCCCTTGGGTATTCTCAGCCTTTCACTGGGGGAGAGAACGAGGGAGAGGGGGGGGGAGGGAGCGAGAGAGAGGGAAAAAAAAAAAAAAGGTAAGGAGAGAGGGTAGCATAGGAGGAGAACCAAGGAGAATTGGAAAAAACAAGGGAGTCACAGGAGGAGACAAAAACAGAGAGAGAGGCAGAGGAAGAATAAAATAGCATGAGGGAACAGCAGAAAGATTGGAATGAAAACTCTTCAGAAATGCTCCTACTACTATACCATAACTTGCCATAAATAAATCCTGAAGAAATTAATGTTTGAACAGAAAGGAGGTTCCAAGCTACACATGACCTTCACACAAGAAGGAACTACATATGAATCAAGGCTTGACATTCAGGCAGCCTAGTGAGCGTTCTGTGGCATCAGCAAGGAAGGGGAGTGTAAAGTGACTGGGCCCCGAGAGGAACCTGAAGACTGTTACTGAACCCACAGGTTGAATTAGGATCCCCATGCTACAGCGGGAGTCATCTCCAGGCGTATCCTCTTCCATTTTCCCTCCTCCCCCCTCTAGCACACAAGCCCTGGTGTAACAGAGGTGATGAACCACGCTCAGATGGTAACTAACCTTGCCTGTGACCTGAAGACTTCAAGGCTTTAGCGCAACAGGCTAACACAGTCTTGAGAGCCGGGTTCGAAACCCAGTCGGTCGTGTACACTGGCAAACAAGCTGTACAAAAAGGTAAGGCTTGCGGCTCACTAGTAAATAGGGAGATGAGGGAATTATAACATCTTTAGCTACACAAGTTGTTCATTTTAACTCTACATTCATTCCAACAATTGGGCCTATATTCCACTGCACATTTTAGTTGTGTGTGGATCTCCTTAGTCTATTGAGTGGTACTTAATGGAGAGGGGCAGCAGTAGGCTGTGGATGTGTCAGGTCCTGCTTTAAGCAGTGTCTGCGGTTGTATTGGTCCTCTTTACTGAAACTCTGTGGCACACACACACAAACAGTCAGTGTGCTTCCTTCCTGAGTGAGGGAGTGGTGAGCGGTCAGTGTCAACACAGTGTGATGAGGGGTGTGAATGGGAGATGTCCCACCCTGGGCAAACACACACCGAACACCATTAAGCATGAATTAACCCTTCATTAACTAGAGACCTACCAAAGCAATCAGGGACAAAAGGCTTCAAAATCAGGTCTAGGCCTTTACGGCTCAACACACACACCTCATGTTCTCAGGTGCTCTATATGAGCCTATACCATCCAACACATTCTTCATAAGAAGCCTCCACTAGACCAGTGGATGGTAGAGAGAGAGGAGCTACAGGCATGAGATGGAGAGAGGAGTGAGAGGCAGCAGGATAGTTAGGTAGAGGAGGGTATATGTATCACTTAAAGTGGCAGTTGTCACTCTATCCCTCCTTCCTTCCTTCCTTCCTTAACTCCCCCAGTCTTCCCTCTCTCTCCTAGTGTTGTCATGACACCAGAATTCTGACTGATACCAGGTTTAGTATCATGATGCCAAAAAAAAGCTTATTAGCCAAAAATCACAGAATGGAACTTGATCCAGACAACCTTGGCTACTGCTCTGTTCAATCGTTGGGCATATTTTGAGAAAAATAAAAAAATAAATTGTGATGTCTAGTATCCATTCATTAATAAATTTTTACAATCATACAATTACTTCATTTTTAACAATTGAACTATATAAAACGCTAACAATTGATTTGAATAGTAAATCTAATGATATAATGGGTAAATCAAGATTATTATTATTGAGCTTGTTTTCGCTGATTTAGCAATCTCTTCATTTATAAAAGTTTGCACGGTTTCTTTAAAGCCAGTAATGATGTCATTCATGATGAGGCACACGCCCACACAGTCAGGTCCTGAGAAAAAGACATGACATGCGAAGGGGAAATGCATTTTTGGATGATGGAGAGACGATTAAGTGAATTAAAGTTTTTGGTGACAATCAACATATTTTGCATTATGTTTGTTAAATTATCACAAACAAAGAACTAGGGTAGTGAATTGATGTTAGCTTCAGCAGTAAGCTAGCAAGGAAAGTTAGTCTACAAAACTGGAAGCTACCAGTATCTTCTTGCATTGGAAAGTGTTCTAGCCTGTATGGACATTGTTTTGCGAACAGTAATTAACAGTTTCAAAATGTCTACATGCTGTGTTGCATTATTCAAGTGTGTTAACTTCTGTGCAGCATGAGTGGGGAGCTAACATGTTGCAGTCCAAACTCCCAGTGCTCTTGCGAATGACTAAGTGGAGCACACAAGAGGCAGGAATGGTGCACTTGCGCTATATGGAGACATCGACTGCGCTGATAAGACAGACTTGATCCTCTCAAATCAGTATACAACGTGAGACACATTTGACAGAAGTACCGAAAGTAACAAAGTCACTAGTATTGAACCGTTTATGTTCTAGTATCAAAAAAGTATGACGTTTGAGTATACCGTACAACACTACATCTGTCCCTTTCCCACTCTCTCTCTATCCTTCCTTCTCCATGTCTTCCATCGCTCTCCATCCTTCTCCCTCTCAAATCAAATGTTATGTCACATGTGCCTAATACAACAGGTGTAGACCTTACTGTGAAATGCTTACTTACAGGCTCTAAAACTCTGCGTTGTTGGTTAAGTAAAATATTAGCAAAAAATGTGTATACAAAAATATCATAAAGTTGCACTAAAATAACAATAACAAGGCTATATGAAGGGGGTACCGGTACCGAGTCAATGTGCAGGGGTACAGGTTAGTCGAGGTAATATGTACATGTAGGCTCCCAGTCTTCCCTTCTCCCTCTCTCATCAGCCCAGCTGCCTGCTCTCCCGTGCTCGTTAGCGTCGCCTCTTAAGGAGCTCCTAAAGACTTTGAAAAATGAACGCTCATTTGAGAGGTTGTTAATATGCACTGTTATGCAAAGTAGGTGGCAATTAAGCAATAGATCAGAGGAGCAGCGGCCATTCATAACAAACCAACGAGCACCACGAGAGTCAGATGTTCCCAGGGAGAGAGCTGGAGAAGCTACACCTGCATGGTGGTTGTCTGTGTTTGTCTGATTACACTAGCACTAACTCTGTGTAATCAAACAAACAGATTCAATGGTTACATTAAATAGTATTATAGCACAGATCTAGTGTACTGGTAAATTGGTACTACAACGTACTCTCTCTTAATGTGTTAAACTACTCACAAGCATAGCTTGCTTGAAACAAACTATACAGCCTGTAGAGCAGGGTTCCAAGTGGTTTTATTTGTCCCTCCAAGTTTTCTGAGCAAAAAATGTTTTGATTAATTTTCATTGTTGGACAAAAGACTAAAAACACCAGGAAATCAGCTCCAAGTGATATTAATTGAGGAAATCTGTTCCCTAGTATTCCCATGCATAAGAGAGACGTGATAGTATACAAAATGTAAGCAAGGATTTAAATTATGTTTTAGTCCAATTATATCTGTTTGGGCTTCTTGCGGTCAATTTGCAATCTCCAAATTATTTGTAATTATGTTCCGACCACCCACTGAATAAAATATAAAATAAATCGGCCCGCGGCTGAATCTAGTTGATGGTCCCTGCTGCAGAGAGTTTTGTTTATGTGCATTCTTATATGAGTGTTGTGTTTACACCTTTGTGGGAGACTGCCAGATTAGAGTAAATTAGCCAACGCCTAAATCCAAGGTGTCACCAATCTAAACTCCCTCTCCGGAGAACAACACAGCAGCTCCACAGGTTTACCAGGAGAAGGGGTCCTATAACCCAATAACCCAAAACACACTGCCTAATCCTGGGCAGTCTCCGTTGCAGTCACACACAAATACACAAACAAAGGAAGGCGCAAGCCACAACATTTGCCAGTGTGTGGTCTATTAAGACATGTTGCTATGAATTATATCCAAGTGTGTGATGGCTGTCTAACAAGGCCCATATGGGCTCTGATCAAAAGTAGTGCCATTTTGGACACAGTCATGGTGTGTGTGTAAAATAAACAAAACAAATTCTCTGGGACTCCGGTTAGTATGGAGGAGTTCTACAAGCTCTTAACCTGGTCCCATCATCTTGCCAACTCCTATGGTCATTGTACGCAAGACAGCGCCAACATATCTGGGACGAGGCTAGAAGGCTCCCTCCCATCAATCGTAATTAATCCTTAATTAGTGGGGATTAGGGCACTGGGAGCTCTGACACGCCAACCGCCCGCCACTGCCACCATTAATGCAATCCAGCTGAGGCCACATTTACATGTCTTTAACTAAGAGGACTGACAGTGGCTGCCTTTACAACAAGCTCCCCCACTGACCGGGAGAAGAGAGATAAGCACTGGAACACAGGCATGGCTCCCCATGTAGGATAGATCCAACCTTGTACCCGGTCATCCCTTGTATCTATGAATTTGAGAGTAGGTAGGCCTACATTTATCCAGTGGTATCGCTCAGCTTTATAGCAAATCAAGTGGCGGGGCTGCCTCGTTTCAAATTGAGGAGAGGACCTTTAAAGCATGAAACACACTGATAATCTCACTGTCGATGGGTACCTTTTTGTTTTTGCTAGAACAATCCCGGTACCTGCTGCGCGATGACCCTGTAGCAACGTAATATTCGTCAGTCGCCAACAACTTCACTTTGGGCCAATCCAAAGCACAAGCCCCCCCCCTCCCCAAAAAAAAGTGGGCATTTTCTCTGTACATGCCAGTCACACTTCATGGGATAGTAGCTAGATAAGTGCAGAGTAAATACTTCCTCCAAACTAGACTAGCTACCACTGTAGCTAGTATTGACATAATTCAATCACAATGCATTAGCTAGTTTGTATGTAACAGCTGCCTGTGTTAGCTGCCGAGTTAGTGCAGTGCCCTTAGCTAGCTAGCGAATATGCTAACGTTAGCTAGCTAGCGAAACATTTGGCTATGGGCTGGCACTGGCAGTACGTGATTATGGAGAGTGAATAAAATTGCTTCTTCGTCCTCTTGCTAGGTAGTGATCTAGCTGTGGCCATCTGGCTAGTATCAACAAAGTCTTTCGACACAATAGCAACATTAGCAGAGATAGCTTGGAATCTATACCATAAGCAATACGCACAGATATGCATTGCTAAAACAACACTACTGCCACCTTCTAGTTTGGAGTATTTTAACAAAGCTGAGTGACTGACGACTTCCAAGGTCTTTGCTGTGTGAACACAGAGATTGACTGCCGTCATTTTCTGGGTAACAACACCTTACTTTGATTGTTTTCAATTAAAATGGTTAAAAAAAATATATATATTTATATTTATTTATTTAACCTTTATTTTACTAGGCAAGTCAGTTAAGAACAAATTCTTATTTACAATGACGGCCTAGGAACAGTGGGTTAACTGCCTTGTTCAGGGGCAGAACGACAGATTTTTACCTTGTCAGCTCGGGGATTCGCTCCAGCAACCTTTCAGTTACTGGCCCAACACTCTAACCACTAGGCTACCTGCCTGAAATAGCTTCTAGGCAAAGAGCAATTTCTCAAGCAAGAATTTTGTTAGGACTGTCTGGGAGTGGTCTGAGTGGGGAGTGGAAAACAGAAGATTTGCTGTTATTGGCAGAGAGGAACTATTTCTAATTGGTGTCACCAGGCAGGCCAAAACTCCATCCCAACAAAACAGGTTGAAATTTCAGGTGGTCTTTTCAAATAGTTCTCACACTCAAAAGGCATTATCATTTTCACAATAAGGCTGTGACGGTAATAGAATAACAGTGTAACTGACGGTTATGGATGAAGACGGTCATGAAAATAAAATAACTGTCAAACCCGTTTACAGGCCTACATTCATTTTAGGATTTTTTAAAATGTTTGATTAACTTTATTTTCATGTAGATAAACCTTATGTAATAGTGGGAGTGTTTAGTAATAATTATAAGCAAATTGTCTTGTTAACTTATTCTGTCTATTAAAAGTTCTACATCTATTTCCAACTGTCCTTAGATCCTCAAGCAGCTAATCTGCTAGATGCGCGTGGATGTAGAGCGCTATATGCCATGTCACTGCAGTAAAAAAATGTTTATACAAATGAACATTTTCATTGCTTGCTAGTAAGTAAATAAAAGTAGTATTAAAAAAAAACAAAAAAGTCTGATGTGTCTGACTATTCATTAATTATTCAACAGCAACTGACAAGGTTGTTCTGGCTCTGAGGCCTATAATGTGTAAAATGGACAATGCGCCAATCCTCTCCAACCGGGCATGGTATAATCTGATACGGAATATTTTCTTAATTTAGACTAATCAACGCTGATCAGGCCCGGTCCTGGCCGATATGCCGCCATAGGTGACACCCCCCAAAAAAGGTTGAATTTGCAGGTGAAAGTGATGATCCCTTATTGATGTCACTTGTTAAATCCACTTCAGGAGTACAAGATGGAGAGGAGACAGGTTAAAGAAGGATTTTTAAGCTTTGAGACAATGGAAACATTGATTGTGTGCCATTCAGAGGGTGAATGGACAAGACAAAACATTTAAGTGCCTTTGAACGGGGTATGGTAGTAGGTGCCAAGCGCAACTATGCTGGGTTTTTCCACACTCAATTTCCAGGGTGTATCAAGAATGGTCCACCACCCAAAGGACGTCCAGCCAACTTGACACAACTGTGGGAAGCATTGGAGTCAACGCCTTTGACGCATTGTAGTGTCCATGTCCCAACAAATTGAGGCTGTTCTGAGGGCAAAGGTGTGGGGTGCAACTCAATATCAAGAAGGTGTTCCTAACATTTGGTATACTCAGTGTACATAAAAACACAGGAAAATCAAGTTTTGGACTGCACTGGGCCTTTAATGACCGACAGCAGTAGGGTCCAATCCAAAGCCCTCACAAATCTGACTCACGTTTGATTTAATAGGCTGGCTGTGTCAGTGAGGCAGCTCCATGTTCATTGTAAAGCAACTGCAGTGACACGTTGTCTGTATCCCAAATGGCATATTTCATATGCAGTGCACTACTTTTGACCAGGGCCCATTTCGGACACAGCCGTTGTCTTTTGAATCACAACAGGATCGAGACAAGAGCCTCCAGGAATACAACAAGGGGGTTTGGTAACCACACCACAGACCAGTCAGCCCCAGGGGGTGGGGGCGTGGATTGTGTGTCTGTCAGGTCCAGGGGTCTGGCGTGGGGGAATGGACACAGAGTAATTACTAGTGCTCTTACTGCCTCATCAATCTCTATCGCTCCTCCCCCCCCACCCCCACCATACCCCTCTCGCTCTTTTTCATTCTGTAAAGGAGAGGGAACAAACCGATTGAGTGACCGGGAGAGCATCACAATAGTCAGAGTGCACTACAAACGGAATTATAGTCATATGCAAAAGTTTGGGCACCCCTGACAATTTCCATGATTTCCATTTATAAATAATTGGGTGTTTGGATTAGCAATTTCATTTTGATCTATCAAATAACTGATGGACACAGTAATATTTCAGTAGTGAAATTAAGTTGATTGGATTAACAGAAAATGTGCAATATGCATCAAAACGAATTAGACAGGTGCATAAATTTGGGCACCCCAACAGAAAAAAATCACATCAATATTTAGTAGAGCCTCCTTTTGCTAAAATAACAGCCTCTAGACGCTTCCTATAGCCTCTAATGAGTGTCTGGATTCTGGATGAAGGTATTTTGGACCATTCCTCCTTACAAAACATCTCTAGTTCAGTTAGGTTTGATGGTTGCCGAGCATGGACAGCCCGCTTCAAAATCATCCCACAGATTCTCAATGATATTCAGGTCTGGGGACTGGGATGGCCATTCCAGAACATTGTACTTGTTCCTCTGCATACATGCCCGGGTAGATTTTGAGCAGTGTTTTGGGTCGTTGTCTTGTTGAAATATCCAGCCCCGGCGTAACTTCAACTTTGTGACTGATTCTTCAACATTATTCCCAAGAATCTGCTGATATTGAGTGGAATCCATGCGACCCTCAACTTTAACAAGATTCCCAGTACCGGCACTGGCCACACAGCCCCACAGCATGATGGAACCCCCACCAAATTTTAATGTGGGTAGCAAGTGTTTTTCTTGGAACGCTGTGTTCTTTTGCCGCCATGCATAATGCCCCTTGTTATGACCAAATAACTCAATCTTTGTTTCATCAGCCCACAGCACCTTATTCCAAAATGAAGCTGGCTTGTCCAAATGTGCGTTTGCATACCTCAAGCGACTCCGTTTGTGGCGTGTGTGCAGAAAAGGCTTCTTCCGCATCACTCTCCCGTACAGCTTCTCCTTGTGCAAAGTGCGCTGAATTGTTGAACAATGCAGTGACACCATCTGCAGCAAGATGATGTTGTAGGTCTTCGGAGGTGGTCTGTGGGCTGTTTTTGACCGTTCTCACCATCCTTCGCCTTTGCCTCTCCGATATTTTACTTGGCCTGCCACTTCTGGCCTTAACAAGAACTGTGCCTGTGGTCTTCCGTTTCCTCACTATGTTCCTCACAGTGGACACAGACAGCTTACATCTCTGCGATAGCTTTTTGTAGCCTTCCCCTAAACCATAATGTTGAACAATCTTTGTTTTCAGGTTGAGTTGTTTTGAGGCCCCCCATGTTGCCACTCTTCAGAGGAGAGTCAAAGAGAACAACAACTTGCAATTGGCCACCTTAAATACCTTTTGGATGCACTTGTCTATGAAGTTCAAGGCTTAATGAGCTCACCAAACCAATTGTGTGTTCCAATTAATCAGTGCTAAGTAGTTACAGGTATTCAAATCAACAGAATGACAAGGGTGCCCAAATTTTTGCATAGCCTATTTTTCACATCTGATTTAATTTCATACAACTTAATATTGCTACTACACTAAAAATCTTTGTATGGACAATACCCCAGTACTCAGCTTTTATTAGAAAATGAATGGCATGCCACTGTGATCATTTTCTGTGACGACAGAGTAAATTATTATGCAGCCTCAGAGGGGTGCCCAAACTTTTGCATACGACTGTAAATAATCTAGTGTGTGTGAGCGGCTATATACCAGCGTGAATGTAAATGCATCAATGCAGTAAACAAAATAAAAATGTTTTTAGTCAGTAGAGTATGAGTCAGTCAAAGAGTATCCGACTGGGTTATCCCCATTTGTCTATGGGAAAGGGGGGATACTAGTCAGTTGTACAACAATGCATTCAATTGAAATGTGTCTTCCGCATTTAACCCAACCCCTCTGAATCAGAGGTGAGGGGGGCTGCCTTAAATCGACATCCACATCTTTGGCGCCCAGGGAACAGTAGGTGAACTGCCTTGGTTAGTAGCATTGTGACGATACCAGAATGTTGATTTAGTTACCAGGTGTAGTATCATGATACCGAAAGGACACTCAATACTGAAAGAATACCACAGCAAAAAGAAGCTAACACACAACAATTCAGAATAACCACTGGGCTTTATTTTGGAAACCATTGAACAATGTTGTTCTACCAGTTATCAACAAATACAATATCTTCTATATTACATTCCTTTCAAAAATGAAACATATTAAATAATAAGAATATCTTTAAATGTTCCTTATGTAGAGCCATATGAGGCTGAGCATACAAAATGAGTGTACAATTACATCTAAACTGTCTTAAAATGTAATTTAAAACATATCAGGGTTAATTTGCCCATATATGGCCATAATATTAGGTTAAAGGACATTCATTAGACCTATGATTCATCACAGATAAATAATTATATGTATTCAATTAATAGTGCAGTTAAAAAACGACATGTAAAAACACTGAAGCTCATTTCTTAAGCTTCTATATTGCAATAGTCATGGGCATGAGGGCTGCTAGCTGACTAGTGACTACTGCTAGCAAGCCCAGACAAACGCCAAGTAGTCTAAATATATTGCTATTATAGCTAAGTTATGAGTGCATTTCACATTACTTTTGGGTTGTAATCATATTATAATGCTCACATGAATGTCATGCTGAATATACTGTATGTTCATGTCACTAACTAGTTTCCATCCAATTGGCAACAGATTTTCATGTGAATATTCTAGAATCCGCATAAAGAAAATATGCACATTGGATGGTGTTTCCACCAAACGGATTTGTTGTGGATAAAAAAAAAAATCAGTGCTTGATGACATAGTGCACACCAAATTTACTTTTCCAATTAAGTTTTCATTTACCGAATAAAAATCTGTCTGTATTTTCTCTCTCCTCTCGCTTGCTTCTCAAAAGTCTTGCGCAGAGTCAGCTGCATGCGCAAGTAGCCTGGCTAGCTTACTACTGCCCCATTCAGACAAATTATTAGACAGTCTCGATCCTCTCATTCCGTATATGACGCGAGACACATTTGACAGAAGTACCAAAAGTAAGAATTTCTACCAAACTTTTTCATGTTCTAGTATCGAAAAAGTACAGAAGTTTCAGTTTATCGTGCAACACTAGTAGTTAGCCTGCTTAGGTTCAGTTGTAAAATGGTATCATTTACACATTTAGTTCAGAATAATCTGTAATCTGTTCTACATTCAGCTAAACAACTTCATCCCAGTTGTCCTAATGCGTTGGTAATGGTATGCGTTTCCCTTTGTCCCAAGTGGCATACTGTACAAGGCCTATAGGAATTTCCCTTTACCCAAACCTTGGGCTCGGCCTGCTCTTCAGCCAACAGACGCTGAAGGCTTTAACCTCGTAACAAAAAAAAAAAATCATTAAAAAGTTAAAATGAAGCGCTTTGAAAAATAATAATTAAAATGGCTTAATTAGCCCTGTGATTCACTGGACGGCAGGGCTGATGGCTCTAGTCTGGTCGGTACTACAGCATAGCCAGTAACAATGCTATAGGCTACATCTATGCGTGCCTTTTCGGACACAGCCCTAGACAAATGTTTCTCACCCTTTTCTGTACTTGACCGGGCAAGAGAGGCGTTTTGCTCCTTGGAGAACATTTTACAATAAATCTATGCCTAACTATGCCGACTAAATCAGTGTCAACTAAGCATCTCAAGCAGCGATCAGCATCATCCCAGGTAACAGTAGCAGTCCACAGACTGGAGGTTGACAAACACTGATCTAGAGACATTCAACATTTAACTGTGTTGTCCTTTATGGTTCAGTTGGTAGGGCATGGTGCTTACAACGCCAGGATTGTGGGTTGGATTCCAGGGCCACAAATACATAAATGTTTGCACACATTACTATGAGGCTTTAGAACTTAGCGGCAGGAGAGCAGAATCCACACAAGCAAACTAGGGTTAAAAAGTAACAGCAGTAGCTTTTATCAAAAGATTTGGCTAAACTTCCCCCATTGCACCAGCAGCTATTTTTACTGCCAATGCCCAAGACACAGAAGGAACAGAACGTCAACCCAGAGTGGAAGCAAAGGAATTGTCTCTTCAACTTTGATCAATTCCTAATTTCTCTGTCTCTCCCTCTCCCTTGCCATGGCTTTTAATTTGTTTCAGAGTGAATCTTCAATAAAAGATTAACAAAATTAAAATGTTCCCGCGGATGAACGTCATGTTTAACGTGAGAGAAAGAAAGAGACAGACAAGGAGAAGAAGGAAGAGAAAAGGAAGGAGAGAAAGGAGTGAGACTGTGGTGAAGTGAAGGGGGAGGAAAGAGGGGGGGTCCTGGCATTTTGAGCATAACATTTTCTTAACAATGAAAACAATCTACCCAACTGCAGCACTCAGAAGAATTCACCTCCCCTCCCCCACTCCCTCTCTAGCCACCCCCTCCATTAGCACATCAAAGCCAGAGTTCAGAGGAAGTCTTCTCTTTCAAGAATGGGAGCTTGGCAAGGGAGAGGAGGAGGGAAGGAGGGGGAGAGGACAAGACCAAGCAGCAGGAGTAGACCAGAGCACTGAGTTTGTTTTTATCCCTGCTGTTCAGTGTGTGTGTGTGTGTGTGTGTGTGTAAAGACTGCAGAAAATCAAGTAGAGATACTAGAGGACTACTGATTGGGGCCTTCCAACGGCTGCGGAAGAGAGAGCATGCGAGAGATAGACCTACGCCTTCACTTATTGAAACACTAAAACTGTAAAGAAATATTCTAAGGAAAAAGAAAGAACAGGTCAGAAATCAGCTCAATGTAATTTAGGCTTTGGTGGTATACCAGGTTATCTGGAAATAGACAGGGCTTGGACTTCTTAAAAAATCCTTCTTTAACCTATCTCCACTCCATCTAGCCTGATCAAAGGCTTAACAGCATTTTTCAATAACGTTTTTTTTTGTAGCTACTTTAAGTAAATACCTATAGTCAACTTGTGCTATACATTATGAGATAAAGAATGCGTTCAATTCATACATTTTTCATTATTAAACTTACCAGTAGTACCCAGTCACGTGGTGCTTGTTTCCAAGCACAGCCGGCTCGCTCATTAGGCAGGATTAAGTGGCCGTCTATGGCGGAAGATTGACGAGAGCGGCATTTTACCGGAGCTAAACTGACCAAGACGGGCCTTCAACAACACATAATACCTCACATAATTCTGCTACAAAACAATGACAATCTCTCAACCAGTGGCATAAGGGCTTTTTAGGTGAGCGTTGATGCTGCCCTGTGATACACAGGGGCGCAAAATAATTTGCTTGTCCATTCCCAGCGCACCTCTCCAGGGTGCTGTTGGAGACGTATCGCTGTGGCACTCCACCAACATCCCGTAAAAATGTTTTGTATCTAGCATAAATCATATAGCAGATATAGGATATGGTAGAAACAGTATGCAGCCTTTTCTGTTGTCTAAGGGCTGGAGATAAAATGTATGACAATATAATGAGACGGACACTTTTGATATCATGCAGGTTTCTCCGATCAAATAGCCTAACCTAAATGGTGCCCAATCAAATAAAATGTGCTGTCATGTTAACAAACATATCCTAAAAACAGGACAGGAAGTATTTAATTTTTTGCTATAATCGGTCAAAAATGGAGAGACTGGAAACGACTGATCATGACAATGGGGTGAAACTCCTGGAAAACAGGTGATTGTCCATGGCATATTTTCCATTGAATGATTATTGCAAAAAAATATATATACTTCTGCATTTCCCGCTGTGTAAAAACATTGAAAATAGGCTCACAATAACTCTAAATGTGGGTAGCTGATATTCAGAGCTTAAATAGACAATTGGATTAGTCACAGGAATCAGGAATAATAAAGCTAATGCAATGGCCTGTTTTACAACATGGTGGGCCTACCACATGGACGGGCATTCATAAAATTCCATTGCGAGCCGACATAGTAGGCTACACCCCAGTAAGCACAAGCCAACGTCTTTTGAACGTCTTTTTTGGTCCTGTCCAGATTTTGTCCGGTCTGGACACGCCTTGATTTGGGCCAAACAAGTATTTTCAACTTTCATTCATAACCAAAAAGGAGCCTGGTTTCAACATCTGAAAAATATGTTTTTCAACGTCCTGAAAAGCTGCCTTTTAAATAGCCTGGAAAATATGTTCACCTTTCATTCAGAACCTAATTGAACCCAACTTCAACGTCTAGAAAATTAAGTATTTTATACACCTTTTCAATGTAATTTTGCTTACTGGGACTACTCTAGTTTGGCGTAGGAAGCATTTCTTGGTCTCGCCAAGGGCGGCAGAACGGCAAGGACTGGCACTGTTTACAAGCACTCAACGAAGAGAGACCGGAGCCTTATGAGTCACTCACCAGGTGATCTAGTTACAGTATGGAATTCACAACTAAATGTTTGCCAGCTAGATATATCTTATAACCATTAAGTTAATTGTCTAAAATGTGCTAAATGCTCTGAAGTTGTGCATTTGGTTTTTAGTAGGTTAGCTTCTATACAAAAACTAATTTTGCTTGGTAACAGTGGAGAATCCCCTCCTGGATCAAGAGCCTTGCTGTCTAATACCTGTTTTGTGCATGCAGCAAACTGTGAGTAGCATTTTTTGGTTACTTATAGAACTTTATGAGCTGGGATGTCTGTCCTGAAAACATCTTAGGTCAGAAACTGTATAACATTTTTGCAATGTGCTCGTTAGCATTTTGTTAGCATTCTCTTTGGGATTTGACATGTACTTGTTAGCATTGCTAACCTTCAGATTACGGAGCCTCCAGAGTGGCGCAGCAGTGTAAGGTACTGCATCCCAGTGCTAGAGGCGTCACTACAGATCAGAGTTTGATCCCAAGCTGTGTTGCAGCCGGCCGCACCCGGGATACCCATGAAGTGTAATAATAGTTAATAATAATAGGGTAATAATAGTTGACTTAATATACATTCTGGTTAAATTAAGTAAGTGAATATTTGCATGGTTAAATTAACTGTACAGGTAAATGAAAGGAAGAGATACTTAAATAGCTAAGTGTGTGCATTATATAATTTAGGGTAATAATAATTTCCTTAAAATACAGTCCTTAGTACAGGGTGTAATTACAGATAAATGCACGTATTGCACATTTGATATACTAAAAGCAATGAAAAAAGATACAACTGACAGGATACTAATATGCAGTCCTGAGTGAATGACTACGTAAGTTCAGTCCAATAATTAATTACAATATTTCACGTGATATGATATAACAACTGTCCATGAATATGTATATACAGTCCTGAATGAATGAGTGCTGAATGAATAAGTCCTGAGTTGCATGTTGCGTTTATATATTTTGTTCAGTGCATTTCATGTAATAACCATAGAAAAGCTAAAGGTCCCATCCAAACCAAACTGATATAACCTATAGCTCCCATTGGCGCGCTATGACTTTAAATGTGGCACTGATGTCACCTTTCCAACAAGTCACTACCATTCCATCCACCCACACATTTGCAGGTCTCTCTCCACTAGAAGGCTTAATGTGAAAAATCTAAGTGAATGGCATTAGGGTAAATAAAGCAGCTGGTTGCCTGGGCGATGGGCTATCCCAGCCCTTCAAGCCTACCCTTTACTCTGGTCCTATCAGGAGAGAGCAATAATGCACTACTGACAGGTCGCCACAACAACAGGCGGCAGTGCAGCAGCACTTTCAAACTGTATTGCAAAAGGAAAGAGAAGAGAGGGGAGAGAGACAAAGGGGAGAGAAGGGGAGATGAGCGAGAGAGAAGGGTAGAGGAGTGAGAGAGAAAGGGAGAGTAGAGGAAGATGGGGGACGTAATTAAGGCAGGGAAAGGAGAGAATCCATGAAATGGAGAGGTGAAAGAGTGGAGAGAAAGAAGGAGGGCAGGTAGCTCTAAAGCCCAGCCTCTCTCCTCCCACACCACCAATCTGCCATCCATCCATCCCTCCAATCCTGAGCTGGCCTCCTCCTTTGAACCATGCCAGAGAGAGCTGCCCACTAGCTATCTGACTGGAATGGCTAATAAGATATGAAATGGAGAACTTTTCAATGAGAGCCATGGCTGGTCTGGAAAAGCTACACTACATGACCAAAAGTATGTGGACACCTGCTTGTCGAACATCTCATGCCAAAATCATAGGCATTAATATGAAGTTGGTCCCGTCTTTGCTGCTGTAACAGCCTCCACTCATTCCACAAGATGTTGGAACATTGCTGCGCGGACTTGCGTTCATCCTAAAAGGTGTGAGATCAGGGCTCTGTAAAAGCCAGTCAAGTTCTTCCATACCGATCTTGACAAACCATTTCTGTATGGATCTTGCTTTGTGCACAGGCCATTGTCATGCTGAAACAGAAAAGGGCCTTCCCCCAAACTGTTGCCATAAAGTTGGAAGCACAGAATTGTCTAGAATGTCATTGCATGCTGTAGCGTTGATTTCCATTCACTGGAACTAAGGGGCCTAGCCTGAACCATGAAAAACAGCCCCAGACCATTATTCCTCCTCCACCAAACTTTACAGTTGGCACTATGCATTGGGGTAGGTAGTGTTCTCCTGGCATGCGCCAAACCCCGATTTGTCCATTGGACTGCCAGATGGTGAAGCGTGATTCATCTCTCCAGAGAACATGTTTCCATTGCTCCAGAGTCCAATAGCGATGAGCTTTACACCACTCCAGCTGACACTTGGCATTGCTCATGGTGATCTTAGGCTTGTGTGCGGCTGCTCGGCCATGGAAACCAATTTCATGAAGCTCCCGACTAACAGTTCTTGTGCTGACCTTGCTTCCAGAGGCAGTTTGGCATCTCGCTAGTGAGTGTTGCTACCGAGGACAGATGATTCGGTGGTCCCCTTCTGTGAGCAGTTGTTGCTTCTAGACGTTTCCACTTCACAATAACAGCACTTACAGTTGATCGGGACAGAAATTTGACGAAGTGACTTGTTGGAAAGGTGGCATCCTATGACAGTGCCACTTTGAAAGCCACTAAGCTCTTCAGTACGGCCATTCTACTGCCAATGTTTATCTATGGAAATTTCTCACAGACACAGAAAGTGTAGTCCACATTGATTGCATGCATGCAAGGGGCCCCACAGGTGACTACTGGTCTTCATCCCAAATGGCACCCTCTTCTGTATATAGTGCACTTCTTTTGACCAAGGCCCATAGGACACAGTGAACAAGTGCTCTTGTTCAGGTTGTGCACTTGTTCACTCCGTTCATGGATTTAAAAGGAAAGGACTGGTATAAGAGATACGGTGGAAACTCTCCAGCTCATTCTTTGAAATGTGTGGGGAGGAGTAAGACAAGATGCCATTTTATTGTCTTTTTCACAGAAATGTGGGTTTGTGTTTATAAAACAATTCCTACTGAGTGCACACTTCAGTAGAAAGGTAGCGAACCGGGATTCAGGCAGACTGGGATGAGAGTTGAACAAAAAGAGAATAGTGCGTACCAAATTAAGAAGTGGAGACTCACCTGTCTTCTCTTTGATCTCACACAGAACGCTGAAGAGGGCGGGCTTCATTCTGTGACAGTTCAGGGCGTGTTTCCTGCAGGCGAGAAAGGAAAGAGCGAGGGGAGAGAGTGAGGAAGAGAGGGGGAGTTGGAGGTAAGATTAGGACAAGCAGGCATATATTCTAGTCATTTCATAGCATGTGCTGCTCCATGGAAAGCGAGCTAGATTGGATTCTATGAGGTTCGTCCATCCAGGATTGATCTAGTAGTGCAAGGTTCTGTATTAGTCGATTTATAATAGCTAATATAAAAAAGGAGAACCTAGTACTGGCTCGAGACAGTTGTATTATCACAGGAATTAAACAAAATAAATGCTACCACAACGGCTAGATTTTAAAGCTAGTTTCTACATCTGGGTTACAAGCTCCGATATTAATGAATGACAAAGATATAAGTCTAGGATACAATCACAGTTTCACATTGAGCTTAATAGATTGGTCCCCCATAGCACTGTAATAAAGTTCCCTCCCAAGCCATGTTAAAAAAGTATACTCACAGCAATTTCTTTGTAAAAACATACTCTGCTGAACACCCACTCAGCGACACTTGACTTTTAATGATATTATAAAAACTCTCAATTATAATATTAAATTATGCAAAAACACAAACTAATAGGCCAGGCTCAATCACTGCTTAGTGCTCGCTCACATGCGCACAAACTGAGCCCTGGGGCCCGACCTCCAGTGATTCCCCCTCAACCAAATTATTATTAATATTTCCGACGGCAGGCCCCCAACCAAAACTTAGTTAGGGACCCAAAACTGCTCAGATGGCTTATGCCGTGTTCAAATGTTATGGCAGAATGTGTAGAATAGCAGGAACAGTGCTTTAAAACGACCAAATTCTCTCAACCTCATGGCAAAATGTGTAGAATAGCAGTAGTCATTGCAAAGCTCACAAGCCGCATGAGTCTTAAAAAGGGAACTTAAATGGCTTCCCGTGAAAATACATTTTTAGTAGGGGGTCCTTTCCCAGGGGCTCATAATATTTAAAAGGGCCTTGACATTAAAGTAAAAAAAACCTGACACACAGAAACATGACTCATGTATTCGTCATTGCTCTGATCTGTGCAGCTTCTCTATTAAGCCCTTCCAGAGTGTCATGATAAGTCCCTAGAGCTGTGGTCCTCAAATGAAGGAAATCTTAGTTTAAAAAATTAATACAATTGTCTACACCTATTTATATAAACCACAAAACATTTCATTTTCAAACTTAGGTGTTCAGAAAATATGAAATAGCCTACATTTGGAGACCATGTGCTGAAATACACCACAGCTAAAATGTACATTCATGGATTTGATGGATAACAAAAGATGTACCAAATAATACAAGTAAAAATAATACTACGCAAAAGGGGAGGTTGACAAATGTAAAAAGGTGTTCAACTGATGCGCTGTTTTGAAACATTCCCGACACAGGCATCAGAGAAGGGATGAAAAAACCATGATACAAAGGATGAATATGAGTAGGCAACACCTAACCTCAACACCAACTCCAGTTGTGTCCATGTAGTAGGCCTAACCTAGGCTATATTATTTTGGGAAATGAGTGCGTATTTTTATGCTGACAAGAAGTGTATATTGATGTGTCTGCCGATAACGAGGGGATCGCTTGTTACATTACTCGTTCGAGCGCATAATTGTGTCCACCTGTGTGTCAGTCTTATTTACATGTTTTATTTAACCTTTATTTACACAGGCTTGTCTCGCTGAGCTAAAATGTTATTTTGCAAGTTAGAGTTGTTCAGATAAACTATATATACACTTTTTCTGGATTTGTGTGTGAGAGGGGCCATGGAGGGAGGTGGGGGTCAGGGGGGTATGAACAGGAGCAGGTGTGGTGCTTGTGCTCTCATGGGGCATGCGTTCGGTCCTGTGGGTCCTGTACACTACTGACCTGTGCTGGAAGTTGAGCGGCAGGCCACCCCCTGCCGTGCCCCCCCCAGCTCCCCCTCCCTCTGCGGGGTCATCTGATCCGCCCCAGTGCGCCGGCGACTCCTCTGGCCAGCATCTGGACATGGGGTAACAGGGGGAGAGGTGAGGGACGGGCAGGACAGGTAGAGTGGCAGTGCACCAGTAGGGCACTGTTGTTGTTGTCGTCGTCGTCTCATCTGTTATCTCCGCTGCCACCCAGACAGTAAAACATTAGCCATCCTACCACACTAGGTCAGACATGTACGTAGTGCACTAGCTGGGCACTGTGTTGTTCCTCCATCTCATCTGTCCTTTCCTGCCACCCTGCCCAGACAGTAACACACCCCCAACCCTCCTTATAAGGGCTATGTATGTACGCATGCAGGCAAGGGGCCCCACAGGTGACATGCATGGCCTAGGCAGGCTACATTTGATGGTGTGTGTCTGTGTGTGCAGAGATATGCCAATCAAAGTGTCAGTCACCTCATTGTGCCCTCTTGTTTTGAGTTTGAGCAATATCAGAGCATTTAGTCCAAAAATCAAAGGCTGAAATGTAAATCATAGAATTGAATAGGCTTTTATCAAACCATCTTAATCATGGACTAGGGCTAATCCATGATGGGCTATATATCATACCAAAGTCGAAAATCAACAGTCCATTGACTTTCTCCATCCTGCTGCTGTATGGAAATAAGTCATTGATTTTAGCTGTGCGAATACTCATACTAACCACACTAACAGTAGTATTTGTGATGTGAATTGAGTATACAGTATGCTTATTGGTCATAGTATGGATATACTGTAGTTAGTATGCCAAAAGTTCCCGGATGTCGTATTAAATTCGCCAAAACACAAGCATTAGGGCACATAATGTTATTCTTCAGAAAATGGGCGTGGCTTCACAACGTTTTCAGATTAGAAAATAAATTGCAGAAAATATGCAGCCGAAGTCCGACAAGAGCGGATACAAATTCATTGCCTTAACTAATTATGACAAATGTTAAGAAAATGTTGAGCAATGTAATAAAGTAATGACTTTTCAAATAAGTTACATTACACGTTATGTTGGCTGACAATTTGTTAGCTACGCTATCCTTACGAACTGCATCGCATTACAGCAGAATGTACCGGTATGTTAGCTAGTTACCTAACGTTAGTTGGCTACTAATACATCGAACTTGCCAGGCAGTATATTAACTATGTGCTATCTAACTAACTACCCAACGTTTATTGACTTGATTATTCACATCATTCTTAGCTAAGTGGTATAGTTGTTGTGCATTTCAATGGACATTGTTAATTCTGGCTATCTACTCCGATTTCAGAGCACTCTCGCGCAGAATAACTGATGAATTTACAAACGCTGAACACCCGTTGAATATGGCCGGTGTCAGTAAAGGTCTGCAAAAAAAGCAGAATTAAATTGTTGCCAGCAGCACACAGTTCCAGTCACCAACACTCTGGATAACATGAACAGCTTAACCAGCTCTGCTAGGGCGAGTAATATGGTCAGATTGAGGTGTTCTCTCATTTGTGTCTGGAAGTAGCTAGCCAACATTAGCCAGTTAGCTTGGGTGCTTGGCTGCCGTTGAACACTCAGATCAACCCTACTCCTTGGCCAGTGTCCAGTGTGCGCTCAGAGCTCCGAGAGTGAAACGCCCTAAATTTAAGAACGGACAATCTAACAACCCTCTGGATTTACAAATGCCAAGAGCGCACTCTAGCACTCAAGATTGAATTTACGAACACACCCGATACCGTAAAATGTTTAGCTAGTTATTTGTTATTCTAACAAGCTACCAAGAGGTTGCATAGCAACAGCAACAACATCCAGTAGACAGGAGAAGCTCTAGCACTCTCAACTGAAACAATACCATTCTTTTACAGTATCCTAAAATTAACTAATAGTATATACTAATTAAGTTTGTAGTATACAGTATATTAGTATGGGTATTCAGACACCGCTTTTGTGTACAGTAGATTTTTTTTAAAGGACCTAAGAGTTTAATCTGCTTTGTGTATTTATTTTTTTTTGCCAATGAAAATCTGGTATCGTATTATCGCGATACTGGTATAGTGACAACCCTACACCTAATAGGCCTTAGCTGCTGCCTAAGAGCTTCTGACTCCATCCTCAGATGAGAAGGCCAAACATGTGTCCTCTTGATGGACTAATCTAAAATAAAAATAAAATTATAATAAAATAAAAAAATTGGTCTTCAACATCATTTGCTCCTGTTCATCATTTTAAAAACATATTCCAGGTAGTTAATTACGTCTTCAAAGTTATACCCTTAACAGTTAAGGCAACACCATCCCCACCCCTCCCAATCTCATTAATAGACACTAGATTTTTGGACAGCTGCAGTCCCATACACATTATAGGAAAATTGATTGCACCCCGTTCAAAATGAAAAGGATGCACATCACCAGGAAGGGCGGGAGTGAATTAATTACAAGAACCAGGTGGTCAAATGTGTGGTGGAAAATCACTAGCTAATGACACATCACACACACTGGTCACAGTCTCGTATTGGGACAGCCGTGTCTTTTGTTCACAATTCTGACGCCCCCCCGCCCCGACTTCAGCTGACCTACCGCTCCTCGGAAGCACATGGGATATGAATATGGGTAATTTGCTTATTGTCATGCACACACATAAGAGTCATGAAATGCAAACAGATATATTACACATGCATTAACATGTGAAGTGAGAAACCTAAAATATTAATGATTGCTCTGTCAAAACACAAGTGACTGATTAACATGTCCTATACCTACACCATGCAATTATATGTCCATAAGCATGTTAATGTGTCATCACAGATATGATGGAGACGCAAATAATTTTTAGAAGCCCACACAAGTGAAGTCCCTACAACATTTTAACTAAGGAACATTTCAATTTCAAAAGCTCATCACCGACAGCGACGTCTCAATTAAAGGCAGCCTGATTATCTATGCTAATTACAATGTAGGAGATTAATCAACTGTATTTACGTGTCCAAACTAGCACCCTATTCCTTATATATAGTGCACTATGTCAAAAGTAGTGCACTATATAGGGAATACGGTAACATTTGGAACGCATCCTTAACGTTCCTTGCTATCTGGGATCTTTGGAATGTCCTTCCCCATGGAAGTTGAAATGTACAATGGCTAAGGTAAGAGTTAAGATTAGGTAAGGGTTATGGGATCCCAGATAGCATTAACACGTAATTTATCTAGCAGGGCTCACAACTTGGCAGGCCTGCGATCGGAACAAATTATTTATTGCATGTGTTCAGTGACGCAGACATATAATTTGTTTCACTAAATTAACACTAATATAATTGAGAGGAAAACAGTGACATTTCATAACATTCATCCACTTTTTATTAAAAAGATGGTGGTCTGACGCACATTATCATCACTTGGAGGTAGGTTTAGTAATAGTAGACAGTACAATCTGCCGAGATTAACTCTGCTGCAAAGGGTTAGTATTTAAACAAGTTGAAATATGTTTTTACCAATGTATACTGCAAATGTATTTCTATTCCATGCACTATTGTCACGTCCCATGGCATGGGCAAACTTGTTGGGGGAAACTTCAGTTTTCATGTAGTTGTGCCCACTCTTCAAGAGATCGAGGAGAACCAACTAGATATCATAGATCTGAACGTTACGTTTAACATAATCTGGGTAATATTGTTTACCCTGGCTTTCCAACAACCTAGGAACTAATCAGATTGACTATTTGCATATAACGCTACATCAAAACATGAAATCAGGCACAGATGCCACTGTGTGAAAACCACAATGCAATGACAGATTATCTAGTCTTGACCTGTAAAATACAGGGCTATGGCTAGCCCAATAATTGACTAAAGGAGCCTAACGTTACTCCTTATAGTCCAAGGACCTTACATGTTCTGTTTAGAGGCGAGTTGGCTTTGCCAGTCAAAACAGCCAAACACTCCATATAAAAGAGAACAGATTCTCAATTGCGGTTCGGTTCTACAAACATAAAGCCTTCTTTCATGTCACATCAAAATAATTGCACAAACTTAAAATATACACTTACTGTCCACTGCCTTAAACGGTTAACACAGTTGCAGCAGACAGTATTTTTAAGTGACAACACGTTTGTGTGGCGCCAGTCTTCCGTTTACACACAGGTGTTTGGAGACGCTAAGAGGCCATTAGCACAGGTAGTCGACTGTCTTCCGTTAAACATGCGTTTTAACATGGAAATATGGCTTGTGGGAACCCTATAATAGGTGTGTAGTAATACGCTGATATGAAAAATACGTTCCTTGTGTTTCCAAAACTGTACCACATGCGATACATCACGTTTAGCATAAGCGATGGGGCTCTTAACACAACTCCCACTGCCAGAATATACTATTGTCACTAGACGTTAAAGGTGGTTAGCGTCTATGAATGGTCTAAGCCTGGGGTGTCAAACTCATTATGCCCCGGGGGCCGCATTCGGTCTTCAACGAGGTTTTGGAGAGTTGAACTGAAAGTGTGTTATTTCCTTGCCTTCAAAATATGCAAAAAAAATCCATCGTTTTTTTAATTTTATGTTCCCTGACTGTTTAGCTTTTATTGGACACCCCTGGGCTCGGCTATAGCATACAGCAATATTCTGTGTGTATGTGTGAGGAGCCTGCTTATTTTATGCATGTAGCCCACCATTAAATGATTAGTCAGATAATTGAATCTTCTGTTGTTGACAAATGACTGAATAAAGTAGCGTGCATCACATCAAAAATATCCATCATTGTACTGTACCAGGCAACAGAACACAAGAAGACAGCATGAACAAAAACATATCGTCTCATCTTCGCTCCATATTTCCCTCGCAGCACGTTTCTTACCTGGCCTGCGCCTCGTCCAGGCTTTCGTCTGTGATGGCCATGATCTGTTGTAGAATATCCCCAATATTTTGTTGCGGTTGACCGAGTTGTTTCCTAACCGAGTCTGGGTCGACAACGTCGCCTTGCGATAACCCACCGAGTCCGGCGAGACCCGCCAGCATTCGAGTCTGATCATCCATAGCTACTTTAAAAGAAACCTAGGTTCTTTCCTCACAATCGAATTCACACAATTAGCCAGATAGCTAGCAAACAATGAAACCCCCAGCGCAAATCATACGCCACTGGATGATAGTAATTAATTAGACAGCTACTTAACCTAAAAAATTAAATTCCAAAGCAGTTCCACATTAATAAACGATTTGTGCTGCTCGCCGATGTCAATAATCACGATAAGATAGCGAATAAATGCTGCTAGCTAATCAACTGGCAAGCTAGCTGTGTAGCCCTAAGAAACATACATAAAAAAGAAGCAACGGACACATGCACTAACTAGGGAGCTGGCAGACAGCGCCTCGCGCTAAAACAAGAAAAGCGTTCTGTCCGGTGAATACAATATGCATCAAAATATAGCAAAAATAAAGACAAAACAAAATGTGCAAACACCTTGCTAACTAGATGCATAAATCAAGAATCACACTTGCGGTTGTTAAAAGGGGCTTATCAAAACAGAGCATTGTTTTAGCAGACTGGGAAAAAGCTGCGCGAGGACCAGTGTGCATCGTTAAGTGACAGAACACCAGCTCGCGCTAGCTAGTGTAGCTAATTAGCAAATTAGCTCGCTAAGTAGCCAGTTAGCTAGCTACTTCAAGTGCAGAAAACTAAATCGTATAGCATCGGTAAAGATAACTAAATTACTATAATTTGATAACACTAGCTATGCTAAATGTGGGTGAATTTGATTACTCGCTCTAGCATAGTTAACTAAAAGTGGCTAACTATGTTAGTGAGGACCACAACACTAAAGCTCAAAACATAGCTAGCTAGCTTGATGTGTGATCAAATAGAATCACATCATCAGAATCGCAACTGATTGATCAATTCCAAAGTGTAGCAATTGGTAGTTTAAAAGGCAACGACGCTTGCATGCTAAATAGCTAGTTAGTTAGCTAACAACAAGATGATCACCCGTGTACTTTTACGGGTCCTCAGCTGGGACAGTCACTCTCCCACATAAAAATCACGTTTGAGGAATTATTTTTTGCTGAAAGTTATAATGGCATTATTTTCCACCGGCCAGCTGAATTCCCTTACACTATTGGCTGCAGTAGAGGGGTGTGCTTTCTCTGATATATTAAGGTTGGCGTTTCCCTTTGCTTTTTCCTCCCTGCTCGTAAAGCCACAATAAACTCCGTGACCATATAATATCGTGCATTCAATTCATGATGCTACTATGTCACCGCCCTGTCAGATTGTATTTTATGATATATTATCCTGTTTAATATAAATTAATCCAGGGCCATATTAAAAACTTTAGTCGGCTATTTTAGACTTTTGTTTGGAACCACAGTTGGCTTCCTTCCCTGACATGCAGATGACCCATAGCCCACTGAGCTAAGGCTGGTAATTAGGCATTCAGGTCACAGGCATAGTTACTTTTTATGCAAAATGACTTGACGGAAGCACTACTGCTAAGAGGTCTTGAACACTAAGTTTGAAGGGGGTAAATCAAGGGGTTAAGTTTGAATAAGGGGGTACTTATTGGACTTGGCTAAGGGTCAGTCTGGCACAATTGTAATTAGTAGTGTAAGTTTTCTTCACAGTCAAAATCACCTAAACCCTGAACTGTCAATCGATTGAATTACCACCACACTCCACCCATTGACCAAATCAATGACTGACTCATACAGTAACTGGGACCAATATTGAAGCATCTTATAATTAGTATACATAAAATGTGTTCTGTCAAATTGGAACAAATCACACCATCAAATAAACCACTATTACACAGGACGTGTTCAGAAACATCCAATGAATGAATCCTATCTTGTCTTTTAGTGCAAGAAATATGGACAGCACAGATTCTTCATTTTTTTTCTGCAAACGTGGACGATTTTGCTGCTGTTTATCACTCAGATGAGAGAGCAGCTTCACTAGATGAATTGGAGACTGAATAGACATGGTGGAGAGAAGGCTGGCTGCCATGCTGGAATGATGGGTGTGCACGCCTCGAAGGGGAGTGGATTATGCTGACGCTCGGCACATCCCTCTTCTACAGATTATACCTAATCAATCTGAAGTTAGAGAAGGGAGACAGGGTAGAGTTCATAAAGACCTGGCCTTATCAGGAAGATAATTTTTACAGCACAAACAGGCATTTACACATCAGAAGTAGGCCCAGGCCTGTTATGGTCACAAGAAACCATTCACATTTAACCCTGGTAATTTGAAAACATTTTTGGTCCATTTGCAAACTATATTGTAAGACTAATGTAAAGCAGTGGTGTGAACAAATCTAAAGAAACTATACATGATCAACAACTGAGGTAATCCATATTTTGCATCTAGTTCTCTGTATTTTCCTCTTTATATCCTGTTTGTTCTGTGAATGTGTTTCTTTCTTCAGTGGCTGAATGACGTGACTCTTTCCATTTGTAAGTAGGAGATGCCCCCTCTCTTTCTCATCACACAAGCACCCAGCCTTATTTTCATCTAAATAAGAATTGATCTCTTGCCGTGCACCACCCTCCTTCTGTGACTCCCCAGCGCTCACAACCTCACTTTTCTCCCACTCCTCCTCTGTACTTTCTCTCCATGCACCCCCCAATGCAAGAACAGCCCAAAGAAAATACATATGTTTGTAATACATCAATAAATAAGATGAAATATCGTGGCGATTTGAGTCAGTAGGTACAGGACACCGTTTCCTATTTGAGCCCGTCTGATTCCAACACAATTTCTGAAAGCTGAGATTTTTTTGAAAACAGACACCACACCGTTCATGCAAGTGTAATCCTATTGACTGTTCAACTTTTATCTCTGAGGAAACATTTCTCATCGACGTCGGGTCCACGTTCAGTTGTTCATCATGTTTCTCCTAGTAAGCGGAAGAGGCACAACCATATAGCATGAAAGATGGTGAGAGAAGACTTAAGAGGTGACAGTGACAGAGATTGAAAAAGGAAGGGGGGGTTGTAAAACACTTGGCATAATGTCAGGCCTTCGTTCTGCATCAGTGACCCGGAGAAAGGAGAGGGCAGGAGTCACGATGAGGTGGGGGAGGGGCTTCCTCCCTGATGGACAGGAGAAGGGACAGAGAAAAGCAGGACAAAACAGAAAAGATTGGGGTATAAGAAAGGGAGTAAAGTATTATACGCGGGTATGTTGTGAGAACTAACAAGTGTGTAAAGATAATTCTTCCCCTTGTTACATACTGAAACCAAGAGATGTTTCAAAGGAGTTGGGATGGAATAACATTTCACATTTCCTTGTTTATGAAGGGTTAAAGAAATCTACAAGACTGGACCTGGTTTTAAAAACAACTGATTCAATGGTCAGAAAGTACAAGACAAATTCAGATAATTACTGCTAATAATAAAAACAAATCATACACTTTTTTTTACAAGAAAAACAGACAAGAATGTACAGGAAAATAAAGGAAAGTTGGTATCTTCCAAATTATCCCCAAAATACATCCACTGCTGGTGAATATTTTCTACATCTTTCGCTGTAGGTGAATATTCATAAGCTACTTAAATAAAGGGTGAGATCACCCTCTGGTGGCCAACAGCATATGTTTCGTAGGGAGAGTGGGGCCTCCGTCACAAATGACACCCTATAACCTATATAGAGTAATACTGTTGACCAGGGCTCATAGCAGTCTGGTCAAAAGTAGTGCACTATATAAGGAATAGGGTGTCATTTAGGAGGATCCCATAGTATAGTGGTGGTATAGAATTAGAATAGATAGAAAGTTATAGCCAAAATAATCCACATTCATCCAATGAAGGAAGATATCATAGACTATTATTTATAAACACAACCACACAAGGCACCACAGATAACAGCTAAGTTAGGGGGGCATTGGTACAGAGTTAGGACATTACATAAATACCAGAAACACAGAGAAAAAGCCAGACAACGAGACCAAAAGGACACAATACAGGTGTGTCCCTTAAAAGGTGTGCTTTGTCCTGCTTGTACAAAGCCAGAATTCAGTCTGCTTAGTTCTCTTTTTTTGCCATGAGAAACCTAGTATGGTACTACCGTGATAGCCCTAAGACAGAAGTACTAGGATGATACGGTGGATGATGCATTGGTTGATACAGAGGATACGGGTCCTGCCAGTAGATTCCTAACCGGGTCAGAGGTGAGATCCTGGAATCCCGCACCAGCCACTGATGGGAGGAGATATCATGTACACACTTAATACATGATCACAACAAATACAGTGCATTCGGAAAGTATTCAGACCCCTTGACTTTCTCCACTTTGTTACGTTACAGCCTTATGCTAAAATTGTTTACATTTGTATTTTTCCCCTCAATCTACACACAATACCCCATAATGACAAAGCAAAAACAAGTTGACATGTTTGCACATTTACATAAAAAGAATGATACAAAAAATGAAATATCACATTTGCATGTGATATTCAGACCCTTTACACAGTACTTTGTTGAAGCACCTTTGGCAGCGATTACAGCCTTAAGTGTTCTTGGGTATGATGCTACAAGCTTGCCACACTTGGGGAGTTTCTCCCATTCTTCTCTGCAGATCCTCTCAAGCTCTGTCAGGTAGGTTGGATGGGGAGTGTCGCTGCACAGCTATTTTCAGGTCTCTCCAGAGATGTTTGATCAGGTTCAAGTCCGGGCTCTGGTTGGGCCACTCAAGGACATTGAGACTTGTCCCGAAGCCACTCCTGCGTTGTCTTTGCTGTGTGCTTAGAGTCGTTGTCCTGTTGGAAGGTGAATCTTCGCCCCAGTCTGAGGTCCGCTCTGGAGCAGGTTTTCATCTGTACTTTGCTCAATTCATCTTTCCCCTCAATCCTGACTAGTCTCCCAGTCCCTGCGGCTAAAATACATCCCCACAGCCTGATGCTGTCACCACCATGCCTAACCGTAGGGATGGTGCCAGGTTTCCTCCAGACGTGACACTTGGCATTCTGGCCAGAGTTCAATCTTGGTTTCATCCGACCAGAGAATCTTGTTTCTTATGGTCAGAGTCTTTAGGTGCCTTTTGGTAAACTCCAAGCGGTCTGTCATGTGCCTTTTACTGAGGAGTGGCTTCTGTCTGGCCTCTCTAGGAAGAGTCTTGGTGATGCCAAACGTCTTCCATTTAAGAATGATGGAGGCCACTGTGTTCTTGGGGACCTTCAATGCTGCAGAAATGTTTTGGTACCCTTCCCCAGATCTATGCCACGACACAATCCCATCTCTGAGTTCTAGGGACAATTCTTTGACCTCATGCCTTGGTTTTTGCTCTGACATGCATAGTTGTATAAACATCTCAAGGATGATCAATGGATAAAGGATGTACCTGAGCTCAAATTCGAGTCTCATAGCAAAGGGTCTGAATACTTATGTAAATAAGGTATTTGTTTGTTATTTTTAATAAATAAAAAATAAAAAATGTTTTCGCTTTGTCATTATGGGATATTGTGTGTAGATTAAGGATGAAAAAAATGTATTTAATCAATTTTAGAACAAGGCTGTAACGTAATAAAATGTGGAAAGAGAAGGGCTCTGAATACTTTCAGTATGCACTGTACATTTAAAAAATCAGAACAAAGAGAATATACTCAAACACAATTAAAGGGGCAGTAGTTAAAAACGTAATTTTTCTGTTTTTAAATATTTCCACACTGAGGTCGAAATAACACTGAAATGGTTAAAATTATGATAATGCCCTTCTTGTAAGAGCCTGGAATTTCAGCCCGTTCAGGTGAGATGGAAGTTATCAAAATATATTAGTTATTGTTCATTAAATAAACAGTGACTTATTAGACATGTAGTGATTATTTACAAATAAAGTCAGCATTTGTGGGCTTTAATAAGTCAATAAAAGTGTTCAGCAGGGAGAAAACGTTTTGAAACAGAATGAGCAGGGAAGGCACTACCTAAATCTAAACAGATTTTCATTTTCTGTTACAAACGTTCAGCCTTACTGAACCACTACACCCATCCATACAGTAAGACATGCCCTTACCCAATCTGCTGCTTATCTCCTTCACTAGAAGCTGAGACTGTTCTTGTATCGACAGCAGCTCCCTGACCATCTTACACTGGGTGTCCATCTATGGAGGAACATAGCACATTTTTAAGAGGGTGATGTGAGCTTTTCACAACTTGAACAGTAATAAACATCAGTCTTCGATATACAGTGGGGAGAACAAGTATTTGATACACTGCCGATTTTGCAGGTTTTCCCACTTACAAAGCATGTAGAGGTCTGTAATTTTTATCATAGGTACTCTTCAACTGTGAGTGACGGAATCTAAAACAAAAATCCATAAAATAACATTGTATGATTTTTAAATAATTAATTTGCATTTTATTGCATGACATAAGTATTTGATACATCAGAAAAGCAGAACTTAATATTTGGTACAGAAACCTTTGTTTGCAATTACAGAGATCATACGTTTCCTGTAGTTCTTGACCAGGTTTGCACACACTGCAGCAGGGATTTTGGCCCACTCCTCCATACAGACCTTCTCCAGATCCCTCAGGTTTCGGGGCTGTCGCTGGGCAATACGGACTTTCAGCTCCCTCCAAAGATTTTGGGTTCAGGTCTGGAGACGGGCTAGGCCACTCAGGACCTTGAGATGCTTCTTACAGAGCCACTCCTTAGTTGCCCTGGCTGTGTGTTTCGGGTCGTTGTCATGCTGGAAGACCCAGCCACGACCCATCTTCAATGCTCTTACTGAGGGAAGGAGGTTGTTGGCCAAGATCTCGCGATACATGGCCCCATCCATCCTCCCCTCAATACTGTGCAGTCGTCCTGTCCCCTTTGCAGAAAAGCATCCCCAAAGAATGATGTTTCCAACTCCATACTTAACGGTTGGGATGGTGTTCTTGGGGTTGTACTCATCCTTCTTCTTACTCCAAACACGGCGAGTGGAGTTTAGACCAAAAAGCTCTATTTTTGTCTCATCAGACCACATGACCTTCTCCCATTCCTCCTCTGGATCATCCAGATGGTCATTGGCAAACGTCAGACGGGCCTGGACATGCGCTGGCTTGAGCAGGGGGACCTTGTGTGCGCTGCAGGATTTTAATCCATGACGGCGTAGTGTGTTACTAATGGTTTTCTTTGAGACTGTGGTCCCAGCTCTCTTCAGGTCATTGACCAGGTCCTGCCATGTAGTTCTGGGCTGATCCCTCACCTTCCTCATGATCATTGATGCCCCACAAGGTGAGATCTTGCATGGTGCCCCAGACCGAGGGAGATTGACCGTCATCTTGAACTTCTTCCATTTTCTAATAATTGCGCCAACAATTGTTGCCTTCTCACCAAGCTGCTTGCCTATTGTCCTGTAGCCCATCCCAGCCTTGTGCAGGTCTACAATTTCATCCCTGATGTCCTTACACAGCTCTCTGGTCTTGGCCATTGTGGAGAGGTTGGAGTCTGTTTGATTGAGTGTGTGGACAGGTGTCTTTTATACAGGTAACGAGTTCAAACAGGTGCAGTAAATACAGGTAATGAGTGGAGAACAGGAGGGCTTCTTAAAGAAACTAACAGGTCTGTGAGAGCCGGAATTCTTACTGGTTGGTAGGTGATCAAATACTTATGTCATGCAATAAAATGCAAATTAATTATTTAAAAATCATACAATGTGATTTTCTGGATTTTCTTAGATTTAGATTCTGTCTCTCACAGTTGAAGTGTACCTATGATAAAAATTACAGACCTCTACATGCTTTGTAAGTAGGAAAACCTGCAAAATCGGCAGTGTATCAAATACTTGTTCTCCCCACTGTATATCTCCAACAAAAGCCAGGGCAGCTCCGTGGTAGAGTTAAATAAACTCTTGGGCTAGGGCTGGGCAATATGGCCAAATATCATATCATAATCTTTTTTATTTATTGTATTTTAGGTTTTTGAATAATACAATTTCTAAACATGCTTTTTGAGTATTGCATGACTCTAGCGTAGCAACACACACACACACACACATTCTAAGTGTTTTAACTGAGCTTTCTCCATTCTGATCTCACATTACATGCTCTTTTACTTGACATACAAACATGCTGTATTAGCTAGCTATGTTTAGTTAGCTGGAAAGCTTACCAGCTGATTAGCATTAGCAGCTAACACAATTTATTTTAGCCACAACTCGCAAAAAAAAAAAGACAAACCAGCTGTTTGCAGACACTAAGATACAAACATGAATAGTGTAATTATAGAACGCTTGTGGATTTATTATGAAGCAAAGTGGAAAGTCACCACGACTGAACGGTTATTATTTAAACTTGTGACTTGTGCTCTCCTTGAGTGACAATGTGCTGGGTGTGTGGAAGGAGAGAGAAGACTCAAGTAGCAAACGGAGTAAACTATAAAGTATACCGCCCAGCCCTAGCTCGGGCTATTATTGGACGTTTTATGGTAGATTCATTCACACACACAAGGGTGTGAAACATTTTGAAATATAAATTGCTGTACCCACTAAAGGCAAGTATGGACAATGTTCACAGACACATTATCTGTAGCTACCATCTTTTATTTTCTGAGCATGGGACATGGAACACTGAGGGCTGAATCCTAACTTCCACTTCAAGCTAATTTTCAATTATTTGTAGTCTCCCTTTGTCATAAATGCACGACTAAGTGCACATTTGACATATATGGAAGTTAAGATTTGCCCAATACAGTTTTTTAAATAAAAAAAACTCCATAGGCATTTTTCCTGGACACATAAAGCCAAATCCTAGACTACAAAACTATATCAACAGAGATTCTCCATTCAGCTTGCTTTTTAGTCTAGGACTAATCTGTGTCCAAGAAACCGTTCCCAAGAGGTATAATACTAGTTTGTCCGTCTTACCACCATGTCCATTGTGGACAGTATGGGCTGCTGTCTGCAGAGCAGGCTGTGGTAATCCGGTTTATTCTGGATGAGCTGGCTCTGTGAGGACTGGGCCATGCAGCTAAGGTCTAACGTCACCCCTTTCTCCTGGCCCTGCTCCACTCGCCTGCAAAGGGAAAGAAGAGGAGATATACCGACACATTCACACTAGGCAAAAACTTTGGTCCTAAATAGGGATGCACCGATCGATCGGCAAGAGATTGGAATCGGCCGATTTCCACTCAAAATACGAGATCGTGGCAGTCCGATTTTCCTTTCTAATGGCCGATACAGAAAACCGATCTTTGATGTAAAATACGTGAGCCAAGAGTTGATTTCCTTTTATTGTCTATTTGTTGGCTTTTTAGTTATCTATTTACATAGGTTTTTGGCATCATTTAAGTATTCTAAATTTGGAAATAGGCCATAGGCAGGTGACTGTTATACTGAAAAATATTTTGATTAGCCTATTATATAAACTCTGTTTTGTTGCTAAAATAATACAGTTAGTGTCACTTTTTGTCAGGTTATTCTGTTTTGTTACTAAATAATACAGGTAGTGTCAAGCCTGCATTATAGCCTGCATTACTTTATTTGCTAGTTGTCAATAAAATGGCTTTCAATTCACCACTAATTTTGAGTTTATCTGGAATAAAAATGTATCTTTAATTAATAATATACATATAAAAAGTATAAAAATCGGTATCGTATCGGACGATTTTGAAGACAAAATCGGCATCGGCCAAAAAAAAAGTGAACGGTGCATCCCTAGTCCTAAAATGGGCTATATCCAACTCTTGTATCATTATCATGCCATACTGTACAATGAACAAACAGTTCCTGGTTAATGGCCAAATAGGACTGGAGCACAAGGCACATGAGAAGAAAAATCACTTTATTGACAACCTGAAACTTTTGTAATTTGTGTGCGTGTGAATGTGCTCACCTGGCCAATTCTTCAGCTTTACTCCGGTGCTTGTCTAACAGGGACTCCCAAGATGCAGTCTCAGCCTGCAGCCTGAATCACACAGGTAGATAAAAATAGACTCTCTTTATTCATTACAGGCACACACACAATGACGGGAAAGTCTGTTACCTGTGTATAGCCTTCCTGGTCTGCTCCATGGTGTTCTGCATTGCAGTGTCACTAGAGAGAAAGAGAGTGTCAAAAGGGAGCCATAACAGACGACTGAACGAATACATAAAGTGCTGAACTAGAAATAAAGGACAATACATAAGAATGACAGCTCTTTTTAAATAGAAAGGGCAAAATAGACTAATCAGGAAAAAGTTAAGTATGTTTGTTTATGGACGTGTGTTAAGCCAGT
The DNA here is from genome assembly GCA_023634145.1 of Thymallus thymallus. Lineage (NCBI taxonomy): Eukaryota > Metazoa > Chordata > Actinopteri > Salmoniformes > Salmonidae > Thymallus > Thymallus thymallus. The sequence continues at coordinate 17,460,138 of CM042398.1, forward strand.
GAACAAAATGAGGTTGAGGGCTGTGACTAGAGACAGCATTACCTAGTTGTGCTAGTGGGAGGTTTCTGACACGGAGGCTCACTGCGTAGGTCTTTGGCCAGGCAACACCACCCCTTCTGCACAGCCTCCACTAACAAGAGAACGGTATCAATGAATGACGTTAACACGATTAGACAACCCTTATGCCTAGTGCACTGCGCACACCTTAAGCTCCATTCAAAATACAGCACCGAACCAGTATGGGGCAGTTGTAAACATTGGTTGTTTTTTTGCAAGATGTTACAATCCAAAACCCCTACTTATTTGATAAATGTACAAAGATCCTACCAACCTTGTGTCTGAAGTGACTCTAAACTGGCGTTGGGTGTCATGCTCAGTGAGTCTTGTAACTTTTCGACTGCCAGCTGGAGATAAAGAGGAGAGAAATGGGACGCACAGAAAGTCAGCTAAATTGTCAGCCAGGATCACATAGATGTTGAAATAACCTACAGGTTGAAGTTAGCCTGAACTTCAAAACACACCGTAGTGAATTGCAATCACTTAAACGTACCCTCATAGAGGCCTCAATCAGTTTCTCCAGCCTCTCCTCCTCTGGTAGGGATTGGCTGATTGACCTGCATAGAGCTGGATGAGAGGCATTTACAGGTTACAAGAGAGCATTTTGTAAATCACCTAGCCCCATTTGTGCCTCCTTCCCTTACTGCCATTCACTGTTGTTTAGGGTAAACCTGGGATAGGTGGCTGACTCTAGCCATAGCTCAGAAAGAGTATATGTTTTACGGCTCAAGAAGACGTAAACAATACTCTATCAGACCGGAAGCTTTGGCAAGAGTGTCACCCATCCCAGACACCACAACCAATGTTTTAAATATTGAATAATAAGGGTTGCAGGTCTCACTCTGGGAGGTGTTGGGGAGGGCAGGGAGAGAGCGTCGGCCCCTGGTCGACCTCCTCCAGGATTTTCTTTGCTTGCTGCTGGGGCTCAACGACCGACCCTCTGTTAGAACACCCCCCCCAGGGCCCCTTCCCTGCCCCTCTCCTCCAGAACACGGATCCAGAGCTGGCTCCATCTGTACTTCTGTTGTTTCTGACATCTGGGTGGTGGTGGTGGAGGCAGGAGTGTGTCTGCGGGGAGATTTGGGGTGAGGAGTTGCTGGGCTTGGACTCCCAGGGCAAACTCTTTTGAGTCCCTGCATCAGGTTTTCTTGTTGGACCTTGATCAACAGCCAAAATTAGAGTGGGCTTTTAGATCATTCATAGGTTATCGTCAGTGGTATGCTAAATTAATCAACTAACTACCAATTTAGAAAGGTTATATTGTGTATATTATGTTGGCCTTTATGTGCAACCAAAACCGCCTAGACCACAACACAATCAGCTGTTGAGTTTCTTACCTTCTGGTGTTCAGTAGAACTGTTGCAGCTGCTGATGACATCAATGGAAAAAAAGGTAGAGAAAGATCAACACAACCGCGTGAGCATAGTTTATGGTGAAATGGCTAGTTAGCAGTCTATCAACGTGGCTATCACTATGACTACTTTAAAATATGCGTATTGTCGGTGTTGTTAGCTAGCTAACTTTAGTAACGTCAGCCGGGCAGTGAGGTCGGAGGTTAACGTTAGCAAGCTCTTCCTTTGATGGAAAACCCAATACGACCCACTGAGATAGCACGCTAATTCCACACAATTCTTCACAGCAAAGCAATGAACTTCAGAAAAAACTTTCAGTAACGTTATTAACTAGAAAGATACAAACCTTTCCGGTTGCTTTACAGAATAAACATCCGCCATTTTTCTTTTAAGAAATCAGCCCGCGCGCAAACAAAATCGGCGCCACCCATTTACAGATATGAATGTCGGGATAAGTAGTGACTAGTGTTGAGCGACGTGGCCCCCTTGGAGCATCTTTGGACTGTGGCGTACTAACTTCTTCGATGACGGCGGTTGGCATCCAATATTGCATTATCACCAACTAGACTGGATTACAACTCCCTTATAAACAAATACCCTACCACTCTACACTCACAAAAAAATACAAAATAAATACAAAATAACACCACTATTTAAATATTTAGTCCTGCCTCAGGCCAACAACCTGAAAGGACGGGACACCACCACTTAACACACCCTGTAACTCTTCTGTCACGTCTCGCACACCCAAATAACTCTGCAGCCGCCACCATAACCTACATTTTCTGCGACTTACGTTCCTTCCCTGTAGTACAGTTGATAACCATAGCTATAAATGCTAATCTTACTGAAACGAACAGTACTAGTCAAAAGTTTGGACCCACCTACTCATTCCAAGGTTTTTCTTTATTTTTTACTATTTTCTACATTGTAGAATAATAGTGATGACATCAAAACAATGAAATAACCAAAATCATGTAGTAATGAAAAAAGTGTTAAACAAATCAAAATATATTTAAGTAGCCACCCTTTGCCTTGATAACAGCTTTGCACACTCTTGGCATTCTCTCAACCAGCTTCATGAGGTAGTCACCTGGAATACATTTCAATTAACAGGTGTGCCTTGCTAAAAGTTAATTTGTGGAATTTCTTTCCTTCTCAATGCATTTGAGCCAATCAGTTGTGTTGTGACAAGGTTGGGGTGGTATACATAAGATAGCCCTATTCGGTAAAAGACCAAGTCCATTTTATAGCAAGAACAGCTCAAATAAGTGAAGAGAAACGACAGTCCATCATTAATTTAAGCCTTGAAGGTCAGTCAATACGGAAAATTTCAAGAACTTTGAAAGTGTCTTCAAGCGCTATGATGAAACTGGCTCCCATGAGGACCAGCAGAGGATGTTGCAGAGGATCAATTATTTAGAGTTAACTGCACCTCAGATTGCAGCCTAAATAAATGTTTCACAGAGTTCAAGTAACAGACACATTTCAACATCAACTGTTCAGAGGAGACTGCGTGAATCATGGTCAAATTGCTACAAAGAAATAACTACTAAAGGACACCAATAAAAAAAGACTTGCTTCGAAAAGAATCACACGCCATGGACACAACAGGAAATCTGTCCTTTGGTCTTTGTTTTTGTGAGAATATAGGTGAACGGATGGTCTCTGCATGTGTGGTTCCCACCGTGAAGCACGGAGGAGGTGGTGTGCTTGTGCATTGCTGGTGACATTGTCAGTGATTTATTTAGAATTTAAGGCACCAGCATGATACACCATCCCATCTGGTTTGCGCTTAGTGGAACTATAATACGTTTTTCAACAGAACAATGACCCAATACACCTCCAGGCTGTGTAAGGGCTATTTGACCAAGAATGTACAAAGCTGTCATCAAGGCAAGGGGTGGCTACTTTGAAGTCTAAAATATATATATTTTGATTTGTTTAACAGTTTTTTTTTTCTTCATAGTTTTGATGTCTTCACTATTCTTCTACAGGATCACTCCACCTTGACCTATCTTCCTCTACTTTCTTCACTGCCTCAGCATATGACAACTTCTGCATTACTCTAACCCTGGAAATCCTGAACCTGCCTCTCTCGCACGGGACATTTCTGATCCCTACAATTACCACATACCACTACTTTCCCCAATGCTACACATTCCTTTGTCTCATGCCCTTCTGCAAACTTCTCACACCTAGGAATCTCCCTCCTACACACTGCTGCCACATGTCCATAAGCTTGACACCTGTAACAACATAATATATTTGTCACAAAAGCTCGTACCGGATAACTTAGATATCCTAACATCACTTTGTCGGGCAAAGACTCAACATCAAAACTCAAAAGAAGAGACAACTCACTCAATCACGCCACCCTGTCTGCATGGAGTGCCTGCTCCCTCTGACCAGCAGAAACACAAACAATTATCACAAGACCACTTCTGGTTACCTTCACTGATTCCACAGCACTCAACTCTGTTTTCACCCACCCTGAAACCACAAATGGATCATCCAAAAGGCAAGGGTCCACTTTTTCCAAAAGCGTCACTCCTACTGTCACAGACTGATCTGTATGGCTCCCAACTGGCGCAGCAGTCTAAGGCACTGCATCTCAGTGCTAGAGGAATCACTGCAGACCCTGGTTCGATCCCGGGCAGTCTCACATCCAATGTGATCAGGAGTCCCATATGGCGGTGCACAATTGGCCCAGTGTTGTCCGGGTTAGGGGAGGCCGGTGTAGGCCGTCATTGTAAATAAGAATGTGTTCTGAACTGACTTGCCTAGTTAAATAAAGGTAAAATAAATAAAAAAATATCCTGACCCTCTTTGCAAGCCTCGGGCTCTGAGAACTTCCTACCTCCTCCGATACTTCGCATATATTCACTTCCATTTCTCCTCCTGTCTTCAGCTCACTCTGCTTATACTTTCTACCATTCTTCTTTAACAAACAATCTACATTTTCCCCGCCATTTTTAACCAACTCAAGCTCACCCTCTCCATCTTAGACCTCCTCTACCGCTCTTTTTCCCTCCATTCCTCTGCCGTATTCCAAGTATACGTCTCCTTATGATAATACTGCACTTCGCCTGACAAACATCTTGTTCTTGCCTTCTCAAGAGACTCCATTTAACCGGCTGTCACAATCTCTGTACAATCAGCACGAACCCCTTCAGGGGGTGTAGCGCTCAACAGTGCATCCCATTTATAAAGTAGCTGCTTCGTCTTGATGTTCTTCTTTATCAATAGCTACCGCAAAGCTTTTCCATTTCAAACAAGTGCGCTTTTCCAACCACCATCCACCGTTGGTGGATTCATTAGGCCCTAATCTATGGATTTCACATGACTAGAAATATAGATATGCATCTGTTGGTCACAGAAAATATAATAAAGTATAGTCGAAACACAAAGTATAGTCAAAAGACAACAACAAAGTATAGTCAAAAGAAAGTAAAGTCGAAAGACAACAACAAAGTATAGTCGAAAGACAAAGTATAGTCAACTCAATAATAATATAGTTGAAACTCAATAATAAAGTATAGTTGAAAGACAACAACAAAGTATAGTTGAAAGACAACAACAAAGTATAGTTGAAAGACAACAACAAAGTCGAAAGACAACAAAGAATAGTCGAAGTCAAAACTCAATAATAAAGTATAGTCGAATTTCAATAATAAAGTATAATCGAAACTCAATAATAAAGTAGTCGAAAGACAAAGTATAGTCGAAACTAAATAAGTATAGTCGAAAGACAACAAAGTATAGTCGAAGTCGAAACTCAATAATAAAGTATAGTCGAAACTCAATAATAAAGTATAGTCGAAACTCAATAATAAAGTATAGTCGAAAGACAACAACGAAGTATAGTTAAAAGACAAAAACAAAGTATAGTCGAAACTCAATAATAAAGTATAGTCGAAACTCAATAATGTATAGATGGCGCCAACAGACATGGCAGCTATGCTTCTAGCTCCTAAGAAACTTTGCAGACTAGCATTTCGCTAGACCCGCAATAACATCTGCTAACTATGTGTATGCGACCAATAAAACTTAAATGTGTGCCTTTTTGGGGCGGAAAATGCTAATAATTTCTGGGATCTTTTATTTCAGCCAATGAAACCAACACTATGGGTGGCCCGTACCACAGTCATCATGACATCATCCCACCTCTGTTGCCAGTGTAGTAATCTCATCACCAAAATCAGCTACTAGATTTTCATCTGTCACAATAGATTGCCAGTGTAGCAAGCCAGGATGCACCAGAAATGTTTTAATTTTTACATTTAGCAGACGCTCTTATCCAGAGCAACTTACAGTAGTGAGTGCATACATTTTCATATTGGTCCCCTGTGGGAATCAAACCCACAACCCTGGCATTGCAAGTGCCATGCTCTACCAAGTGAGCCACACGGGACTTAATTAAAGTCCTCTCAAACACAAACATCAAGCAAAAGGATCTGAAGGCTTTTCTTGTGGCCTCTCAACTTGACTTCCAGTTAATGTTTACATTTGCAGCTCACTCATCACCTTAAAAATATGTTCAACCCCTTTGTAGGTGTAGCAGGCAGTGCACTGCATAGGTAAATGGAACATGATAAAGTAGCACTCGACAAAAAAAAAGCACCACTTGTATTTTTTGGTCTTTTATAAGTCTGTAAGTTATCTTTTTACAAAATAAAGAAGAGAAAAAAACGAAAAAAAAATAAACACTTCATAATTCTCTTGGAGAACGCCCTGTGTGTGTGCGTTTCACATGGGCCGGCACACTATCTCAAACGCCCCACAATACTGCTGTCTTCTTGGCCTTCAGTGAGTTAGGGAGGGATGGAGAGAGCGAACAGGAAGGCAAGAGAAGGGGGGGTCTAACTAGACCTACGTTCCAATAGTATTTATTTTCTTTCAAATACTTTAGCTGCACTTGTTTCAGCTTGCCTGGCACAACGAAACAGTCCAAAAAGTGCAAAACCTGCTTATCTGGAGATCCTGGCAGGATCAAGCAAAACGCTCAAAGTATTTGAAAGGAAGCATATACCATTTGAACCCAAGTTTGTCTCCAGCATAAAATAAATATAATTGTAAATACATTAGTGAAGAGGGGGAACAGAGGGACAGAGCAGGACAGTAGAGAGATGGGGTAACATTTAGGGTTGTGGTGCAGCAGTACTGCGTGTCTTCCTGACATGCGTAGTCCATCTCCTCAGCTGTCTTGTGCGTCACATCAGCCTTGAATCTTTTCCTCCTTCCACAAGTCTCCTCAATCCCCTCCCTTTACAGTTTGGTTGCTGAGGGCAGCGGGTTGCTCAGGGCAGCTATTGACATGGCGATTCAGGAAGGCAGCCTCAGGGTGCCTTTGCCCAGCAGGAACTGCAGAACGCGGTCGACCAGCAGGGCAGCGACAAAGTCAACCACCAGGACCTGGGCAATGACTAGCTTGAACTGCAGGGGAGAAAAAACACGAGGTTATAATAATTTATACGTCCCTTTGCACCGGTTTCCAAGACACAGATTATCCTGCAGCAGGAGGATTTGAATGTTTGAAGACATTTTTAGAATCACCACCAGGGGGCAGCTGGAAGCTGTGTTTGTATACAATGCAATAGCGTATCTACAATGTACCTTACACCATGCCAAAACCGGACGCCATCGTGTGCAAATGGATTTTGTCCCCCCCACACCAAACGCAATCACAACACGCAGGAAGAAATACCAAAACAACCTCTGAACTAACTATATTAATTTGGGGACAGGTCGAAAAACATTTATGGCAATTTAGCTAGCTAGCTTGCTGTTGCTAGCTAAATGTGTCCCATTTAGCTTGCTGGTAGTTATTTTACCTGAAATGCACAAGGCCCTCTACTCCCACAATTAATCCACAGGTCAACCAAATCATTTCTAGTCATCTCCTCCTTCCAGGCTTGGCTTATTTTACTTCTTTGGACTTTATATGGCGATTGGCAACTAACTTTAAGGTGCATTACCACAACCGATCTCAGTTCATGACCCTGTAGGTAGGCCGTCATTTTAAATAAGAATTTGTTCTTAACTGACTTGCCTAGTTAAATAAAGGTTAAATAAAATAAAGTAAAAAGCGCACGTCTAACATAAAACGTTATCATAAATAATACAAGGTAGGCTAAATTGATTCATAGAACATGCAGACATAGCAAGCAACAATAGCCAGGGAAACAAACAGTAGCCTATTATCGTTTTTCACACCTTTCATTATGTGACAATGGGTAGGCTAACGGGTAGCCTACAGAATATGACCAATATGGCCTCACTGGTCCAAATGACTCGACTGCCCCCGTATGTAGAAAAAGAGAACTGCAGCTTTTCAGTGAATATAAGTACTATAAATCAAGAGGCTCGTTTTTATTTCCTAATGAGCAGGACATTTTTCCGGGACGAAAGAGTGATCAAATTAAGATCCGACATCTGTATAATATATGCTGACCTCTGTTGGTATATCTACGAGAGCAAACTGCTCGTTGAATTCCGGCGAGGATCCTGAGAGAAGGCCCACGATGGCCAGACCTGACAGGGCAATACTCCACAGCAGCGGTCTGTTCTCACTCAGAGACTCCATGAAAGGATGACCCTAGAAAAACACACAGTATTAGCAGAATACACATGTATTATTCAATGATGGTTAGGATAAGTACTAAAAAGAGTATCCATTGTATAGAAAATTGGCCACATTTTAAATTAGGTATGCCTTATATAGGCCTAATGAAGCCTTCATAAACCATACATAGAAGCCTCACAAATATTTTATATGCAAAGAAAAGCCTTGTGAAGAGATCATGAAGGCTTCATTAAACCTAAGATATGGAGGAGGAAAAACAGTACCTTGTAGTTAATGGCAAAGGTAGCCATCTGCATGGCCATAGACATTATGTATACAGTGCTGTTGATGAGACTGGGCTCAAATTCTTTGTACAGGTCCGCAAAGCGCTCCGCCCTAAAAGATAAAGGACAATAGACAGAGGATAATGAGAGGGGATACTTGGACTGGTTGGAAACAAGCCAATGTCAATAACATGTACGGTTAGTACTGTGTGGGCGCAAATACAGTATCAACAAGTCTGTAGGTATCTATGGTGTGTGTGTGAGAAAATGTGTCTATGCGCACTTGCATGTGTGTACAGTCGTGGTCAAAGGTTTTGAGAATGAGTATTGTAGTGGTCTCCACAAAGTTTGCTGCTTCAGTGTTCTTAGATCTTTATGTCAGTAGTTACTATGGTACACTGAAGTATAATTACAAGTATTCCATAAGTGTCAAAGGCTTTCATTGACAATGACATTCAGTTTATGCAAAGAGTCAATATTTGCAGTGTTGACCCTTCTTTTTCAAGACCTCTGCAATCCGCCCTGGCATGCTGTCAATTAACTTCTGGGCCACATCCTGACTGATGGCAGGCCATTCTTGCATAATCAATGCTTGGAGTTTGTCAGAAGTTGTGGGTTTTTGTTTGTCCACCCGCCTCTTGATGATCGACCACAAGTTCTCAATGGGATTAAGGTCTGGAGAGTTTCCTGGCCATGGACCTAAAATGTCGATGTTTTGTTCCCCGATCCACTTAGTTATCACTTTTGCCTTATGGAAAGGTGCTCCATCATGCTGGAAAAGGCATTGGTCGTCACCAAACTGAAATTGGATGGTTGGGAGAAGTTGCTCTCGGAGGAAGTGTTGTTACCATTCTTTATTCATGGCTGTGTTCTTAGGCAATATTGTGAGTGAGCCCACTCCCTTGGCTGAGAAGCAACAACACACATGAATGGTCTCAGGATGCTTTACTGTTGGCATGACACAGGACTGATGGTAGCGCTCACCTTGTCTTCTCCAGACGGATGGCCCAAACAATCGGAAAGGGGATTCATCAGAGAAAATGACTCTACCCCAGTCCTCAGCAGTCCAATCCCTGTACCTTTTGCAGAATATCAGTCTGTCCCTGATGTTTTTCCTGGGCTTCTTTGCTGCCCTTCTTGACACCAGGCCATCCTCCAAAAGTCTTTGCCTCACTGTGCGTGCAGATGCACTCACACCTGCCTGCTGCCATTCCTGAGCAAGCTCTGCACTGGTGGTGCCCCGATCCCGCAGCGGAATCAACTTTAGGAGACGGTCCTGGCGCTTGCTGGACTTTCTTGGGCGCCCTGACACCATCTTCACAACAATTTAACCTCTCTCCTTAGAGTTCTTGATGATCCGATAAATGGTTGATTTAGGTGAAATCTTACTAGCAGCAATATCCTTGCCTGTGAAGCCCTTTTTGTGCAAAGCAATGATGACGGCACGTGTTTCCTTGCAGGTAACCATGGTTGACAGAGGAAGAACAATGATTTCAAGCACCACCCTCCTTTTAAAGCTTCCAGTCTGTTATTCTGACTCAATCAGCATGACAGAGTGATCTCCAGCCTTGTCCTCGTCAACACTCTCACCTGTGTTAACGAGACAATCACTGACATGATGGCAGCTGGTCCTTTTGTGGCAGGGCTGAAATACAGTGGCAATGTTTTTTGGGGATTATGTTCATTTTCATGGCAAAGAGGGACTTTGCAATTAATTGTATTTCATCTGATCACTCTTCATGACATTCTGGAGTATATGCAAATTGCCATCATCAACACTGAAGCAGCAAACTTTGTGGAGACCAATACTTGTGTCATTCTCAAAACCTTTGACCACGACTGTATGCATGTGTGTGTACCTTGGAGGACTTCTGCTCTGCGCTCCTTTGTACAGGTATACCAGACTACAGAAGTGAACAGCAAACTGCAGCAGCACTGTCAGAACAGTGTACAGGTTGAAGATGTTAGGTAAGGGCCGCTCTTTAGACAGAGTCTTCAGGGGCTGGACAGGACAAGAGAAAAGAGGATCAAAACTTAAAAGGGCGCTTTCACATATCCCCTGTATGATCCACTTCCTGGAGCGTTTGGTGCCCTGATCCGCACTATAAAGCATTTGTGAAACTCAAATTAACCCTGGCTAAAACGTACCCTGGACCTGCGTTTGTAGCAGGTCCAAGATCCAGGACCAGTATTGTGATGCGGCACCGGCATGAGTCGCATGGAACAAGCTAGCTCGCTAACGTCATGTCGAATGTGCATCTTGCTAATCGCACCCTGAAATCGCACCAAATTTCATGTGAAAACCCCCTAAGTTGAGTTAAAGGCTTAACTTGAAACTACACCTGTTAGCACTAGGGCTACATAATAATATGAGTCCCAGCCAGCTATGACCAGGAGAGGACACAAGGAACTTAAGGAGGAAAAACTATCAAGAGAAAGCACTACCGTGTTTTTCTCTCCATGTGACCTCTCACCTTTGACCTGGAGATGAAGAGGAAGCAGCCGGCCAATAGCAGGCCCTGTAGGGTGGCCTGGAAGTCACTGAACTTGACCCCCTCCAGGTAGAGGACAGACTGGCTGTAGGCCAGCACCAGGGCATTCAGCGCCAGGATCTTAAACATCTGTAGTGTGGTCACCAGCGTACAGCGGCCCTGCTTTATCACGTGGCAGACTGGGGAGGAGGAGAGATGATGAGGAGATTATAATCATGTAGTGAGTGAGAGTGAGTGAGTGAGAGAGTGACAGACAGAGAGAGATAGAGTTTGTGTTCATTTGTGTTTGTATACAGTGTGGGTGTAAACAAAAACACACATTTTACAAAAATGTGTGTCTATTGTGTGTGTGTTCCTCACTGCACTGTATGGAGGACAATTTTGAGGTGAAGGGGGCAGCAATGGAGGCATCTCCCAGTTTCACTACTTGTATCTGATCTTCTTCCAGCTCCCTTAAGACTTGACTAATCCTCTCCTACAACAGAATAAACACCAAATGGTTAACAACGCGCACGCACGTACACACACGCACCCCTCCCTCCCTACCCCCCAACACACACACCACCTTCTGTGCGGCTAGCTGCTCCTCTCTCTGGGCCATGACCCTCTGTCTGGCTGCCCTGGAGGTCAGTTTGACCCCTGAGCTGGTGACCGGAGGTAGGGAGGGTCTGGAGTCGACTGCTGGGTTCTCCTTCTCTCTGCCCTTCTTCCTCCTCTCAGGCATACGCTCTGGGGCGTTGGCCAACAGAGCCACACCTTATGTGGGGAGGGGGGGGGGGGAAAGAAAGAAAGAAAGAAAGAAAGAGAGAGAGAGAGAGAGAGAGAGAGACAGAGAGACAGAGAGACAGGTCACAAAATTACTCCCACATAGCAATAGCAACATTGTTTATGATAAGAGGATGGAATACATGTCCCTACTAACACAATAAAGGTTAAATTGAAGGTATCATGGTCTAAGACAGGTGTGTGCGTTAATGTTGCTGAATATCGTGCACAGCTTTGAGTGACATGTCGAGTGACCTCACCGATATGGGCGTGTTTGAGTGCTCCGACGTCATTGGTCCCGTCTCCGCACATCAATGTTGTATAGCCCAATCCTTTAAGACTAGTGATTACAAACTCCTGCAACACAATAACAATGCATACAGTTTATACAAAATGACCCAGCATAAAACTAGCCTCAAAATGTACAGACAGTTTTTGAGTGTGTTGGTTGTACACAGAGTGTACAAAACACTAAGAAAATCTTCCTATTATTGAGTTGTACCCCCCCCCCCCCCAAATTCTTCGGGGCATGGACGCTACAAGGTGTCGAAAGCGTTCCACAGGGTTGCTGGCCCATGTTGACTCCAATGCTTCCCACAGTTATCACAAACTGTCTGGATGTCCTTTGGTTGGTGGACCATTCTTGATACACACAGGAACATGAAAAACCCAGCAGCATTGCAGTTTTTGACACAAACCAGCGCACCTGGCACCTACTACCATACCTCGTTCAAAGGCACTTGAATCTTTTGTCTTGCCCATTAACCCTATGAATGGCATACCTTCACAATCCATGTCTCAATTGTGTCAAGGCTGAAAAATCCTTCTTTAACCTGTCTCCTCCCCTTCATCTACACTGATTGAAGTGGATTTAACAAGTGACACCAATAAGGGATCATAGCTTTCACCTGGTCAGTCTATGTCATAGAAAGAGGTGTTCATAATGTTTTGTACACTCTGTATAGTCATGGCCAAAAGTGTTGGCACCCCTGAAATTTTTCCAGAAAATGAAGTATTTCTCACAGAAAAGTATTGAAATTACACATGTTTTGCTATACACATGTTTATTTCCTTTGTGTGTATTGGAACAAAACAAAAAAACAGAGGAAAAAAAGCACATTTTACATAATTTCACACAAAACTCCAAAAATGGGTCAGACAAAATTCTTGGCACCCTTTCAAAATTGTGGATAAATAAGTTTGTTTCAAGCATGTGATGCTCCTTTAAACTCACCTGGGGCAAGTAACAGGTGTGGGCAATATAAAAATCACACCTGGAAGCAGATAAAAAGGAGAGAAGTTGACTCAGTCTTTGCATTGTGTTTCTGTGTGTGCCATGGAGAACAGAAAGAGGAGAAGAGAACTGTCTGAGGACTTGACAACCAAAATTGTGGAAAAATAAGGTTACAAGTCCATCTCCAGAGATCTAGATGTTCCTTTGTCCACAGTGCGCAACATGATCAAGAAGTTTGCAACCCATGGCACTGTAGCTAATCTCCCTGGATGTGGACGGAAGAGAAAAATTTATGAAAGGTTGCAACGCAGGATAGTCCGGATGGTGGATAAGCAGCCCCAAACAAGTTCCAAAGAAATTCAAGCTGTCCTGCAGGCTCAGGGTGCATCCGTGTCAGCGCAAACTATACGTCGACATTTGAATGAAATGAAACGCTGTGGCAGGAGACCCAGGAGGATCCCACTGCTGACACAGAGACATAAAAAAGCAAGACTACAGTTTGCCAAAATGTACGTGAGTAAGCCAAAATCCTTCTGTGAAAACGTCTTGTGGATAGATGAGACCAAGATAGAGCTTTTTGGTAAAGCACATCATTCTACTGATTACTGAAAACGGAATGAAGCCTACAAAGAAAAGAACACAGTACCTACAGTCAAATATGGTGGAGGTTCAAAGATGTTTTGGGGTTGTTTTGCTGCCTCTGGCACTGGGTGCCTTGACTGTGTGCAAGGCATCATGAAATCTGAGGATTACCAAAGGATTTTGGTTCGCAATGTAGGGCCCAGTGTCAGAAAGCTGGGTTTGCGTCCGAGATCATGGGTCTTCCAGCAGGACAATGACCCCAAACATACTTCAAAAAGCACCCAGAAATGGATGGCAACAAAGCGCTGGAGAGTTCTGAAGTGGCCAGCAATGAGTCCAGATCTAAATCCCATTGAACACCTTTGGAGAGATCTTAAAATTGCTGTTGGGAAAAGCCGCCCTTCCAATATGAGAGACCTGGAGCAGTTTGCAAAAGAAGAGTGGTCCAAAATTTCAGGTGAGAGGTGTAAGAAGCTTATTGATGGTTATAGGAAGCGATTGATTTCAGTTATTTTTTCCAAAGGGTGTGCAACCAAATATTAAGTTAAGGGTGCCAAGAATTTTGTCCGGCCCATTTTTGGAGTTTTGTGTGAAATTAGGTCAAATTTGCTTTTTATCCTCTCTTTTTTTGTGTTGTTCCAATACACACAAAGGAAATAAACATGTGTATAGCAAAACATGTGTAATTTCAATACTTTTCTGTGAGAAATACTTCATTTTCTGGAAAAATTTCAGGGGTGCCAACACTTTTGGCCATGACTGTATGTAGCCTATTTTTAATTATCTAATAAATTCATGAATTCATTGCAACACCAAAAATCTAGGAAAATATGGACAATTGGAATTGAAAAGTAATCAAATCGAACAAAACTTTATTGACACGAAAATATAATTCAGTGGCGGTGTCTGAAATGGCACCCTATTTATTCTCTATATAGTGCACTACTTTTGACCAGGGCCCATAGGGCACTATAAAAATAATTGAGTTCCATTTCTGACACAGCTAATATCTATAAGGAGGCAAGAAGACTGACCTTCTGTTTAGGGCTGACCCGTGCGAACACCCGGACATGGGGCAGGAGGGCGTGGAGCAACCGTGTGTCACTGGTCAGTATGGTTAACCCCTCCCCCGTCACACACAGATCATACTGATCGACCAACGAAGGGACAGATGGCGGGGGCAGTGGAACACACACACTGCCGTCTATAGACTCCCACTGCCACTCACCTGGAAGGAACAACGGCACAAGTATTATAGTACATTCTTAAAACAGCGACACACTACACCTGGGTTAAATACATACATATTATGTCAAATAGTCTCAAGTAATTATTCCATTGTACTGGGGCAAAGTAGAACAAGTGCAGCTCAAGTATAATATATATTCATTTGACCCAGGTCTGAAACACATGCAATGTCCACTATAGATCCCTTCATTAAGAAATTTCCCCTCTGGGATCAATAAAGTATCTATCTATCACAACAATCATATGGCTATATCATCAATGCATTAGTCTGTACATTAGTCTAGTACAGAGCCCTCCAAACATGTTCGTGTAGCGCTACCATCCTGCAGGTTTTCACTCTAACCCCTGTTGTAACCAACCTGATTCAGCTTATCAACCAGCTAATTATTAGAATCAGGTGCAGTAGATTAGGGTTGGAGCGAAAACCTACAGGACGGTTTTCGGATCAAGCATAAATTGGCTCTTAGTGTGTCCTACCCTGGTTTGGTCTGGCCTGCAGTATGAGTGTGTGTTCCTTCTGGATGAAGTGGAGCTCTCTGGCCACATGGCACGCTGTCAGAGGGTTGTCACCTGTTATCATCACCACCTGAGGGAGAGTTGGAGGAGAGCATGGTTATGTGTATGTGTGGTGTGTAGTGTGAGTGACTGCGTGCATGAACGTGCCTCATATTATTGTAATAATCTGAACAGAATCCTTATCAGTATCGGTGTGTCTTTTCCTGCGAGTGAATCTGTGTGAATGTGTGTGAGCGTGCGTGTGTATTCTGAGACAGCCTCCTCACATGATGCGATGCCTCCTGGATCTCTTTGATGACAGCCTTGCTGTCGGTCTTCAGGGGACACGAGACGACCATGAAGCCAGCAAACTGCAGGTCACACTCCAGAGCATCACGAGTCACCTCCCGCACCTGTACAGAGAGCCACAAAGCACCCAGTCACACAAACATCCAAACACTGCAGTAAAAGCGAGACTGTGTCAACTAACCGCTTGGGTGAGGTTCACAAAAGCCTTGTCGCTAACATGGTACTTTATTTCTCTCAACGAGCCAGAACTACACTACTTTCTGTCTTGGCTGTGCAGCTGGGTTGTTGAGAGTATTGAAATAGTGTGCTGCTTTCGGGATATTCATCCCCTCACACAAGGCAGGACTGGACAGATAGATGAGTTAGACAGGACATGTAGGTGAGTTAGACAGGACATGTAGGCGAGTTAGACAGGACATGTAGGCGAGTTAGACAGGACATGTAGGCGAGTTAGACAGGACATGTAGGCGAGTTAGATAGGACATGTAGGCGAGTTAGACAGGACATGTAGGTGAGTTAGACAGGACATGTAGGTGAGTTAGACAGGACATGTAGGTGAGTTAGACAGGACAGTTTATTAGGTACACCCATCTAGTACCGGGTCAGACCGCCCTTTGCCTCCAGAACAGCCTGAATTCTTTGTGGAATGGAAATGTTGCTCAATTAGTATCAAGGGACCTAACGTGTGCCAGGAAACAATCCCCACACCATCGCCACCAGCCTGTGCCGTTGACATTAGGCAGGATGGGGCCATGGATTTGGCCTACGCCAAATCCTGACACTGCCATCAGCATGACGCAACAGGAACCGGGATTCAACAATGTTTTTCCACTCCTCAATTGTTCAGTGTTGGTGATCGCGTGTCCACTAGCTGATAGAAGTTGCAATAGCCCATCCGTGACAATGACCGATGAGTTGAGCGTTCTGAGATGCCGTTCTGCACACCACTGTTGTGCTGCACCGTTACTTGTCTGTTTGTGGCCCGCCTGTTAGCCTGTTAACTTGCACCATTCTGGCCATTCTCATTCGTCCTCTCTCATCAACGAGCTGAACTGCTGCTGACTGGATGTTTTTTTGTTTGTCGCACCATTCTCGGTAAACCCTAGACACTGTCATGCAGGAAAGGGCCAGGAGGGCGGTTGTTTCTGAGATAATGGATCCGGCATGCCTGGCCCCGCTGATCATACCACGCTCAAAGTTGCTTAGGTCACTCGTTTTGCCCATTCTATAGTTCAGACAAACAGTAACTAATGCCTCGATGCCCATCTGCCTGCATTATATAGCAAGCCACGGCCACGTGACTCACGGTCTGTAGGAGCGATCCATTTTTGTAAACAGGGTGGTGTACCTAATAAAATTGTATTTAAATATTATATTTCTAACAACATTAAACAAATTTGGACCAAGGGATCCATGGAATAAGTACAGAGAGTGTGATACAAAACATAATATTATTAATC
The DNA here is from genome assembly GCA_023634145.1 of Thymallus thymallus. NCBI lineage: Eukaryota > Metazoa > Chordata > Actinopteri > Salmoniformes > Salmonidae > Thymallus > Thymallus thymallus. Next base: position 17,476,981 of record CM042398.1, read on the forward strand.
TACAATTTATGTTGTTAACCCTGGGCTACATGGGCCTGGGAGGCTAACAGGGATAATGGTATCCACAGTACTCCACCAATTATCCATTTGTCAACTCAAAAGTGCACTGTTATTTAAGCTTTACAACAGCAAGAAAAGTTCTCTGCCCAATGGAACAATTTGTAGAGTTGCAGGATATTAGCTTTAAAGCTGCAACAACAACAATTATCTGCCACATGTCAAAATGTGTAGAATTGCAGGAAATTTGCTTGAAAACTAAAATGTTCTCTCTGATGCCAAGAGGAAGGTCTTCCATGCGCTGCCGAAGTCATAGTAAAACTCATTGTATGCTATTATTTATCTCACTTGAGTTGTGTTCTGATTTTGAGGGGGTCCCTGATGAATTTGCTATCACAAAAGGGGTCCCCGGCCGCAAAAAGTTTGAGAACCCCTGAGTTAGATAGGACAGGACAGGTAGGTGAGTTAGACAGGACAGGTAGAGTTACCTGTTGGTGGCTGAGGTGTCCGATCTCTCTGTAGCCCAAGGCCAGAACCCTGGCCCCTTCTCGGGACATCTCTCTGTGCACCTGGTCATAGCTGGCTGGGCACTCTGAGAACTACAGAAACAAACAAATGGTTAGAACAATGGTAATGACAAAGTGTAATAAGCAGGTTATAACTGCAGCAATGATGCATCTACTCAACACTGAGATAGTGTACTTGTATGTGAAGTGTAGTACAGTAGACATGTATTATATTGACCATAAAGATATTAAATTATACATTAAATGTCAGTGTTCTATTTAATTCTATGATATTTACCATGTCCCTGAGTGTCTCTGGAGCTCCTTTGACAGTGGAGACATAGCAGAGGTCAGTGGAGCCCAGTTTCTCATAAGAGGCCAGGACGGACATCCTCTTCAGAGCACTGGCAAAGTGGAACCGCTGGTGGATCTTCAGGCCTGGGGTCTTTATAGCGCGAGCAAACACCTTTTCATCTACACCACACAGAGAGAGGGGCAGAAGTATGGTCAGGAGGGTAGACGTGATGTAAACAAATGGACACACACTTTCACTTCTGGTGTGCAAAGAGGAGACTGAGCAAAAATCCTGAGGTAAACGCACACTACCTTTAGTGAGGGTCCAGTCAGCAGCAGTGAGCATGGCCTTCTCCAGGGGGTCGCCTACCAGCTGTCCGTCATCAAGGGTAACCAGTGAGTGACACGTAGCAACCACCCGATGCGTTTCCACTGGGATCTCTGACACAGGCATCACTTCTTTCCCTTCTCTGGAGGAGTTTAGAAAGAATTTACAAACAATTTAAAAACTTCATTCATATTCTTCCAAAGAGTGCATACGATTAAAGATTTTTATACGATTAAATAATGCTGAAAAAGTTGCTCTTTAAGTGTCACTCCTCAATATGACAAGATTCACAGTATGACAGCTCTGCATAAGGGCATTTTGCTTAACCCAGACCATTACAATGCATTATGATGCCGTTATTAAGCCTTTAAAACGTCTTAGTATCATCAGATCCAGTCAGTCTGTGGAAAAAATTGTAACAAAGAAATGCATCATATTGAAAAATCTAAAAGAGAATGTACCCGAGGCCTGCGACCCCCCGCACCACCAGATGGTCGCTGGTCAAGGTGCCCGTCTTGTCAAAGCAGCACACCTCCACCTTGCCTGCAAACGGGATCCTGAAGGGCTCAGTGCAGAACACATCTATGAAAAGGAGAAGAAAGAAAGGGGGGAGTCAAATAGCAGAACAGCAAGGAGGACTAGCATCATTAAGTACTACAAACATATTGCTATGACAGTTTCAGAACCACTTTCACAACACATACATCCACAAACCCCCCCCCCCCCCCCCCCACACACATACACACACACACACACTCTCTGTTGACTCACAGAGCTTGGCCAGAGCGATGAGGGATGTGTTGACTGCCAAAGATAGTTCTATAGGGAGCTCAGGTGGAACCACGGAGGTCAGGATGAGAGTACACTCTAGGAACAACTTATACCGGTTCCTGCTCGGGTCCTTAGTCCCTGCAGGGGAGAGCACACAGAGGCAGTTAGACAACTATAAGTAGCAGTTACTCACGCAGAGAAAGCTATGCAGTATGTTCATTTATTCATTAAAATGTATGAACACATGCCTGTAAGTTGCTTTGGATAAAAGCATCTGCTAATAATAATATTATATACAGTTATACCTGCTGCTCTCTCCTGACCTCAGGGCCTATTTCAACAACTTGTTTTCTTACATTTTATAAAAGGAGGAATTTGTGTTTTAGTAATTTTTTTTTTTTTTTTTAAGTCTTTGGTAAGACTGTCAAAATGTTAATAAATGTCTTAGTAAAATAATATTTCCTTAAATTCTGTCTTGGCTAATAAACTAAAGCCAAGACATAAACAAACTGTTTAATGGAGAAATGCTCTAAGTATGACCAACTGTGCTTCTGCCTCTGTGCTGCTTGCTCTTTGGGGTTTTAGACTGGGTAACTGAAGAACTTTGTTGACAACTGCTGATGTAAAAAGGGCTTTACAAATAAATGTGATTGATTGATTTAATTGCGTCACTGTATCCCTCACCTTCCACCCACACATAGCCGGCAGCAGCGATGGCGAACACCAGGAGGAAGAGGATGAAGATGAATGTTTCCAAGTTGTTGGCTGTCACCCTCTTCACTCCAAACAGGATGGTCCTCAGCAGTTTACCCTGTAGACAGGTGTGGTCAACAACACCAGGGTCGTATTCATTAGTGCACACCGTAACAAAACAAAATGAAAACAGGCGGTTCTTATTGGACAAGTCCAGGTAGTCAAGAGCAGCAGCCCCTCACCTGAGAGGTATAGAATCCAGTTCTCAACACATAAGCCACACAGCCATTGTCCACAGCTACAGAAAAAATGAAAAACAAGAAAAACAAACTATTATGATTTGCTCTTAGTGAGACAAGATAGATACAATCACTGAGGGCAGATTCAATCCATCTATTGTGAGACCGAGGGAGATGACAGTTGAAAGAAAATTGATCTAAAATATAGATTTTTTTTATATTGATAAGTGATAACAAAATATAGATTGAAAGTGCTTTATAATTATAATTGTTAATCTCAAAGTGCAAAAAAATGCTGGACATTTCTGCCTTATGACAAGTGAATAATATACTGCATAGTAGGTAGGAACTGACGTTTGAGTCCTACAGTGGCACGGAGCGGGGGGCTGTGCTGCACCACCTTGGTCCCACCAGAGAGGATGTGGAGGCGGGCATCACCCTGCAGGTCCAGGACCCTCTCTGGGTCCAGATCCTCCACCGGCTCCTAAACACACAACATGGTGGAACTTCAAATTAAACACTACTTTTAAGGATTAATGGAGCCTATGATTTCTAAGCATATGATTTTGCTAAATGATTTGTGAAGCATCTATGATATTCTATGCTTGTGAAGTCTTCATGAACGATATATAGTAACATTCCCATTGTTTAACAATATGGTTATCTATATTGTCCAGATGTTTTATTTTTTTTATTTAACTAGTCAAGTCAGTTAAGGCAAGTCAGTTAAGAACAAATTCTTATTTACAATGACGGCCTACACTGGCCAAACTCGGACGACGCTAGGCCAATTGTGCGCCGCCCTATGGGACTCCCAATCACGGCCAGTTGTGATACAGCCTAGATGTCTGGATGTCTGTAGTACCTTAGACCGCTGTGCCACTTGGGAGCCCAGATAGACTGCATTGTTTTGCATGGTTGTTATGTAGTCTAGTATAGGACATGCTTCCGGTCTGTCTGACCTTCATCTGAGGAACAGACTCTCCCGTCAGCATGGCTTCGTCCACGATGCAGCGCCCTCTCAGCAGCAGCACGTCACACGGAACCAAGTTCTCCTGGGGCGAGCGGCCTGTGGGGTAAGAGAAAGACAGACGTACACGGTGTCAAACTGACTTGAGAATGCTGTTCATTGACTACAGCTTAGCGTTCAACACCATAGTACCCTCTAAGCTCATCACTAAGCTAAGGTCCCTGCGACTGAACACATCCCTCTGCAACTGGATCCTGGACTTCCTGAACTGCCTGTTCACCCATTAAGTTTGATCACCGACGACGATGAGACAGCCTATGGGGAGGAGGTCAGAGATCTGGCAGTGTAGTGCCAGGACAACAACCTCTCCCTCAATGCAAGTAAAACAAATTAGCTGTTCGTGGACTACAGGAAACGGAGGGCCAAGCACAACACCCATTTACATCGATAGGGCTGTAGTAGAGCGGGTTGAGAGTTCCTTGGTGTCCACATTACTAAGGATCTATCATGGTCCAAACATGCCATCCAGGACCTCTATACCAGGGGGTGTCAGAGGAAGGCCCAAATAATTGTCAAAGACTCTAGCCATAGACTTTTCTCTCTGCTACCGCACAGCAAGCGGTACCAATGCGCCAAGCCTATAACCAACAGGACCCTGAACAGCTTCTACTCCCAAACCATAAGACTTCTAAACAAGACTGTTAAATAGCTAATCAAATTGCTACCGGAATACCTGCATTGACCCTTTTTTTTGCACTAACTCTCTTGCACTGGACTCACACAACATATGCCCACACACACACACTTTCAAACTCACCACATATGCTGCTGCTACTGTCTATCCAGTTGCCTAGTCACTATACCCCTACCTATATGTACAGTACATAGCTACCTCAATTACCTCTCCCGTCAGCATGGCATATATAGCCATGTTACTTTCTACTCCCTATATACAGTTAAAGTCAGAAGTTTACATACACTTAGGTTGAAGTCATTAAAACTCATTTTTCTACCACTCCACAGATTTCATGTTAACAAACTATAGTTTTGGCAAGTCGGTTAGGACATCTACTTCGTGCATGACACAAGTAATTCGTCCAACAATTGTTTACAGACAGATTATTTCACTTGTAATTCACTATATCACAATTCCAGTGGGTCAGAAGTTTACATACACTAAGTTGACTTTTCTCCGTGGTAATTTTAAAAAGGAGGTGAGGATGTAAGCTGCATGAAATTGAGGAAAGATGATTTGAGAAAGAGCCTGGTTCTAGATTGACGAAATACTCTGGAATGGGAAGGGTCAACAGACAGGAACCTTACCTATTGAGACGATGTCCCCGGGGACTAGTTCATCACTGGACACAGGCCTCCACTTTCTGTTGCGGTAAACCTGTCGGGAAACATGGTGCACAAACGTGTAAATATCAGGGGCCTGTTCAGTAGGGAGAAAATGTTTTTGACACCGAGTAAAACAGGGAGGTACTAGCTACACTTGTTCAATAATAAGAACACACAAAACATTTTACACGGTGTGCCCTACTGAACACGACACGGATTATTTGGTTAATGCAGCATTTCCCAAACTAGGGGTCGCAAAACTCCTTCAATTTTGGCTCTAAATTTTGAACGGTATGAGCTATACGCTATTAAGACCCTATTCGTGCAAGCTAAGACTCTCAGGAACAAGTATGTGTCTTCTATTTCCAATGCTCACAGGCATGACTCATTAGAACCGAGTGGACAGAACCAGGCACCAAATCAGACTGTGGGGGGGGGGGGGGGAATATCATAATTGAAAGCAATGATGGTGTTCTTTTCTACACAGATGACCAATTATAGGCTGATGATTTTCTGAACTTACCAACTTATGATGCATTTCAGTCACTTCAAACCATACTTCCCTCACATTTAAGTACTGTCAGACTGATTTGCCATAGCTCCAAATAAAAAAGTTAACATTAGCTGTTGATTACATCATTTTCTTTTACATAGTGGGGTCGCAAAAAAAGTTTGATATCAAAATGTGGTCTCAGGCCAAAAAAGCTTGGCAACCCCTGGGTAAATGAGTCTGATCCTATAGTGGGAGTCAGGGCCTTCTCTCTACAACTCTAGAATAACAAGACTCTGGTGAGAATTTGTAGATCTGCACTTGAGCAAGAAGAGCATGCACCTATGCATGTATATCATCAAATAACTTATCAAACGACAAGATAATTTACGATAAAGATACAGTAGTTCACCTGGATCATGTAGGGTTTGTTCCCCATTCGTCGTATCTCAGACATGTTCCTCATCTGCTGTTGTACCAGAGAGGCTTCGAAGGCCACCAGCATGAAGAGAGTGAACACGCTGTAGTACCAGTACTCATCCAGACACCACAGACCCACACAGAACACCTGAGGAGGGGAGAGAGAGCATCCATCTGTACACCTGTTGAGCCAAGCCGAGTTGTACTGTGCTGGCCTAGTTGATACATCAGCATCCACCATAGTTGCTAGAACAGTACTGGAAAGAAAATATCAGAGCTAGTGCAGTACGGTTCAGGTCAGCCAGATAGTATGAAAAGGGTATTATTATTATTGAGTCAATACTATCCGCACTTAAAGAGATCAATATAGAAAGTGAAAGAAAGAGACTAGTGATTTTACTATGTGTCATATTACTACTTGAAAAAACAACATGCAAATACGCACACTCCTACACACACACCTGGAAGACGAAGAAGGGAGCAGTGGCTCTCTCCCTGAAGAGTTCCAGGAAGTCCGGCACCACCATCTCAGCGCGGTTGGTCCCATAGCGCTTCTCGGCGGCGCGCAGGTCTGTCTCCTCCTGGTAGCCTCGCCAGGCCTGGAAGAAACCCATTGGCTGTCGGACAGGGAACGACACAGGGAGGAAACACTTCCTCTCCTTGCTGTCGAAGATGTAGCAGATCTTCTGGAACTCAAAGGACAGGATTCCCTCGCCGCTCTCATCCTGAGAGTACATGAGTTAAAACACACACACAAAACACGTGCCATCCAAAAAGCAGTATAACTGACTAGCATAGATATATTGAGAGGACCATTCTGACGCCATGCATTGCCCACAAGTTTCAACCAGTATACCTGGGTCATGTTCAGCACGGCACAACGTAGCAAAACGTTTTGCAACAGTTACAAACTTTTTCTCCCCATTGAACACAACCATGGGTTAAGTAAACAAGGTGTAGGCCAGGGGAACATGGCAAACTCACCTGGTCTCTCTGCAGTGGTACCAGCTCAGCAGAACCATTGTTAGGGGTGGGTATAACCTTAGCCAGGGTGGCCTTGTGTGGGTCTGGCTCCTGTTTATACACATCGATTCACAGCATGTGAGCAATTCACAAACTCTCTGACAGACACAGCCTTATAATCAGGTAAAAACTTTCTGAACAAGGGACACAAATCTATTACACATAATTTGAAAATGTCCATGTGTAGAGCATAAAATAATGCTGACTAGAGTGATCACAAGTTAAATTGGGCAGTTTTAGTTCACAATCTCCAACACCTAACCTAATTCCATCCACTTTACCTTGGAGCAGGTGAGCCAACAGTGCGCGTGCACGGACCAATAACCGGAGAGTGCTGTGAGGACGTGCGCGATCCCGATGGCGGCGAGAGCTAGTAGGCCTGCTTCTGGGTACTCGGAAGTATCGTCCACTCCGAGCCACACGTACAACCAGCCAGGGTACAGCACGACTAAAAAAGGTAGAACCGTACCGTGGAATAGCCGGGGCCTGCGCCGGTACAGGGACACCGAGCTCACGTTCTCGTCGTCAGTCTCGGCGCTGTCATGCTGGCTGTGGTTGTTCATAGAGGGGGCCATTTGCAGGTCCCCCGGCCCCCGATTCCCGTCCTCCACAACCATATTCCCCGGTTTCGTAGCCGCGTTCATTTTTGTCCCTCTCTCTCCGGCCCCCCTCTATCCTCCACCTCTCCCTAGCTATTAGTGTCGGTGGTAAGGCAGTTCCAGACAATTTAGTTGATTTAGTCCGGTGTCAGGTCCAGTTTTCTGAATCAGCTCGTTCTCACACAGCTGCTTCCGCGTACGCAACCACGTAAGGACGCGTAATGTACTTTTTGCTTTCGTATGGTTACTTCCTGCCGAGAGAGATGCCGATTTGATCACATTTGCTTGACATCAAATATCATAAATCAAGTGCATATTAAAATTAGCATTTTCAAAGCAGGGGTTGGCAAAATAAAGGTTAAAATATCACTGGGCAGTCGGTTGTTCACCTTTAACAAATCGACGCTTTTGGACTCGTGCAGTAAATGTCAAAGTCTGTGATTGACAACAACCCAGGACCAACGGTATAGAACACCGGCAGTATGCGACGTGTTCCGACCAATCGAAATAGATGAGGGTGTATACGGTAGATATGTGTATGGCTGTGAACACATTTTATAACCTTGATTCTCTCGACTTTCTTTCTAAACAAGCATTCCAATCACCCCCACCGCAAACACATGTCTTCAACGTTATGTATTTCATAGCTATCTCTTTTAGTAAATAATCTACGTTGTAAACTGTCCTCATTTAATTCCCCGCCTTATCTCAGCTCGCTGGTCACCATAGCAACACCCACCCGTTGCATGAGCTCCTGCAGGTATATTTCACTGGTCACCCCCAAAGCCAACACCTCCTTTGGCCGCCATTCCTTCCAGTTCTCTGCTGTCAATGACTGGAACGAATTGCAAATATCACTGAAGCTGAAGACTACCATCTCCCTAAATAACTTTAAGCATCAACTGTCAGAGCAGCTTACCGGTCACTGCACCTGTACATAGCCCATCTGTTATTAGCCCACCCTACTACCTCATCCCCATATATATATATATTTTTTGTAATTATTTCTCCACTATGGCCTATTTATTGTCCTACCTTCCTAATCTTACTACATTTGCACACACTGTACATATATTTTCTATTGTGTTATTGAACGTTTGTTTATCCCATGTGTAACTCTGTGTTCTTGTTTTTGTCGCACTGCTTTGCTTTGTCTTGGCCAGGTCGCAGTTGTATATGAGAACTTGTTGTCAACTGGCCTACCTGGTTAAAAAGAGGTGTTATTGTATAACAAAGATTGTATAACTAAAGCAAGATAGACCAGCTTGCAATTTCCAATGGGAACAAATTAGTCATAGTGGGCAGAACAAGCAAGGGGGCGTCAGAGCCAAGCACGCGCTAGCGATATCCTATTGGCGCGTTCTAGTATACGTCTGCATATTCTCGTTACTCTGAAGTGCGCGTGTGCAATAACTCAATTTGCCTTTGCACTCTTAAACAGAGCAAAGGGTAAAGTCTACAAAACGTAGTCCAATCTGTTCATAACAGATTCTAGTTTTGGGAACAGAAAACTGTATTGAGAAAAAATAAAATAATTGAGAGAACATTTGCAGAATGTCGGCCAAAATCCATCTCATTCCATCTTCTCCCACTGACCGCCAGTCGGCTTCCTCTCACTACCATATTTGGTAGTGAGTGGAAACGCCAACCGGATTCTTCACATTTATACATCCAATGAAATATCTGTCTCGTTGTTCTATCTGTGCCTCTAATGTCCAGATAGCGCAGATTCAAACTCCAATTTGACCATTATAATGTCAAAATACGTTAGTTTATCACCAAATATGGAGTTTCGCTGAGCAAATATTAATTTACTCGCGTTACGGCCGATATGTACTTCCCAAAAATGTCTAAATAGAAATGAACAAGCAACCAAAAAAATGCATATTCTGTATGGTCATGGCTAGAAGGGATTAATCTAGTGGCGAAAGAAACGCACAGCTGTTTAGGCGAGGTGCTGGCCAGCGGAGTGGAACACTTGAAAAAGAAAAGGAGAACTGCACACTCTAGGAGCACAGATGCAATAATTGAATAAACAACGTTTCGGCAGACAAGCTGTCTTCATCAGGGTATAATGACAAAATTTCAAGAACTTTGAAAGTTTCTTCAAGTGCAGTCGCAAAAACCATCATGCGCTATGGCTCTCAAATAAAAGCTAGACAGTCAAGGGGAATTTAAAAAACATGCATTCAGGGCACATGCCTATTTATTTTGTTATAATGTTTGAGCAGAGGAACACAACATTAGCCATGGGAGAGAATTGCAGAAAATGTGCTTTACAACAGCAACATTTTCTCTACGCTGTCAAGATACCTTTCTAACTAATAGACTATGTTAGAGTTTACACTTCCTCTTACAATGAACTGTGGGGAGGTCAAAATAATGAAGCTGCCTACCAAATGGATTCATTTTATTTTAGTTACTTCTACTTGCCATTATCATTCACATGATGAAAAGACAAGACCCTGAATAATATATGTTTTTGCTAATATGATGCGGTTCCCTGGGTCGCCGGTTTGCCTGTACAAGAAAATACAGTAGTTTCATTCAGCAGAGCAGATTACAGTACAGTAGCATTTAATTCAGTAGAATATAGTACAGTTTAGTTCAGTACAATATATTACTTTTCTTTACTGTACTTTTCACTACTTTTCTTTACTGCAAAATGCAGTAAGGTTAGGAAGGTAGGACAATAAATAGGCCATAGTGGTGAGATAAATTACAGATTAGCATTAACACTGGAATGATGGATGTGCAAATTATGATGTGCAAATAGAGATACTGGAGTGCAAAATTAGCGAAAATAATAAAATAAATATGGGGATGAGGTAGTAGGGTGGGCTATTTACAGAAGGGCTATATACAGGTGCAGTGATCAATAAGCAGCTTTGACAGCTGATGCTTAAAGTTAGTGATATTCCTTCCACTGTGCTGCTGCTTGTTCTTTTAGGGTCTTGGTTGGGTTACTGTAATGAACTGCAAAGAACTTTTGATGTGAAAATTATTCAGATGCAATAAGTCAAACCAGTGAGTACTGTACAGTGCTGATGTTGTGAAGTGTAGGATTGTGTTTAAGTTTTCTTCAAGATCTTGTTGATCAATGTTTCTGCAGCCCTGTGATCCAGAAGATCCGTACAGACTGTTCCAAAGAGTTCACAGAGTTTGAACGCTGCTTACTAGAGAACCAGAACTCACCTACCTCCTGTTTAGCACATTTAGCACGCTTGCTCGGCTGTGCCGACACAGTGGACCTTGCCGGAGTGGGTGAGTGTTCACTGATTGTAGATCAGGCTTCGGCTCGTTCGCCACAGCCCTCGCTTTTTTTGTGGTTATACTAACTTTTGACTGGTGACCCTTGGCCTTGAGAGAGTGCTTTACATCAGTGTCTTTCATCTTCGGTCTTCAAGTATCCCCAAAAATAAACATGAAATATCTTATTACGTGGTATAAACCGGGTCTTTCTGTCCTTAGTTTTCATACCTGTCCAGCGTCCATACACCATACTGTATTTGTTTTACCATTTTGATAATCTCGGTTAACCCAGTACTAAAATCTTGCGTAATTTGGTCATTTATGTTTACCTAATCTGTTTCCGAGAGATTACCTTTTTGAATACTTGGTGTAGTAGTTGAAGAAGTGAATATATCTCCTCTTTCAGCAGTAAACCTGGTTCCTCAGCCCTCTTAGGACCCAGCAGTGACCATCCTCCATCCCTCTCAGAGAAGATATCTCCTTCCTGCAATACTGACGCCGGCCTGACAGCCTGACTTTGTACATGGATAAAGTGGACTCTTGTCCATGGCTACTTTAGAATTTGTCAAGAGAGCTCACAATACTAGACATTTACAAGTTACTGGGACTAATTTCTGCCTGAGACTGACTCAGAGGTGTCCTCATTTCCTATATGTGAAAAGAATCACTGCGACTGACTGCAGGAGGTTTTAGTGTGTGTTATACATATTTACAACACTGTGGTAACCTCGGGTAGCAGCATAAATGGTTTTCTTTTCCTCTCCAATTTATCAACAAAGCAGCAATATTTATGAACACTATATTGAGAATTAATGTGTGTAACGGAGTTAGCTTTACACAACTGCGTGCTATCGAAGTATCCCTTGTTTGCGGTGTAGTTGTCTCTTGTAGATGTTATTTTGGGAGAAGTTTACCACTAAACTCCTATATTTCAGTCATATTACTCATTCAGTTTGGATACATACTCTCTGATGTTAAGGTGCTACTAAAGGGTGCCCCTCTCTCCCTCCCACTCTCCTTTTCTTCAGGTTGGAGTGAGTCATGGTAGACTATTAAACCGTGGAATGTATGATATCTCTCCCACGCATCTCTCCTTGGCTACTAACTTGCTGAGGGAAAGGAGCGAGCGCAGGAAGGATGGATGGAAGGAGGAGGGGGGATGAAGGAGGAGGCTATCCACTGGCGGAGGGAATAGAGCCCAGGAAGGATGGAGGTAGGAGAAGGAGGGGGCTTTGGAGTTATAATCTTTGTGACCACAGAGAGACAGACGAAAGGGAGGATGTTGAGTTATGTGCCCTTTGACTACTAACCAGAACAGGCCCCCTTTTCTGCTTCACTTACTAAAGGCTGAGGGAGACAGCTCCCCCCCCCATACGAGATGTCGAAAGCATTCCACAGAGATTCTGGCCCATGTTGACTCCAATGCACTACACTGATTGAAGTGGATTTAAAAAGTGACATCAATAAGGCATCATAGCTTTCACCTGGATTCTCTTGGTCAGTCTATGTCATGGAAAGAGATGTTTTGTACACTCAGTGTAGAAGGAGAAGCCTTGCATCATCAGCATCACAAAAACACTCAGAATAATGTAGCCATATTTAGTCTGACTCTGAATTGACAGGTTATATTGAAGAAATGACAACATTACACTCAAAAAGCACATACACTGGAAGAGGTCACAGAACAAAAACTTTAACCATTTCTTTCAGACAAAATCTAAGAATAAGAATTTATCATACCTTCCAGAGAAATGTATCACACAATAAATTATATCCACGTAAATACTATACTGTAAAAAATATTTTTCATCAGTCAATTATGAGAAATAATATAGGAAGTGGACTCCACAAGATGTTCCCAGTGTGGGTATAAGCTATATGAAAATACTGTAATCAGTGCTATGTTCATAGTAATAATTATTTACATTTTGAAATTGTGGCACACACAGCTCATGCTTCAACATAAATACTTAACCATAAGAGTACAAAATATTGAACAACGTCTATTGTAAGGTGTGTTTTCATTCAAAGAAATAATTACAGTGATTATACCTATAGTAGTACTGTAGTATTCATTGTAACAACAATAATATGAACACAATTATTTTACATTGGAACACATATTTGTTTATCGTAGCTAGGGCCAGTAGTTTTCCTGACCACGCGACCTGACAAGGAAAGACTCCTGGGCCTAATCATACTTTTTGATTACACACCAATTAGTATTCAACTTCTACCTTTTAGTAAGGGCCTAGAGTTTTTCCCACCCAGGACAAACTCCTGCGCCTTTATTAGTGAATACTTCACAGTATCAAAGAAATAGTTACACGAAAGCTAGCTCTGGTCCAGGGTGTTACATGTGGCTTGCTGATGCTGAGCATTCCTAAGCAAGCCCCACATAAAACCCTGGACGAGAGCTACATGAAAGCGTTACACTTTCCTTTACACAACCCTGTTTCCTTTGTAAGGTTATCTGAATGACCCTGTTTGCCTACTCTATAGTGGTGTTTCTCAATCCTGGTCCTAGGAACCCAAACGGGTGCACATTTTAGTTTTTGCCTTAGCACTTCACACCTGACAACGCACCATCTTGACCACACAGCAGCGCAGAGCTTTCAAGGCCTCCTTCGAGGTGTCCTCCACCATGCAGACCAGGCGTAACACTGTTTCTTTCTTTCTTTCTTTCGTTTCTTCTTTCGCTCTCTTTTAAATGTGCGCCCTTTGAGTCCCAAGGATTAAGATTGAGAAACACTGCTCTATAGGACCCTGTTAGCCTAGTCTATAGGACCCTGATTGTATCTACGGTCTAAATATCTATTTTCTCTATGTTGACAAATGTGAACTATTCAGGGGTTAGAGTGATTTTGTAAATAATTTCCTGTATAACATTGCTAAAAATCCTAACCCGACACTAACCTGAGAGCACACTCTAGACCTATTTCACTCATTCACATAAAAATTTAACTTGCCACTCTGTATCCTCCAACTCATCTCAACCTCTATGAAATATCTCTCTCAAATGTTCCTCCAAATTCACCAGTACTTTTATTCCAGTCATTAATTTTAAGTTCCATTCACTTTCTGATTTGATAGCTGAATTGACCCCATCCATGCTATGAACCAGTGCCCATCTCCACTACAACGTTTTTTTGGGTTGAATCATGTTCTGTAGGCAGCTCTGCCCCTTGCCTGCTGTAATCTCTGGTGTGTATGTTTCACTCTGCTGCTAAACCCGGCTGCCAAGAAGACTCCCTAACCATGTGGACACAACAAACAGGTCAGATCACGAGCTAATGAATGAAACACTCTCCATTCATTAGCAACCTAATAAGTAAAATAGGTTTCTGACACACAGACCTGACAGACCTGGGTTCAAATAGTATTTGTTTTCTTTTAAATACTTTAGCTGCCCTTGATTTAAGCTTGCCTGGAACAACAGACCAAGGGAATAACCATTTGAGTATGTGAAAAAATAATGTTTTATAGTATGTGAAATGTTGAAAATCTAGTATACTTTAAATACCCGGATGTCATACTAATTTTGGCTTTTTATCGAGTAGAATTCGCTGGGCACTACTGAGGAAGATAATCGTCTTTTTATAGCCACGTGTTCAATTTTTTTTGACGAATGACGGGGAACAAGAGCTGTTGCGCATTCGATGACACCTTCTCAGTAGTGAGTAGTAATTGATATTTGTTGCTTACTGCATATGTTTGTACTAAACAGAACATTCTAAATATTATGTAGTACGATTAGTACACAGTATGCAGTTTAAGTAAGTAATAGGCAAGCCAGATTTCAGACACGGCCTAAGTCATAGTTGAGACCTTAAATGGCTACCTGTGTCGTGTTTGGTAAGGCAAAACGTGTCCTTAGTGGACAAGTTAAGGTAGTACCTCTCTGTTTCACTCCTAAGGTTTCCTCCCTACTGAACATGACCCAGGTGTTTCCTATTATGCTTTTACTTGGTAATGTACAATAAGCCTGGTCAGATATGGATATGGACCCAGCTCAAGCATGGTTGGTGTGATGATCTTGTGGGCCTAGTAGTATAAACGGCCATTAGCTGCTTCTCTGAGTGGTGATTGGTGGAGTGAGTCAGAGGTCAAGGGTGAGGGGTCAGGATGTGAAATAGGAGTTCTGCATGGAGTAGAGGCGGTCGATGGGGTTTCCCACCCGCCCCGTCAGGAGGCCACCATCCGCCGTTGCCAGGAGACAGTCGCCGAGGTGACTGAGGCTCCCGTCGCTGTCCAGATCGTGGAAAACAGTCTCTGAATCTAAAGGGAGAAATAGAGTTTGTCTGTCTGTCCATCTCTCTCTCTGTCTTTTTCTATCTCTCTCCCTCTCTCCCTCTCTCTTACCGTAGGAGTGAAGATGTTCAGAGCCCAGCTGAGGGGGTGTAAGGCCATGGCGGAACGGCTCTCCTCCGTAGATGTTGGGGTCCAGAGCCAGTAGCTGCTGTCGTGGCAACGAGGGGTACGCCAACAGACCGTCCAATCCGTGACCACTAGAACCGTCTGGGAAGAGAGACACAGAACATCTCTTTCTCTCGTCCTGCCCATTTACCTCCAGAGACATTGTTTCACCTGCCTTGAGGTGGATTTCCCGAAACTTTGCTACTTTGGCAAGCTACTCTTTTAATTGCTACATTTGTAGCGAAATAATAATCTTCTGTGCATGAATTATCAACAATTGTCAATTAAAGAATTTCTACAGTGCATTCAAAAATAATTCAGACTCCTTTACTTTTTCCACATTTTGTTACATTACAGCCTTATTTTAAAATGGGTTAAATTGTTTTGTTCCCTCATCAATCTACACACAATACCCCATAATGACCAAGTAAAAACAGAATTTTAGATATTTTTGCATATGTATTAAAAATAAAAAACGTATATATAACATTTACATATGTTTTCAGACCCTTTACTCAGTACTTTGTTGAAGCACCTTTGGCAGCGATTACAGCATCGAGTCTTCTTGGGTATGATGTTACAAGCTTGGCACACCTGTATTTGGGGAATTTTTCCCATTCTTCTCTGCAGATCCTCTCAAGCTCTGTCAGGTTGGATGGGGAGCGTCACTGCCCACCTATTGTCTGGTCTCTCCAGAGATGTTCAATCGGGTTCAAGTCCGAGCTCTGGCTGGGCCACTCAAGGACATTCAGAAACTTGTACCAAAGCCACTCCTGCGTTATCTTGGCTATGGGGTCGTTGTCCTTCGCCCCAGTCTGAGGTCCTGAGCGCTCTGCAGCAGGTTTTCATCAAGGATCTCTCTGTACTTTGCTCCGTTCATCTTTCCCTCGATCCTGACTAGTCCCTGCCGCTGAAAAACATCCCCACAGCATGATGCTGCCACCACCATGCTTCACTGTAGGGATGGTGCCAGGTTTCCTCCAGACGTGACGCATGACATTCAGGCCAAAGAGTTCAATCTTGGTTTCATCAGACCAGTGAATCCTGAGGAGTGGCATCCGTCTGGCCACTCTACCATAAAGGCCTGATTGGTGGAGTGCTGCAGAGATGGTTATCCTTCTGGAAGGCTCTCCCATCTCCACAGAGGAACTCTGAAGCTGTGTCAGAGTGACCGTCAGGTTCTTGGTCACCTCCCTGACCAAGACCCTTCTCCCCCGATAGCTTAGTTTTGCCAGGCGGCCAGCTCTAGGGAATGTCTTGGTGGTTCCAATCTTCTTCTGTTTAAGGATGATGAACGCCACTGTGTTCTCTTAATTACATGAATAATTTAACCTTTATTTAACTAGGCAAGTCAGTTAAGAACAAATTCTTATTTATAATGACGGCCTACCTACAAGGACAGCCATAGTAGTACGGCGCCCCTGGAGTAAATTAGGGTTAAGTGCCTTGTACAAGGACACATCGACAGGTTTTCACCTTGTCGGCTCGGGATTTGATCCAGCAACCTTTCCGTTACTGGCTCAATGCTTTGACCACTAGGCTACCTGCAGACATTTCTTGTTACCCTTCCCCAGATCTGTACCTCAACACAATCCTGTCTCGGAGCTCTATGGCTATTCCTTCAACATCATGGCTTGGTTTTTGCTCTGACATGCACTGTCAACTGTGGGACCTTATAGAGACAGGTGTGTGCCTTTCCAAGTAATTTCCAATCAATTGAATTTACCACAAGTGGATTCCAATGAAGTTGTAGAAACATCTCAAGGATGATCAATGGAAACAGGATGCACCTGAGCTCAATTTCGAGTCTCATAGCTAAGGGTCTGAATCGTATGTTTTTTATTTTTAATACATTTGCAAAAAAATTTAAAAAGCAGTTTTCACTTTTCTCATTATGGGGTATTGTGTGTAGATTGATGAGGATTTAAAAAGAAAAAAGGTGGAAAAAGTTCAGGGGTCTGAATACTTTCCGAATGCACTTTATATCTACCGTTCTACGAGTTAAGTACCAGCTACAAGGCTTTTTGGAAACCCCTGCTCTGTTCCCCCCCTCTTTTACCCTCACTGTCATCGTTGCTCTGTCGACCCCCCCTGCTCGGCCCTCTCCTGGACCCTCCCAGCTGCTCCTGCTCCTCCTGCTGCTGCTGCTGCTGCTGCCTGCGAGCTATCTTCTTCATCTGCAACACACAGGACAAACACACGCTGCCACACTGATAATGGACTCAATGGCGCTATTGTGCTGTCTTTCGTTAAAAGGATAGTTCACCAAAATTGTATTGCTATTTGGGTGAACTATCCTAACTGTGCTTTAGCCTTTAAAATAAATGTTAGCATGCAGTTTCAGAGCAATTGCGCCATTAGATTAATGATTAGTGTTATTGGTTGTATTAGTGTCATGGGCGGGGGGGTTGGGAGAGTGGGGATTCAAGACAGGTCAAATATCTCACCTTTGCTCTCTGGTTTTGGAACCACACCTGCACGACTCGAACCGTCAACCCGGTCTCAGCTGCCAGTGTCTCTCTCACCTGAAAATCACATAAATTAAGCCATGACACTAAATGGGACTGTGTGTGTGTGTGTGTGTGTGTGTGTGTGTGTATGTGTGTGTGTGTGTGTGTGTGTGTGTGTGTGTGTGTGTGTGTGTGTGTGTGTGTGTTTGTGTGCGTGTGTGAAAGAGAGAAAGAAAAGTGAGAAGGAAGGAACAAAAGAAAGAAAGAAACAGTGTTACACCTGGTCTGCTTACCTTTCTGCATGGTTTGGAGGACACCTCGAAGGAGGCCTTGAAAGCTCTGCGCTGCTGTGTGGTCAAGATGGTGCGTGGTCGCTTTGACCGTTTGTGGTCCTTCCCTTCTCCGCCCTTCCCCCCTACAGAACCGCCCCCACCATCCTCATCCTCACTCTTCACTGAGGGGTGTGGAGAGAGAAAATAGGATCTTCAATTGACAGACAAACTGGTATCAAATGGAGTCTAGTAGTGAATCCCAGTAAAAAAACAAGTCATTAGGTTATCACTGTCTAACTATGTAATCTCCTGCACTTTCTCTACCGTAACATAAAGTGCCACCTCGATTTCATCCAGGGATTTTATTGGTTGATTGTTTTGTTGGTTGCCCTGTATTGTCCTGTTACCTGACTCAGTGGGTGTGGGGCTGATGGCAGCCAGCATCTCTCTCTCCTTCTCGTAGTCTCCTCTGCAGAGCAACTGTCCCTCCTTCAAGACAAACTCGTCTCCACGCTGCAGCCGGCGTTCACACTCACAGCAGCTGAAACAGCCCAGGTGGTACACCTGCCCCAGCACACGCATGATCAGCTCTGAGCGGCCAATCACCTGCAGGCACGCACTGCACTTCCTGACAAACAGCCTATAGGGACAGAGGGGGGAAAGGGTGCGTTCCAGTGTGTTATAGATCAGTTGTCTTTATTGCAGTCTGGTGCATTCCAGGTTGTCTTTTTTGCATTCCTGAAGAAGAGTTAGTTTAACGTCTCTAGACTCACAGTAGGAATATGATAAAGTAATATTCTGAGATGTGCAGAAGACACCGTCTTGACCACACAGCAGCGCAGAGCTTTTAAGGCCTCATTCGAGGTGTCCTTCCAAACCGTCTTTTTTGTAGTTGGGCTGCCGATGAGGAGTGTTGTAATTTCTCACTAACATGATATTAGCAGTGCAGAGCAACTGAATTAAAGTCAACCTGGAACGCACCCAAAGGCAGAGAGACAGACACAGATTTCCTGAAAGATTCGACCTCATTTGCACTTGTGGAGATTCTCAACCAAACCTGTGTACGGTATCTAATTTCACAGAACTTAAAGCTTGAACATGTAACATAGCTAACGTCTGTTTACTGCAATAAAAGGTAGTGGTAATGCTTTGCAATGTTGTTCTTCAATGATGACACTGGGGGGCAGTAGTCAACTGATGTGTAGGGAGCCTGTTGGATTCTAGGTCTTTTACTAATTCTGTACATGAATCTATTGAACGAGCAGGTCCAGTGTTCTATCCCATCATTACCTACTATTCACAATTAGTAGGATTTAGAAGAAGAGAACATGTGAAACAAGTATCGTGCTTGGACTGTTTTTTTAACAGTTCACTGTCGTTCACAGGGCTTCGTTGTCTACTTTCCTTTTGTCCTTTCACCACTCCTCTCGTTTCTCCCACTTCATTCTCTTCTCATCAACATATCAATTCAATTTAAAGGCTCCAAAAATCCAGCTTTTAAATTCCTCTTAAATCCCAGTTGTTTTATCCCTCTGTCCCCCCCTCTATTTCTCCCTCCTTCTATCCCTTCTTCCATCTCTCTCCAGTATTTTCTGACAGGATTCCCAATTCTACCCCCTCCCTCCCTTCTCCTTCGCTCCCTCCCTCCGCAGTTCAGTGAAACTAATAAAGACAGGATTAATTAGATTGTTGTTTAAACAGTGCGATGCCCAGACAGACGCTGTAAACTCATAACCAGGGATTGGCCATAGCATGGGGTTAATCTCTCTCTCCTCTCTCTTTTACACACCAAAATACACACGCAAACACACACACAGACCCCCCCCCACCCCCCCACCCCCACCACCACACACACTCTTTCTCGGTCTCTCTAGCCTAACCCGACCCATAAACACACACATATATTTTACAGGAAACCCAGGTTACCCATCTATATACGTTGAGTGATTACTTCCATATACATTTCTACATCTATGCACATCTAAAACACACCTGCCCACGTCTAATGACATATTGAACTGGGGAAATCCCGGGTCATTAAATAAGACTGCAAACAAGAGGTCTGCTGTGAGAGAAACCATAGAAATAAGAGAGAGTGTGAGAGAAAAATATTTCTGTTGAAATTACTCAGAGGCAAGCGATGACTGGATGAGATGAGAAAGTGACAGGATTACTAAAGACAGAGAGAGAGAGGGAGGAAGTTAGAGAGGGAAGAAGGGAAATAAACAGAAGTGTTAAGGCTCCCTGACTGGGTGAGAGGAAGGTGTTGCTACCCCAAATCTGAAGGGCGGAGAGGGGAAGAGGTGAGAGGAGGAGAGGAGAGTGAGCCAGGTCGGCACATTCGAGCTCCTAATCTGTGATCTTGTCCTGTCCGAACCACAGCTGCCACGGATAATCTATCTCAATCCATCTGTCTGCCAAACTAGCTAACACTCCCGAAAATTACCCCAATCACAGCCCGCCACCGTCACACATACTTACTTAACCAAACACACTCACTTGCCAAACACACTTACACACAGAGACGCACGCACACACCGATCGAGGAGTACCACTTCAACACTAATCCAGGCAACACCACCACAACCATCAATTCACTTCATACTCCGTTATACCAAGCTGTCTCTGTCTACAACACACAGAAAGTTCTCTCAAGTGCTTCCTCTTAATTGCCTCATTGCCTACAGCAATTGTAAGTAAAATATCTCATCCAAGAGCCCTGAAAATGGCAAACCAGAATCTTTAGTTTACTTTTTTTTTTAAATTCATTACATATACACATTCATTATTGAAGAATATAACTTATGCCTCACGAGCTTAGTTCAATTGTCTTACCCCATCATTACCACAAATACAAGATTGTTTTACTGCTTTGTTTGTAAACACAGTCATTGTAAACAAACGATGTATAGCCTCAAAATATTGGTTAAACCTATAAATTTGATCTTATGGATGGACAGTCCTTGCATCAATAGCTCTGTATACATTTGAGATTAGTTACATTTCTCCATCCCTCAGCTATTTACCAAATCAATGGCAGGGTGACGGCTTTGTTATTGTTTGAACTGCAGATTTTCCCTTTAAATCCCATTTTATACTGTCAGAATGTACTCAACATAATAACCTAATTTACTCCAAATAAAGGCGACTTGGGACAACGGTCACCAGACCACAATCCTCTGAAGTGTTTAAGTCCTGCTGTTTCGTTATTAATCCCATTTCATAGTACCACATATTGTAGAATTTACTAAACTTGGAAACTGAAGGCAACGGTCACTGAGGGCGGTCTCTAAGTAGATCAGTCTAATCCCCCTAATATAAGTGTAAGTCACAATAGACCCACCTGCGTCCCAAATGGCACCATATTCCCTTTATAGTGCACTACTTTTGACCAAGGTCCATAGGGCTCTATTCAAAAGAAGTGCACTATATAGGGGATATGGTGCCATTTGGGCCACATACCCAATAACCCAGGGAGAGGAGAAATGGCTCATGGGTGCTGTCAAGATGAATGGTCCCACTTTAGACGAAACACAACTTTTTAGGCATAACGAAGCCTTCATAAACCCTTTACAGGTGTCTCCGAAATGATCACAAGCATTCGTAAGCAAACTGAGTTACATTTTACCCTGCTTGGCACTTTGACCTCCCCAATTCACAGCACCAATGAGACTGACTGGGTTCAAACCCCAGTCTCCTGCACGCCAGTGGGTTACGACTTAATCCACTGAGCTAAAGCCTAGACATGAGCGAATGCAAGTCCTCAGATCTCAGCAAAGACTCTGTTATGCATGTGTTAGTTGTACGTTGATGTGTATGTGGAACTGCTTGCTCCTATGTGCGTAAGCATGGATGTTCAGTATGTCCATCCATGTGAATTGATTAGTGAAAATGTGTATTGGGTTTTGTATTGTCAGCTATCATGTTTGTTTTAGCATATTGGACATGTAAGTTTTGGTGAGGTTGTGGGTATGGTATCTTTACAGTGAATCTGGATGTTACAATCTTAGTATAGCTTTAGTATAATTTTATTTTGTGTGTGTGATTGTGTGTGTG